>CM053031.1:219577800-220260300 GCA_028564925.1 Lithobates sylvaticus | reverse complement strand
ACTCTTTGTTTTCTGTCCCATAATTTAGTTCCTTATTTAGTTTCCTTATCAATATTCCTTAGTTTATTTCCTTGTTATAATTATTATACAGGATTTATATAGCACCAACAGTTTATGCAAACGCTTTACAATATAAAAGGGAGACAGTAACACAAACCATTTAACATTGACATAGGTGCTTACAATGCTCAGCTTTTATTTAATGAAAAAAATTATCCCAAAAAGAAAAAAAAATACCTTTTGTAACTGCCTAAAAAGTGTTAGCTGAAGTTGGGCTTTAATTAGTTAGTAACTTATGTAAAGTCCATCTAAGTCTACTAGTCTATCTAATACTATCCTCTCCTCCATAGATAGAGGAGCCACCTTAAGACATAAAGTGTGTTGCGGGCCAGGTCACCTGGTAAAAATAATGAAAAAAGCCTAAAAAAGAAAAGAAAAAAAGAAAAATGAATGCAGCCACCACATTTAAGGGCTGGTAAGCTGCAATATTTTAAATGTTTGCTTTTTAATTTAATATCGCTCTAAGATGAAGTGCCGTGCTTGAGATTGGAACTGACGATCCTAGTGCTGGCAGGCAGAAGTGCTAACCACTTAGCCACGGTATGTTTATTTATTTAAAGACAATTTTAACTTGTAGAACTGTCATATGTAAATCAAAGGTCATTACTTTAATCTACATATGAATGAAACAGTAAATAAAACATACCAATAATGTTGTTAATTTGCACTTCTCAATGACTCTTGCAGACACTATCTGCGAGTGGTATTTAAACAGAAGTGGCTGCAACCAGAAGGGACAAGGTGCAGGGTATAAGAGCTACATCTTGGAGATCATTTTAAGATTTTATAGGGTGTGTCTCTATGCCCAAGATCTGGAAGTGGTTAAAAGAATTTAAAGGGATGCTTCATCTGCTTTTTATACTATATGCCAGACAGACAGACAGAAAGACTTAAGTAGCCTTATTTTAAATATATTTTCATGTATTAATATTACCAAGATCTACCTCCATTAGTGACTCATGTGGCTTTTTCAGGTCCACCAGATTGAGGTTCCCAATAATAGGAAGAGGTTTAGGGCCCGGAGGCATCTTTTCTTTGCTCTTCTTAGATCCATTAATCCAGTAGAGAAAAAATACAATGCAGACTGTAAAATACAATAGCAAGTCAATCCTTGTCAGGACGTAGGTGAGAACAGTCATAGTGAAAGGCTGTTATTGCAAAATGCTAATGGAATCACTACACAACATGTATATGCATGGGATTGATTCTGAATAAATTAATTTTAGCTTATGAACTTTAGCAGCCTGTTGTTTCATTGGCCAGTTTCCTTAGTTTGTGATTACATAATCTTGCAGCTATGCGCCTGTACTCCTCAAACTGGTTTAACTGTTTTTGTTTTGTTAAGTAAAAGCGATGGTTATTTTCTGGCAGTTTTGATGGCAGAATATGTTCACATTAATCAAGTTAAGGCATGAAATATGTTCTGGGTATTGCAGAACAAACTCACTTAGGTTATATAAGCAGCTGCACAATTTGTAATAAGAGAGGTGGCATAGGCAGCAGCTCTCTATGATCAATGTGATTTGGGATACATTTTGCAAGGGGTATTAAAATGTCATTGACGCCCTTCTACCCTCACCTTTACCCCCCTACCTACCATCACCTTTTCACAGAGCAAGTCTGTATGTGAAAAGCATGCTATATACTATATAAATAAAATATATTTTTACATGTGGATATATTAAAGAATACTGATCCAGAATAACAAATGTTGGGCTAATATTATATTAATAAAAATCTGATTGAGTGTGAACTGGGGGATGATAAGATAGACCCCTTTCTCAAGGGCTTTCCAATCAGGTCCATCTATCAGTCTTTCAGGTGGACCAGATCAAAGGCTTCATACACGTTTATGGGTAGGCGGATGTAAACAAAGTTGTGTCTATTTGCATCTGGCTACCTCTGATGCCGCGTACACACGAGCGGACTTTTCAACGGACTAGGTCCGACGGTCTTTCCGACGGACTGTCGACAGAGTTCCGACGTACTTTTCGAATGAACGGACTTGGCCACACACAGTCACACTAAATTCTGACGGATTTGAACGTGATGACGTACGACCGGACTAGAATAAGGAAGTTCGTAGCCAGTAACCAATAGCTGCCCTAGCGTCATTGTTTGTCCGTCGGACTAGCACACAGACGAGCGGATTTTTTGATAGGAACTGGGTCCAGCAGAGTTCTGACGGGAAAATTTAAGACATGTTCTATTTCTAAAGTCTGTCGGATTATTCGACAGCAAAAGTCCGATGGAGCCCACACACGATCGAATTGTCCGCCGGAATAGTTCCGTCGGACCTTTGCTGTCGAAAAGCCCGCTCGGGTGTACGCGGCATGAGTCTGCTCAGGTCTGGAAAAAAATGGAAAAGTATTGTTTCCATTACCGTTACTCTAGACCTAAATGTGGCAAATTGGAGGTAGCCTGATCTAAGCGGACCAGTCCATTTATATTTGGCCAACCATAAAGCCATCACAGGGCTGCCACGGTCCGCTGTGAAAATGCAGACAAAAACTGAATTGGGCAGAAATGTCACAAAACTGGCTCTATTTCATCAGGGGATCTGCTTATGGATTCCCTTGCTGAACAGAGCGCCCATGTGTGAGGGGACCCATAGAGAGGCTCAGGCTACAACAATCCTATCTGACACAGGCATCTGTGCACAGTGTGCTTTAAAGGGGTTGTAAACCTTTACATATAAAAAGAGAAAAGGGTAGTGTTGCGCTGTCCATAAGATTGAAGATATAAATAAAGTGTCTTCTATAGATATAGCATGTATTCCAAAGTGATACACTTATGTGTGTAAACAAAATTTGTAATCGTGATACATAAGTTGCTTCAAATAATAAAGTGATAGTAGTGCTACACAATTAATAGTGTGTATACGTCAAAGGTCACTGACTGATCACAAAATCTTGACAAGTATAATTAATCTGAGAAAAGTCCTTGATGATCTGGATGGATGGGCGTGATCTATCCCTTCACCATTATGTGAAAAATCATGTAGTTAGGTGACAGTCCCTTTCTTTCCGTGTCACCTCTGTGCTCTCTGGCCTCTCACCTTGTATATGCTTTAAATCAGCATATGATCGTATCTCCCAGAGATGGTGTATTGGCATGGGCTCGACTCTAGGTGTCCTCTGTTAGTTGTTTTTCAATGCTCTGTGTATTGTTATGGGAGCTGGGTCTCTATTAGTTCTACAGGGATGATCCTTTCCAGTGGCCTCCTAGATATGGGTGAAGAAAGAGGAACACTCTCGTAGTGTGAAAACATCTTAAAAGATTTATTTTAAAATACTGCTCAAACAAACACTATACCCCTTACCATCACCACTCGTGTCTAGGAATACCCAGTGATACAGACCAGGAAAGGAGGCATCCACATAGCTGTACATGCAATCTACACTCTATGTTCGTGAGTGCAATACCTATATCCTTATATTTTCATTTTATCATTAAAACTGTATTACACTAGGGCAGCCGTGCGCTCTCTTTGTTTTTATTTTAAAATACTACAAACAGCATAAACTCACATTTAAAAGCCAATGACGGGTGAAAATCCACGAGTGCCAAACTTGTTCCTATGCGGAGTCACTTCTGGTACTCCTCCACTCACCCCATACGCGTTACGTCACAGTCACGTGATGAAGTCTTTTAGATTTAAGATTTACTGTAAAGAATGTGGTCCAATAATTGCAATATAATTTGGTTCAAGGTTCGCTGGTACTTGTCTATTGTCTGTAGAAATAAACTAATTATGTTAAATGATGTGGAGGAGTATAACGCCTCCACATCGATTGCTAGAAGTGTGACTCCCTCTAGGGTGCACAGAAGATCCAGGGTGTCCTTGACATAAGAGGGAAAGCTAGTCACATGTGACATCAAGAAAATATCTATAAATTTACTAGCGGTTTCAGAATAGACCCCAATGCTTAAGATTATTTGGCGTCCCGGGGGTCAATAGCATTTTTGTGGATTTTCGGTAATGAATAAAAAAACGGTATCTTAGGATATTTTACTGCAAGGAATTCATAAGTCTCCTTGTCGGTCACTCCCGTGTTGAAAGCTTGTGCAATCAGTTTGGCAAATTTTGATTGAAACATATCAAAGCTATCCTCGGGTAATATTTTGTACCATATCTCGCTGTTCAAAAAATTTTTGCAAGGGGGTGTGGCCAGGACCAGCATGTGAGAAGACGTGTGTCTCACAGCTCCGCTTGAGCAAAGACAAACAATCCTCTCCCAGCAGCGATCCGACAGTGAAACACTGCTTTCCATCTGGCTACTGACCCGCTCATCCTCCTGGGGGGAATTCAAGTTAACCACTTCAGCCCCGGACCAATTGGCAGCCAAATGACCAGGCCCCTTTTTGCGATTTGGCACTGCGTCGTTTTAACTGACAATTGCGCGGTCGTGCGACGTGGCTCCAAAACAAAATTGGCGTCCTTTTTTTCCCACAAATAGAGCTTTCTTTTTGTGGTATTTGATCGCCCCTGCGGTTTTTATTTTTTGCGCTATAAACAAAAATAGAGCGACAATTTTGAAAAAAATGCAATATTTTTTGCTTTTTGCTATAATAAATATCCCCAAAAAATATATAAAACATTTTTTTCCTCAGTTTAGGCCGATACGTATTCTTCTACATATTTTTGGTAAAAAAAAATCGCAATTAGCGATTATTGCTTGGTTTGCGCAAAAGTTATAGCGTTTACAAAATAGGGGATAGTTTTATAGCATTTTTTTAATATTTTTTTTTTACTAGTAATGGCGGCAATCAGCGATTTTTATTGTGACTGCGACATTATGGCGGACACATCGGACATTTTTGACACATTTTTGGGACCATTGTCATTTATACAGCAATCAATGCTTTTTAAATGCATTGATTCCTGTATAAATGACAGTTGTAGTGAAAGAGTTAGCCACTAGGGGGAGGGGAGGGGTTATGGGCTCTGACATGTGTGTGTTTTTTTACATTAGGGGGCGGGGCTGACGTCTGACGTCATTGATCGGCTTTCCCGATGACCGGGAACAGCCAATCAATGACAGGCAGAGTAGGAAGCGCGCAACCCACGGGCAGGCATTTAAAGGGCCACGTACAGGTACGTAGTTTTGCCTGCCCGTGCCATTCTGCTGACGTGTATATGCAGTGGGCGGTCGGGAAGCGGTTAATCTCCTGCTCAGAATAGTCACAAGGATTTTCATTAAGGGGGCTGACTTATGCAAAGTATAGGGACTGCAGCTGTAGCCAGTCCTTAACCAGGAATAGGGAAGCTCACTAATCAGAGCCACGCTATGCCAACCAATGAGGCATCAGCCTGTGATGATATACACAGACTAGATGGGAGGGAAACACACACTTTTATGGGAGAGCAGCCATCAGAATGGAACCTTGGTGCAAAGGGTAATCATGGCAAAGGTCTGCATTTTACTTGTAACTAAATATGTTTGTAGATTAATGTTTTAAGGAATATAGTCTGTATTCCTTCATGTAATTCTCTTATTTTAACCTAATATTTTCTTCCTTGGTGTTTAGACTATAGATAGATGGTTGTGTATTAGATAGACTTTCAACTAGTACTCACTAATAAATGTTGTTATTGTGTTAAAGCTTTCACTCATGCTCAAAGAACTCTCATTTAACCCAAATCATATCTGAGAGATATTAAATCTCAAACATAGTACACGGGAAACAGACTGCATGGGAGGTCATCATATGTCTGGTCAAGCATGTGGTGCCCAAACAGCTGCTGTTCTGGCCACGCTTGATCTGCTTTAGATATAGGTTGCAAACAACAACGGTGCGATCTGCTGCACACGTGTCAAAAAAGGCCCACACCAAGGAACTTTTCAAAATCAGCGGGGAGTCAGCAGCGCCCTACACCTGCGGAGCTCTGCAGTGTGATGCAGTAGGGTGGCTGCCCTTAAGCTGCCCCCTAGAGGACATCCTGCTTCATTGGAGTTGTGCCTCCTCCTCCTCTATTCTATCAGGCACCCAAGTAGAGTCAGTGACCTCCTCATCCCCTCCCCCCTCGTCACTGGAGAAAACTTGGCACTATGTTGCAGCTGGGGGCACATGACTGACAGTTTCTTGTCCTTCTTGGGCACCCCCTCACTCTAGGCTCATGTTACTCCCTTCCTCAACCTGGGAACCAACATCGGAGCCTTCAAATCACTGCTCATCCTCCAGCAGCATGTACCCGACACTGTGGTCGAATAGTTCAGGGGACTCCTCCGTGCATGATGGTGGGGCTACGGAAGGAGTGACTGTGGACAAGGAGAATAGGCCGCTTTGGCAGCTGCATAGGAAGGCAAACTCCTCTGAGCCTGGGTGACAGAGGATGAGGAGGATGAGGATGGCTTTGTTATCCACTCCACTAACTCTTCTGCATGTTGTGGCTCAATAACATGACCAGCAGCAGAGAAATAGGACAAGCGTGCCACACGACCAGCACTGTTGACTGTAGACACAGAGCCTGCTTGCCCTCTTTTATTGGCCTGTGAGCATCTGCCTCTCCTTGGTGGCCTTCCGGACATGATGTATATTTTGTTTTGCAACACCACACTGCACTGTATTGTGTACCGTTTACACCAGCAGAAAAGTAGTAGCAACTGCACTATGGCTGCACTGTATTGTAATTAAAAATTTTGAGCTAATATTTCACAGCACGGCCCGTTCCTGCGCCCAACAAGAGTATCTGAGAGGGGTTACAGTGTTGTGGCGCCACCACTGCCTAAGGCCCAATTTTTCTGCCCCCGTTTAACAGGGGCATGTAATTCAAAATTTTTATATAATATTTCACAGCAGGGCTCGTTCCTGCGCCCACCAAGAGTAACTGTGAGGGGTTACAGTGTTGTGGCACCACCACCCAAGGCCAAATTTTTCTGCCCCTGTTTAACACGTACATGTAATTACAGTTTTTGAAATAATATTTAACAGCAGGGCCTGTTCTTTTGCCCAACAAGAGTAACTGTGAGGGTTTACAGTGTTCTGGCACAACCAACACCTAAGGCCCAATTTTCTGCAGAGTATATAGGGCAGGTCATATAGTATATATACTTCTGTTCAGATTATATAGTGCCTGCCCCCCCCCCCCCACTTTTTTTAAAAATTTGGGTACAGTGTTCCCCTTAATATCCATACCAGACCCAAAGAGCCTTGTAATGAGCAGGGGGGGGGGGGGCGGACCCAATGGCGTTTTTCTCAATGATTTTCATTTATATTGCTGGTGTTCTGTCACCAATAGTCCGGCCATCATAAAGTGTCCGCCCCGTACTGCGCATGCACAGTACGGAGCACAAGGAGTTTCGGAAAACCTCAGAAGATGAACGGCGCCTGCGCCGTGAGTGGAGGTGTAAGCCCCACCATCCAAGTGGACATAGGGCTACACAAACTTGGAGGGCCCCTCGCGGGCTTGCTTCGCTCGCCACGCTTCGCTCGCCACGCTTCGGGCACGGCCTCGCTGCGTTCGGTTATTTTATATTCAAACTCTATGTGCATTTGGATGGTGGGGCTTGAAAGTGGACTCACGGCGCAGGCGCCGTTCATCTTCGGCTATTTTCGGAATCTCGTTGTCCTGTGTACTGCGCATGCGCAGTACACAGCGGACACTTTCCGATGGGGGACATAATATGACAGGACACCGGGACCCCGACAATACATTACAGCCACTAAGGTATTGTTCAAAACACAGGAAAACTGCACCAATTTACAGGCATGCTATAGACACACCCCAGGCACAATATTTAAAGGAATATATAATTTTTATTGTTTCACTTTAAGTATTCTTAAAATCACTGCTCCCGAAAAAACAGCTGTTTTGCCAGGAGAAGATGACACAACATGGCAGAGTTTATCTACCATAGCATGTGGGTGACTGTCTTTTGCAAGGTTAATGTAACTATGTAACTATGTAATGTAGCCTTGTTCTAAGGTGACAACACTTCTTCTTCATAGATACAGTAAGCGTGTGAGTCTTGTCAAACGAATACAGGTAGTGTGTTACTGGCAGGATCGCCTGTTGAAAATAAAGGCTGAAAATAGATAAATAAATGCAGCCACCACATCTAAGGGCTGGTAAGCTCCAATGTATTACATTTTTGTGCTTGGGTTTAGATACGCTTTATAGATTAAATCCATTACTTTGATAGATTGTCTGTTTTTTTTAATCAAATCAGACCTAACCCACAGAACTGTTCAGTCCTACTAAGACAAAATAGGGCTGCCCCATGCAGCATCACGCAGTTGTTGCAAATTTGTCAGCTGCACATTCATGATGCCAATCTCCTGTTCCACCACATCCTAAAGGATTGAGATCTGGTGACTGTGGAGGCCATTGGAGTACAGTGAACTAATTGTCATGAAATCAGTTTGAGATGATTTGAGCTTTGTGACATGGTGCATTATCCTGCTGGTAGTAGCCATCAGAAGATGGGTGCAGTGTAGTCATAAAGGGGTGGACATGGTCAGCAACAATATACAGGTAGGCCGTGGCATTTAAATGATGCTTAATTGGTACTAAGGGGCCCAAAGTGTGCCAAGAAAATATTCCCCACACCATTACATCACCACCAGCCTGAACCATTGATACAAGGCAGGGTGAATCCATGCTTTCATGTTGTTTATGCCAAATTCTGACCTATCTAACTATCTGAATGTTGCAGGTGAAATAGAGACTCCTCAGACCAGGTAAAATTTTTCCAGTCTTCTATTGTCCAATTTTGGTGAACCTGTGTGAATTGTAGCCTCAGTTTCCTGTTCTAAGCTGACAGGAGTGGCACCCGATGTGGTCTTCTGCTGCTGTAGCCCATCTGCTTCAGGGTTCAATGTGTTGTGCGTTCAGAGATGGTATTCTGCATACCTTGGTTGTAACAAGTGGCTATTTGAGTTACTGTTGCCTTTCTATCATCTTGAACCAGTCTGCCCATTCTCTTCCGACCTTTGACATCAACAAGGCATTTTCCTCCACATAACTCCCACTCACTGGATATTTTCTCTTTTTCGGACCATTCTCTGTAAACCCTAGAGATGGTTGTGTGTGAAAATCCAAGTAGATCAGCAGTTTTTGAAATACTCAGACCAGCCCTCTGGCACCAACAACCATGCCACTTTAAAGTCACTAAAACCCCCTTTCTTCCATTCTGATGCTTGATTTGAACTTCAGCAAGTAGTCTTCACCACATCTAGATGCCTAAATGCACTGAGCATTGAGTTGCTGCCAGGTGATTGGCTTATTAGCAATTTGTGTTACCAAGCAATTGAACAGATGTACCTAATAAAGTGGCCAGTGAGTATATACAGTATATATATATATATATATCTATATATATCTATATATATATATATATATATATATATAGATAGATAGATATATACACACACACACAGAGTATATTACAACAAAGTAGCCTTACGGTTAATTTTAATTAATAATTAGTTAACTAAGATTAACTACAGGGGGTCCCCGACTTACGAACGCCCGACCAACGAACATCTCCTACTTACGAACTGGGTGCTGCGGGGACCCTCTGCCATTTTTCGTGGACTTCGGCCATTTCTGCGCATGCGCGGCCAGACGGAGCCTCGGAAAACATTGGAAATGTCCGTAATTTGCCGCGCATGCGCAGAACAGCATTCGACGGAACATCGGAAATGTCCGTAATTGTCGTTCTGCGCATGCGCGGCCGACTTACGAGCATTTCCGAATTACGAACAAGAGGACAGTCCCTAACGGGTTCATAACCCGGGGACCCCCTGTAGTATTATTAATAATATTAACTGGTACTTCCTCCATTATGGCTTTTTCAGGTCCACCAGATTGAGGTTCCCAATCAAAGGAAGAGGTTTAGGACCTGGTGGCATCTTTCCATTGCTCTTCTTCAATCCATTGATCCAGTACAGCAAGTCAATCCTTGTCAGAATGAAGTTGAGAAAAATCATAGTGAAAACCCGTAATTAACCACTTTCAGACCGGACTAATTTAGAGCCAAAGGACCAGGCCCCTTTTTGCGATTCGGCACTGCGTTGCTTTAACTGACAATTGCGCGGTCGTGCGACGTGGCTCCCAAACAAAATTGACGTCCTTTTTTCCCCACAAATAGAGCTTTCTTTTGGGGGTATTTGATCGCCCCTGCGGTTTTTATTTTTTGCTCTATAAACAAAAAAGAGCGACAATTTTGAAAAAAAAACGCATTATTTTTTATTTTTTGCTATAATAAATATCCCCCAAAAATATATAAAAAAACATTTTTTTTCCTCAGTTTAGGCCGATACGATGCCTCACGGGGGTCCCGACCGGCGCGCTCCCGATGGCACGGACGGCATTAAGGAGGGACTTATATATACGCCCTCCTGCCTGTCCGTGCCATTCTGCCGACGTATATCGTCGTGCGCCGGTCGGGAACCGGTTAAGATATCTTCAGTGTGGCAATGGCACAAATTTTATACGCATGATGTTAATTCTTAACATATTAATCCTTACTAGGGCACAAATAAACTATTGTACCTTATCTGGCTCATTGGCCAATACTTCCTTAGTTTGTTATTGCATAATCGTGTTTTTGCTTGATTTCTATGTATTGTACTGCACAAACCCGTATAACCCTTTGTTTTGTTTATTTTTGGTAGAAACTGAGAGCCATTTATTATCTGCAATGTAGCTGTTTTGATGCCAGGACTTAAAGTTCACACATTAAGGGTATGAACTATAAACGATTCAATATGTAGTGGTTCAGATTCAGTTAGGAAACTGTTCAAGTTTTAACCATAAATCAGTTTAGCAGATTAGAATGGCAGAAAAAAAATATTTCTAGAGAATGCAATAATGTCTAAATGTTATGAAGGATACATGTTCAATGCTGGCATGAGTACTGCTTGCTTTAGCATGACTGTTTGGTCTCTGGCTCTGCTTCACCCATTCCTAGACTTTTTCTCTGTATGATTACAAGAGGATAATACCTCTTCCTTTGCTCACATTACTTGGGTAGCTCTCTTTTAGGAGGGCTTGAAAGATGGAAGCAGGATATTTCACTAAACCTCTAGGTAAATAAGAGAACCAAAACCTTTGCTAAGGAGAAGAGTTCAGTGGCGGCCCGTCCATAGGGGGCGCCCGGGCGTCGCCCCCCCCCCCTCCCCAGGCAGTAAAAAAGAAATAAAAAAAAAAAACACAAAAAAAAAAAACATTTATTTAAACATGTCCCTTTAAGAAAAAAAAAATTTCAAAAAAGGTCCTTATGTGCACTGTGACCCGGCGCCGGGCGCCGGGCGCAGTGCAATATGGGAAACACCACGTCAATGCAATCAGCAGATTGCAGACGAGGCGCCTCATTTGGGCAAAAAAAGGTCGCTCTGTGGCGCGCTCGAGAACGCCACAGCTTCCGGCGCCTGGTCTGGCCGGGGGAATGGACTGGCCGGGGGAATGCCAGCCAGTCAGGACACATGAGCGACGCGGCCACGCCTCCAGGAAGTGACGTTTCCACTGTCCACTGCTCAGTGCAAGTACGGCTGCTCTGCACAATGACACTTGCTCTCATGTTGCAGGAGAGGACTGGTGTTAAAATCATCATTATCAAAGACGGCCCATTACCAACAGGTGCAGACAAACCCCTTCGGATCACAGGAGACCCTTTCAAATAGCAGAGAAAGCTGAACTCTTAAAGGCAAGCAGAAGGCTGTTTTTGTTTTTTATTCTCTAAAACTGTAATGGGATTTTAAGGGAACTGATTGGCCTCTAGTGCTGTCCCTCCCCGTTCCTGTCTGATGCTGCTTTGGGGATCACAGGAAGCTATTATATAGGCAATAATGTTTATTTGTTCCTTCCTCAAGCCAAAATTATGTGGTCAGAGCAGCAAATGCTGTGTACAACGTTGTCATGATGGTGTGACCCCAGATGCAGCAGCACAGAGGTAGTAGATGGGGGCACTGACTGCTTTTACATATGGAGTAGGCATTAGATTTACTGGCAAGAGCAAACTTGGCAGGTGGGGGTGACGCTAATTCTCCCTCTGTCGATCTATCTATCTATCTATCTATCTTTCTCCCTGTATGTATCTGTCTATCTATCTATCTATCTATCTTTCTCCCTGTATCTATCTATCTTTCTTTCTTTCTTTATTTCTTTCTATCTATCTATCTATCTATCTATCTATCTATCTATCTATCTATCTATCTATCTATCTATCTATCTATCTATCTTTCTCCCTGTATCTATCTATCTATCTATCTTTCTCCCTGTATGTATCTCTCTATCTATCTATCTATCTATCTATCTTTCTCCCTGTATCTATCTATCTTTCTTTCTTTCTTTTTTATCTATCTATCTATCTATCTATCTATCTATCTATCTATCTATCTTTCTCCCTGTATCTATCTATCTATCTATCTATATATCTATCTTTCTCCCTGTATCTATCTATCTATCTATCTATCTATCTATCTATCTATCTCTATCTATCTATCTTTCTCCCTATATGTATCTCTCTATCTATCTATCTTTATTAATCTATCTATCTATCTATCTATCTATCTATCTATCTATCTATCTATCTATCTATCTATCTATCTTTCTCCCTGTATCTATCTATCTATCTATCTTTCTCCCTGTATGTATCTCTCTATCTATCTATCTATCTATCTATCTTTCTCCCTGTATCTATCTATCTTTCTTTCTTTCTTTATCTATCTATCTATCTATCTATCTATCTATCTATCTATCTTTCTCCCTGTATCTATCTATCTATCTATCTATATATCTATCTTTCTCCCTGTATCTATCTATCTATCTATCTATCTATCTATCTATCTATCTATCTATCTCTATCTATCTATCTTTCTCCCTATATGTATCTCTCTATCTATCTATCTTTATTAATATCTATCTATCTATCTATCTATCTATCTATCTATCTATCTATCTATCTATCTATCTTTCTCCATCTATCTATCTATCTATCTATCTATCTATCTATCTATCTATCTATCTATCTATCTATCTATCTATCTATTTATCTCCCTGTATGTATCTATCTTTCTTCCTCTATTTATCTATCTATCTATCTATCTATCTATCTATCTATCTATCTATCTATCTATCTATCTATCTATCTTTCTCCCTGTATCTATCTATCTATCTATCTATCTATCTATCTTTCTTCTTCTTTCTTTCTTTCTTTTATCTATCTATCTATCTATCTATCTATCTATCTATCTATCTATCTGTCTTTCTCCCTGTATGTATCTATCTATCTTTCTTCATCTATCTATCTATCTATCTATCTATCTATCTATCTATCTATCTATCTATCTATCTATCTATCTACCTATCTACCTATCTATCTATCTATCTTTCTCCCTGAATGTATCTATCTATCTATCTATCTATCTATCTATCCATCCGTCTTTCTCCCTGTATCTATCTATCTATCTATCTATCTATCTATCTATCTATCTATCTATCTATCTATCTATCTATCTATCTATCTATCTATCTATCTATCTATCTATCTATGTGTATAATGTGCAGCCTGGTATATGATGTGGATTATATAAGGGGTGTGGCTTGTGTGACGTGGGAGGGGCCAAATGTGGAGGGGCGGGGTCTTGCGCCCCCCCATCCTAAAACTTCACCAGCCGCCACTGGTGGGTTTGATAATAAAGTTGGCAGTGGCTCCACCCAGGACAGGGCCTCTATGAACAGAGGGGATTCCTATCCTGGGAAAATAACCAGTAATTTAATCAGTCCTGGTGGAATTGTGCACATATACCCAGGTTTATATAGTTATTAATAAGTATGCCTCCAGATGAATGTTGTAGCAAAGTTCAATTGCAGGGGCACCTGGGGTTGATTGTGATGTGGGGTCCGTCTTTGTGTTGGAGACCTGAAAACAATATCAGCGATGATGGGGATTTCCTCCAACCACTGTCCAACCAGCCTGGAATACAAATTCTCACAAGCCAAAATCGTACAGTCGCACAGCAACTCAGATTCAGCCTGGCTACTCTGCATCTAATTCCCCAGTTCTAATCTCTCATGCAACCTGACCTCTAACTAACAGAAGTGTCTGTCAGATGCCAAATTTGGCTCTAATCTATGCTGGTTATTGAGATCTAAGCTAAAACTACACATTGAATACCAGACCAGAAGGGACAGTGTTATCAAAAATAACTGCTGCATATAAACTTTTTTTCAATAAACATGTTCACCTACTAATATACAGCAAGATGACCATTAAACACACAAGCACCATATGTTCTGCCCACCTGGCCTTTACTCAGTTACCGGTGTTCATGTGATTAGATAACATGTTGTTTTTTTCTTGATTTACACCAAGCTAGTTATGTAGAGTGCATGCGCCACCTACTGTTCCCTTCCTGGTATAGCTTTAGCTGTTTGTATTAGTTACATATTGTAATTTCTTAGAAAGTGTTAATAAAGTTGTTAGGAACCTGTGCATTCTGTGAGATTCTCTAGAGGAAGTGAGTCAGTCACCATTTTAAGAATCTTCAGCAATGCAGTAAGGCTGTTTCTCAATCTCTCGCCATCACCTCTTAGCGAGCTTAAAAAGTAAGTTTTTGTTTTCCCATTCTTTGTTGTAGAGTGGTGTTTATTATATGCAATATTGTACTGATTGATGTTGTTTTGTCAATTTGTAGTTTCACCTGGCTCGTTCTAATAAATTCAAAATCAAAGAAATATGGTATCTGAAATTTATGGAGCGGGAAGGTTTAGCTCTCTGTCTTACAGACAGAACAGTGACATTTTTGCTGACCTCTGAGGTGAAGATAAGGTGACTTCGGAAGACTGTACAGCCTGGGTTTACACAGTGTCCATACAGTCAAATGCCTTCGATGAAACAGTCCTTCAGCAGGTGAAGCAAGCAGCCAGGCTACACAGAAACATGCCCTGTCAAGCAGCACCCCGCTCTCGACACTACAGCGGTCTCTACACAGCAGGACAGCTTCTTCACCGCAGCCATGTCTCACAGTCAAGCATCTTCTTACAAAACACAATCGTGAGCAAGCTCATCCAAGTAATCTGTCACAAATGCAGCAGCAATCGCCCGTTCGAAAGCTGAAGTAGCGAGAGCCAGGGCCACATTTGCAGACCAAGAGTTGCAGATGAGAAGAGAAAAGGCTCACCTTGATGCAGAAAAGGGATTGGACGGGGGATCTTGCTATCAAAGTCCCAGGACCAGCACCTATACACACAGAGGCTGTCTGAAAAAACATGACAGAGTCTGGAGTAAGTGGTTAGCGTAAACCCTCCACTGCTACACAAATTAAGTGACCTCTCTGTCCAACCCGGGTTCGTGGGATAATCTGGGTGAGCTAACTCACTGTTAGTCCCCCCATGGAGCAAGAGCCTTGACAATCTATTGCTGTCATTATACTAAGGTAGTCATTGATATTCGAATGATCTTTGATATTATAACAATACTATGTGACCCCTGCGTGGGTCCTTTCCCTGTTGACAGGCAGATGTTGGCTGTGCTGTTGTGCTTCTGTATTGTTCTGTTTGTTAAGAAAATAAAAAAAGTTTAAAAAAATAAATAAATAAAAGTCCCAGGACCAGGAGGAGGGGCTGTATGTGACAGCAAGTAGCGGGGAACACAGCAATGTGAAATGAAAGCTGTTACTGCTGTGTTCCCTGCACTCTGATCATCCGAGCTGTTTTCTATTCTCTTCCCCTCCACGATCGCTGGGAGAAGGACTCCCAGTCAACCCAGGCTGCTGGCGGTGCTTGCCCCCCCCCCCCCCCCCCACTCCCAGGCAGTCAATAGCTCTCCAGCCCTCAAATACCACTCGCAAAATGTGAGCAGGCAAGTGGAATTTTTGAGGGCTGGTCTACCCTTACCTACCATAATAGAGTGCAATCAGATCCCAGACAACAGATCTGAGATCCCTACACCAGATGCAGCAGTTTGCCAGACTCACCTGAGTCACATAGCACATCTCATACCAAAACTAGATGATCAGGCTCAGATAATCTTGCTCCTAGGGAGAGATATCTTGCAAGCCCACAAAGCAAGAAAGCAGATCAATGACCCTCACAATGCCCCATATGCCCAAAAACTGGATCTTGGGTGGGTCATTGTAGGTGATGTTTGCCTGGGAGGAGCACACAAACCAACATCTGTAAATAACTTGCTCACTAGTACACTAGAGAAAGGTCATCCTTCTCTTTTCCAGCCCTGTCAAAATCCCATCCTCATAAAGGAGCTACCCCACAGCAACCCTTTACCTCTTCCTTTCACAAGTTCCCTCAATGACAGCAATACCTATACCAGTGACCAAGACGACTTAGAATGCACTGCATTCAGGAGAACAAAGGAGGACAATCAGGTAGCAATGTCTTTTGAGGCTAGGCTCTTCTTGGAAGTTATGGAAAAGAGCATAGAGAAAGATGAGTCTAATAGCTGGGTTGCACCTCTTCCCTTTAGGCCACGAAGACAACGTTTGCCTAACAACAGGGAGCAAGTATATAAACGCTTCACTTCCCTTACACACAATCTTCAAAAAAAGCCAGAGATAAAAGAACACTTATTTTCCTTCATGGAGAAAATATTCAAGAATGCATATGCAGAGATAGCCCCAAACCTCAAAGACTTAGAGGAATGCTGGTACTTACCTATATTTGGAGTCTGGCATTTTGCGCCTACAGACTGCAATCCTGCAGACCTAGCAACCATATCTGTTGCAGCCAGTCACTTTGAAAGTACTTCATAGTTAAAGAGGAAGTAAAGCCTCTGGGAAAAAAAAAAAAAAGACACCCTGCAAGGCAAAGGCATAATGAGCTAGTATGCATAGCATACTAGCTCATTATGAAAAACTTACCTGAAAACGAAGCCCCCGAAGACGTCCTTATCCTCGATCTTTTTTGCCGCCATCCAGGGCCGGAGTGACTTCCGGGTCTCGCCGCTCCAGCGCTATCATTCGCTGGAGCGGCGATGACGTCACTCGCGCGCATGCGCACGAGATCGGCATATCACCGCGATCTCGGCATCTTCAGTGCGCCCTCAGTGCGCCTGCGCGCCGCTGTCTACGGCGCATGCGCCGTAGACAGCGATGCCTTTTCATCGCTAAATATCTCCTAAACCATGTAGGTTTAGGAGATATTTATTGGACCTACAGGTAAGCCTTAATCTAGGCTTACCTGTAGGCCAAAGTCATATGGAAGGGTTTACTTCCATTTTAACAGGTCCCACCTTTATGCACAGTCCAGACTGCAACAATAATGACTTTGCCACATTTGATTTACTAGATGTAGACAAGGATCAGGAAATCTGCCCTCAGGTTTCTAACTCAGTTACAACTTTTCTCAATCAGTTTAAAACCCACTGTTTGAGCAGGTTCTCCACCTGTAAATCAATTGTTCGAGCTATCACTTGCCTCATCCTCATAGCTCAGTCCTACAAAAGTGATCCACTAACAAATGACAACTGCAGAGGTTGGCACCACTGTAAAAAATTCTACACACACAGCTGACCTAGAACAATCTAAAAAAAAGGATAATCTCTGCTCTACAGAGAGAAGTCTTTGCCAAAGAAATTAACTGCATTGCCAGCCAGAAACCCGTTCCTAAAGACAGTCTTTTAAAGAATGCTTGATCCAATCCTTTACCATCTGACAGACTTAGCATGGATCCGCCTTTCACTAATGTTGGACTTGATGTTCTTGGTCCCTTGTCTGTCACCACCCGGTAAACTAAAGGGGGACATTCAATCAGTAAACGCTGGGCAGTCATATTCACCTGCATGTCTATCCGAGCTGTACATATTGAAGTGATTGAATCAATGGACACTTCAAGTTTTATTAATGCTCTTAGACATTTCATTGCAATCAGAGGCCCAGTGAAACTCATTCGCTCTGACAGAGGTTCTAACTTTGTAGGAGCAGCAAAGAAACTGCAAATACTTCACTATTCTCACATGGGAGGTGTTTAGGAAAGGATGATAGGCATAGCCTGCAGAATTCTGGACTCCATCTTCTTGCAAGTGGGAACTGCAAGGCTTACCCATGAATGCCTGGTGACCTTTATGGCAGAGGTCACAGCCATCATTAATGCCAGACCTTTGACATCAATTTCAAGTAACTCTGAGGATCCAGTGATTCTCACACCTGCTATGTTACTCACTCAAAAGACTGGTCTTGTTGGTGCTCCAGCTGGAGAATTTTTTTGAAAAGGACCTTTACAAACATCAGTGGAGACAAGTATAAACCATTGCCAATACCTTCTGGTGTCGATAGAGGAAACAATATATCTCTACTCTTCAACCAAGGAGAAAGTGGCACATTGAAAAACCTAATCTTAAACCTGGCGATGTTGTGCTCATGAGAGATTGCCAGACCCTTTAGGTCTGGTCACTAGAGTACTGCCAAGTGAGGACAAGCATGTCCGTAATGTTGAAGTCAAGATCTTCCAGCAGAATGAGACCAAAGTATTCCTAAGACCAGTAGCCAAACTTGTTCTGTTCTTGTTCTGTTCTTGTTCTGTTCTTGTTCTGTTCTTGTTCTGCAGAAGACTATGTCGTCAGACGAGGAGTGTTCTGTCTTTACTTACTTGTGTTCATGTGATTAAATAACATGTTGTTTTTTTCTTGATTTACACCAAGCTAGTAATGCAGAGTGCAGGCGCCGCCTCCTGTTTCCTTTCTGGTATAGCTTTAGCTATAGCTTTAGCTTTTGGTATTAGTTACATATCGTAATTTCTTGGAATGTGTTAATAAAGTTGTTAGGAACCTGTGCATTCTGGGAGATTCTTAAGAGGAAGTGAGTCAGCCACCATTTTAAGAATCTTGAGCAAGGCAGTAAGGCTGTTTCTGAATCTCTCGCCATCACCTCTTAGCTAGCTTAAAAAGTATGTTTTTGTTATCCCATTCTTTGTTGTAGAGCATTGTTTCTTTATCATATGCAATATTTTACTGATTGATGTTTGTTTTGTCAATTTGTAGTTTCACCTGGCTCGTTCTAATAAATTTAAGATCAAAGAAATATTGTATCTGAAGTTTATGGAGCGGGAAGGTTTAGCTCTCTGTCCTACGGACAGAACACCATATCAAAGACATATGTAATTATCTAATATAGTATATGTAAGATAGCAGCAGGGAGATAGATATACTTGTCACCTGTCTATACATATTTACTGCATATATATATATATATATATATATACACACACACATACACATATATGTGTGTATATATATATATATATATATATATATATATATATATATATATATATATATATAGATCTATATATATATATAACACACTGATACACTGAGTGGCACTCAGTAACTCAGTATACAGATATCAGAGTGTACTCAGTGTACAGGTATATAGAAATAAGGGTTATCAGCTATAGGTTAGGGATAGGGAATAGCACCTGGTGGATGGGCACTGGGCAGGAACACTCACCCTTTCTGGTATTGATTAAAGCGTTGTGACATATTAAACTGCTGGGCTGGCGATCACACACTGACCTGCTGCTGTGCTGCACACAGGTTGCTACTAGCTCAGAGACCAGCTGTTCTGCAGTGCACTCTGCCATCTCCAGTTCAGCACCGGCTGTCCCGCATGGCAGAGATGTGGATTGTGGCCCCGCCCCTCAGCTGAATTCCCCAGGGGGAGAGGTGGCTGAAGCAGCTGTAGCTGCAATCATCCCCATTACTCCACCATCAGTCTCTCGTCCTGGCCAGCACCTGTGTCCTGTCTCAGCGCTGCATTAACTGCCAGTAGGAGGGCAGGAGGGGTGGACTGAGCCTCTAATGGGTCCCCCTACTGACAGCTGGCCCCCGAGTGCCCAAATGGTCAGTCCACCTCTGCTCCTCATTCGCCCTAAGCTTATTTCCACTCGCCTGATATAAAGTTGGGAGCATGATATATTTCAAAATGTCATGGTATGCTGACGCCTTAAGAGTTCCCTTCACTGGAACTAAGGGTCCAAGCCCAACCCCTGAAAAACAACATCACACCATAATCCCCCATCACTAAATGATTTGGACCAGTGCACAAAGAAAGGTCCATAAAGATATGGTTGAGCGAGTTTGGGGTAGAGGAACTTGACTGGCCTGCACAGTCCTGACCTCACGATAGAACACCTTTTGGGAAGAATTAGAGCAGACACTGCGAGCCAGGCCTTCTTGTCCACATCAGTGCCTGACCTTACAAATGTGATTCTTGAAGAATGGTCAAACATTCCCATAGACACACACCTAAACCTTGTGGACAGCCTTCCCAGAAGAGTTGAAGCTGATATAGCTGTAAAGGGTGGGCCAACTCAATATTTAACTTTACAGACTAAGACTGGGATGCCATAAAAGTTCATGTGTGTGTAAAGGCAGGTGCCTTAATACTTTTGGTGATATAGTGTATATTTCACACAGACTTATGCCCCGTACATACGATCGGAATTCTCGTCGGAAAAGCCTTGGATGTTTTTTCCAACGGAATTCCGACGGAATTCTGCTCAAGCTTGTGTTGCCTACACACGGTCACACCGAATTCCAACCGTCAAAAACGCAGTGACGTACAACACTACAACGAGCCGCGAAAATGAAGTTCAATGCTTCTGAGCATGCGTCAAATTGTTTCCGAGCATGCGTCGGAATTTTGCATGTTGGAATTGCCACAGATGTTCGGAAATTGAGTACATGCTCTCAATCTTTTGCTGGCCGAAATTCCGCCAGCAAAAGTCTAATGGAGCCTACACACGGTCGCATTTTCCAATGAAAAGCTCTCATCAGTCTTTTGCTGGCCGAAATTCTGACCGTGTGTACGCGGCATAAGGCTCGGTTCACACTCTTGCGACTTAGGATCCGACTTGTGAAACCCAAAGTCGCAGGACATGTGAAATGCCATGCATCTCTATGAGAGGCGTTCAAATTGTTGATGTACTATGTGAAATAGCTCAGGGCTGCAGCAAAACCTATTATTAACTGTACAGTATCTTCTAATCAGCTATTCATTTGTAATGCCAGCTAGATTCTTTTAAGATGCCCAGCAGAGCAAAATAATTGTAGATTTTTTTCTTTTCACTGGTTACTCGTGGTGAGTGACAGGCCAGCAAGAAAGCAGGACTTTGGAGACTGTTAAATAGATGTTGCCACAACCAAGTGCTGGACCCACCTGTAGCAATGGGGCAAGGAGCAGAGAGACAAACTGCAATTGGCTGCAGCTGCAGCCTTGGATTGTTTGTTGCAGCTGCCGCCATTAGGGGACTGTACCACACCTAACAATGAACAATGGGGAAGACACACCCTGATTCCACTGGGCCAGAAGAATCTTTGTGTGGCCAACAGGAAAGCCAGATCTTCAGGGACCTGCATGGAGAGCAGGCTGCTTGAAGACGTGTCTCTAGAGCCCTGGGGATGCTTTTGAAGATCAGAAGTGTCCAGCTAGTGTAGTGAGCCTGGGGGACAGTGCTGGAAGTGGACAGTTGCACTTAGTTTTACTACAGCCTAGGAGTTTGTGTGTACAGGGTCCCAGGGTTGCTGACAGGACTGCTGCCTTTGTGTTTGCCATGTTCAGAGTCAAAAGCCCAGGACCACAAGTTGCCTAACTAAGGTGAGTGTGCTTAAAGAACCCCAAGGCCACGTGTTCCAGTGTGTGCCATTGTTCCAGTCTTCCTGCTGTTCCAATACCCAACTGGACCATGTGATACTGTGAGACTGGGTTGCTGAACCATCCAATGCAGGCTTGACAGGTAGGCTTAAGGTCCAATGGGTTACCTTTCTTAATTCCACAACCACCCCGAGTATAAAAGTGAATCCAAGACCAGACAGTGATCAAGAGGACTTCACAATAATGCCAGTTTGGTCAAAGGCCTGCACCAGCATAGCTTGTAATTGTTCCTATTTAATTGTTCCCTATGGTTGTAAAGAGTTCTAGCACAATAGGACAGTGTAATTCTTTGTGCTGTGAGTTAAAAGAAACTCCATAACAGGATGGTAGTGCTCCACCGCAAGCAAAGACCCCAACGCCAACAAGGCTAAGCTTATATTTTACTGGTCAGGGATTTAGACAAGGCCTATTGCTCCTAGATAGATCTTAGAAAACCATCATTGTGCCTGATTTTAAATTTGTTATATTCTTGCATTGCTGTCTTTCTATTTTTTTATTACCCAATCAACCTTTTCCTTTTTAGGGATTTTACCTTTAGTACAGCACAATAAAATGTTTCTAGCTGTGTCAGTGGTCACTCAGATGCAGGTACAGGACAGCAATGGCGACCCTAGGGGGGGGGGCAGAGGGGGCCCTGGCCCCCCCAACATTATGCTGTGCCCCACCATGTCCCCCCCCAAAAAGGCAATGTCTTTTTGTTTGCATTCGTAGCAGATGTGCAACATCCTACTCAGGCCACTGCTGGAGTAACACAGTCTCTATTGAGAGGGAGATTACCCCCAGTCAGCTCCTGCGGGTGATTCCTCCCCCCTCCCTCTGCTCGCTGACACTGCATAATGCGAGCGCTCACACAACCACAGCCGCCCGATCTGCTCCTTCCCCTGCATCCTCATTGGCAAGGAGAAGAGCGAGTTGCAGGAAGGACTCCACCAGGACTCTCAGTTACTGAAAAAACAGACTGATGTCTCCCGTCCTTAGGACAGAAGAATCAGCCTGTAAATTCCAAGAGTGGTGACTGCAAGCTGATCTGAGTGTCAGTCTATGACACTCTTTCACAGCCCAGCGAGTCCAGCCACCCCCTCACTCTCCTCATGTACGTTAGAGCAGAGATGAATGCAGCTCCTCCTCCTCCCCCGCCCCTGTTCCTCCTGAGTCTTCCAGTCCCGCCCACACTATCCCCGGCGTGCAGCTGTATCTAAAGAGAGGGGATGTGTGGGCGGGAAATATGAAAATCAGCAGCATTCCTGGCTGTGTGTCAATGCCTGAGCTTCTAGCCTTAACCCGTGGGTAAGTGTGTGCACTGCAGTAACCTGTAATCACTGAACTGCATTATCTCCATCCCTTCTCTCCCCCATCTGTCCCTCCCCCTCGCCTGTTCTTTCAAGACCTTCACAATTTACTTTCACTTTCAGTTAGGCAGGTAATAGACGGTGCAAATTTCTTTCCTGCATCCACAGATTGCAGGAAAGAAACTTGCATGATTCCCCCATCAACACAGACAGTGGTGACAGGGGAATATCGTTCCTGCCCAGCAATTGTATTTTCCCAACAAACAGTGATTATCATCATTGGTGGCTATGGCAACCACTAGTGATAATCATAAGAGTATCTGGCAGGCTGGTTGTTCCCAATTTGATCGATCAACTTGGTACATTCAGCGTGCTCATTAATGGTTAAAATCTAAGCCAGTTCCTGCTGAACCAGCTGAGATTTAAACTACCTATGGCTGGTCTTAGCACTTAGGCAGCCCATACATTGATCACTTTTTTCATTTAACTAGTAGGTTGAATGAAAAAAAAAGAAATTATCCAATTCTCCCATCTACACATAATAGGTGGTTGGGGGAATCCTCCCAGTGTGGACCAGTGGTGGAACTACCAGGGTTGCTGTCCTGTCCCGGCTATTCACAGCGCTGGTCTCTGTCTCCATGGCAGCGGTGGCACATTGGAACCCAGTGCTGGTTACTTTATGGGGCTGATGTACAGGAGGGCCAGCACAATTTGTTGTTAGAGAATAGCTGGGCATGTTCAAAATTCCACATGCCCGAGCCTGCCAGGAAGCCCACACTGTACAGCGCTAATCATAGGCAGTGAGACATTTCCCAGTCCGCAGCTGCACAGATCAGGAATGTTTCACTGCCTGTGATTAGCTGTGTGCAGTGTCGGCTTTCTGGCGGGATTGGGCATGTGGGATTTCAAACACACCCGAGCCCATCTCTAATGGTTGTAGAGTAGACAGTTGACCTCTCTGCAGGTTGCTTAGCAGCAGTGCAGCCTTCTCTGAAATGCTGATCGCGATGCAATCCAGGTGATGCTCCTAGTCAAATCCTAGTGTTAAATATCATAGTGATTTTATTGATCGAAGCCCACACCTTACAGGCATAGAGCCCACATGGCTGCTGAACAAACGGTTGATGTGGTTGTACTCTTGATGCTAATAAATACTGTGTTTATTAGATCTGACTGGGAGCATCACCTGGATCACATCCCGATCAGCATGTCAACAGAGAAGGTTATACAGCATTACTGCTGCTAGGTGACAAGCTGGGGTCTCGGCTCTCTACAGCAAATAGTGCCAGCCTTCCCTTGCATGCACCCATAATGTCACCAGCACTAGGTCCTAATAGACTGCTGCCGCTGCCAAGGAGACAGATGCCAGACCAGCGCTGTCAATAGCAGGGGCAGGACAGCAAGAACACCACCGTGGCAGAACACCAAGGCCCGGTGGCAAGACAACCTTTGCAACCCTGACAGTTCTCCCACTGCTTTGGACCCTTATATTTTCTTGGTATGCTGGTGACATATCTCTTCTGCCACCCTGGGGGGCCCCAATACAGTAGGAAGGGAGCTCACTGCAGAACATGTGAAAGGACCTGTTGTGGGATCATAGTAAAGGGCCCCAGGATATATATATATATATATATATAATTGCATTTTATAGTTGCCCCCCTACTTTTGTCCCTGTCCCCCCATGTGCTCCCCCTAAATATGAAAGCTGGAGACACCACTGCAGGACAGGTGATCACAATTCAGTGTCTCCCCTGGATAACCTGTACACATTTTTATCCTGACATTTCTGACTGGAGTTCTTCTTCAAGTTCTTTAGTTTGAAGGTGGTGGGTAACCTCTGCAGGCAAATACATCATATTTACTACTAAGAAAGAGACACATTAATCTAATGGATTACAGGTTAGCCAAATACTGATCCTTAACAGTTTTATTCAGAGATATTGCATCTTTAAAAGTACAAAAATTATATTAAAAGTGTCATATCAAAGCATAACAGCTAAATTGTATAGTTTAAAAAACAAAAGTGTTGCTTTGAGCTGTCCTTCATTAGTAATTCAGCTTTGCACATACTAAGTGTGGCAAAGGGACTAAAGTGAAACCAATGCCAGGCTTCAGACTTATATCTTCTCTGGAGACTCCAGGAGGTGGGTAGAAAGTGAAGGTTTGCAGAAGGCCAGTAAAAAACAAGAAAAGTTCCATTCTGGCTAAACTTTCTCCAACACAAGCTCTTCTTCCTATAAAAAATAAAGAAGAAAGAAAGTCAACTGAGGAGTGCATGATAAAAGCTGTGCTCTGCAGTCTGGAAGTACTGTTAACAAATTAGACCTAAATGTATAGATGGCATCAGTGGTGTAACTATAACCTTCAGGGCCCTGGTGCAAGAAACCATGAAGGGCCCCCCTGAATCCCAGCCAAGGCCCTTCCCTCCGAGTCCGGTGGTGGAACTCCAGGGCTCGGTCACAGGTACGACTTTTGTGAGCCCTGTAGTTCCACCACTGGTATCAGCATTTTTTCAAATTATTTTTTACAATTTTTACGAGTCCCGTTGGGGGACTTTGGTGAGATATCAGAGGTCTAAACAAACATGCAGACAGACGGCAGTTTTCAAAAGCCGCGCCGCCTCCTCCCGCCCATCCGTGATAGGCGGACACTAATTTTCCCAGCAGTACAGTGTTCCGCCTATCACGGATGTCCTGTCATTCTCATCTCATGGACGAGGATGAGAGAATGTCCGTGATAGGCGGAACACTGCACACTGACTGCTGGGAAAAAAGTGTTCCTCCTATCACGGACAAGGAGGAGGAGGAGGCGCGTTTTTTGTAAGAGTGGAATGGCGCCGTACACGCTGTGGGGGGACAGAGTGGGACCTCATCGGCTGCACGGAATGGACACCGGACCCCGGACCCCGGACACCGGACCCCGGACACAGGACACAGGACCCCGGACACAGGACACAGGACCCCGGACACAGGACACAGGACCCCGGACCCGCGGATCGGCGCAGATCGGCACAGGTAGGCTGCAATGGGGACACGGGGTGCAATGGGGACACGGGGGTCTGTACAGGGGACATGCAGCTGCAGATGGGCGTTGCAGTAGCTGCTGCATTTTTGCCCCTCGGCTTATACACGGGTCAATACGTTTTCCCCATTTTTTGTGGTGATTTAGGGGCCTCGGCTTATACTCGGGACGGCCTATACTCGAGTATATACGGTATATATATTTGATAGTATTCCTATTGACTTCCGTGACAAATACTTCAGCATCAAGCAAAATAGTAGTGTGTTAGAAAATGAAAGAAGCTTAGTGGAGAAAAGTTTTAAAGCCAAGGGTAGTCTGGTTCCTGTCCTTGATTTATTGTCATAACATGCAGCTAAAGAGAATCTACCCATACTTGGATAAATAAGGTTGCTTAATTCAAAGGTATAACATGCAATGTCTCCCAATTTCCATAGAAGCAGTAGTCATTTTAAAGCTACCCAATGATGGTGGTTGGATGCAGCTACAGTCTGACTGCTGATAGATTTATCTTACGAAAAGATTTTTCCATAAACATTCTGTCACTGTTGATTGCTTTCAGAACTAATCTGTGCCACTGTTTGCTGCTGTCCATCCTGCAGATCCTGAGTCCTCGCAGGATCAGTCTGCTGTTTTGTACCTAGGTCCCATACATAATGTTAATCTGTGCAGCCACTTTCTACATTTTTGAAAACTGCCGTAGGTCTTTCCGAGTCAGTGTGTTTAGATGTTCTCACACTCCTTCGCAGTGGTGGCTGGTGCTTTTTTTGGGTGGTGCCCCCCGGTCCCCGTTGTCAGTCGGTCGGGTCACCCGCACTACTCGGGCGGTGTCGGTGAGCACTTACCCCATCTAGGTTACGTGCGGGTAGCGTTCCTATGGGCGACAAGCGGTGGGTCTTCTCCATCGGGTTTTCTCCTCCTCTGCAACATGGCGGCTTCCGCCGTGCGTCTCCTTCCTCCTCCTAGGCATCCAATAGGATCGCCTGTCCTTTAAGCCAATCGGGTGACGGGTCTCAGGACCCCCTTCCTGATTGGCCCGGAGGAAGATCAGTGTGGCAACAGCGAATATTCATTCGCTGTTGTCACACAACTGGGTGGGCTTGGAGCGCAGTGCTCTGTGCCCCAAGCCCACCTTTTTTTGAAGCATATTAGAGCCCTGGGCTCTAATTGTGTAATTCAAAAAAAATCACCCACCCTTTGGAATCTATGCATCCGGCGGCACCCATGCGCCCCTAATGGATTGGCCGCCACTGCTCCCTTGGTTGGTTCCCGTTAATGACCTCTGCATGTTTCTTGATGATCCTTGTTATCTGCCTGCCCTGTAATTTTGCCTGTCAGTCCTGATTATCTGTAAAAAATGTAAAAACCGTGCACTCAATCTACTGTATTAAATAGCTGCTAACACAATTTGCTGGCCGCAAACATATACAGAAATAAAACGAAGAAGTGTAGCGCTCCTTAAAAAAATCACACCAGAGTGAAAATAAAGTCCATTCTTTGTCCACATGCAATAATAAGGTGAATAAAGACTTGACCCAGAGAGAGATCTACTACCTCCTACAGAAGCACACACAGCGTCTTACCAGATAGAGTTGATCACATATTTACAAGTGTCATGAGATGCCCAAACTGAGTGCAGAAAAATGTATATTGGACCTAATATATACCCCTCTGGTATATACAACTCCAATCTTCAACTCCAGCACATCACTTGCTTGCAGACTATTTCTCCTCAACACCTTCAGCACATCACTTGCTGGGGTAAATGCCCTTTGCAGGCAGGGAATGCTGGCCCCTTTAGTGTAGCAAAATGGTAGGTAGTCCAGGTGCTAGATGTCCATGTGGCTTCTGCTCCCAGTACCACCTCTTCTGGCCCTGCCAGCCCTCCTGGCTGCAGCTGCCTCTCTCCACTGCCCATGCCACCACAGTCCACTCCACTAGCTCTGCACCCATCCCAGACGGAAATTTCCCAGTCCTGTCAGGCGTGCCTCCCCAGTCCTCTCCCGAATGTGTGTCACTCACCAGCCCTCTTGGCTGCGACCTGTTGTTCCTCTCCTGGAGACTTTGCCTGGCAGTGCTCTCCCGCTGTCCTCTCTTGCTCCTGTGCCACCTGTCCAGGACACCTCCATGTGTCGTGAGAAGGGTCCTGTTCACACCTGAACCCCAGACCCAGGGTCACCCCCCCAGATTGAGGAACAGCCTAACACTCCATTGCCAGCTTCCACCCAAACAACTCCTTCCCAACTGGGCTAACCCTTGGTATTTAAGGAGGCCTTCCCGCTGCCAATCCAGGTTGGGGATTGGTCAGGGCTCCACAGAACACCCCAGACAGCTCCACCTCCCCTCTCCTCCGTCCCTTCGAGAAAACACTAGATCATTCTCTAAAGAAGTGGGAGATCTTAATGATGCTGCATGTGAGTCATCCAGCTCTGCTCTTAGTCACTCCCAACCCAGATCAAAACACACCCAGGTTTGGCTGCCAGCCAAGCCTGGAAATTTACCTACTCTCACTAAAAACATGCACTATCCTTCTAGCACACTAGAGGGTGCTACACAAGTGGTCAAAAACGCAGTTATGGCCCAGGAATGGCTCCCAAAGGATCTGATCCACCAGCTAATAAACTGTCCTTAGAGCCCCTCTAAACTGGGATGGTCAGATGGTATGAAGCAGTAAATCCCCAATAGATATATTTTCAAAGAAGATATAGAGCTCTCATAGTGTAGTAAGTTTGTAATCTTTTATTTATTGAAGAGTAACACTGGATCCAGATTAAAACAGCGTGATGTCTAAATTACGAAAGTTTCCAACCAAGAGAATGACCGCACTTTGCTTTGTTTTGGTACGTGATGACGTCACACGACAAAGCTCCACCCTACGGGTTTCTTCATCATAAGGGCCATGGCTAACTGATGGCAAACATGCTTTATGTACCCTGGACAGTGAAAAATCCCCTTGCATTTTAGGTCCCAGTGCCAGAAACCGGAAGTCAGGAAGACAAAATTTCCAGATGACTTAGCAGCTATACTAGCAGCAACGCTAAATTAATATTCAGTTTATATTATGCCTCAATATTATGAATTTCATTAAAAAAGACACTAAAATAAAATCCTACTTAAAACACAGAATTTATTTAATAAATCCAATCATCATCTCTCAAGGAACAAAAGGGAATGTGCGCCATCTTGTGGTACAAAAGCATAATTACAACACAATTAATATATATTTTGAAAAACAAAAAATGCCCCTCTTTTCAATCTGGGTGTACCTCCAGATCCTTTGATATTAAGTAATTTCTAACATGTACCACTAAGAACGTAGTATATTTGATCCAATGTCCATGTGGCCTTCAATATGTGGGCCGCATGGTGCATACCTTCCAAACTAGGGTCAACAAACACATCGCCAATATTAAAAGGGGGTTCCCCAAGCATAGTGTCTCAAAACACTATGCTCTATGTCACAATAGAAATCCGAAAAGTAAACCTTTTTATGGTGATATGGTTTTGTCCCTAGTTGGAGGGTAGTCACACCAGGGCTTGAGATCTGATGGATCTATACTGTTAGACCTTTTGCGAGGGAAATAAATAATGTATTTTAAAATTTTTAGATCATGAGCCCCAAGTATGGGAGGTGAACTAAGGGTCACCATGACTTCATTTATTTCCCACCTTTCAAAGTATAACACACACTAAATAATACAAACAAATTGCGAAAACAGAAACCAAACATAAATACATGTTTTGGGTGGGTAGATAAAGAGGCCTAATGTTGCAATAAAAGTTGACACATATACTTAACTGGATTTTTATTAAAGAGAAATCACCCATCTCTAACGGAATCCATTGTTAAGACGCTAAGAAGTATATATACAGCTAAACTCTATCTAAATATTCATTGAGTCTGTCCAAAGTTTCAAACACTTCAGGAAGACATTTGAATTCTGTCTACCCAGATGTATTTCAAAATATATATGATTAGAAGTCATTCTAATTACATATTATATTCCAGGTCATAGATACAGTTATGATTTCAGTGTCCACTGACCCAATGATAATTCTGTCATAAGATAAAAAATATAATATTTTGATGTAGAGCAAATTAGAAGTAAGAATTGTTTTAAAGATACCAATCATTGTTACAAATGAAATATATCTATTGTGACCATATCTATATAATATCCACATAGCATGTGTCTTTACCTAGATTAATAAGTACTAATAGGATCTACAAAAGTGATACATTAAACCATATATCATAATTTTATGTGGCATTGATGATTAAAATGATACTGGTTGTATTGTACATTGCACTGGTTACCAGAACACCCTGAATATTAAATATATATTCATCAGCAACACTATGCAAACAGATACACATTATGAAAATAGAACATATTATTTAATAGATATTTCAGAACACGTATTTCTGCCCTCAGACATGTCTAGTGGTTGGAAGTGATATTACCTAAATCCACAAAAGTCAATCAATAGATTTTTCTCAACCAATGGAAAAGAAGTCATACCTTTTGGGCTGAGCTTATTGTATTTTTTATGAGCTTATTGTTTAACATGGTATTTAGGATGGGAATAGATGCCATGAATGGACACTAAATCAGACACACACACACTCCCTTCATCAACTCATATCTTTACATTCATGAAGATTTCTTGACACCTTATGCTTTGAAACTCTGAGGTCGCAAGAACTAACTCCTCTTTAAGCAGTAGCCATCATGGAAGCCACGGCAGCCATCCTAAAACTTTGGTAACCAGCAGTTCAGATTAGTATGTGTAATGAATACTAAAGCGCTGATAAATATATAAAACCCTAAAACCTCAATAATAGTAAATAAATAAGATTACTAAATTATGTGCTGCACCATTAAGAGTGTTCCCACACTTAAAATAATATGAAAAGGTATACAAAGAATGTATAAATAGTGTGCAGATCAACCTTAAATATTTAGATCTTGAATAAATACAGTGTGGCCAGTAGCCAAATCCCGTAATAAATAAATATAATTAATAAATAAATAAATAGATTCCGTGCTGGTGTGAAAAAATCCAAAGTGCAAATAATATAAATATTGCTCCTCAATGATGCTCCAAAGTGCAAATGCTCCGAGTGCAAATGCTGAATAAATATAAATAAATAAATATATATAGTGCTCCAAAAAAGGGGGAAGATATATATATTTTTCCTAATTTTATTTACTCCACCATTTCTTAGCTGACTGTGGATATGAATACATACAAGTTTTCACTAGATTTGATACAACTTGTGGTTGTTGTGCTGATTTGCTAGTGGATTTAAGAGAAGGTTAACACCTGTTTAATTATTGCCGTTATTGGAATGGTATCTACCAATTAACCAATTACCGATTGATTGGTTGGTGTATGTGGCCATAAAAGCATCTGCTTGGCTCGGTAATTTCAACACCTATTGGTCACTCATATATAATATTATTTTATCCTAGGGCACATATTTGTTTTTGGAGCACTATATATATTTATATTTATTCAGCATTTGCACTCGGAGCATTTGCACTTTGGAGCATCATTGAGGAGCAATATTTATTCAAGATCTAAATATTTAAGGTTGATCTGCGCACTATTTATACATTCTTTGTATACCTTTTCAGTTCAGATTAGTAGCCATCTTGGCAAGGGTAATTATTAGAGTTGAGCGGACACCTGGATGTTCGGGTTCGGCGGGTTTGGCCGAATTTCGGAAAAAAGTCCGGGTTCGGGACCGAACTTGACCCGAACTTGACCCCGAACTCCGAACCCCATTGAAGTCAATGGGGACCCAGACTTTTGAACACTAAAATGGCTGTAAAAAGGTCATGGAAAGGGCTAGAGGGCTGCAAATGGCAACAAAATGTTGTTAAGAGCATGGCAAGTGATCTGCAAACAAATGTGGATAGGGAAATAACTTAAAATAATAAAAAAAATTAAAAAAAATGCTGGAGGCCCCCTTCTCAGCAGAAGAGGTACAGGAAGTCATTAAGAACCTCAGAAACTCAACGGCACGATGCCGCACATATGGTGGGAATACCCCAGTATACGCACTTTCTGGAAAAAATTATTCAATTTAATGGATAAGATAGTGGGAAAATAAAATACTTTGAAATAAAAAAAAAAGGAAAAAATGATAATCTTGACCTAGGAGGACGAAATTCAAATGGAGTAGGAGGTTGAGGTGGCGGTGGATGTGGCGGTGTAGGTGGAACCGGCGGTGGAGGAGGACGAGGTAGCCAACACTGGTTAAAAAATACAACAATGGCTGGGTAATGGTGAATGGTGAATGATGTGTCGAATTCTGTCCCCCGGCGCATAGTGTCCGCCCTGTACTGCGCTTGCTCAGTACGTAGGACAAGGGGATTTTGAAACTCTCCGAAGACGATGCGCGGTGACTCCAGGTTCAAGCCACATCATCCGAGGTTGAAGCCTAGCCAAGCGAGCCCGTGAGGGGCCCTGTTACTATGTGCTACCGTATGTCCACTTGGATGGTCGGGCTTGAACCTGCACTTACTGCGCAGGCGACGTTCATCTTTGGAGATTTTGTGAATCTCCTTGTCCTCCGTACTGCGCAAGCACTGCACCTGCGCAGTAAGTGGCCGGACACTATCCGATGGCAAGACAGTTTTCGTCAGAACACCGGTATATGTGTCTATTCTGCACAAGGTACGGCCAAGTCCTGTGGGATCCATGCCTGTTTCATTTTAATGAATGTGAGCTTGTTCACATTGGCTCTGGACAGGCGGCTGCGCTTGTCTGTGATAACGCCCCCTGCCATGCTAAATACACGTTCAGATAATACACTGGCAGCAGGGCAGGCCAGCACCTCCAAGGTGTAAAGGGCAAGCTCAGGCCATGTGCCCAATTTGGAGACCCAGAAGTTGAAGGGGGCAGACCCGTCATGCAGTACGTGTACGCGTGTGCACACATACTGCTCCACCATGTTGGTGAAATGCTGCCTCCTGCTAAGACGTTCCATCTCAGCTGGTGGTGCTGGTTGTTGTGGCGTGCCGACAAAGCTTTTCCACATTCCGGCTATGCTAACCCTGCCTTGCGAGGTGCTGGCGGTGCCCCGGCTGCGTTGGCGACCTCTTCCTCCTCCTCTGCCTTCGCCTTGTGCTTCCACCGTACCCCCGCTTCCAAGTGGGAATGCCACCAGCAGCGCGTCTACCAGCGTGCGCTTGTACTCGTGCATCTTACGATCACGCTCCAGTGAGGTAATTAAGGACGGCACGTTGTCCTTGTAACGGGGATCCAGCAGGGTGGCCACCCAATAATCAGCACCAGTTAAAATGTGGGCAACTCGGCGGTCGTTGCGGAGACACTGCAGCATGTAATCGCTCATGTGTACCAGGCTGCCCAGAGGCAAGGAAAAGCTGTCCTCTGTGGGAGGTGTATCGTCTGTGTCCTCTGTATCCCCCCAGCCACGCACCAGTGATGGACATGAGCTGGTCTGGGTGCCACCCTGCTGTGAACATGGTTCCTCCTCCTCCTCCATCTAGTCCTCATCCTCCACCTCATCATCCTCCAGAACTGTGCCCTTGCTGCCAGACAATTGTGTACCTGGCGCTTGTTGGTGCAGGAACCCACCCTCGTAGCCACTTGTAAATGACTGCCCTGAAAGCCTTGGATATGAACCCTCTTCCTCCTCCTCCTCCTCCTCCTCCTCCTCATCCTGTGCCACATCCTCTTCCATCATCGCCTTAAGAGTTTTTTCAAGGAGGCATAGAACTGGGATAGTAACGCTGAGAACGGCGTCATCGGCACTGGCCATGTTGGTGGAGTACTCGAAACAGCGCAACAAGGCACACAGGTCTCGCATGGAGGCCCAGTTATTGGCAGTGAAGTGGTGCTGTTCCGCAGAGCGACTCACGCGTGCGTGCTGCAGCTGAAACTCCACTATCGCCTGCTGCTGCTCGCACAGTCTGGCAAGCATGTGCAAGGTGGAGTTCCACCTTGTGGGCACGTCACATATGAGACAGTGAGCGGGAAGGCCGAAGTTACGCTGCAGCGCTGACAGGCGAGCAGCAGCAGGGTGAGAACGCCGAAAGTGCGCACAGACGGCCCGCACTTTCTGCAGCAGCTCTGGCATATCGGGGTAATTCTTCAGGAACCTCTGGACCACCAAGTTCAGCACATGCGCCAGGCAAGGGATGTGCGTCAAACCGGCAAGACCCAGAGCTGCTACGAGATTTCGCCCATTATCGCACACCACCAGGCCGGGCTTGAGGCTCACTGCCACCAACCACTCATCGGTCTGTTGTTCCATGTCCCTCCACAACTCCTGCGCGGTGTGGGGTTTTTCCCCCAAACAGGAAAGTTTTAAAACTGCCTGCTGTTGTTTAGCCCTGGCTGTGCTGAAGTTGGTGGTGAAGGTGTTACGCTGACCGGATGAGGAGGCGGTAGAGGATGAGGAGGTGGAGTAGGAGGAGTTAGCAACAGGAGGCAAACTGAAGTGCCCTGCAATCCTCGGTGGTGGAAGGACATGCGCCAAAGTGCTATCCGCCTCAGGCCCAGCCGCCACTACATTTACCCAGTGTGCTGTTAGGGAGATATAACGTCCCTGACCGTGCTTACTGGTCCACGCATCCGTAGTTAGGTGGCCCTTGCCACAGATGGCGTTGCGCAGTGCACACCTGATTTTGTCCCCCACTTGGTTGTGCAGGGAAGGGATAGCTCGTCTGGAAAAGTAGTGGCGGCTGGGCACGACGTACTGTGGGACAGCCAATGACATCTGCCTTTAAAAACTCTGCATCTCCACCAGACGGAATGACAGCATTTCAAAGGCGAGCAATTTTGAAATGCTGGCATTCAGGGCCAGGGATCGCGGGTGGCTAGGGGGGTACTTCCTCTTCCGCTCCAGTGTTTGGGAAATAGAGAGCTGAAAGCTTCCATGGGACATTGTGGAGATGGTTGGTGACCCAGGTGGTAGTGTTGCTGGCAGATCCTCTGTTTGCGGGTTGGCAGGTGTCACTGTCACTACAGAGGTGGATGAAGAGGCCGAGACTGCAGCAGAAGAGGAAGCAGGAGGAGCCAGAGACCTTTCTTGGTTTTTGCGGTGTCTACTCCACTGCATCTCGTGCTTTGCACTTAGATGCCTGGTCATGCAGGTTGTGCTCAGGTTGAGAACGTTTATGCCTCGCTTCAAGCTCTGATTGCACAGCGTGCAAACCACTCGTGTCTTGTCATCAGGACATTGTCTGAAGAACTGCCACGCTAGGGAACTCCTTGCACCTGGCTTTGGTGTGCTCGGTCCCTTGCTGCGTTGTGCAGTAGCAGATGTACTGTCTAGGGGACGGACGCTCCGCTTTTGCACCCTGCTCCCTCTTCTGTTGTGCTGGTGGCTCTGTGCGACCACCGCCTCTTCCTCTGAACTACACTGGTCACCTGCATGAAGCTGATTCCATGTGGGGTCAATCTCTTCCACTTCTGAGGCAGGGCTAGGTGGATGGCCCTGGGAAACCCTGCTAACAGAGTCATCAAGAAGCAGAAGAGACTGCTGCATGATTTGGGGCTCAGACTGATTGGCTGATTTGCAAGGGGGTAAGGTGAAAGACTGATGGACATCGGCTGCAGGTGCCAACTCTGAACTTTCATCAGGAGACTGGGTGGGAGACAATGTGAAGGAGCCGGAGGCACTGTCAGCAGCAACCCAATCTACTATCGCCTGTACTTGTCCTGGCCTCGACATTCGTACAGCCTCATTAGGCGCGCCAAAATACTGCTGCAGGCTCTGTCGCCTACTCGCACCTGCGGAAGGTGTTTCACTAGTGCGTGTAGCTGGCACAGATCGACCACGTCCTCTCCCTGCAACAGGAGCGCCACCAGCAGCACCACGACCCGGCCCACGTCCTCTTTTTGATGATCTCCTCATATTTTCAAAATTTATGATCTCGCCCTAAATGGGTGTTTTTGTATATAGCAGAATACACGTACAGTGTGTAAAGCGTTTATGAAAACGCAGAAAATGCTATTGGGAAGAAAAAAAACACTGCAAAATTTTATTTTTTTGCAATGTTTTTGCAATATCAGACTACACGGACAGTATCTACAGCGTTTATGAAAACGCAGAAAATGCTATTGGGAAGAAAAAAAAACACTGCAAATTTTTTTTTTTTTGCAATGTTTTTGCAATATCAGACTACACGGACAGTATCTACAGCATTTATGAAAACGCAGAAAATGCTATTGGGAAGAAAAAAAAACACTGCAAAATTTTATTTTTTTGCAATGTTTTTGCAATATCAGACTACACGGACAGTATCTACAGCGTTTATGAAAACGCAGAAAATGCTATTGGGAAGAAAAAAAAACACTGCAAAATTTAATTTTTTTGCAATGTTTTTGCAATGTCAGACTACACGGACAGTATCTACAGCGTTTATGAAAACGCAGAAAATGCTATTGGGAAGAAAAAAAAACACTGCAAAATTTTATTTTTTTGCAATGTTTTTGCAATATCAGACTACACGGACAGTATCTACAGCGTGTATGTAGGAACACGCAGAAAATTCTATTGGGAAAAAAATTCTATTTTTATGCAATGTTTTTCCAATAGCAGAATACACACAGACTGTGGTGTATCTCTTAGTATATGCAGTGCAGTAATGTTGCACTGAGCTTGAAGGTAAAACGTTTAGATTTTGTCTGGCACTGGCCTCATGGCACTGTTACTGTGACTGTGCACTGCACCCCAGCCAGGGTACAATTGATTTAGGAATCTCTTCAATAATTATGTCTGCCTCTTTCTTTTGCAAAATAAAGAAACTCCCTCCCTACTCTAGCTATCTAGATCGCTCACTGATCTAACTAATTAGAATAAAATTCCAGGAATGTGGACTGACTTTAGCACACTAACTCCTAAAATCCTCTATCTATCTGCAGCACAGGAACCTGCCTAACAGTGTGTGTCTAACAGAATGACGCTGTGTGCTGTGTGTGGGCTAAATATAGAGGCTGGGTCGCATGCTGCACTGGCCAATCACAGCCATGCCATTAGTAGGCATGGCTATGATGGCTTCTAGGGCACACTAGTGAAACGATCATCCATTGGCTGGCCTAAAGCTGTTAAAAAGGCGCCAATACAGCGCCGAACACCGAACCCAAACTTACAGCCAATAGTTCAGGTTCGGGTCCGGGTCCCGGACACCCAAAAGTCCGGTACGGACCCGAACTTTACAGTTCGGGTTCGCTCAACCCTAGTAATTATGTCATATTGATTTTACCTGGTATATTGTGTTCTCTTAAATATTGATTTATTGAGTATTATACAGTTGGATGATTATTCTCTCGAATCAGTAACCGCCTTGTAGATTTTTCTCTAAGCTTTAACTTTGAATCTTTAAAAAAAAAAAAAAAATCGACCCAGCCCTTAAAGCTAATCCTTATCCCGAAGTTACGGATCTGACTTTTTGACTTCCCTTACTGACTTCCCTACATTGTTCTAACATGCCAGAGGTTGTTCACCTTGGAGACCTGCTGCGGATATGGATACAGCCTGGCGCAAGATTTACACCCTCTCTCCCGGATTTTCAAGGGCCAGCAAGAGCTCACCGGACGCCGCCGGAACCGCAACGCTTTCCAAGGCTTGGGCCCCTCTCTCGGGGCAAGCCCATTCCAGGGCTCCCTGCCCTTCACAAAGCAAAGAGAACTCTCCCCGGGGCTCCCGTCGGCTTCTCCGGGATCAGTCACATTGCCACACTGGATGCCACGAGGTGCTTGTCTCTGCCGCTCCAGGGGGTTCAGGGATCTGAACCCGACTCACTTTTGATCAGCCGAGGGCAACAGAGGCCATCGCCCGTCCCTTCCGAGCAGCGTTTGCCTATCTCTCAGGACCGATTGACCCATGCTTAACTGCTGTTCACATGGAACCCTTCTCCACTTCAGCCTTCAAAGTTCTCATCTCAATATTTGCTACAACCACCAAGATCTGCACCCGCAGTAGCTCTGCCTGGGCCCATGCTTCTGTGCGCACCGTGACGGGCCCTCCTACTCGTCACGGCCTAGCCCCCTGGAACTGTCATCTCATCGGGTATGGGCCCAACGCTCCAACGCCATCCATTTTCAGGGCTAAGCTTCAACTTTTCAATTTTTAATTTCATAGTTTCCATTCTGTTGACATAACAAACTTCTAATTTTATTTCACGTTGTTAACCACTTACTTACCTGCAGTATAGTAATGGTTTAATTTGTGAAATACAGACATTCTGTCTAATTGTAATTTTTACAAGGTTATTGATTCTACAGGGAAGTTTATCATTTCTGTTTCATTTAAAAAGTACAACACTCCCATTGGCGGGTGTTTCAATTGATATTCAAGATTTTATGTAGCCCAATCAGTATTTAAAATTGTATGTAATGTTTGTTTTTGTCAACCAATATATATACAGTATCTCACAAAAGTGAGTACACCCCTTACATTTTTGTAAATATTTTATTCTATGTCTTGATGTGACAACACTGAAGAAATTACACTTTGCTACAATGTAAAGTAGTGAGTGTACAGCTTGTATAACAGTTTAAATTAGCTGTCCCCTCAAAATAACTCAACACACTAAGTGAAAATGTCCAAATTGGGCCCAATTAGCCATTTTCCCTCCCCGGTTTCATGTGACTCGTTAGTGTCACAAGGTCTCAGGTGTGAATAGGGAGCAGGTGTGGTAAAAAAAAGAATTGTTGCTCTACATAAAGATGGCCAAGACCTTGAAACTGAGCTGCAGCATGGTGGCCAAGACCATACAGCAGTTTAACAAGACAGGTTCCACTCAGAACAGGCCTCGCCATGGTTGAACAAAGAAGTTGAGTGCACATACTCAGCATTATATCCAAAGGTTATCTTTGGGAAATAGACGTATGAGTGCTGCCAGCATTGCTGCAGAGGTTGAAGGGGTGGGGGGTCAGACTGTCAGTGCACAGACTATATGCCGCACACTGCATCAAATTGGTCTGCATGGCTATCGTCCCAGAAGGAAGCCTCTTCTAAAGATGATGCACAAGAAAGACCGCAAACAGTTTGCTGAAGACAAGTAGACTAAGGATATGGATTACTGGAACCATGTCCTGTGGTCTGATGAGACCAAGATAAACTTATTTGATTCAGATGGTGTCAAGCGTGTGTGTGGTAGCAACCAGATGAGGAGTACAAAGACAAGTGTGTCTTGCCTACAGTCAAGCATGGTGGTGGGAGTGTCATGGTCTGGGGCTGCATGAGTGCTGTCAGCACTGGGGAGCTACAGTTCATTGAGGGAACCATGAATGGCAACATGTACTGTGACATACTGAAGCAGAGCATTATTCTCTCCCTTTGGAGACTTGTCCGCAGGGCAGTATTCCACATTATAATGACCCCAAACACATCTCCAAGATGACCACTGCCTTGCTAAAGAAGCTGAGGGTAAATGTGACGGACTAGCCAAGCATTACTCCAGACCTAAACCCTATTGAGCATTTGTGGGGCATCCTCAAAGGGAAGGTGGAGGAGCGCAAGGTCTCTAAAATCCACCAGCTCTGTGATGTCATCATGGAGGAGTGGAAGAGGACTCTAGTGGCAACCTGTGAAGCTCTGGTGAACTCCATTCCCAAGAGGGTTATAGCAGTGCTGGAAAATAATGGTGGCCACACAAAATATTGACACTTTGGGCCCAATTTGGACATTTTCACTTAGGGGTGTACTTACTTTTGTTGCCAGCGGTTTAGACATTAATGGCTGTGTGTTGAGTTATTTTGAGGGGATGGCAACTTTACACTGTTATACAAGCTGTACACTCACTACTTTACATTGTAGCAAAGTGTCATTTCCTCAGTGTTGTCACATGAAATTATATAATAAAATATTTTCAAAAATGTGAGGGGTGTACTTACTTTTGTGAGATACTGTATAACTATTTTGTATGAATACATGTCTGGTGAATAAATGTCATATTTTTAGTCTGTGTTCATAGTGATTGATTCTGTATCTTAAAAATATTATTGTTTAAAATTACTCATTCATAAATACCCCATGCAGGAAAATTATCCTCATAAGCATGACAATACATTAAAAACATATGTCCCGTATGAACTCAACATAGAATGGAATGTGAATGATTGTAATAAAATGAATGGCCAAATAAATTCTTTAGTATTTGGTTTTATGTATCTTAGTTCCTAGTTTGTGTGATGTAATGTTTTCTTATTTAAAGTTTATTCTTGACTGGACATGGCTGGTTTGTGGCTTTATCCTGTATGTATATATTTTATACCAAATTTTCTGTATTTTTCGTATGAATTTTGTGTATATGTATTAATTGTGTTGTGATTATGCTTTTGTACAACAAGATGGCGCTCATTCCCTCTCTGTTCCTTGAGAAGCGATGATTGTATTTTCTGAATTAAATTATCCATATAAATGTTTACATTCCCGACTTCTGGTTTCTAGCACTGGGACCTGGAAAGCAAGGGTATTTCTGCTGTCCGGGTACATAAAGCGCATTTGCCGTGACTTAGTCATGCCCCTGATGACGTCTTATGATGACAAAACGCATAGGGTAGAGCTTTGGTGTGTGACGTCATCATGTACCAAAACTGAGCGAAGTGCGGCCATTTTATTGGTTGGAAACTTTTGCAATTCAGACATCACGCTGTTTTTACATAGTTCCATGTGAGTATTATTTTAATCTTCAATAAATACAAAGATTACAAGCTTACTACACTATGAGATGGCTCTATTTCTTCCTTTGAGTTATATCTATTGGGGATTTAATGCTTCATACCATCTGACCATCGCAGTTTGGAGGGGCTCTAAGCCGAGTTTGGGAGCCATTCCTGGGGCATAACTGCGTTTTTTGACCACTTGTAATTAGGTGATCAACTCCATCTTGTAAAAGGCTGTGTGTGCTTCTGTAGGAGGTTGTGGATCTCTCTCTGGGTCACATCTTTATTCACCCTATTAATTATCGCATGTGGACAAAGAAAGGACTTTATATTCACTTTTTCTTTGTTTTAGTCCTGGTAATCTGCTTGCCCTGCCCTTTTACCTGTGTGACCAAAACCTTGGCTGATGATTTTGTACCACAATTTTTGCATGCTGTTAGATGTCTCCATTCTGTAACTGAGGGCTGCAACCTGGTAGCAGTCCAGAGCAAAGCCCATCATCCCTTTGGTGTGCTTTGGTGAATACTAGGTAGTTCCTCAAAACCTGCACCCCAGCCTTTTTTAGGGCTAACATTTTTATGGTGACACAGAGGGCCCCCTACCTCTGTAAAACATTAATGCTTGGATCATCCAAGAGCGTATGTTTATCCCTATGGAGGAGGGAGGGGGTAAAATTAAAGAAGCATGCTGGTATTGTTTTCCCTAAAAATAAAAAGATGCTCACCCAGGAGAATGCAGCATAACTGATTGTGCGTAAAAAATTGTTTTCTGATTTGTCCATAACTGTTGGGATAGACCTGCATGTAGGCATCTTAACATTGTTATATCCTCACAGTATCAAGGTTTTTGATAACATTGATATGCTCCTGTCAGAATAGCTTCAAAAGATAATTGTCGTTTAAGAACCAATTACAGTCAAGTAGTAGGCTGATTATGTGCTGCCAGAATAAATGTGCATTTGGTTCTTTTTACCCATAACGTGTGCTTTACACAGCCTGTACTCGAACTGACCAATGCAGTGTTAACGTTCTCTGAATGCTGCATGTAGCCAACAAGGACAGCCATAAACACAAGGGCAGGGGGCTGTCTCAGGTTGGCTTGTTGTAAAGAGGTTTTACCCCCACCTCGATTTGGAGTTTCCAGCTCCCAAAACCAGCTATTACTGTCTGCAGAGAGGGCCTGAATGAGAAGAAATATCATGTAACAATAGTGACCTACCTGCAGAGAAGGCCATAAATGCATCTCGTTTTACAAACTTCCCGTTAGCATCCAAAAAGTGATTTGGGTTAAATTCATAAGGAGTCTTCCATTGTGTCTTGTCATACAAAACAGATGTAAGGAACGGAATGACCTCTGTACCCTACAAGGAAAGATACATTGTACAATGCTTGATAATAAAACACAGTTAGCCTCAGTGATTAAGAAGCTTTCACTTTTAGTTCACTTTTAGTTACATAATTGCCAAGATAGTGCCAAAAAAGCAAATAAGCTCAATTATTGTTTGGACTGGAGGGCAGAGCACTTTTATAATAGTAATTATTGGATGGTGATAAAAGTGAGTAGAGTCTGTATAAAATGGCAGCATCATTAACATGTGTCTAATGCCGCGTACACATGATCGGAAATGCCGCCAGCAAAACTCTGATGAGAGCTTTTTGTCGGAAAATGCGACCGTGTGTATGCTCCATTGGTCCTTTGCTGGCGGAATTCCAGCCAGCAAAAGATTGAGAGCATGTTCTCTATTTTTCGGTGGGGAAAAGTTCCTATCCGAAAATGCGATCGTCTGTATGCAATTCGGACGTGCAAAAAATCACGCATGCTCGTAAACAATTAGACTCATGCTCGGAAGCATTGAACCTAATTTTCTCGGCTCGTCGTAGTGTTTTACATCACCGTGTTCTTGACGGTCAGAAGTTCTGATAACTTTTGTGTGACCGTGTGTATGCAAGCCAAGCTTGAGCGGAATTCCATCAGGAAAAAACATCCAAGATTTTTCCAACAGAAAATCCGCTCATGTGTATGCGGCATTAGGCAATGACCACTCTGAATCCCAATTTAAAGGAATCCTGCATTGATAAAATAGGTAGGCTACCATTGCTGACCTCTCACTTTGAAAAAGCTAGTTGCCTGGCTGACATGCAGATAAGACAAAAAGATCACAATTTGAAAGACATCATATGTCATATGGATTTTATGTAGGGCTTTTTAGAAAGGGTTATTTATCCCATCAACATTCTGTACCTCATAATGTACGGTAGGTTTGTTTGGTCTCTATGTGAGCGGTATTTTCTAGCACATTTTGATAGACTCTTAATATGAATATAGCACTGCCATAACAGGATTTTTTAATTATGTGTAGGTTTGGTTCTGTATATTCCTTTAAGGAGTCTGCTAGAGGTTGTATGGCATAGACATTTTATGTTGACTATTTATAGTCTTGCCTTAAACAATGTACTGCTAATAGGTTTAATCACACAGGCCCGTGTTTGACATTGGTGCTGTGACTGGAATGAGGTCATATGATTTACGAAGGCCTTTGTGTCTGTACTTGACTAAGCAATTTGAGGATTTGTTTCTGACACAACTGTTCATCTTTTTATTCAGTTTGAGGTTCATCGGATCTTATTATTGTCACACTGGATATTTCTAAAGCTTAGATTTGGATCCCCAAATCAATCGGAGCACTTAAGGTGGAACTATAATTACCTCCACTCCAGAGCTGCAGTGTCCTAGAGCTCCCTCACCAGCTGCTGATATCTTTGGCCAGTCTTCTTCAGGGTAACGAATTTCGACCGTTTTTATTGGCAGGGCCAAGATGTCATTACTCTTGTGCATGTGCAGAAGTTTAATAATTTCAGTTGATGCCTAAATTGTACACTGAACTGTGTTTGAGCAGCTCAATATACAGCGCAGACAGGCATGTAAGAAAATTTAATGCAGGAGAGTAATAATACGTCTCTTCTACATTAATAAAACCCATCTGTTCAAATTTTTTTTTTTTACATACAGAGCTGCTTTAAAGGCTAAGTTAACCTTTTGTAAAATGTTCATTTATTTATTGTCAAACCTGCAGACCATTTTGGCCTTCCTGGGAGCCTTGCCAGAAAAAAACCTCCTAATTAGAAACCCCTAAGTCCTGACTTGTTGCTAAGATTAAAAAAAAATGTTGGTTTTCTCACCCATAATTTAGGGAGTAAGTACCCAATAGTTTTCATGTTCTAGCAACATAGCAGGATGTAGGGATCGCTAACTAAAAGCTTTCACCCAGGCTTCAAGAGGGGCCCAAATGGCCTACAGGTATGACAATAACGTAATGAACATGTTTCAAAGCTGCACAGTTTATTTAATATCTGCTGGGGCCCCTTGGATACATACGCTATTTTCTGGAAAAGGAAAACTGGAAAAAGCCAAGCAAGTCCAATCAAATGATCTCTTAAAAAAAAAACGGGACTGGCTTCTCCTCCAAACACGAAGTTCTCTGCAGCATTAACCAAAGTACCCATACCAAGGCTTGCAATGTTTTTTGAATGGTATGTAAAATGCAGGCAGTTTAAAATAATGTTTTCCAATAGAGAGCAAATGGCTTTTTCTGTCCACTGTAAATAGGTCCTTTAGCACAGGACTCTAATGATAAATGGGAAGGAATTTCTGGAACTCACCTTTGGAATGCAGTATCCCCGAAAATACACATCACTTGGAGTTGTATGTGACAAATTCAGAGGCACAATATTAGCAAACCTCTGAATTTCATGTATTACTGCTTCAGTATAAGGCATATTCCTCCGATCATCCACTGTAGGCATCTGACCTTGTTTAATATGTGTCCTGATTTCCTCTTGTACCTTTTCTATAAAACAAGAGTAAGTATATTACGTCAGAATCTCCACAATATGTGAACACAATCATAACCAGATCTAGTCTGATAATCCAAGTGTGAAGAGGGGAGCACAGAAGGCCGTCGGTTGAGCAGGACCATCCATATCATGCACTTTATTTGAACACAGACATAAAGTTATAACAAGAGAAGAGAGGAAGGAAAGAGAGGAGCCAAACATGGTATAGCATAGTTTATTAAAAAATATGAATGTATAAACAACAATTGCACTCATAGAGTGGCGGGGGTGACAGACAAAGGCCAGTGGTGGATGTATTCCGGAACAGTGCAATGAGACTGATGAAGGAGGCATAGCTTGCCTCTGAAACATGTCCCTATTGACTGCCACGATTGTTGAACCCGGGGGTTCCCAGCGAAATGTATTGGAGTCATCTCCCTGAACGTCAGACACCATTCCAAGCATCACCAGGCATCACCACTTTGCTTCGGTGCGGTCCTTAGCATGGACTGTGCTCCAGGAACACGGGACATGGTGCTCAGTGCTCTTGTACAGCAGTAGCAGGAAGCTAGCACTATCCAGCTGTATCCCCTTTCTCCCTATACCCCTCAAGTGATTTTCTCAGAAGTCCAGTGCGGCGATACTTAGCCATAAGCAGAGACTACGGGAGCTTCGATCCGCTGTTACAGCCTTCACTGCACATCGCTGCCTTCACAGTCTCCTGCTGACTGTGAGTTACGCATTTACACACCATATTTGGCAAATTAATTTGTTTAATTTTAAAATCAAGAATAAAAACTTACAAACATGGTACTAAAACCTATTTTTTATTCTTGCTTTTAAAATTAAACAAGTTGGTAGCAGAGAGCACTATATATCTACCTTTGTTCCATGTACCATATTTATTTGGAGTTCTGGTACCCACATTGAGGAAAACTGGATTTTTTGGTATATGTCAGTGCCGCCCAATTAGTATCCTACTCCGTGAGGTATAAGGACCTATAAAGACTCCTGGTGTTTAACCCTTTATGGGAAGGCGCATTAGACCCGTCTGTTAAGTCAGGTGTCAATGCCATGAGCTGCTAGCGCTACCTGTGGTGGAGGCTTTGCATGATGTCACCTTTATGACCATTGGCTCACGAGTGAACACTCTTTGGGAACTAGCATATAATGAAAATGCATAAGCAGAGATTACCCTTGGTGAATACCACATGTCAAAACAATAATGAGACCTAAATATGTATAGCTTAATGTATATCCTAATTTCTCTAGAAATGAGTAGATAGCTACTGTGAAACTGCACAAAAATGCACTTTAAAATACATCTAAACCCAAGAACAAAAAAGCAATATATTGCAGCTTACTTGTCCTTAGATGTGGTGGCATAATTTGTTTTCTTTTTTTCAGGCTATGTACATTTTCTGTATATAACCAGCATCCATACCATATCGGTAGCCTTTAACCTTCTATTCCACCATCCTCCACTAGGGCATCTCCGTCTTTGTGTATATCTCCAGGTATCATACACCAAGTGCTGAGATCAGTTAATGGACCGTGTCTGGCCCTATATGCCCCAATAGTGGTATAAATCTCCAAAGGAGGGAAAATAAAAGGAATGCCTCCAATAGTGTAGTATTACTAATAGTAATTTATTAAATGCAAAAAGTTGGACTCTTACATCAAAAATTAAATATAAAAGCATATGAAATATAAAGTGTGGTGTTCGGTTCTCCTTCTCACTTGACCTACGGTATCCGGTCTGCGTCCACTTCTGGCCACTTCCTAAGTGTCCGGAAGTGGATGTAGACCGGATACCGGAAGTCAAGTGAGAAGGCGAACGCAGGTGGATGTAGGTATGAGGCTCTTGTCCCTGCTCCAAAGCACCCCCCCAATGTTGAGGACATGTGACCTGGCATGGATCAGGAGGGAGGGGCGCTCGTTCGCCTACCCCCCTTTCCTCACCTGCTAGGCTGCATGCTCAGATAAGGGTCTGGTATGGATTTTGGGGGAGACCCCCACGCCATTTTTTTTATTTTGGTGCAGTGGTTCCCCTTAATTTTTCATTGCCAGCGCTTTTTTTTCACATTCAGGTGTCAGCGGGGAAACCCGCTGACAGCTGATGACTTATTGGTTGTTAAGGCAGCCGCCGGTTCCTTTAAACATTGCATACCGGGGACCACTACTTATTTACTGCATACATTTTTTTTTTCTTTTTGACTTTTACTACTGTTTTATGTGGTACGTTTTTCCTTTATGCTGTAAATACTGCATACAGCAATAGTGAATTGACATTTTCAGGATTGCATGCGGTATTTGGGAAAATACCTAAATACCGCATGCAATCTGGTTCTGTGAATGGAGCCCATTGATTTGATTTGGATTTCTCTTCTATTAATTTACTTTGTTTTGTTAATTGATAAAAACAAATGATTAACACTTCTATTTCTGAAAGCATTCTTAATTTACAGCATTTTTTTACACCTTCCTAAAACTTTTGCACAGTAATATACAGTGTACAGTGGTGTGAAAAAGTGTTTGCCCCCTTCCTCATTTCCTGTTCCTTTGCATGTTTGTCACACTTAAGTGTTTCGGAACATCAAACCAATTTAAACAATAGTCAAGGACAACACAAGTAAACACAAAATGCAATTTGTAAATGAAGGTGTTTATTATTAAAGGTGAAAAAAAATCCAAACCATCATGGCCCTGTGTGAAAAAGTGATTGCCCCCTAAACCTAATAACTGGTTGGGCCACCCTTAGCAGCAACAACTGCAACCAAGCGTTTGCGATAACGTGCAATGAGGCTTTTACAGCGTCCTGGAGGAATTTTGGCCCACTCATCTTTGCAGAATTGTCCTAATTCAGTTACATTAGAGGGTTTTCGAGCATGAACGGCCTTTTTAAGGTCATACCACAACATCTCAATAGGATTCAGGTCAGGACTTTGGCTAGGCCACTCCAAAGTCTTCATTTTGTTTTTCTTCAGCCATTCAGTGGTGGACTTGCTGGTGTGTTTAGGATCATTGTCCTGCTGCAGAACCCAAGTTCGTTTCAGCTTGAGTACACAAACAGATGGTCGGACATTCTCCTTCAGGATCTCTTGGTAGACAGCAGAATTCATAGTTCCTTTTATCACGGCAAGTCTTCCAGGTCCTGAAGCAGCAAAACAGCCCCAGACCATCACACTACCACCACCATATTTTACTGTTGGTATAATGTTCTTTTTCTGAAATGCAGTGTTCCTTCTACGCCAGCTATACTTGGACACACACCTTCCAAAGAGTTCCACTTTTGTCTCATCGGTCCACAGAATGTTGTCCCAAAAGTCTTGGGGATCATCAAGATGTGTTGTGGAGAAATTGAGACGAGCTTTGATGTTCTTTTTGCTCAGCAGTGGTTTTCTCCTTGGAACTCTGCCATGCAGGCCATTTTTGCCCAGTCTTTTCCTGATGGTGGAGGCATGAACGCTGACCTTAACTGAGGCAAGTGAGGCCTGCAGTTCCTTGGACGTTGTTGTGGGGTCTTTTGTGACCTCTTGGATGGATGAGTCGTCGCTGCGCTCTTGGGGTAATTTTGGGCGGCCAGCCACTCCTGGGAAGGTTCACCACTGTTCCATGTCTTCGCCATTTGTGGATAATGGCTCTCACTGTGGTTCGCTGGATTCCCAAAGCTTTGGAAATGGCTTTATAACCCTTTCCAGACTGATAGATCTCAATTACTTTCTTTCTCAATTGTTCCTGAATTTCTTTGGGTCTCGGCATGATGTGTAGCTTTTAAGGATCTTCTGGTGGACCTTACTGTGTCAAGCAGCTCCTATTTAAGTGATGCCTTGATTGTGAACAGGTGTGGCAATAATCAGGCCTGGGTGTGGCTAGAGAAATTGAACTCAGGTGTGGACAACCACAGTTATAGTATGTTTTAACAAGGGGGGCAATCACTTTTTCACACAGGGCCATGATGGTTTGGATTTTTTTTCACCTTTAATAATAAACACCTTCATTTACAAATTGCATTTTGTGTTTACTTGTGTTGTCCTTGACTATTGTTTAAATTGGTTTGATATTCCGAAACACTTAAGTGTGACAAACAGTATACAGTATATATGGACTGTGCAGTAAGTAAATTAGAAGCTTCACTTTTCAAAGAATCACAACATGCAAGGAAAATAAACATGATTTGATGATGGAAGTCAGCTGGGGCAAGTCTGGGTCAGTGTGGCTCTTGGCATCTAGGTCTAGGGAGAGAGTGACTTCCCCCCGTTAACATTTTAGCTTGAAAAGGAATAAAATATATCTAAGATGCAAAGGTCTGTTCATAAGGACGGGCCTCGCATATTTTTTTTAAAGTTATATTCTACAGAGGCGAGCGTCTATCCTTGTCTATTGTGAGAAAAGACAATCAGCGCCAAAACAATATATGTTTCAAATTGCAGTTTTACTGGTGGTGGTGTGCACTCCTTTTGAGGATGAATAATCACAGTGGTGGAATTGTGTGGAGACACTGAGCATAAGGGCTCTTTCACACGGATGGACCGTATGTCCGTTTTTCATCCATCCGTTTTCGGATGAAAAACGGTCATACATGTATCCCTATGGGATAGCAGGTGTCAGCGGATGAGCATCCGCTGACACCCGCTCTCGTCCGTGCCCGCTATGCTCCGTTTCTGCAGACGGAGGAAAACCCCATTTTTTCATCTGTCTGCAGAGCAGATCGGATGACGACGGACTCTACGGTCCGTCGTCACCCGATCTCCCATAAGGGAGAGCGGCGCTCTGACAGGTCCCTCCCTGCATGGAGTGCAGAGACGGACCTGTCATCTTCCTGCTCAGCGGAGATCACTCCGGCGATCCCCGCTGAGCAAGCGGCTATCCACGGGGCGGATCTGCACTGATCCGCCCTGTGTGAGAGAGCCCTTACAAGAGTTTTTCATTCACTTTTTTACTTTATTAAATGGACTATTTATCATTTAGAATTTATTGAGATTAGGAAATTGTATAATTTATATCCACAGCGCTACATTTATTCATACTATTAATCTATCCTTGTCTTCCCATCCATTTGTTAGCTCAGAAATGTAGTGCAGAGCAGAAGGAAGTACACCTAAGCTTCTCCTCGACTTTGACATATTATATGATGGATCCGAGTGGAAGCTTATGATATTTCGAGAATTTGTGCTGGCCTGGGGACAATCCTATTTTGGATTAGAACTGTTGGAGCTATGAAAAGGGCAGAATAGTTTGCTTGGAGAGGGGATTTGTTTGTGGGGATCTTGCTTGACGCTTGTTTGGGGTAAAATGAATATGTAGGGAGATTAGTGCTGGGGACATTTTTTCTTTTTTTTATAGGGTGGGATTTTTGCTAGAAGATGGGAGTGAGCAGAAGGGTTCTTTGAGGGGGGGAAGGGTTTTCCTGTGCACACTCCACTTCCTGGCCCATGATAGAAACCTGCACTGGAGGCTCCTGATATGGTTGCTGGTGGTGGGGCCAACACTGATAAGGAGAGATGTGTGTGGGGGGAGGGGAGACAAAGGAAGAGGGGGATGGGGGGTATACAGGGTCAGGTCAGGACTTCCATGAGTTGTGAATCACCTCAGAAGCAGAGGTTGGAGAGGTCCTGCACTTTCTGCTGAAGAGCCCCAAGGCGGCCGCCTCTTCTGCCCACCACCCACCCAGGCCCTGGCGATGGGGGTCAGTGGGCGCAACACAGCTCTACATACAACCCATAATACTCACAACTCCTCAGCTGGCCGTGCAGAACCTCCACGGGGTCATCACTTGGCGGAGACTCAACTGGGCGATCACTTGGCCTCTCTATGTCCTCCCTGACCAACTCCCACATCTCTCTTTGTTACCCCTCACCCCACTTCATCTATCTATGCAACCCTCTATCTCCAGAAGACTATGTCCTGCACCCTCTATCTCCAGAAGACTATGTCCTGCACCCTCTATCTTCAGAAGACTATGTCCTGCGTCCTGCGCCCCTCTATCTCCAGAAGACTATGATCTGTGTCCTGCAGCCCTCTATCTCCAGAAGACTATGTCCTGCACCCCTCTATCTCCAGAAGACTATTTTCTACGTCCTGCACCCCTCTATCTCCAGAAGACTATGTCCTGCACCCCTCTATCTCCAGAAGACTACGTCCTGCACCCCTCTATCTCCAGAAGACTATGTTCTGTATCCTGCAGCCCTCTATCACCAGAAGACTATGATCTGCGTCCTGCAGCCCTCTATCTCCAGAAGACTATGTCCTGCATCCTGCACCCCTCTATCTCCAGAAGACTATGTCCTGTGTCCTGCACCTCTCTATCTCCAGAAGACTATGTCCTGCGTCCTTCACCCCTCTATCTCCAGAACACTATTTTCTGCGTCCTGCACCCCTCTATCTCGAGAAGACTATGTCCTGCACCCCTCTATCTCCAGAAGACTATGTCCTGCGTCTTGCACCCCATTATCTCCAGAAGACTGTGTCCTTCACCCCTCTATCTCCAGAAGACTATGTCCTGCACCCCTCTATCTCCAGAAGACTATGTCCTGCACCCCTCTATCTCCAGAAGACTATGTTCTGTGTCCTGCAGCCCTCTATCTCCAGAAGACTATGATCTGCGTCCTTCAGCCCTCTATCTCCAGAAGACTATGTCCTGCGTCCTGCGCCCCTCTATCTCCAGAAGACTATGTCCTGCACCCCTCTATCTCCAGAAGACTATGTTCTGCATCCTGCACCCCTCTATCTCCAGAAAAAAAAAAAAAAGAAAGGTTCTTTGAGAATTTTGCTTGTGGTGGGATTGGGAAGCAATAGAGGAAAGATTTTTGCTAGGGGAGAAGAACATTTAGTTTTGCTTGGGGGATAAGGTAGGGACAAAATCTATGTTTGGAAAAAGTGTGCTCTGAAGGTTAAAACATTTCACCTGAGTTAGGAAAAAAAAATTTTTTTGCTTGTGGGGTAACTGAATAGCTTCTAGTTTGGATTCTTAAATCCAGCACTAAATAAGTAGAGTGCCTAAATGCAGCACTCTTTTATAAGTAGCTGACCACCACACAATGTATGCTTGGAGTGCAGTAGACAGAAATATCTAATGTATGGTATGCATTACGTACTTTTGACCGCCATACTTTGTAGATTGTGTTGTATGCAACATACCACTGACTGTCATACTCTGTAAGCTATGCTGCATGTTACAAACGTATGGCTGCTGCATTCTGTGCATTACAGACCATGACTTCTGCACCTTTTACACTGGGCTGTATGTTACATACGGTACTCAAAACCCTGCATACTGTGCACTGGAGTGTGTTACTTACTCCTGACCCTTGCTTTCTGTGCCTTACATAATGCTGACTCTTGCACTCTGTGCATTACTTATTTTAGGCCCCTGTGCGCTGCACATTATTTACTCTTGACCCCTTCACCCTTTGCTTATGTACTCCTGACCCCTGCCCTCAGCCCTGATCCCTGCACTGTATGTTACATATTCCTAACTCCTATGCAGTATACACTGTGTTGTACATAACAAACTCTTTATCCTTGCAGTTAATATATTACACATGCCTGACCACTGCAAGTAATTTGGTATTTTGTAATTACATGCTTCTAACCAAAGTAGTCATCCTCTCAACAGTTGCTGCTGCTAAATAGCCCCTGACGTTTTTAATAAAGTTCTTCTTCAAGGTAGGCATATACAAAGTATTAGCTATCTGACTATTTTCTGTGTGCAGAAAAGCATATGTAATGAAAGTTTAAATTTAAAAATCATGGTGTTAACCTCTTAGCGCCGGCCACACGCAAATTTTCGGCCACTCGGCACCTGGTGCTTGGCGCTGAGGTTCCACATATTTGTGTGAAAGGCTGCCCAAACAGCTGTTCCGAGAGCAGGTCTAAACGAAAGATCCCGATCGATGCTTGCGAGTGGGAGTTTTTGGATCACGTGACCTCCATGACAGCCAATCACGGCGGTCACATGCTCTTAAGCCCACACCGTCTCCCGGCATCATAAACCTTTTAAAGGGCCGGGATCATACCCTTTCAACCCCTTTCAATGTACAATTATGCCTTGCCAATGCATACTGCATCATTGCTCTCCCTGCTGTGCCCAGGGGTGCCCCAGGTTTTGCACAAGGGGCGCAATGCCCTTTCATAGCAATGAAATCCTGACACAGGTTCTACCCCTTACCTACTCTATCTTAATCAGAATTTTTGGCTGGAGTTCCAGTTTGGTGAGCCAATCTAAAGAGCGATGTTCTCTTCTACATACATTTTTTGTCTGGACATTGACATAAACACTAAACCATGATTTTGAATGTCTCCCAGTAACTGGAGGTGGACAATGTTCAAGCAGACATTTCCCATAAATGGCATCACTTTGTAAACCCACAAAATTACTTTGTATTTCTGGATACTTCATCATCAATAAAATGCTCCAGCGTAGTGTTGTAGATGTTGTCTCTGTCCCAGCTACAAAGAGATCCAGAACTGAGTGGACCAGATTTTCATCATCAAAGTACTTTTCAGCTTTAGCTGACTCCTAAAAAAACAAACATTAAATGTAAGTTACTCTTTACTTTGTCATTATCATCTCAGTGTAAACCAAAGGAAAAATGTTGTCGTTTTAGAAATACATTTCATAAAATGTTAATAAACGTATGCACTTGTTGACTTGCACTTCTATTTAAGCAAATAGAATCTTGGCATTAAAATAAGTGAGAATCTGGCCTAATGCCCCGTACACTTGATCCAAAATCATGTGAAAGATCGTCCATTTTTTTTTTTTTTTTAGGTTGCTAGTCTCATATTGAAAATAAACAGTTTATTAAGGTGACGAAAATTCTCGTATGACAGAATAAAAATTCAGAAGTGATGTAATGTGTTGTAGTGTATTTGTATTGTATTTTCGAATGACAACTGTAATATATAAACAGAAATCGTACGATCTGGTATCGTACGAGAATTTTTTTTGTGCTTGTCTGATCAGATAATATCGGATGAATTGTTGTGATTGGCTCTCGAAAGCTCTGTACCAATGATTAGATTATCGTACGATCGATTCGAAAGCTGTATTTTTCGTACAAATTCTGGATCGTGTGTACGGGCCATAAATCTTTTGTGTGAGTTAAAATTTACAGATTAGATTTAGTCAAACTTTCATTTTTTGGTGAGTCAATAATTGTAATATTTGTTTAACGATGAACTTGATGCATATACATCGATGAAATTGGAGTTTATATTTCAGTCCATCTAATACAGAGATTTATACAGCTCTGTTACACAACAGAGCTCTGTCTGGCAGTGTAGGATTTCAAATTTTTTTCTGCAGTTATTTAACTTTAAATTAAATTTAAGTCTTGTAACGAGAGAAAACAGGGAAACACCAGACTGAGTTCATCTCTCTTTGTCACTCCCCTCTCTCCTATCAGCATTCCCCTTTTTAGCACATGAGTACTGCAGCACAACAGATTTGCTCCTTGTGTTGCTTCGCCATGAGTCTGAGTACTTCTGTACAGGAACTGCAAGAGGCTGATACCAAGTGAAACTCGGATGCTTCAGATACACTGCTTGCATTAAAAAAACTCTGTAATGACTGCCTAGAGTTCAACTTTGTCAATTTCATCTGCAATCTATTGCCAACCAAATTGTTTTATCTAACAAAAAAGTGTGCCTATTTACTTAAAAGTAGAAATGCATAAAAAGAAAAAGAATATGCTTATGTAAAAAAAGAAGATATTGTATGTTCTTATGAGGGAGACGGAGGTACTCATCAATGAGGAAGATCACATGTGCTCATTTGAGACAGCCTGCTGTGTGTTTAAGAGAGACTGTCATGTAAAAGAGAGAGATTTCTATGTGAACAATTCCCATGTGTGAGTGTTCTTTGTAAACGACTGTGCTCTTAGAGAGAGACTGCCCTTTAAGGCCATATTCTTATTTTAAATTTTGTTTGAGCGATTTACACATGATTTTGTGTGTTGAAAAGGGCCAGCCCATTCAGTTGAATGTGCTGCTCTATGCCTGTTTGTCACCCGAAAAGAAGCTCCTGCTTCTTTTCAGGTGACAAGCTTCATACAATTTTTAAAGGCGAAGTTTGCAGCAATATTGTCGCATGACAATCACGTCAGAATCACATTACATTTGGGTTGCCATTAAGGCCCCCAAACGCATGTTGAGCGTTCTGCAGCAATCGTCACACGATTTGGAATCACGGGCAGAATTGCATAGATTATGCCCATGATTCTAAATCAGGAACTGTGAATGGAACCTAAGAGTAAAAAAGAGACACTGCACTGGTAAAGAGAGAGACCATGATATTGAAGGCTCTGTTAGACAAAGAATACCATGTTAAACCCTTTTATAAACAGATAGTACTGTTGTAGAGAGAGTACCCTGTTAAAAATTGACAGACCTGTTAAAGTAAGAATGTGCTGTTAGGAATAGGATACCATGTAAGAGACTTTCTATTAGGGAGTGTAAAAGCAGGGTGTAGAAAACATATAAAGTGTAACAAACAATATACAAATCATGCAATAACTGAACATTCAATATCATAATTGGTGATTGTGATTGGAGTCACTTTAGGCAGGGGGCTGGTGGAATCCAGAATCCCTTGGAGAGGTTGGGAAACCCTTGCTTCAGCTCCCCATGCACCTCCTATGTCTAAGTTACCTTGTGTCTACTAGGGGCACAGGATGAAAATAATAGACATTAAGAATGTGGCTTGGATTACTTAAAATGGAACAGAAATATTTATCCATAATATCTCCAAGTAAATATACAAAGACTATTCCTGGTTTGTTTGAATCTGAACTATACACCTTAATTGAGAGCTGGTCACCTTGGCCTCTGGAGCCAGACAGTCTGCTACTGGGGACTCCTGCTATAGTCTGTTGCCTACTAGGCTGAGAAGGGGGGAGATCACTTGTTGTATTGTTAATTGTGATTAGGTCTTCTGCTATTGCTTGAAGGTTTTCTGTGTTTATGCTTATGATAATGTGTATTGTCTGCAGTTAGCTTGAAGTCGGCAAGGCTGGTCTGCAATGTGACATCTGAGTCATCCAGGTGGATGGGATTAGCCTTGGGTCAGCCCTACCTCGTTATCTAAACCATTGTGTGACATTTTGGGTAAACATTTGGGTTATTGTGTATGTGGGGACTGACATACTTTTCAAGTGTATAAATAGGCTGTATACTTGTCCAATAAATCATTCCATGTTCAAGCTGTGTAACTGAGCTAGTCTCGTCTGGTTTTTAGTTACAATATGTGGCTGTAATATCTGATATCTGAAGATCCAGACTGGAGGAAGTGGTATTGACGGAAGCACTCGAGCGGAGTGCAACGGGGTTCCATGACAGTTATAATACAAACAAATAAATACTGCATATCAATGTGCAAAATCTTGAATTAAATATAGGCAAAGTACTTTCAATGGTGAACAAAATATGTCCATAAAGTGCAAAAATGTAGACAAGGTTGACCGATGAGCTCCACCACCAAATGCCAAAACTTAGCATACACCTTTTACCAGATAGCGTGTACCACACATTATAATGGTCATGAAAGCATGTGTTAACCCGACATCTGTTATACGCGGTGGCTGCTCAACAGTAGCTCCAAATAGATCAAGGATAAAGAAAATAAACAAGCATAGTGAAGCCCAAGAGTACCGGATTAGAGCGTGATGTCGTCAGTATGGGCCAATCCAAAACAAATCCCAAATTCTGATCACGCACGCTAAGCCGGCTCTCTGTTTCACAAGCCAACAGTCTGCTGGGACTTGATTTGTTCTGCTTGTATACAAGCAATTTGAGCTTGTATACTTCTTCTACATTTTAAATAAAGGGATTTAAATGTAAACAGGTTTCACTATGCTTGTATATTTTCTTTATCCTTGATATATTTGGAGCTAATGTTGAGCAGCCACCGCATAGCACAGATGCTAGGTTAACACATGTTTTCATGACCATTATAATGTGTGGTCCACGCTGTCTGTTAAGAGGTGTATGCTAAGTGTTGGTGTTTGGTGTTGGAGCTCGTCGGTTAACCGTGTCTACATTTTTGCACTTTATGGACATTTTTTGTTCACCATTGAAAGTACTTTGCCTAAATTTAATTCAAGATTTTGCACATTGATATATTTATTTAATTGTATTTTCACCAATAATGATATTGAAAGTTCAGTTATTGCATGATTTTTGCACCTTCATTTGTGTTAATTACAGAGAGGATTTATTATGTGGACATTATTTGTTACACTTTGTATTTTTATCGCTGCTTCTTATTTAAATCCTATTGTTTACAGCGGGTATCATAGTTGTTAGAGTGGCTGATTCTCTTTACTATTATCTCTGACCTAGCACAGATTTTCTTTTGATTTTTAAATAACATATATAAATGGAGAAGGTACTTACCTGCTTCATAAGGTATGCATCAATATATCCAGAAATAGCATTTGTATCAAACTCCTTTTTCTGATATTTAATGCGTTTTGAAATAAACTCACAAACATCCTTTGTGTTTTGCTCGACTTTATTATGTATGCCAAAAAAAGCCGAGATGCGAGGAAAGCAGTTATATATCTGGGGAAGCAAATCAGCAATACTTAGAACATTTGGCTCTGTGCTCACTTGCGTTTTGTTCATACTTATGCCAAAGTACATCCAGCCTACCTCTGTGTTCTAATTGGAGACCATATATGTATACTGTGTGTGTATATATATATATATATATATATATATATATATATATATATATATAATATATATATATATATATATATATATATCCTGAACGGCATTCACTTCTGCATTATATAAGGAATCCACAGGACTGTTCTTTAAAAATAATTATTAACTTTAACCACCTTAATAGTGCGCACTTTCACCCCCTTCCTTCCCAGACCAATTTTCAGCTTTTAGTGCTCTCGCACTTTTAATGACAATTATGCTACACTGTACCCAAATTTAATTTTTATAATTTTTTCACACAAATCGAGCCTTCTTTTGGTGGTATTTATTCATCGCTGGGCTTTTTTTTTCTTTGCAATATAAGTGAAAAAAGTGAACATTTTGAAAAAAAACAACAATATTTTCTACTTTCTGTTTTAAAATAAATCCAATAACATCTAATTTCTTAAAAAATTTAGGCCAGAATGTATTCTGCTACATGTCTTTGGTAAAAAAAATCCTGATAAGTGTATTATAATCGGTTTGTGTGAAAGTTATAGTGTCTACAAGCTATGCTACGTCTCACTGAAAATGACCCCTTTTTGTATGATGACAGTCCAATATATTTAGTAAGAGGCATAGTGAGTTTTTTGAAGTTGCATTTTTTTGCCCACGATTGTTTGGAAAATTAAGATTTTTTTTTCCCACAAAATTGTCAAATTAACAAGTTATTTCTCACACATGGCATGGGTAAACTTGCAATTACACAATATATATTCTGCTACTCCTCCTGAGTATGGTGATACCACATGTGTGAGACTTTTCCACAGCCTGGCCACATAGAGAGGCTCAACATGCAGGGAGCACCATCAGGTGTTCTAGGAGCATAAATTTCACATTTAGTTTCCTGACAACCACAATCACATTTCTGAAGGCCCTGGAGCACCAGGACAATACAATTACCCACAAAATAACCTCATTTTGGAAAGAAAACACCGCAGTGTATATTCTATGAGGCATAATGAGTCGTTTGAACATGTAATTTTTTCCACAAGTTTTTGGAAAATGTGGAAAAAGATGAAAACTTATTTCTTTTACACAAAGTTGTTAATGTATAAGATATTTCTAACACATAGCATGTACATTCCAAGAATTACACCCTAAAATATCTACTGCTACTCCTCCTGAGTATGGCGATGCCACATGTGTGAGACTTTGCCACAGCCTGACCACATACAGAGGCCCAACATTCAAGTAGCACGGTCAGGCGTTCTAAAGGCATAAATTACACATTTAATTTCCTGACTACCTATCACATTTGTGAAGGCCCTGGAGCACCAGGAGAATGGAAACACCAACAAAATGACTACATTTTGGAAAGCAAACACCCTAATGTATATTCTATGAGGCATAATGAGCCTTTTAACATGTCATTTTTTCCATACGTTTTTTGGAAAATGTGGGAAAGAAAATTAAGATTTATTTTTTTACACAAAGTTGTCAATTTTTTAAATATTTCTAACACATAGCATGTGCATACCAAGAATTACACCCTAAAATACATTCTGCTACTCAGCGTATGAGTATGGAGATACCACATGTGTGAGACTTTTCCACAGCCTGGCCACATACATAGGCCCAACATGCAAGCAGCACCTTCAGGCCTCTAACACATACCAAGAATTACACCCCAAAATACATTCTGCTGAGCAAAGGGTGAAAAAATGATTACTTGTGGTTTTAGCAGGCAGGAATACTGTCCCAGCACAGGCAAAGCATTGGTCCAGACAGCCAAAGGAATTGTCCAGGAATTATCCAGGCAGCAGGCAGAGATATGCCAAAGTATTGGTCCTGGCAGTAGGCAAGAACATGGTCCATAATCAGGCAGTTTGGGTGGCAGGCAGAGGTATGGCCAGTTCAGGTGGCATCAGGCAGCACTATAAGGCTTAGGACCTTCGTCAGGTAAGACCTGAGGACAGGGGTAGAGCCATCTTCCCACGCAAATCTTTTCAAAGCCTCCGAGTCTCCAGACCCGAATCCGAGAAAACAAATACCCAGAGTTTTCTCCACTCAGAAAATCTATTCTGGAGTCCTTCACATAAGTGAGACCCCTGCAGTGGCGGCCCGTCCATAGGGGGGTGCACGGGCGCCGCCCTCCCTCCAGGCAGTCACAATTTTTTTTTGTAAATGTAAAATGTAAAAAATATATATATTTTTTAAAACTGGCCCTTAAAAAAAAAATACAAAAAAAGGTCCTTAAGTGCACTGTGTTCGGACGCCGGACACAGTGCACTATGGGAAGTGCCACATCTATGCAATCACGATATTGCAGACGCGGCGCTTCATATGCTGGTTTTTGTCCTGCCTTGCAGCGCTTTCCGAAGCACCGAGTAGCTTTCCGCCCGGCGCTCGTAGTATCTATTACTACAGCCGGGCGGTTTGATTGACATCTGAGTTAGATGTCACTTCCTGTTTTCTCTCTCCAATTGCGCCAGAGAGAGGGAAAACCAGAAGTATGAGGAGCAGACTCCTCCATCGCCGCTGCCAGTGGAAGGAGACACCGCAGGAGAGGACAACACAGCAAGGTAAGTACCGCTGAGAACGGGGGGAGGGAACCAGGAAGTGATCTCCATAATTTGCACTTTCAATCAGACGGAGCTGCCACTTATTATGGGGGTAACCAGTATCTATAAATACTCAGCCAGTACAGTGGTCCAGCACCCCAGATGATGACTTTCAAGTCGAAACGTGTCGGGAGGATATGCTGAGACCACTGTCTTCCTTTATACAAGCGCTTGATTTTACTGCTAAACACGTGAGTGTATTTCCTTTGCTTTTCATGTATTACAATTTCCATACAGAGTTACGCTATATGCTTTCCTCTTTCTTTTAATGGTAGGACTGACTGCCTATATTTACTGAGTCCATCCATACCTTACATCTGTTCGGAGGTCCATCTGGAGGTCATATCTGGATAGAGCATCTGATCCCCTTGGTATATTATACCACAAAGCTTGATACGACTATTTGAGTTCAATCCCTCTGGTAAGAAGCTTCTGGTGTCTTTGGTGGTGGACCTACTATCAACTGTTATTACATACATATTTGAAGTTAAAGACTGTCACTATATCATATCCACATGTGGTTGAGGATTATCATCACACATGATTGAAGTTTGTCACTGACTTTTTTTGGACATCGCACGTCCAAGTTCCTATATTTATAGACACCACATGTCATAATAGAGGTCTGCTTGGAGTACGTTTGAGCACATAATTTATTATTCACGTTTTTTGTACTTATATCATTTGTTATGATTTATATGATCGCATAAGCACTGCACATTTCACCCAATTTGTCATTTTTGCAACTTTATCCACTGCTGTGCTAGCTGCTTTAGTTTTTAAAATTTTAGTTTTATTTCTTTTATAGACAGCGCGGTATATATGTGTTTATAATTTGCCTTTTGTGTGACACAGGCTGCATTTGGTGGGACACAGGCTGCATTTGGTGGGACACAGACTGCATTTTGTGGGATACAGGCTGCATTTGATGTCACATAGGCTGCATTTGATGGGACACAGGCTGCATGTAAGGAGGGACTCCGCTGGGGGCACCTGATGGCATCTGGTGGCAGGCGACGTGGCTAGTGACACGCTCAGGGCTCCCACTGATTCTGCATTATGGTGAGTTGAATTATTTAATTTTATATTACAATGTAATAATATAAATAATGCGCTTCAATCATCCTGACACCATAACAACCATGGTGCCGGGATGATTGAAGTGCTAACACCAGGTGTTTGGAATATCTTTATCTGCTGATTGTTAAACTTTCTAGAATACACATATCTATCGTTGTGTAGGATCTGGCCCTGCTGTCCCTCCATCTCCCCCCATCCTAAAACTTCACCAGCTGCCACTGGACCCCTGTGCTGTCTTGAATCCCACTAATACAGTGGCAGAGCAAACAATCAGTTCAGGAGGCAGGCAAAAAGCATGGTCATTTAACAGGCCAAGGTCAATTCACGTGGAAGGCAGAAGCGTGGTTGGCAGAGGCATAGTCTATAAACAGTCCGGGTCATACACAGAGATAGCGGAAAGAGGAAAAATATCTTCACTTCTCAGTCGATAAACAGTCCGGGTCATACACAGAAATAGCAGATAGTGGAAACTGGAAAAATATCTTGACTTCACATATACTAATAGCGTAGTGAAGTGTGATAGATCCGATAGCACTCTCCAATACAGAGGCCTGGCTGGGAGAGACATTGGGGACAGTAGTATCTGGTGTCATGGCAAATTCCCTTGCTTGAACATACATGACATTTTTGGGCGGTTTGCGGCCTGTTTGGGAAAGAGGGAGGATATTGGGGAAGTGCCTTTCATGAAGTCTGGCTAATATATCAAAGTGAATTTGTTCAGTGGCATGGCCATGCGGATAGAGAAGGGCTGTAATAATGTCCTCTTGAAATTTTAGATTTAGGTTTTAGGGATCTTTGCGCAAAAAAATAACATTCAAATTGAACAGGGCTAGTTGAATCAAATAAAATGGCAAATTTCTTCTACCTAAACAGTGATATCCTGGTGGCCAATTAGGGCTGCATCAGCTGGTCATTTATATCCTGTACATTTTGGCTTCTGGACGTGATACCTCGTCTTGTCTGAAGTTCCACCAAGGTGTCTTCATGTATTGTGGGAAGGATGTAGACGTCTCTTTTATCTCTCCACTTTAGGGTTAGTACCTATTCATTCCGCATACTGCCTTTTCCCCCGTGTTTCAATTTTCGTGGTGACCAATCTCTGCGGGAAGCCCTTGCGATTAGTCCATGCTGTCCCACAGGCCACAGTCTTCTTCCGGTAGAAATGGCAGAAAAGAGGGAGATTGTCAAAATAATAAACAGCTGCACCTCACGTGGGCTCCAAGTAAAGTTTATTGGAATATGAATTATGGTAATGATTAAAGTGGAGCTCCGTCCTGGGGAAAAAAAAAAAATTTTTTTTTAAAAGTCAGCAGCTACAAATACTGCAGCTGCTGACTTTTAAAAATCGGACACTTACCTGTCCCGGGGTCCAGCGATGCGGGGGAACGAGACCCCCCCTCGTTCCACGAGCCGCTCGCGGCGCCGGCATTCCTAATGTGGGAACCCGGCTGTGGCTTCACAGCCGGGCACCCACTGCGCATGCGCGAGCGGCACCGTGCGCCGTGATTTGACGCTCAGTCATCTGGGACACGTGACAGGTCCCAGATGACTGTGCGGCGCCGAGGGGGAAGTGGCGTTTAGCCCGGGCACTGAAGGTGGCAGACTACGAGGGACCCCATAGCAACAGGCATTTGGAGGTGAGTAAAAAAAAATTTTTTTTCCAATTATTTTTTTTTGATTTTCTTTATGATTTTTAAGCCCCTTTTTTTTTTTTTGACTGGAACCCCACTTTAAGCACATTTCTGCTGTGTGAAACGCATCTGCCTTGACCACTGCTGGTGTCCTCTGGTGTCATTTTGGATATTTTCATATTCCAATAAACTTTACTTGGAGCCCATGAAAATGTTTGTCCAGGGTTCAGTAAATATTAAAGACGGCCCTGGGTAGGGCATCCAGCGGGGTTTAGCTGGCTGTCCTTTCCCTCATAAATGTTGAAATCATAAGTATAACCTGTGGCCCTGTCGCATACCTTGTAAAATTTTACCCCATATTTGGCCTGTTTACTAGGGAGGTATTGCTTGATGCCAAGACTTCCGGTGAAGTGAACTAGGGATTCATCCACACAAATATTTATATCAGCGGTAAACATTTGCTTGAAGCTAGAGCAAAAGAAATAGGATCCAAATTTTGAATAATTTATCATAATCAGCATGATTTTGAGGGAAGCACTGGGCATTATTATTGAAATGTAATAATCTCATTATCATTTTTTTTGCAGGTTTTAGGCATCAAAGAAGAATAGACTAGCATATGATGGATAGGTTGGGTAGACCAGTAGCCATGGAGTTCATTTTGTTTTGCCAGTCCCATGTTCAAGGAAAATTTTAAATTCTTCCATGGTAAGGGGTTTCCAAACAAAAGGCGACATACTCTGGAGTATATGGAAAGCCTCCTCGCTGCTGAATAATTGTTTAGCCATGTTGACAGATCACTGGGACAGATGTGACAGATGTGTCAGATGTGACAGATGTTGATTACTGTGTGATCAATGGGACAGATGTGGCAAATGTTCACTGGGACAGATGTGACAGATGATCACGGACAGATGTAGTAGATGATCTCGGACCAATGTGCGCAGATGTTCACTGAGACAGATGTGGCAGATGTTCACTGGGACAGATGGGGCAGATGATCACTGGGACAGATGTCCACCGATGATCACGGACAGATGTGCGTCAGATGTGGCAGATGATCATGGGTAGATGTGGCAGATGATCATGGACAGATGTGTGCAGATGATCACGGACAGATGTAGCGATGATCACTGTGACAGATGATCATGGACAGATGTACGCCACATGATCACTGGGACAGATGTGTGACAGGTGTTTTTAACTGTGTGGAGACACTGTGAGAGCCAGAGGACTTTCAGACTGGAGAGGTGCGCTTGCGGTACGTTAAAAAAAAGTCCTGCAAGCAGCATCTTTGAGGTGCTTATACCATTAAAATCAATAGGCAGCGCCGCCGAAGCACCCGCAAAGCGTGGCGGTGGCTTTTAACCCTTTATTCGGCCATTCGCGAGGGTTAAAAATTTTACCACCGACGCCCCCACGCCTTAGTGTGCAAGTGCCCACTGCCCGTAGTACGTACACCAATATGCAATACCACCCATAATGCTTCCCAGCCTCATCACACTCTCCATCAACTAGGTCCTCTTTCACACTCGCTTTGAGATCTTTTCTTACATAGAGACAAACACCACCACTTTCTCCACCACACACTGGGGTTGATTTACTAAAGGCAAATAGATTGTTCACTTTGAAAGTTTGAAAGTGAAGGGGACACACTTTACGTCTAGAGGAAAAGAGATTTAACCTCCAAATATGGAATTATTCACAGTAAGAGCTGTGAAAATGTGGAATAGACTCCCTCAAGAGCTGGTTCCGTCCAGCTCAGTAGATTACTTTAAAAAAAATCCCTGGATTCTTTCCTAAATGTACATAACATAAATGGGTACTAACATTTATCGGTAAAGTTGATCCAGGGAATTTGCTCCCCTGCTGGAGCAAATTGGATCATGTTTGCTGTTTTTAATTTTTTTGCCTTTCTTTGGATCAACTGTGGGTATAGGATTGTGTATATAGAAATGTATAATTTTTATTGTCTTTTATTGGTTGAATTAGATGGATTTGTGGCATTTTTTAACCAGACTATGTAACTATACTATGTAACTATGTGTTCTGGTTACCACTGTCTCTGGAATCGAAGTGAGTGAAATTACAAAATTTTCAGTTGTTACAAGAACAGTAAAAGGGTGAATCTTCAAATGGGGACACTTCTTGGTTGGTTTTCCCCTTTCCTTTTACTTCTGTTGTTTCTACAGGACAGGAAGTGAAGGTAAATCTCCAAATGAACAAAGGTGGCAAACAAGAGTAGAGATTTAGCCATGCACTATTTTGGCTTTCAATATATCTAAAGATAAGGACATAGGCATTTTGAGATAGAAGATAGAAAAAAAACACTTTCAATTAAAAATACACACATTTTTGTAACACTAATAATTGGCAGCCAATCATATCTTAGCATGGCCACCCTGATGAAAACTGATAACTCTCAGTTCAGTACTACAGGTTTCTGCACTCCATTGCACTTTACACCTTAAAGACCAATAAAAAATAAAAGTAATGCTTACCATAACCTTGGGTGTGCCTACCAGCTTGGCATTTTCACCAAAAATTTCAATTAGTTTTTTAAACACTGGGTCATCATATTCAAACCTTTTCCCGAAAATGATAGAGCAGACCACATTAGACACTGCGCTGTTCATTATGATGTTTGTGTCAAATGGCTTCCCTAGACGTTGCACAATAAATGAAAGGTAAAAAAAGCAGGGATACATTTTAAGTCATAAAAGCAATATTTCTACTAAACTATAGGTTTGTCTAATTTTGGATTAGATAATATGTCAGCAAGGAAAATTAGTTAAAACTAAGAACTGAATAGACAACAGTCCTATTGAAATTTGTTAAAAAAAATAAAAAGGAAGTTCCAAAGTGAACAACTGACTCTAATGGGATCCCTAAAGGTAACAAGTGCATTTGTCCATGAAGAGACTTTGACGCACAAGGCCCACAGTCTTGCTTTCTAAAGCAATCAGATATTTTGCATTTATTTACATCCCTTCCTAAAACTGAACATCAACCTTACATTCAATCTCCAGTCACAGTTGTACGGGCTCATCTTGCACTGCAATTACTTGGTCTGATTCCACAGAACACTGTGAACTTCTCACATTGTGCATTGGAAACTGCATTAAGTTAGATAGATGGAGTACCTCAAGCATAATCAAGTTCTTTCCTCCCTAGTCTGACTGTCCCTGGCTCGCTCTTTTTATTTATTGGATTTCAGTTATTTCAGTCATGAAGCTGCTGCATTAGCAGCCAAGTCAGCTTTGTCTAAAGAAAAGTATGGTGGGCTGCCAATCTTCTGAAAATACTAGCTGCCTCACTGTTATGCTGATCCTCTGGCTTTACTACTTTGTGAGTCACTAACCCAAAAAACATATGCAGAGAGGTAAAGACAGAAATTCCTATCTACTGCATACTAGTTCTGTGTAAGTGGCTTAAATACATTTGCCATTGATATTTCAGTTTCTGCGCTTGTTATAGAGGCGAGAAGCTCTACAGAAAAGAGGAAGAGGTTCGGAAATGCTGCTCCGAAAAAATTGGTTGCTAAATGTTGCAATAACTAAAGAGTTCATTATTGATTTTAGGAAAGAGTGTTTACTTAGTTCCACTATACATAAATGGGATTTGTAAGGAATTTATATTTCTGAGGATCTAACTTAGTTGGCTAATATTTTGGCAGTTTCCAAAAAGTCTCAGCAGGGATTGAATTCTTGATAATACTCAAGAAGGATGGACGGGAAGTACAATTGATGGTTAGCGTTTACTGCTCTTCTATTGAAAGCATACTGGCAATCTGGCATACTGTTTTTCAGTCTGGTATGTGTTTGGCTCAGTGACAGACAGAAATTTAAAAATATTGCACATAGAATTATTGGTTGTCAGCATTCCTCCATGGATGATATTTTGTGTTCCTCTTGTTTCTATACAGCAAAATGTATTGTGAAAGATCCCTTACACCCAGGCCATTACCTTTTTCAATCAGAGTTTATTGAGATTTTAAGGTCAGCACATACAAGGTACAATGCATTAAAAAAGAAGGGTCAGGGCATTGCCTTTTGACCTGTTGCCTTCTAGTAGATAGTATGGGCATATTAAGGTTCGGATGAACAAATTCTGGGATAGTTTCTTACCTAGGGCTATCATGCACTTAAAGTGTTTGTTACCCCAAAACTTTATATTCCTGATATGTGTCTTCTATACCATGTACTTGCATGAGAAAGTATCCTGTTTAATTTGTATCGCTTCCTTTATGTGAAATCTCTGGTGTTCCTGCCAGTCCCTCTGCTTTCCTCTTAGAAACTGACCACACTAAGCAGGAGAGAACATTGTGGTCAGTTCTCTAGCTGTGCTGGGAACTCAGTGTACTCTCCTCCAATGATCAGACTTGTCCTGACACACCCCTGCTGCATAGCCATTCACTTGGGAGCTCAGTGTGCTGCTGCTTCTCCTCCTCCTAGCTCTTATGCAGCTGAGAACAGCGGGAATGTGCTCACTTTATAAAAAAGGGAAAAACTGTGTTTATGTTTTTTTATATATAAGCAAAAATGTTTTGCCTTTCATTTCTATTTTAAAGTGAATGGGTTGTTTATTAAGGTGATCGTATACAATCACTTTAAGCAAATAAATTACTGGGGTCAGAGCAATAATGTGTGGCTATTATAAGAGTAACTGGAGAGTAAAATGGTATCAAAGCCTGGTGTTATCATCTTAGACATTTTAGTTTAATATTTTTTATTAAGTAATAATATATTTTTTGTGGTTTTTGTGGTTGGTTGGTTGGTTTGTTGTGTTTTTGGCAATGTTTGAAGAGTGGCAATCAAATTGTATTGTATTTTAAAACAATGACAATTGATGCTTTATTCTATAAGAAAGTACTTTCTGTGTTACTCTTAAGAAAGCTTTCCTTTAATATAAACATTTTTATTTTTATTTTTTAATTGAATTGTCAAAACAAAACAAATTATACAAATTGACTTGCTTCACGAGGTACAGTAACTGCCACAAAGATGATCAGAAGGGAACTATTATTGTTGAACATATACTTAGAGGAGGTCCACATTTGGCCTGGTCGGAGATTTTGGACTCTTGAGAGTCAGTTGTTTTCTGCACTAAAGAAATTTCAACTCTTGCATGAGTTAGTTATAGCATCTTGCATGCAAAGTCCAGCTTACTCTGTGTAAGCCTTTCACCATAAGCAACAAGCCTATTGGGGTGCAGTTACAGCTTATTTAAAGTCTGGAACTGATAAATGTTTGTTTATTACATTCAGTATGAATAAACCGATACAGTGATGTTTTTTGTATTTTCAAAAAATTTTATAGAAGATTTTTAAAAATGCTGGCATGGTACCATATCACAATTTTAGTTACACTCTGGAATACAGGAATTTTATAATTTAGGTCAGAAGAACCCTATCTGATCCCAGCTTCTCCTTAGCTAGTGTGAACAATCCCCCCTCATTTAATAACAGAATGAATATATTTTGAACAGTTTCTATTCAATAGACCTCATTACCATTGTGTGACTTAAAATTTTCTATAAGAGGAAGTAATTCATCTTGTATCCTGGCTTCTACTGTTTTCTTCCCCATTCCAAAGTCTCGAAGGGTTGAGAGTGTGAACCTCCTTAAAGCTTTCCAAAGTTCTCCATTACTAAATATTATACCTAAAATACAGATAATGAAATGTAAGTATGCAGTTCATTCTCTAACATTAGTACCTTTATGTAAAAGGCAAAAAAAGACCACAAAGTGCAGTAGCCCACTGTAACCAATCAGTAATTTTCCTTCATACCTTGGAATTCAATTGGTTACTTTGGGTAATTACATTTCAGAGTAATTTGTATATTGTTATAGTTGTTGAACTTGCTTCTAATAACCCATGTTTAGTGGGTTGGAGTCACCTGGTGGGGTAAAACATGGTGCCAATCCCTGGGGTGGCACCATGTTTTAATTGCCCTACCACATTGGTGCAGCTCTCCCCCCCCACCACCCTGGGACAATGCTCTGTCCTGTCGCTGATGAGTGACAGCAGGAGCAGGACAGAGCAGCAGGCACTGGACAGACTAGAGCATTAGGCTCTCTCCTGTCTATCCTGCCACCGTGATCTGCAGGGCTATGGGCAGGCTAGTTTCAGACCGGCAGTGTGCGGTCACGGTGTGTACCCCAAACCAGCCCCTAATTGATGCAGTCCATACTGGTGTGCTGTCATGGATTTGATGGTGTCACCCCTCTGGCAGGTGTCACCCGGGTGCGGTCCACACCCCCATAGAGACGCCACTGCCCATCCTTACAGCTTGTGTATGATGCACTTGATCTTTACTGATTTGGGAGAGCTGGGGCAAACCTCTGAAACATAAAGGAAGAATACAAATTTTTGTATGGTGATCACATTATCTCTTAACTAATGCATAAAGAGGAACCATATAGTTTCTAATTTTTGGTGGATTAGGTCTTAAAGCAACCTAAATTTATACAGTTAACATTCTAAATGAATTGCATAGAACCCATAATTGGCACAAAATGATAAACTATATATAAAAATAAAATGATAATGCTAACAATACCTTTTTCTTTAAATAAAAGCTTGAAGATGGGTACATCAGCTCTTTCTCCAAAATCATCAGCTTGGTTGACCAGGGCATCCTTCACAGCACTGTATCCCACGATCACCACAATCTTTTTAGGTCCAAAGTGTACAGTGAAGATTTCGCCATACTTTTCAGAGAGCTGCAATACAATTTGATGTAAAAACCTTTGCTCCACTGCAGTCAGTTACATTACAGGGTGAATGTTTCTATTAGACAAAACTTGGACATTTTCATCTTCACAGAACCAAGGGTTTCTGGGTAGAGTCGCTTGGACTTCAGTAAAGTTTATGGCACTTCACATTTTGCCCAGATGAGACTTATGCTGCGTACACACGATCGGACTATCATGTGTGCTAGTCCGTGGGACTTTTGAAATGAACGGACTTGCCCACACACGGAGTAAAGTCCGTTCATTTTGAACGTGACTCCAGGTAGATGGGACTAGCGAAGGAAGCCAATGTCACCGCCTCCATTGGCGAGATTGACACCTTGCTAGCCCTGTCACCTGGTATAGATTTAATGGGGAACCCCTACGCCAAAAAAACGGCATGGGGTCCCCCCAAACTCCATAGCAGACCCTTATCCGAGCACGCAGCCCGGCCGGTCAGGAAAGGGGGTGGGGACGAGCGAGCCCCCCCCCCCCTCCTGAGCCGTACCAAGCCACGTGCCCTCAACATGGGGACAAGGTGCTTGTCCCCATGTTGATAAGGACAAGGGCCTCTTCCCGACAACCCTGGCCGTTGGTTGTCGCGGTCTGTGGGTGGGGGCTCATCAACATGGGGACAAGGTGCTTTGGGGTGGGGGGCACTCGGAGGGGGGGGCGCTCGCTCGTCCCCATCCCCTTTCCTGACCGGCTGGGCTGCATGCTCAGATAAGGGTCTGCTCTGGAGTTTGGGGGGACCCCTATGCCGTTTTTCGGCATAGGGGCTCCCCTTTAAATCCATACCAGGTGACGGGGCTAGCAAGGTGTCAATCTCGCCGATGGAGGCGGTGACATTGGCTTCCTTCGCTAGTCCCGTCTACCTGGAGTCACGTTCAAAATGAACGGACTTTACTCTGTGTGTGGGCGTGTGTGGGCAAGTCCGCTCGTTTGGAAAGTCCAGCGGACCTCCGCTGGAAAGTCCGGCAGATTGTCCGCCAGACTAAGTCCGCTGGATAGTTAGATCGTGTGTATGCGGCATTAGAGACTGGAACAGTCTCTAGGTAAATATTGATGTCCAGCAAAGACTGTATGATTTTGAAACAGTTCCAAACCAACAAACATGTGTAAAAACCTCCTGCGCTTGAGAGTAGACCCCAGGGGTGGCAGTTGTCAAGATTCCCCAGATTCTACTGTATATTGTATGGTTTAAACTAAGAAAATAAATTATATTTATTAATATTATGCTTTGGAATATTTGTGATGTTGGACAGTCATTTGCAATATTGAACTTAATTGTTCCATTTTTTCAGCATGATGTAGATTGTACACAAAAGGTGTCAACACCTGCCCACGAGGTAGGGGGTGGGGCCTCTATTTGACAGCAGGTATACCATTTTGTTATTTAAGAGCTGAGGAAAGGTGAGGTTCCGTTGGCTCTGAGGAAGAGAGAAATCCTTCAAAACGCATTAGCCTGCTGGACTTGTGACATTCTGTTATGACTTATGATGTGACGTGGACTCAATGCTGTTGTGCCATGATAAGTTGTTTTACATCAGATGGTTAATGAGTACTATACTTATGACTTTTTAGCTTTTTTTCAGCGGGAACATGTGGGAATGCAGTCCTGGCACCTCCAGCACAGAATGTATGTAGTGTCAAGGGGTACTAGAGTGTGCTGGAGGGTCTATTGATACTGGCTGCTGGAAAATCTGTGGTAGCTGTGGGGGTCTAGTGGGGAGGTTTATTGTTGCTAGTGGAGGATCTGTTGTTGCTGGAGGAGGGGTCAATTGTGCAGGGGAGGGATCTACTGTTGAGGGAGGGGTCTATTGTTGCTGGCTGTTAGAGGGTCTATTGATGCTGGCTGCTGGGAGATCTATTGTTGCTAGTGTGGGTCTATTCTGGCTGGGGATTCTATTGCTCCTGGGTGGATCTTTTGTTGCTGGGGGGTCTATTGTTGATGTGGGGGGTCTATTGTTGGCTGCAGGGGATCTATTTTATTTATTTTCATGTTATCAGTGTCAAATTCCATACAAATTACTTCCATACAAATTACTTGGTTCTCTATTCTCTAAAAGGAGTGGTACTGGGAGATGGGTAGGAGGTGGAACTAAGGGACGTTGCTCAGAGGTGGGTGGGGGTGGAGACAAGGGGTGATTTAGAAGGGGTTAGTACTTGCACCTATTCCCTGAAAAAAAAGCCCTGCCTTTATATGCTGCAAAGTCTGGAATAAACTACATTGGATTTCACTCTAAAGCCTCGTACACACGATCGGATTGTTGGCAGACAGAGCATCAGACTTTTGTCCGAAGGGCGTGTGCCTGGATTTTGTCTTGCATACTAACGGCACACAATTGTCGACCAACAAACACGAACGTAGTGACGTACTAGACGCACTACGTGGAATTTCAGCTCTTGAGCGCCACCCTTTGGGCACCTTCTGCTAATGTCGTGTTTGGTGAGCATTGATTCAGAGCATGCGTGTTTGTACTTTTGTGTGATGGACTTGTGTACACACGATACGAAAATCTGACAACAGACCGCTGTCCGCTGAAAATGTACTAGCCTTTTAACCAACATTTGTTGGCCGAATGTTGGACAACAATTGTCTGATGGAGTGTACTAACGGTCGGATTTTAGGCAGTCTGTCATCACACAATTCCCTGCCGAAAACCCAATCGTGTGTACGAGGCTTAAAAGGCTCTGAGTGAGTTGACACTTTCTGTGAATTTTGCCTGATCAGCAAACTTCCATACTGTCTGCACAGACAGGGTCAAATGCTCAATTGCTCATGGCAGCATTTGAAACAGAACACAATGAATTGTAGATCTGATTGTTTTGAATGATCTTTTGTTAAAACAGACTGCACTTTCCACACTTATCAATCACCCCACTGATCAGGCTATTAACCTTAGAAAGAAAGCAAGTACCAACCCAATGGGAAGATCCACCCTATTTGGCCTCATCTTGGATTTTTGTCTGGAGTATAAAAGCGATTTATAATCTAAAAATAACCCCATGCTCTTAAGGGATCTTACTTTTTGCTGTGTTTCTAAAAGAGGCAATGAAGGGAACTCCTCCTGATGGGACACAGACAACAAAAAACAAATCTGACAGGGGTCTCAGCCATTCTCTACTCCAAGTTTTTGCTTTGCATACACTTCAAATAGTTTAGATGAGCTTGATCACCAGAGCACCAAAAAGACACGTGATATGATGCATAGCGATGTAACATGTAAGGGTAATATATTTGCAGCATAAGGGATATAGTCAGTGGCTACATAGTGATGTTGAGGATATACTTCTGACAGATCATATATTTCTAGTTTTGGGAGGGAGATATATTTAAGACCATTAGAAATATATACTATATTGTCAAAAGTATAAGGACGCCTGCCTTTAGACACACATGAACTTTACTGGCATCCCAGTCTTAGTCCGTAGGGCTCAATATTGAGTTGGCCCAACCTTTGCAGCTAAAACAGCTTCAACTCTTCTGGGAAGGCTGTCCACAAGGTTTAAGAGTGTGTCTATGGGAATGTTTGTAAAATATGGGGGTTCAGTCAGCGCAAGACGATTAAGGCCCCTTTCACACATGCAGACCGTACATTAGATCAGTTCAGTCACGTTTTTTTTATCATCAGTTGTTGACAGTAAACATCAGTTTTCATCCATTTTCATTTCCGTTTTACATCCGTTGTCATCCGTTTTACATCCGTTGTCATCCGTTTTACATCCGTTTTACATCCGTTTATGTCCGTTTTTTATCCATTTATGTCCGGATGTTTTATTTTTTTAAAACTGTATTTATTCAGTTTTTCACGAATTATGGGAATTTTCCCATGATTCCTTGTTTTTGGTTCATAGGTTAATTGTAATGTATGCATATTAAATTACATATTTTGATGAAAAACCGATGTCAGCGGATCGGATGTGAACAGATCGTCCGCAAACATCCGTTTTTCGTCCGTTCCGTTTTTTTTACGGAAAAAAAATAGGGTTTTCTTCTGTCCAGAAAAACAGAGCTTAACGGAGACGGATGTTAACGGACGTTAGCGGATGATCATCCACCAAACGATGTATGTCGATGTATGATGTATGTCGATGTATGATGTATGTCGATGTATGAAAAAACGGACGAATGGTCCGCACGTGTGAAAGGGGCCATACATAAACTCACAAAATTAAAGCAGCTGTACACTAAAAGGTCAATATATGAGAATCCTTCTCAACATGTAATAAGTAAATAACAGTGCAGCGCTAAGAATATATACAGAAACAAAAAAACAGATTGCTCATAGCATAAAATGTTAAAAAGTCCCCTTTGGTATAAAATATGGATATAAATTTTCTTGTTAAAAAAAAAAAAATATGGATATAAAAGTTGACAGATAAGATCTCCTCAGCAGTGATAAGGGTGTTCATAGACCTTCATGTGATATCTCCTACTCAGTGATTCCTCCACCAGCTAGCCAAAACGCTCACCTCAATCACTGGACCCCTGAGCTAACAGATGGGTTAAACACTTAAAGTGGTCACAGATGGAAGCTTGAATGTACAGATGAATAAGATACGATGTCCAACCACTTTTAACAACTGCACGTTGTCACTCTTAAATTCCAACCGTAGTACCATGAAAAAAACAATGAAAAAATATATAGTGCACACTGTGTGGCTGAAATACTCTCTTTTTATTCATAAAAATTAGGTACTCACATAAAAAGCACTGTAACCCCAGTGCTAGGATGAATGGCATGTAGTATTGTCAGTATACATAGGTGGATAAGGTGGCTGCAGTGACGTCACAAAGTCCTCTCGCACGCCTATCGTCCCTAAGCGGGACTTCCTCATCGATCGCTGAATGATCTGGGATGAATTACAGTGGAGACTGCAAGCCATGCCTTCTCATCCAACGTCAGTGCCTGACCTCACAAATGCACTTCTGGAAGAATGGTCAAACATTCCCATAGACACACTCCTAAACCTTGTGGACAGCCTTCCCAGAAGAGTTGAAGCTGTTATAGCTGCAAAGGGTGGGCCAATCCAATATTGAACCCTACGGACTAAGACTGGGATGGCATTAAAGTTCATGTGTGTGTAAAAGCAGGTGCCCCAATACTTTTGACAATATAGTGTATTTCTAGTTGGGACAATGTATATATTGCTGGGTCAAGACAGTGCATTCCTTGGTAATAGTGTAAAAGATAATATAATGTTGGTTGTTTGCTATTCCCTAAAGTTACATCTGCATTTGGCCACACCCACAATTTGTTACAAAGTGAAGATCATATTTGCCAACCTGGGTAAAGTAAAGAAAGTAAGACATTCAAGGAAAACCATAATGGTTTTGGGGAGATGTTATTCTAAATAATAGTTGTAAACATTGAAAATGTTACTTTGGACACAGTAAAGCTTAAGGACCAGTTCACACCATAGAAACGCAGTCTGGATGCGTTCCAGGTGCTTTTCTGCATATGCGTTTTTGATGCGTTCCAGAGCGGTTTTGATGCGCTTTTGGTGCGTTTTTGATGCAGTCCACTGCTTTTCCCCCCTCTTTTTCTTAACCTTAATAAGGACAAGTGTGTTGCAGTGAATTTTTTGGTGCATTTAGGTGCGTTCCAGTGCGTTTTTGATGCGTTTTACAGCGTTCCAGTACAGTCCAGTGCAGAAAAAATGCAGCATGTTCTACTTTTTTATCTGGACCTGAAACGCACTGGAACTGACCGCACTGGTGTGAACTATGGGCCAGTTCACAGCACATGCAGTCCAGTGAGTTTTTTTTCTGCATCAAAAACGCATAGAAAGTAGGTTATATGGTTTTCAATGGCTTAGTTCACACCAGTGCTTGCAGTTCCAGTGCAATCCAGTTCCAGAAAAAAAGCAGAACATGCTGCATTTTTCCTGCACTGGACTGTACTGGAACGCTGTAAAAAGCATAAAAAACTCACCGGAACACACCAAAATGCATCAAAAACGCACTGGAACACCCATGTTCTTATTTAAGGTTAAGCAAAAAAGAGGGGGAATGCACTGGACTGCTTTAAAAACACATCAAAAACGAACTGGAACGCATCAAAAACACGCATGCAAAAAAGCATCTGGAGTGAATCCAGACTGCTTTTCTATGGTGTGAACTGGCTCTTAAGGTTAATAAAAAAGAGGGAGGGAAAAAAAGCACTGGACTGCATCAAAAACACACCAAAACGCATCAAAAACACACCAAAAACGCATCAAAAACGCGCATGCAGCAAACCACCTGGAACGCATTCTGATTGCGTTTCTAGGGTGTGAACTGGCCCTTAAAGAAGATGGACATTGAATATCACTTTCCTACAATTTGGCTGTATAATATGTATATATCTGCCAACAGTACAAAATAAGCAAATAATATATGATGTTAAAAGATCTTAAATATAATATAATTCAACAAGGATGCTTAATTCGATATACTATATACTAATATTAATTCGATATACTATATCATATATATATATATATATATATATATATATATATATATATATATATATATATAAAAATGTATGTGTAAATATATATATATATATATATATATTATATATATATGTGTGTGTGTGTGTATAGATAGATAGATAGATAGATAGATAGATAGATAGATAGATAGATAGATATTATATAACATATAGATAGATATAGATAGATAGATATTACAACCGAGAAGCCTTATTATAAATATTAATATTAACTGGTACTACCTCCATCAGTGACTCATATGGCTTTTTCAAGTTCACCAGATTGAGGTTCCCAATTAGAGGAAGAGGTTTAGGACCCGGTGGCATCTTTCCGTTGCTTTTCTTAGATCCATTGATCCAGTACAAAAATAATACAACGCATGTCGTAAAACACAGCAGCAAGTCAATCCTTGTCAGAAGGTAGATGAGAAAAGTCATAGTGAATAACCGTAATGATGATATCATCAATATGGCACAACTTTTATATGCATGCTGTTAATTCTTAACATATTAATCTTTACTAGGGCACACATAAAGTCTAATACCCCATTTGGCTCATATCTCCTTCTTTTGTTATTGCATAAGCTTGTTTTTGCATAGAAGCTATGGATTGTACGGCACAAACCTGTATAACCCTTTGCCAAGCGGCAGTTATGTTATTTGCAATGTAGTAGTTTTGATGCCAGGACTTAAAGTTCACACATTAAGGGTATGAACTACAAATGATTCAATATGTAATTGTTCATATTCAGCTAGGAAACTGCAACTTTTTATCATGAAACAGTTTAGCAGATCAGAATAGCATAAATTGAAATGCATTTTTTTCTGAATGTGACATAGGATACACTTTCAACGCTTGTATGTGCACCATGTACTGAAGTACAACTGTTTGGCCTCTGGTTCTGCCTTTCCTTTTCTAGACTGTTCTTCTGCTTGATTACAAGAATATAATTCCTGCTTTCATTACTTGCATTTAAAATATATTTAATATTTTTTTCCCTGAACAAATAACTGCATTTTTTTATCTACCAAGGTTAAAGGGGTAATAAAACAAAAAGAGGGGGGTTGGGGGTTGGGTGGTGGGGGGCGGGGGTTGGTGGGGGATTTGGGACTTTGAATGAGATGCATGGGATCACACAGGTCTATCCCTATCTATATGCAAGAAAAAGAGGGTTTGGGACTTTAAATGAGGTAGTTCTAGCATGGCTAAAAGATGAGTCAATGTAACAAGACTAGGGTTGAGCGAACCCGAACTGTAAAGTTCGGGTCCGTACCGGACTTTAGGGTGTTCGGGTCCCGGACCCGAACCCGAACAATTGACTGTATGTTCGGGTTCGGGTCCGGTGTTCGGGGATTTAATGGTGCTTTTTAAAATGTCTTTTAAAAGCACTCGTGGCTATATGAATTCTCTTCTTGGGCCACTCCTTGCAATGGGAGGCTCCCGGTGTGTGAGGCTTCGCTCCGTTATAAAAGAACTGTCAGCCCAAGCGAAGCCTCACACACCGGGAGCCTCCCATTGCGAGGAGTGGCCCAAGAAGAGACCGACGCCCTGGAAGAAGATACCAGAGAGAAGCCTCAGAGACCGACGCCGTGGAAGAAGATACCGAAGAGAAGCCTCACCCAGCGGGAGCCTCCCATTGCGCGGATCGGCCCAGAAGAGACACCGATGCTGGACGAGAAGGCCAAGAAGAAGCGGATCGGAGGAAGAAGAAGATGGAAGAAGAAGATGCCGGAAGGAGAAGATGAAGAAAGGAAGACCAGAAGAAAGAAGAAAGAAGATTTTAATAAAGGAATTGTCAAAGACAGTCTCCTGTCATTTTTACAATTTTTGACACTTTTTTGGTGAAATGGTAGGGGTACTTTTGTACCCCCTTACCATTTCAGAGAGGGTGGGGGGCGGGAACTGGGGGTCCCCTTGTTAAATGGGGCTTCCAGATTCCGATAAGCCCCCCGCCCGCAGACCCCCACAACCATCGGGCACGGTTGTGGGGATGAGGCCCTTGTCCTCATCAACATGGGGACAAGGTGCTTTGGGGGTCTTAGACCCCCGAAGCATCCTCCCAATGTTGAGGGCATGTGGCCTGGTACGGTTCAGGCGGGAGGGGGGACTGCTCTCGTCCCCCCCTCTTTTCCTGCGGCCTGCCAGGTTGCGTGCTCGGATAAGGGTCTGGTATGGATTTTGAGGGGGACCCCACGCCATTTTTTTGGCTGGGTTTCCCCTTAAAATCCATCCCAGACCTCAAGGGTCTGGTATGGATTTTGAGGGGGACCCTACGTCATTTTTTTTTTTTTTTTGGCTGGGGTCCCCCTTAATATCCATCCCAGACCTGAAGGGCCTTGTTATTGAATTTGGGGGGACCCCTACGCTTTTTTTTTTGTTTTTTTTATTTTTTATCAATGACTTTTTTTTTTATGAATGGCTTTCAATGAATGACTGTTCTCTGTATTACGGGAGCCGACAATACACATTAGCCGCAAGTGATTTTAAATAGCTTTCTTTTCTGCAAAAATGACACTTTTTGCAGAGACAGTTCTAAGCACTGGAAACATGCGCCCCTTTACATGCATACTATAGACACCCCCCAGGTACGAAATTTAAAGGAATATTACACATTTATTGTTTCACTTTAATCATTATTAAAATCACTGCTCCCGAAAAAATGTTTTTTTTGCATTGATACATGTCCCCTGGGGCAGGACCCAGGTCCCCAAACACTTTTTATGACTAACTTTTTAAAAATAAATGACTTCAATGACTGTTCTCTGTATTAAGGGGGACGGGAGCCGACACTTTATTATAGCCGTTCGGGTCCCCATTGACTTCAATGGGGTTCGGTGTTCGGGGTCAAGTTCGGGTCAAGTTCGGTCCCGAACCCGAACTTTTTTCTGAAGTTCGGCCGAACCTGCCGAACCCGAACATCCAGGTGTCCGCTCAACTCTAAACAAGACATGTTTTATTCATTAAAAAACAGGACATGGCAAAATGAGTACATACATAGTAAATAAGCATAACAATCACATATTATTGACCAGATATTCATAAAAACAATCATAGCAACTTGGAGATGACACATTGAGGTATCGGACAATTGTCCATAGTAAAGAATCGCTTGAAAAGCAGCATGGTGGGGTAGCTTGGGAGTGGATAAAATAAAACCATCTAAAAAGGTGCACTAAAATTGTCTTGATGCACGTTTCGTGGTTTCCTACCACATCATCAGGGGCAAGTGCACCAATGTCTGTAAAAAAGACAGACATCTGATTCGCAGATGCAATCCGTTATGAACACGAATTCTCTCCTTCTCCTCACTACACCTCCCTCCTCTCCCCCCTCTCCCTGTTCACTGATCCGCAGCTACAATGGAGAAGAACCGCTGAACAGTTGTTTTTTCTCTTCACGGAGAAAATTAAGCTGAAATTCGCACCGCACATGTGTGAACCCAGCCTTAGGCCCCTTTCTCACGGACGTTCCATTTTTTTGTTCAGTTCAGTCACGTTTTTTTTTTGTAAAACAACGGATCAAAAACGGATACGCATGTCAATTTTTTCATCTATTTTCTTATCAGCTGACATCCGTTTTTTACAAAAAAAAATATCTGGCCGCTAAGGAGCAGGCTGGGGCAAACTTAATAACCGATGAGTCATCAGCTGACAGCTGAATGTAAAAAAAAACAAATGTTGGCAAAAAAAACACGGCGTGGGGCCCCCCCCAGGTCCAAACCAGGCCCTTCGGGATGGGTGAGCCCCCCCTATATTGATGGGGACAAGGGCCTCTTCCCGACAACCCTAGCCGGTGGTTGTCAGGGTCTGCAGCCAGGGGGGCTAATTGGAATCCTGGCCCCCTCCCCTATGTAAATGGGTATCGGATACGTCGTACCCCTACCTATTCACCAAAAGGGCAGTGCAATGTAAAAAACAAAAGACAAGAGTCGGTTTTTGACAATTCCTTTATTAATAGCTCTGTCTTCTCCCGGTGCCGTGTTCTCTGCCGCCGTCTCTTCCCGCCACCGTCTCTCCCAGTGCCTTCTCTCCCGGTGCCTTCTTCTCTCCCAGTGTTCTTCTCTCCAAGTGCCTTCTCTCCGTTGACATCCACTATCCCATAGAGATACATGTATTTCCATTTTTCATCCGTCAACGGATGGATAAAAAAAAGGACATATGGGAAATCTGTGTGAAAGGGGCCTTACATGTTAAGGCTGCATTCATTTTCTTGTGTGGGCTTTTTTCCTTTATTTTCATCTTTTAATCCAGCGAGTAAGTCTGTTATATTTCAGCTTCCTTTAACAGGCCACATTTGTCTTGAGACAAACCATTTAAAGTGTAATGATAACCAAAATCCCTTGTAATGTTGTAACATTTTTTCTATTGGCTGAAGCAACAAAGCATGGAAAATGTGTGTCGGGCAGGCTGCTGAGAGCAAAAGAGAGGACAGTACCTGCTGGTGTACCTGGACGATATAATCATCTTTGGATGGACTTTAGAAGAGAATTAAGAGCGTTTGGAGAAAGTTTTGAAAGGACTGAAGGGTTGAAATTGTCTTTTGAGAAGTGCCAGTTTTATCATTCATCGGTCACCTACCTTAGGCATGTTGTCTCCATTGAGGGGATGGCCACTGAAAATAATCACCACTTGACGCAGCCCTCAAAATGTGAATGAACTGACATAATTTCTGGGGTTCTGTTCTTACTACTTGAGGTTGATGGAATGATCCACATGTAGCAAGATCCCGGGCCCCCAGAGGCCTAATGGTGACCTCCAGAGTTAGGGCACAGCCGACATCCTTCTGTGTAGAGTGGGTTACAAGGCATGGTGGGTGTGATGCAAGGTTGATTTATGGGCGCCAGACACTTCTTGAATGCAAAGAGATTTATTGTCTCTTGAACAGAACTGTGGGAGAGAGGGTTGGGGCCAGGACAACCTTAAGTAGATGCATTGCTATTTGGCAGATGCCAAGACTTCTATAGGCAGACAGCCATGCAGGGAAAGGCATCCAGCTAAACACCACATCTGCATGAGTAGGACCACTGTCTCCTATGGCAACAATCTTGTAACAGTTTCTTACAAAGGTGGTAATGAACTCCTTCATTTCTTCTACAATCTCCTATTGTAGATCTTCACTCAATTGAGCTCCCAGTCTATCACTTAGACTTGCTGATGCACTGCCACTGGATCCCCTGAGCACTTCCAATCTTCTCACTCAGTATCTTCCTCAAGCATCACCCCCGTGTCCCTGCTGGGCAGAACCGTTACTTCTGGTTGGACTGCAAGCCGCAATCCCAACCCTACGCTGCTCTCTTGCTTCTGGATAGGCCCTCAGACAGCCTAGCAGAAAGAAATCGTTGTTGGAGTGTGGCCATCCGGATAAAAATGTTTTCTATATGCTACTTTGCATACTGAGCCAGCGCCATTATTTGAGGAGGAGAATATTTTTATTTATTTTTTGTGACCCAGACAACTAGAGCGGGTTCTTTTCTTAGCAGCAGGGTTAGGCCTCAGGTCTCTGGCCTAGCAGCCCGGGGCAATACGACACACATCCACCCAGACAGCCATCCAGGGGGCACAGATCATAAATAAATAGGCTCTCCTAGCAGTCCAAGGGATCCAAGAAAATCCCTGCCCATGGGCTGAGACACTCCATTCATTCTTAATCTGTCCTTGCAATGCCCTTGTCTTAGCTAATGTCACCAAATATTCGGCCATCTAGTGACAAAAGAGAGAAGTGCAGCAATTTCAGAATTAGGGCGAAATCAAATGACCTCCTAAAAATTGGCCATGGCAACTATCACTTGGCAAATAAATTTGCGATCAACCCTGCCTAAACATCAGGGTGCTACACACAAAATTAATCCAAACGCTCACTGAGCTCCTTTTGGGCTGAAGAACATGAAAAAGAGCAAGAAAATTCATAAAGAGCTCATCAAGTCAAAAGGGCTGAGAAAGTCTCAAGAGTCCTTAGAGGGAAAATGGTCCAACCAATATAAGCAATCCTTTCTTCTTTTAAAATGGAATTTGACAAATGCACCAGTTTTGGCCTATGCTAACCATGCCATGCCCTATGAGCTATATGTTGGTGCCAGCAGAGAAGGATTGGGTGGTGTGTTGTAGTAAGAACGTGACAGACATCAGAGACCTGTCACTTACATGAGCCAAAGCCTGAGAGAAACTATCTTACCCAGACGTTGGAGTTTTTGGCTTTGAAGTGGGCTGTAGTAGACAAGCTGAAAGAATTCTTGTACGGGGCAGAATTTGGGGTTAAGACAGATAACAATCCGCTCACATATGTTCTTACCCCAGTCAAACTGAATGCCACAGGACATCAATTTTTGATGGTCAGTGCCATTGTTTGAGAACATCATAAAGAAACATTGGCCTATCTTGAGACGTGTTGCCACATTATCCACCATATTACCTAATTTATAAATGTCAAAAATGCCTACCCTGCAGGGCTAGTCAGCGACAGCCTAAAAGAAAAATTTCTTTCCAGTCATTAGTAACAAAAAAGGATTCCCGGATTAGAGAGTTCATTACATGTTCTAGTACATATGTAACATATGTCATTGAATGCCCCTGTCGGCTCCAATACTGTGGGAGAACTGCTAGGAAGCTCTCTACTAGAATTAAAGAACATATTAATTGCTATTATATTAGCTGAAACTCACAGAGTCTGTTGTGGTCAGGCTCTGGAATAACCTAAAAACCGCCTATGAGAAAGCTTGAGAAGCTTCTGATTCCAAAGGTCATTGGAACAAGAAGCGTTTAGATATGAGAGTTTTGCTATAAAATCTGGGACTTCCTGGAAAGCATGAGTTACCTGACCCATGGAGTTTTCAGCAATATATCATCTGGTCTCCCTGTATACCAAATCCACCCTAGTGAGAGGACAAGGCTTCTGAAAACTTGGCATCAAAACCATTAACTGCCCCTGAGAAAAGCTGTCAGGGTACCTGCAAGAACTGAGGCACTGTTACTCAGACCGTCTTTTTCCAGGCAAGTTCCAGTCACTAGGTCTCAGCCATTGCCACTTGCTGAAGCAGAACAAGAAGATGACAGTAATGATTACTTAGATGTGGATTGGTTATAGCCAGGGCCATCTTTAGTACAGGACAAACGGGGCACCTGCCCTGGGCCAAATCTTTGTTGGGGGGCCCACGCTACCCGCGAATTGGGGCCCCGATGACGGCTTTGCAGAGTGCACAGAGGATGGGGAGGCTGTATTCCCGAGCTAGCCAGCAGAAAGGGGGCGCCACTGATGCTCTGACTCCGCCCCATGCAGCCTGTATGCTCGGAACAGAGCAGCTGTAGTGAGAGCAGTGATCAGAGTGGGAGCATCAGTGGAGCTCCTGGCCACGCCACCTATACTGGCTGGGGAATACAGCGGTTCAGGGGCAGGGGCGGGAGCTCCACTAACGCTCTAACCCGCCCCATGCAGCCTGTATGCTCAGGGTGTAGCAGTTAAAATGAGAGCACAGAGTGGAAGCCCCACCCACTGACCTCTGAATGTATGTAGTAGGCTTGGCTGGCCAGGTATGTCTTTACACCCATAAAATGCCTGACTGCTGAAACCCTGAGCTGTGTTATTAAACTACATACCTATTTGAGTATCTTATAATGGATGTGCTTCCCGGCATTCGGAATGACAACTGACCATTGTTAGTATCCTAGTATATATAGGGAGTCTAGTTTAATTAATTAAATGAGCCCAGGTGTGCCTTTCAGTCGTCAGGCGTATCTCCCATCAGGAATCAAGGCACCTGACCGTCAATGGCGGCCATTGTTGCTGCCCCCCCGGCGTTCCGGAGAGCACAGCGTGCCCCGGAACTTCCGCTGCATACTGAGGAACCCACCTGGCGTCGCGTGGTTACGTATGCGCGCATGCACGCGCACCCCCATGAATCATAGAGCGCACCGCACATGTGCACCGCGCCAATCGCGCATGCGCACAACGTCCCCACACGGCCCAGCTGCGATCACGGGACGCAGCCGGCACGTATAGCTGCGCCGCGCAGCATATTGCTGGCACATGGGCATCGGGCTCAGGGTTTGGAAGTGAACCTCCCCCCGTCCTTCTTACCCTGCCGTGAAGCTGTGATCCGCGCAATCTCGCCGCTGACCTTGGTGGTACCAATCGTGGGAACCAACGGGAAAATATGTCTAAACATAGATGGAAATAGTGTAAAGCCCCATACACACGCTCGGATTATCCGAGGACCAGGTCCGTCGGATCATGTCCGTCGTACTTTGTCCGATGTTGGTTTTGCGTACACACGGTCGGACAAAGTTGTCGGAAAATCCGATCATTCTGAACGTGGTGACGTTTGTTGCCTATGACGGGACTACGTAGAGGCTAGTAGCCAATAGCTTTGGTCTTGTAATGTGATCTGAGCATGCGTAGCACTTTGTCCATCGGAATTCGCTACACACGATCGGAATTGGTGTGATCGGACTTTGTTGTCGAAAAATCTATCCAGCAGGAGATAGAACTTTGTCCGTCGGACAATCCGATGGAAACTGTCCGATGGTGCCTACACACGGTCGGAATTTCCGACAACATTGTCCGGTAGGACAGAATCCATCGGAAAATCCGACCGTGTGTATGGGGCTTTAGACATAATAGACAGAGTCCCCATACATTTAATTCAGCATTGATAGTAATAATATTGTTATATAGTCATATAATGTAATCATGGTAAAATCAATTATAACATGGCAAATAGATAAATTTATGTTTATCTCAGATATCTTCATCTATAATACTAAAGTAGTATTAAGTTATTTAGTTATTTATTTAAGTGGTAACGAACTTAACCTTAGAGCTTGAGAAGGAAAGTATTTTCAAAGGGAAGTCAGTTTTTAGTATATTTTTCTCTCTTATATTAAGGTATCTATATATAGAATAGTCATACATTAGCTGTATGTCTCAATTCATTGTTGTTAATCAAATCGGGGTGGCGATTGGGCGATGCAAAAAGGGACAACCATAATTGTAATTCTGATAGAGTTAAATTTAGATTTAAAATGGTAGTACAGAGTGTATATCTATAACTGTGTGAGTTCCGTATAGGTTATTCACTAATTTATATAACTGGATTGTTAAGTCCAAATATGTTGACAAATGTGGCACATAGGGCTTCTTGCCTCCTATAGTATCTTTTTTGCCATATAATGAACATCAACGGCCTCTTTAGACGTTTAAGTTATTCCATACCTAAACAATGTCCGTTATCGTCAATATGCATCGTCTCTAACTAGTTTTCCCCGAAGTGTATCCTTTTAAGAAAGGTACAAAGGACACAACTTCATTAAGACCTGGATATATATTGGCCTTTAAGGTATATATCCATTTCTGTTCAATCTGGAGTAATACCCTATTCCAGTCGCCGCCTCGATCGGGAATGTGTACCCGATCGAGAGCGGCGAATGCAATCTTGGCCATTTTATAATTGTGGTATATGGCTGCGTGACGACCAAGAGGCAAGTAGATGTTACCTATCTCCATACTATAGACGTGTTTGGAGGTCCTACACCAAAACTTTTGCTTAGTTTTACCGATATAAAATGCGTTGCATTCACATGTCATCAGATAAACTACCCCAACGGTCTGGCAGTTTACGTAAAGTTTAGGTTGAAAAGTCTCTCCATTAGGTAAAGTGAAATTAATCTCTCTACGAATAAATGGACAGTGGGCACAGTTCCCACAGGGGAAGGTGCCCAGGGTTGTACAATGTTTTTTCTGTGTTTTTTTATATATTCGCTTTTCACCAACCTATCTTTTAGTGATACTGCCCGTCTATAAGTGATCGATGGAACGGGTGATACAAAATGTTTGATCACCTCCTCATCACTCAAAATGGGACAGTGTCTCTTGAGTATGGTGGTAATAGCCTCATGCTGTGTAGAAAAACGCATTATTATCCGAGTATTCTCTTCTTTGGCCTTGTGCTTATAGCTAGTTTTATCTAACAAGACTTCTCTTTCTTGATTAAATGCACGATTGTAGGCTCGTTTTAAACAGTTGCGACTGTAGCCACGGTCTAACAGTCAATTTTGTAGGTGACCTGCTTCAATTTTGAAAAAATGGTCATTGGAGCAATTTCTCCTTAAACTTAAGTACTGTCCGTAGGGTATTGATTTTAAGAGAGGGGAGGGGTGGAAGCTATTAGCGTGCAACACCGTGTTCCCTGCGGTTTCTTTCCTATACAGGGTTGTGGTCAGATTGCCCGCAGGATCAGATTGTGGTCAGATTGCCCGCAGGATCTCTTTACGTCCAAAAATGTCTATATGTGAGAATCATAATTCATGGTGAACTTGAAGTTAAATGTGTTCACATTGAGTAAGTTAAAGAACTCCAAAAGGGCCGCCTCAGAACCTCCCCAAATGACGAAGACATCGTCGATGTACCTGAGCCAAATAATAATCTGGTCCAGGTACCCGACGAGGTCCCCGTCATTGGGGAGTGATCTCTCCCACTCCCCAGGTACAAATTGGCGTAGGAGGGGGCACAACATGTCCCCATCGCTACGCCTTGTACCTGGAGGTAGTGGGAGGTGTCAAAAAGAAAGTAATTATTATTTAAAATGTAGTCCAATGCATCCAAAATGAATGCGTTAAAGGATTTGTCATACTTAGGATTACGTGTCAATACATTATAGATGGCCTGTTGGCCAGAATCATGTGGAATTGAGCAATACAGGGATTCAACGTCAATAGTAACAAGGAATGCGTCTTTAGGTACTACCAGAGGTCTAATACTCGTTAAAAAGTGAATGGTGTCTTTCACAAAAGATGGTAAGACTATGACAAAAGGTTGTAGATATGCGTCTACTACCCTACTGAGATTTTCCGATATGCCTCCGTTTCCGGATACTATCGGACGTCCAGAGGGGTTACTGCAACTTTTATGGATTTTGGGGGTACTGTAAAATGTTGGCACTTTCGGATTCTTTGTTCTGATATAGTCAAAAAGTTGTTGATTAATAGTTTTTTCTCTAAAAGTTTTATCAACGAGGTCATAGAAACTCTGGTATGATCTATTTATTTGCCGCCGATGTACAGTTTTATACCATTCTTTGTTATTGAGTATATTTAAGCACATGGATCTATAGCTTAAATGATCCATTAGCACAACATTTCCTCCCTTGTCGGAAAGTTTGATTACCAAGGACACCTTGGATTGTAATGTTTTAAGGGCTTTATTTTCATCCGGCGATAAATTCCTCGCGTCGCGAGAGGTATATTGTATTTTAGTGATGTCGCGCAAGACTTGTTTTACGAATGTATGAACACTTGCATTTGTACTATATTTGATAGATGGGTTCTTAAAAATAATAGGTTTTGGTTTAGTTAGTGTTTCGACTTGAGCCAATAAGGCAGTCAAGTCAATTTGATCAATTAAAGCCTCAGTATGATTTTCATTATACAATAGAGCTCGAAATTCACGCATTGAGTATTTTGACCAAGCAAATATCACACCTTGATATAGAAATAAATAACCTTGAGATACAGTCTGTACAGTCTTATTCATTTTTGTTAGGCAAAGGTGAGTATTGACATTTTAACAGTAATTTCCTAGCAAACAAATGTAAGTCTGTAATTAATTTGAATAAATTGATGTTCTGTTCTGAACATGTATTCCAAATTACCAATTTTGTAAATTTAATACAATGTTGCATTTCCTGTATGTGCCTGTACTAACTGGAATTATAGCTGTCTGTAAACCAGAGTTTGCATTTTTATACTCTATGTATTTATAGTTGTCATTTTTTGATCTAGAAAAATAAAAATACCAATAATTTCATAAATGGTCTTCATCTTTGCCTAAAAAACGCACATATATTTTTTTCTGAAAATTATTTGGGGTGAGCACTCTCTAAAATTACATACTCCCTATATTACACCATTTCTCTAATTTTTTTATTTCTAATTCTTAGGTGGTTAAACACCTGTTCGCCTTTCTACTCTTTTCTTTTCCCAATCCATCGTGTATATGAGCCAAAAATGTGAACTCTTGGTAATTGAGAAGGGATACATTTTTATTAAGAAGGTGAATACTATTTATGTTTTGGACAAATCGTTCATTATATATATTTTTGTTACATATAACTTTTTTCAATTTTCAATCCTTTATAAGAATACATTACTATATTGTCCTTTCTGTCCATTTCTGATGATGAGTGACTTCCAGGGAGAGGAGTGGACTCACCTTATGTCCGGATATGAAACTGACTTTGAACAGGGGGATCAGGTAGAGACTAAGATTTCCTCATTAATACACAAATTTACACGTACTTTATAAAATAAATCATCCCTATTTTGGCACATAAAATCATTTGAAAGATATAGCAGAGAGAAAATTAATCCTTATGGGCTCAGAATTCAAATCTTTCCGAGCTCTGAGCAGATAAGCGAAGAAGGGAAAAAGGAGTGGGAAGTAAATTTACACAATTGTTCAAAGGTTATTATGGACATACTGACAAGGGAGTATACCAAGCAAATATCACACCTTGATATAGAAATAAATAACCTTGAGATACAGTTGGCTCAATATAAAAGCCATACTCTTTATCTCAAATTACAAACTAAGCTTAAAGAACATTTGTCATCCTTTAATAAAAATATTCTACAAAATAAAGAGACTAAATTTTGGAGGGATAAGTTGTCCTTTGCCGAAGGCAAAGCATATAGATGGACTACACATACATCTACATTACGTGGACGACCTAGGGATCGCCCACAGAACACCAAACAATATGACCAATCCTGCCCAATTTCCCCTACCTCCGCCTCTCAAACTAGAGGACGGGGTCGTCAAAAAAGGAGTCGTAACAACAGAAGTTCTCTCGAACAAGATGTGAAAAAACGTACCGTATATACTCGAGTATAAAGCCGAGTTTTTCAGCACATTTTTTTGTGCTGAAAGTGCCCCCCTCGGCTTATACTCGAGTCAAGCACTTTTCTGCAACAAAAAAAAAAATTTCCGACCCGACTTTGGGGCCCCGTATCTCGGGGCCACTTGGGTTTAGGAGTCCCAAATTTGGTGTGCCAACCCAGTGGACCTAGCACTATAACATATCCAAATATGGGGTTCCTAGCACTAAGTGGCCCATATCTCGGGGACACTTGGAGCTAGGAACCCCAAATTTGGCATTCAAACCCAGTTGGACTAGCACTACAACATATCCAAAGATGGGGTTCCTAGCACTAAGTGGCCCCGAGATACAGGGCCCCAAAGTTGGTTCAGAAAATGTCATTCTCTGCTGCAGAAAAGTGCTTGAGATTTTCTGACCCGAATTTGGGGCCCCATATCTCGGGGACACTTGGTGCTAGGAACCCCAAATGTTGTATTCCAACCCAGTGGAATTAGCACTACAACATATCTAAAGATGGGGTTCCTAGCACTAAGTGACCCTGAGATACAGGGCCCCAAATCGGTCAACTGTGTCCATCTGCATGGGCACAGTGAGGCTGCAAATGGGCATCGTTGACCCTCTTTTCCACTTACAGTAGCTGCGCATTTCTCACCCTAGGCTTATACTCGAGTCAATACGTTTTCCCAGTTGTTTGTGGTAAAATTAGGTGCCTCGGCTTATATTCGGGTCGGCCTATACTCGAGTATATACGGTACTATAGATTCAGACATTGATTACACGCAACACACTAAAGCCCCATACACACGGTCGGACTTTTTCATGGATTCTGTCCGATCGGACAAGGTTGTTGAAAAATCAGACCGTGTGTATGCACCATCGGACAGTGTTCGTCGGTTTGTCCGACGGACAAAGTCTTATCTCCTGCTGGAAATCTTTGCCGTCAACACGGTCCGATCACACCAAATCCGAGCGTGTGTACGCTTGTCCGACGGACAAAGTGCTACGCATGCTCAGAAGCAATTCTGTGACGGAAGCGCTCGGTCAGGTAAAACTACCTTTCCTAATCGACACAGCACATTCGTCACGCTGCAATGTTAAAATGTCTTTAATGCAGCGCATTCTCTTTTTCTTTACAATGCAACAAGAATGACATGTTTTAGCTGCTCCTATTCACCCGCACTTCTCACAAACTTACTTCTTTATTACTTTGCAGCATTTATACACTACATGTTTATTTTTACTCAGATCGTAATACAATCTTTGTTATTTTTTTTACCATGATTTTTTGTTTTTTGTTTTTTTTGGGGGAATACATATTTGAAGGAGAATTTTTTTGTTTTTTGGAGGGGGTTTGTATGTCTCAACTTAGCAAAACCACATTATTAACATTTGTATTTCTTGCTTAAATTTACTAGGAGTTTGTTGGTTGTTGGTGCCCCTTGTTAATTCTACTTTAGGATTAGTGAAATGTACCTGCCTACTCAAAGAAAAACTGTCATTGTAGAAAAGTAAAACACAATAGTCAATGATTATTTCAAATCAAAAAAACCTTTATTTAGGTCTCAGCAACAAACCAAAGAGGAACGCAGCCATGGTGAAACTTGGGGAATTTGCAAAGCCTTGGACACCCATGGCAACCATCATTTTACAGACTTAAACAATTGGGGGCATGAAGAGTACCTATCTAAATAATAAGGGAGCGCAATCTGGTCCTGAAGTCCAAAACATCCGGAACTGCAGCAGATGCCATCTAGGTCCCCAGGCTCTGGTCCTACGAGAGGCTCCATCTTCTCTCAGACCAGACTGAGTCCAGGTCGTCACTCTCTTGTCTTCCTTGTACGCTTCCTTCCACGCCGTGGTGCTGGTGCTGGTGGGGTGGCAGAAGGAGGAGGAGGAGGCGGAGCAAGGTCACTCTCGCAAACATGTGTGAGGGGAGTCATCTCCCCAGCCATCCCCTCATTTAGTATTTTGAGGATGACCTCCTCACACATGCTGCGTTGCCCCACCTCCATACCCGTAAATTTACTGGTAACCAAGGAGGCAAAGGCCTCCTCGTAGGTGGGTGTGGCATAGAGGGAGGCTGAGGCATCTTTTATCAGCTGGAGCGCTGACTCTCCCACCTCCCCCATGTTTTTCGCCCTTCTGTAGGGAAGGCGGAGGGGAGGGACTTGGGAGACAGTCAGGCTCCTACGCCTACCCCCCTCTTGGCTGCCACTACCCCCTGCCTCCTCCTGACTGCCACCTTCCACAGCCACCTCCTGGCTGAGGTCTTCCTGTGTATGAAAAAGGGACATAGTTTCAGTTATTTGTTCATCAAACACACACAATTCTCATCTAGTGACTGTTGCAAAATGTTTTCAAATACAAAACCATACAATTCTCAGCCCTGCAGTTTAGATTCTTCCCAAAAATGTCTCCAACACCACTGTCTGTTGATATGTCAATCACGTTAGGAAATAAGCAATTGGGGATCCTGAATTAACTGAACATCATTCATTATTCCCCAAACTGGTTACAAAACTACTATACCTGGAACACGCTGGGCACCTGCACATCTTCCATACTGGAAGGCCCAGGTTGGTCCTCGGAAGCCTCATCAGGGGTGGCGTGCGTGGAAGGACGCGTGCAAGGAAGAGTCGAGAGTGACTTCCTGACAGTAGCCTGGTCTTTGAGAAAGTGGAGCCTCTCATAGTACCAGAGCGTGGGGACATGGACATCAGCTGCTGCAGCTCCAGATGCTTGTGACTTCAGGACCTTATTGCGCTCCCGGAAATAGGTACTCTTCATGTTGTTGATCTTCACTTTTAAGTTTGCCACGGTTGCCATGGGCAGGGTAGGCTTTACAAATGCCACAAGTTTCAGCAGGGCTGCGTACCTCTTTGGTCTGTTGCTATAATCCCTGTGTTTCGCCTGCCATAAGAGGGGGAATTGCCGGTATTTATCAATGAAGATGGGTAGAAAGCTCACGTTGTAGAAGGCCTCCATCACCTCTGCAAGACACAACGCCACACCAAACAATATAAATAATGTCAGCCTAAACTCTCCTAATCTTCTCCATAAAGAAGCCTCAAGTTCTAATCAGTCTAGGCTAGTTATGTACCAACGTCAAATTGTACCTTCGTTTGTAGCGATCGTCTCGTGCGTGAGCTTTCTCTCCCCTCGTCTCCCAGATCGTGGCTACGACACAGGCGTGTGACGTTTTATATACAGTGCACATGCGTCAAACTCCGCCCGCCCCTGACGATCTTTCTCGTCTATTCCCCACCCCTTCTCTTTACGGCGCAGTGGGGAGAGCACATGGCGGGGACACAGCAGGTGCGCCCCAAATATCCCCCCAACGAGGAGGTGGACGAGGAAAGTCCGGAGGCACAAACGTCCCGATCCCGGAGCCTGAAATTCAAGGCCTCAAATATGTCATTTGGAGAAATGTTGGAGATGGTGGACATATTAAAGAGGAGCGACTATGATGGGAAGTATGGGCCTTACCTCAACCCCAATGTCCGCAAGGCCAAGATCATGTCTAAAGTTGTGAGAAGGCTGTACAATCATTTTGGGGTACAACGATCCAAGGAGCAACTGAGGAAACGCTGGTCAGACCTGAAACTGAGGGAGGCCGATCAGTACAGAAAGATCAAGCGAATTCTTCAAAAAAGTAAGTAGTTGTGTTTTGTGTTTGATTTCTTGCTTGCATACTGCTCCATGTGGTTTGATTTTTACAAAGTTGTACATTCCAAAATGGCCACTTTCATGTTCGTCTGTGCATTCGATCGTACTCAGCCTCGATCTTTCTGCCACTGTCATGGTCGTGTGTGTGTCCATTCGATCGTACGCAACCTCGAACGTTCGGCCACTTATAATACGTGGTTTGGTGTTTTTTTTGGGGAAAGGAAGTTTGTTCTCACTAGAAATGTCTAAATATTAGGTATTTTGTCAACAAATTAATGTTGGAGAATGATGGACTTTTTAGGCGTCAGATAGATATAACAAGTTTTTTTATTAAAAACATATACAAAAAAAGAATATAAAAATAAATAATGAATTATAAATCTAAAACAGATTGTTTGGAAATAACAACCTGGCACACTATAGAAATCTTTAACAAGCTGATGTATAAGTACGCTCAGATAGTGACAAAGTGGTTCCAATGAAGTCACTATATGATCATTCAAATTTCCTTAGAAAGATTGTGACATTAAAATAAACAGAAACACGAAACCATCAGTGAGCGATACAGTCATACAGAAGAACAGTTTGTTTGCAGTTGCTCTACATGTTACGCGTCCTAAGACGCTTCCTCAGGAGCTTTAATCCCTGTAAAGGGAAGGAGTTTAGTGGAACGGGGAACCAAAATACGTTTGTCAGCAGCGGTACTCTGGACATATATGTATGTCAATGGGCCGAGGAATTCCTATGGTGAGAAACTGGCCTCGTACTTATTATTGTGAGCCCATACATTGGGGTCAGAAGGTAAATAAGGGGAAAGCAGATACTGCGGGATACGTTAGCCTATAGGGCCTCCGACTGGCCAATGCTAGTATGGAAGGGTGGAGAGGGATTCAGCCCAATTGTCCACAGGTGTCCTTGTAGCAATATGGTTCCGTTGTGGTTCCCCGTTCTCGCAGCTGTGCCAGGAGGCTGCCTGGCACAGCTGCGAGAACGGGGAACCACAACGGAACCATATTGCTACAAGGACACCTGTGGACAATTGGGCTGAATCCCTCTCCACCCTTCCATACTAGCATTGGCCAGTCGGAGGCCCTATAGGCTAACGTATCCCGCAGTATCTGCTTTCCCCTTATTTACCTTCTGACCCCAATGTATGGGCTCACAATAATAAGTACGAGGCCAGTTTCTCACCATAGGAATTCCTCGGCCCATTGACATACATATATGTCCAGAGTACCGCTGCTGACAAACGTATTTTGGTTCCCCGTTCCACTAAACTCCTTCCCTTTACAGGGATTAAAGCTCCTGAGGAAGCGTCTTAGGACGCGTAACATGTAGAGCAACTGCAAACAAACTGTTCTTCTGTATGACTGTATCGCTCACTGATGGTTTCGTGTTTCTGTTTATTTTAATGTCACAATCTTTCTAAGGAAATTTGAATGATCATATAGTGACTTCATTGGAACCACTTTGTCACTATCTGAGCGTACTTATACATCAGCTTGTTAAAGATTTCTATAGTGTGCCAGGTTGTTATTTCCAAACAATCTGTTTTAGATTTATAATTCATTATTTATTTTTATATTCTTTTTTTGTATATGTTTTTAATAAAAAAACTTGTTATATCTATCTGACGCCTAAAAAGTCCATCATTCTCCAACATTAATTTGTTGACAAAATACCTAATATTTAGACTACAATTTTCGGGACGTGGCAAGCATTTTTTTACACTGTACCGTATCCGCAACACCATTACGCGGTGATACGGGGATAAAATTACTTTTCCAAAATCACTAGAAATGTCATCAAGAATGTCAAGCCAATTTATTCAATGTAAAGGAGAGGTCACCCAGTAGCTGTTTACCCATCTGGACTCTAGAGCACTAGTGCTGGGACACCCAAACCCACTTTTTATTAGGCTTTTCCACACATGTGCTCCAGTGGATACTAGAGGGGGGTCTCCATCACACAAACTTCTACCAAAAAGCTAGTCAGTTTAGCACCTTTACAAAGTGACTACATTCATGTTGTTGCCATTTGTAACTGGCCAAACTAAAATAGTGTCCGTCACTTTCAAGCAATGTTTGTCATTTCCTATTTCTGCCCTCAATAGATAGTCTTGCTAAATCTTCCTTTTGTACATTCTCATAGGGGAGAGAAAACTTGGGCCGTCTGCGGAAACCCCCAAACCAACACCTCCCAAAAAAGGGGAAAGAGCAGAAGCAGAGGAGGAGGAGGAGGAGGAAGGAGAGATCATCGAACTTGGAGAAATTGTCACCACAACAGGTGAGTGTGTGAGAACACAGCTACTGGTAAGCTAATCCATGTATGGCTGCCTCATTTCCAACACCCCATTTTTGTTTGTTTGTGGTTTTTAGGTGACGTGGATGTTGTGGAAGAAAAATCGCACTTTACCACAGAGAGTGCCCACGTACTCATCGGAGAGATAATGGTCTGCAATAGAGATCTAGATTACATAAAGCAAAACATCAATGATGTTCAACAAAAATTGAAGAACATCATTGATGTTTTAGGAAAAATATGAAAACGCACCAAGTAATTAACACACATTTGTGCCAGCTTCTGAACACATTTGCAACTTAAAAACTGTGTGAAATTTGGAACATGCACACATTGTGTCCACATGTGCTAGCTCCCATCATGGTGGATGAATGCCAACGTTTTTTTGGGGGTGCAAACACTTTACGAACTACGAAAGTGGTTGTGGTGAAGGGGTTGCACCCCAAAAAACGTCCATTCATCCCCATGATGGAAAATGGCACTTTTGAAGCTTCTAGGCATGTGTTTTACCATCTAATGACCATTTTCAGACCCAAATTGTGTGCATGTTCTAAATTTCCACTTTCCGGGGGTGACCCCCCCATGTGATGAAGGCAAGATCAAACACACTTTGAACATATAGTCATGTCTGATCTTGTCTTCACTTTACAAAGTTGAACTTTCCTAGTTCATAGGTTCTGTTTTGCTCCATGCCTGGTTTTACCAATTGCGGAATGTTTGTAAACAATGTTGTAAATAACCAAGATGTTGTCAGTTTTGGCGTGAAGATTGTAAACGCACTTGTGAAGGTTTTCCTAGTAAACTTTTTTATTTTTCTAAATGTGTGGCTTCCTTATTTAAAAAACACAATGCATTATGTATGTAAAATGTAAAGGATATGGGGGGCAATGGGTGTTATTTACTAAAGGCAAATCCACTTTGCACTGCAATTGTCTTTCCCAGGGAACTTTTTCAATGCACTTGTAGAGCATAGCGGATTTGACTTATGTAAATGACACCCACAGTGCTTTGTACGAAAACACGGAGCGCAGCATTTTTCTGAATACACACATGTCAGACCTGGTGATGAAAAGGAGTATTTTGGCTGTCAGTTATGCAGGACAAACCTTCTCTAGACCAAAGATTAGGTAGCAAACACACAACATGAGAATAATCTTTTTGGGAAGAAGAGACTGTTACCTCCTTTTGCCCAGAAAGTGCATTCCCACTGGCGAAGGCAAAGGGAAAAAATGTCAAAGTAAAATAAGCTAAAAAGAAGACTGAAATGACAAGAAATCAGAGGTTGGTTAAAATATCAGATTTATTAAAAAATGCCTCTCACACATCGTCAGGCAGAGCAATGGCCCCCCTACCCACAAAGTACTCCATATATTGGTCGCGGACCACGCGGGCATTTAGAGGGGGCAAGCCTGGACGTGCCACTCGAAGGGCTGTGAGGTCCGCATTTGGAGGGCCCTCCACATCTGGGCCAACGGGCACCACATAGTTCCTGTTATGTCTTTTGAGGAAGTTGTGCAATATGCAACAGGCAAGAACTATGTGGTTCAGTTTGTATTCCGCCAAGTTAAATGCCGTCAGGAACAGGCGGAAGCGGCTGGCCAGGATGCCAAAAGTGTTCTCCACCACTCTTCTGGCTCTGGACAGCCTGTAGTTGAAGACCCTCTGGTCCGGGGTGAGGGTCCTCATCGGGAACGGCCTCATCACATGGGGAGTCAACGCAAACGCTTCATCTGCGACAAAGACGAAGGGGAGTCCTTCGGCATTCTCCTCTGGAGGTGGCAAGCACAGACTGCCACTTTGGAGACGCCAGTAGAACTCCGTGTGCGTAATGGCACCACCATCCGATATCCGGCCGTTCATCCCCACGTCCACATACATAAACTCGTATGTTGCCGACACCACCGCCAACATCACTACACTATTAAACCCTTTATAATTATAATAGTAGGACCCCGAGTTGGGCGGTGGGACGATGCGGACGTGTTTCCCATCAATTGCCCCTCCGCAGTTAGGAAAGTCCCAACGGCTGGCAAAGTGGGAGGCCACAGTCTGCCATTCCTGTGGCGTGGAAGGGAACTGTGGAGTGAAACAAGAAAAAATAATTAGTCACTTTGCACCTAAACATTGCAAGCTGATTAGACAATCAACATCTTGGAACAAGAGCATTGTATAAAATTGGAGGCTGGAAAGTATTTGCACAGAAAAGTAGAGGCTCCCCTTCACAGATGACTCACCCCCCATCAATCCCCACACTTCTGATGGGCCATTGGCAATAACTAGGGTTTTGGGGGGGGGGACAGGTAACCCTCTGCACTTCATTGATTGGCAAATGGCTCAATAATGTGTGCTAGTTTGGCCAGACCCTCTGTACTTAACACTATTGGCAGCCCCCAGGAAAGATAAAATAACATTAACCCCCCCCCCCACCCACAAAAAAACGCAAGCACATTGTGACATTATGAAATTAACAAGCAAGCTAATAGGAGGGAAAGAAGACAAAAAAAGAGGAAATGGAAAGTATGGAGGCAGCCATTGCACTACATGCTTTGCAGAATTCATCCGTAAAGATGCCCACTATAAAGAGGTAGGTAGATAGTGTGTATTGACCTTGGGAAAGGCAGCAGATAGAGGATTGGTACCATCTGACAGAGCAGTTGGGGGAGGGGGTTCATAATGAGTTTGCCCCCCCCCACCAAAAACAAATAAAAAAGGGGCTCTACATGAAGTAAACCACACAGCAAACATTTGTGCATATTTTAGGGGGTGTTTGGGGACAAACAATACTATGCAGCAGACAAAAGACATTGATTAAGTGACTAGGCCATAGGTGTCTATTGGGGCAGAAGAGCATGCTGGTGAGGTAAGTGAAGGGAAAAATGCATGAAGGAGAAAAGGGGCACAGCATATTAGAACATATTGCAATCATGGTAATTAGGGAAGGAGGTCAAAAATACAAGACATTAGCAAACAGAGCATACATAGAAGGGAATAGTCAAGTAGAAATGTTACCTTAATATAGTCCTCCTGCAGGACCTGAATGATGGCAGAACAGGTCTCTGGAATAATGAGTCCCAGGGCCTGGGGAGAGATACCTGAAGAGAACTTCAAATCCTGAAGACTTCTCCCTGTCGCCAAGTACCTCAACGTGGCAACAAGCCTCTGCTCCGGAGTAATGGCTTGTCTCATGCAGGTATCCTGCCGGCTGATAAAGGGGGTCAGCAAAGCCAAAAGACGGTGAAAATCGGGGTCCGTCATCCTGAGAAAGTTCCTGAAATCATCAGGATTATTCTCCCGGATCTCACGAAGCAAAGGCATGTGCGAGAACTGGTCACGCTGAAGCAACCAATTCTTGGTCCACATACTCCTCGTCACTCTGTTCATGGACGGGTCTTGGGTCAAAGCTAAAAGCCCGACACCAATTCCGCGTACAGCACGAACTCGGCGACGAGTACGCACGGGAAACATCGCTCAGAAGGTCACAAAAGGTCGGCTGGTCAGAACGGACAAACAGAAAGCACCGATAAACAGCAAGGCCTGAAAGAACGAACTGAATACCAGCAACGAGCAGACAATAAGCAGTGCAAATCAAAGCGTCCTATATCAAGATATAGGCCGCAATGACCAACAAATGCGAACTGACTACACGCACTAATAAACAGATACGCACGACAAGCACAAACTGAAGAGCAGTAACGATCTGAGTCAGAAAACTGAGAAGCGCGAATCTTAAGTCACCAAACTTCCACTAACTCTCGATAAACACGGGATCAGCAGAAGGAGCCCAACGGGTGCCTGACGTGGTGCTGAACTTCCCTTTTGTAATCTCGTGGACGACGACTTACGTCACGACGTTCTTCCGGACCGGATATTCCGACAACGTAGTCCGACCGTGTGTACGCAACACCAACATCGGACAAAGTACGTCGGACAGAATCCGACCGACCTGGTCCGCGGATTGTCCGAGCGTGTGTATGGGGCTTAACTCTAATGAGTGTGGGCCAACTACATTACGAGGAGGACAATCCTCCCATGTGTCAGTAGGAGTTTTAGATACCTCTATATCTGATGCAGCATTTACTAATCAACGTTTCTCCAATGTCACTGAACGTACAACCTCACAAACGACTTTAAGCTACGCTCGGGGTGTGCACTCCCCTATGAATACCAAAGGGGGAAGAGGGATGGAACCCTTAGCGACACGCCACAACCCCTTAACGTAATTAATCTTTCCACAGTACCTATAACCAAGGCTGAAACAGAACTCCTATCTAAAGGTTTAAATTACTGTCCAGAACAGAACATCAATTTATTCTAATTAATTACAGACTTACATTTGTTTGCTAGGAAATTACTGTTAAAATGTCAATACTCACCTTTGCCTAACAAAAATGAATTAGACTGTACAGATTGGTCAAAATACTCAATGCGTGAATTTCGAGCTCTACGGGATTTAACACTATTGTATAATGAAAATCATACTGAGGATTTAATTGATCAAATTGACTTGACTGCCTTATTGGCTCAAGTCGAAACACTAACTAAACCAAAACCTATTATTTTTAAGAAACCATCTATCAAATTTCCACCGCTTAGTACAAATGCAAGTGTTCATACATTCGTAAAACAAGTCTTGCGCAACATCACTAAAATACAATATACCTCTCGCGACGCAAGGAATTTATCGCCGGATGAACATAAAGCCCCTAAAACATTACAATCCAAGGTGTCCTTGGTAATCAAACCTTCCGACAAGGGAGGAAATGTTGTGCTAATGGATCATTTAAGCTATAGATCCATGTGCTTAAATATACTCAATAACAAAGAGTGGTATAAAACTGTACATCGGCGTCAAATAAATAGATCATACCAGAGTTTCTATGACCTCGTTGATAAAACTTTTAGAGAAAAAACTATTAATCAACAACTTTTTGACTATATCAGAACAAAGCATCCGAAAGTGCCAACATTTTACAGTACCCCCAAAATCCATAAAAGTTGCAGTAACCCCACTGGACGTCCGATAGTATCCGGAAACGGAGGCATATCGGAAAATCTCAGTAGGGTAGTAGACGCATATCTACAACCTTTTGTCATAGTCTTACCATCTTTTGTGAAAGACACCATTCACTTTTTAACGAGTATTAGACCTCTGGTAGTACCTAAAGACGCATTCCTTGTTACTATTGATGTTGAATCCCTGTATTGCTCAATTCCACATGATTCTGGCCGACAAGCCATCTATAATGTATTGACACGTAATCCTAAGTATGACAAATCCTTCAACGCATTCATTTTGGATGCATTGGACTACATTTTAAATAATAATTACTTTCTTTTTGACACCTCCCACTACCTCCAGGTACAAGGCGTAGCGATGGGGACATGTTGTGCCCCATCCTACGCCAATTTGTACCTGGGGGAGTGGGAGAGATCACTCCCCAATGACGGGGACCTCGTCGGGTACCTGGACCAGATTATTATTTGGCTCAGGTATATTGACGACGTCTTCGTCATTTGGGGAGGTTCTGAGGCGGCCCTTTTGGAGTTCTTTAACTTACTCAATGTGAACACATTTAACTTCAAGTTTACCATGAGTTATGATTCTCACATGGTGACATTTTTGGACATAAAGGTGGAGACAGATCCTGCGGGCAATCTGACCACAACCCTGTATAGGAAAGAAACCGCGGGGAACACGGTGTTGCACACTAATAGCTTCCACCCCTCCCCTCTCTTAAAATCAATACCCTACGGACAGTACCTAAGATTAAGGAGAAATTGCTCCAATGACCATTTTTTCAAAATTGAAGCAGGTCACCTACAAAATCGACTGTTGGCCCGTGGCTACAGTCGCAACTGTTTAAAATGAGCCTACAATCGTGCATTTAATCAAGAAAGAGAAGTCTTGTTAGATAAAACTAGCTATAAGCACAAGGCCAAAGAAGAGACTACTCGGATAATAATGCGTTTTTCTACACAGCATGAGGCTATCACCACCATAATCAAGAGACACTAGCCCATTTTGAGTGATGATGAGGTGATCAAACATTTTGTATCACCCGTTCACTTATAGACGGGCAGTGTCACTAAAAGATAGGTTGGTGAAAAGCGAATATAAAAAAACACAGAAAAAACATTGTACAACACCTTCCCCTGTGGGAACTGTGCCCACTGTCCATTTATTCGTAGAGAGATTAATTTCACTTTACCAAATGGAGAGACTTTTCGACCTAAACATTACGTAAACTGCCAGACCGTTGGGGTAGTTTATCTGATGACATGTGAATGCAACGCATTTTATATCGGTAAAACTAATCAAAAGTTTTGTTGTAGGACCTCCAAACACGTCTATAGTTTGGAGATAGGTAACATCTACTTGCCTCTTGGTCGTCACGCAGCCATATACCACAATTATAAAATGCCCAAGATTGCATTCGCCGCTCTCGATCAGGTACACATTCCCGATCGAGGCGGCGACTGGAATAGGGTATTACTCCAGATTGAACAGAAATGGATATATACCTTAAAGGCCAATATATATCCAGGTCTTAATGAAGCTGTGTCATTTGTACCTTTCTTAAAAGGATACAGTTCGGGGAAAACTAGTTAGAGACGATGCATATTGACGATAACGGACATTGTTTAGGTATGGAATAACTTAAACGTCTAAAGAGGCTGTTGATGTTCATTATATGGCAAAAAAGATACTATAGGAGGCAAGAAGCCCTATGTGCCACATTTGTCAACATATTTGGACTTAACAATCCAGTTATATAAATTAGTGAATAACCTATACGGAACTCACACTGTTATAGATATACACTCTGTACTACCATTTTAAATCTAAATTTAACTCTATCAGAATTACAATTATGGTTGTCCCTTTTTGCATCGCCCAATCGCCACCCCGATTTCATTAACAACAATGAATTGAGACATAGAGCTAATGTATGACTATTCTATATATAGATACCTTAATATAAGAGAGAAAAATATACTAAAAACTGACTTCCCTTTGAAAATACTTTCCTTCTCAAGCTCTAAGATTAAGTTCGTTACCACTTAAATAAATAACTAAAAAACTTAATACTACTTTAGTATTATAGATGAAGATATCTGAGATAAACATAAATGTATCTATTTGCCATGTTATAATTGATTTTACCATGATTACATTATATGACTATATAACAATATTATTACTATCAATGCTGAATTAAATGTATGTGGACTCTGTCTATTATGTCTAACACTATTTTCATCTATGTTTAGACATATTTTCCCATTGGTTCCCACGATTGGTACCACCTAGAGGTCAGCGGGGAGATTGTGCGGATCTCAGCTTCACGGCAGGGTAAAAAGGATGGGGGGAGGTTCACTTCCAAACCCTGACCCCGATGCACATGTGCCAGCAATATGCTGCGTGGCGCAGCTATACCTGCCGGCGGCGTCCCGTGATCGCAGCTGGGCCGTGTGGGGACGTTGTGAGCATGCGCGATTTGTGAGGTGCGCATGTGCGGCGCGCTCTATGATTCATGGGGGTGCGCCGCGCGCGCATGCGCGCATACGTAACCACGTGACACCAGGCGGGTTCCTCAGTATGCGCCGGAAGTTCCGGGGCACGCTGTGCTCTCCGGAACGCCGGGGGCAGCACCAATGGCCGCCATTGACGGTCAGGTGCCTTGATTCCTGATGGGGGATACGCCTGACGATTGAAAGGCACACCTGGGCACATTTAATTAGAAGCACATCCATTATAAGATACTCAAATAGGTATGTACCCTTCATATCGTTACTCTGGTCTTGACTTAATTGTTTTCAATGGGGGGCTAGCTATATTTTCATAGAAGACCCTCTTATATTGCCAATAACAGTAATACTCTTTGGCTGTACTCTATTACAGCTCCTGTTACAAGGGCCGTGATTTAGGCGGCTAACTATTTTGGCCTATCCAGGCTGGTTTCAAGCCACTATAAGCAGTATTGCAGGTAATTTTAATACTATATATTTATAACACTTAGTACACTATAATCACTATATTTAGCCTCACTCAGCACCTCCAATTCACACTATCCTTCATACTACATTATTATTTACTAATTTTGTATATTTTTTATTTATTTTTTAAGTTATTTATTTTACTTTCACAATTTATCAGTCTTTTGTATTGTGACGCATATATCACAATTTCATACCATTTGGACCAGTGGTATGCACTTTTTTTCACATAAGTCTCATCATCACTCACTATAATTATAATTAGTACCTGATTATCAAGATAACTCATAGTACATAGTTAAATCACGCTACCATTACCAACATTCATATTTACTATGCTATCATTACTAATTGCAATCATTTATAATAATAGAATTCAATAAATAAACTTTGCCTTACACCAGTGGCCATTTGGCCTAGTACAAATGGCCATAATGTTGTCTTCATAGGCTGAGTCTAAATAATTATTACGTTATTTCCATAGAGAAACACATACTACTTTACTGATATTAAAAAATTGTTGTTTCTAGGTGTGCACCACTCGTCGGAACTATCTCCTCTCTGGGAGAAAGTTGCCATATATAGTGCTGCCCCTTGTAAGCTTTGATCCGTGCAAACGAGAAACTCCCCCTCTTCCCCCCTAATTTTAATCTTGTGGGGATCCCCTCCCCCACAAACCAGTGGGAGTGTTTGGGAATAGCAGGCCTGGTGGAGACAGTGATGGGTGCCATCGGAGAATAAGAGGAATATACATTTGGCTTTTAAAACATTTCAAAATCTCTGGTTTGAATTACAGATTTCCAAAATGGAAGGGTAAATATGATATATAGGAAATGACGTATCTAAGCTCTATTAAAGAGATTATATACTGTAAATGATTGTACTCAAAAATTGATAAAGTCTTTTTTGATATTTCACAGAGATGTAACAAAGTCATCCACCCTGTTTCATGTAAAGTAATTCCCCCCTGAAGAAGACCGAATATGGTCGAAATGCACCGGGGTTGAGGGGTGTATCATTGATATATGAATCATATATGGCATATGTATTCCAAATTACCAATTTTGTAATTTTAATACAATGTTGCATTTCCTGTATGTGCCTGTACTAACTGGAATTATAGCTGTCTGTAAACCAGAGTTCGCATTTTTATACTCTATGTATTTATAGTTGTCATTTTTTGATCTAGAAAAATAAAAATACAAATGATTTCATAAATGGTCTTCATCTTTGCCTAAAAACCCCACGGGGAAACCGCACATATATATTTTTCTGAAAATTATTTGGGGTGAGCACTCTGGCTCTAAAATTACATACTCCCTATATTACACCATTTCTCTAATTTTATGATGTGCATTAACAACCAATCAGTAAACAGTAGTGATCTGCTGTAATCTCTAGCAACCAATCAGTAAGTGGTAATGATGTGCTGTAACCCCTAGCAACCAATCAGTGAGCGCTAATAATGTGCAGTTACCCTCTAGCAACCAAGCAGCAAGCAGAAATTATGTGTTGTAACCTCCAGCAACCAGCCAGTGAGCAGTAAGGATAGGCTGTAACCTCTGGCAACCAATTGCAATTGCTGCGTGATCTGCTGCGGTAAACTTATTTGGAGTCTACCTGCTATTTTTCTGTATGTCTCAGAATGGAGGGGGGGCAAGAAAATGTTTGCCCAGGGCCCAAGCAATATTAAAGACTGGCCTGGTTATAGCCTTCTAAGCCTGCTGATCAGTGTATTCTGGTGGGGGAGTCTACCTGTCAGAATACAATAGCATAGCTGGGAAGATCGCCAAACCAACATCGCTTGTGTTGTGTAAAACCTGTATCCCAAAAGGTAAAAAAATATTTTTGTAACTGCTTAAAAAGTGTTATCTGGAATTAGGTTTTACATTGTTAATCACTAATACAATGTCCATCTAAATCTACTAGTCCATCCAGCACTACCCTCTCTACTGTTTGACAATGCTGCTGTCCAAGGGTGGCTATGTTGCTCCTCCATAAATGCAGTAGAGGAGTAAATGTAGCCACCCTAAGACAGGAAGTGTGTTACCGACTGATTACCAGATAAAAATAAGGAAATAAAAGCCTGAAAAAAAAAGGTATGCAGCTACCACATTCAATAATTGGTAAACTGCAATATATTACATTTTTTTTTTGGTTTAGTTACTCTTTAACACTAACAGGGGAGTGTTTACTGTAACTGGAGTTTGGTAATTAAGTCCATCGAAATCTGCTAGTACATGTAACCCTACCCTTCTCGCCAGACTAATGATGCTGCCCAAGAGTTCTCCATCCAAAGTGGAGCCATCCTAAGCCAGGAAGTGCATTACTGGCCTGACCACCAGGTGAAAATAATAAGAAAAGAAAAAGCCTAAGAAAAAGAAACAAATGCAGCAACCACATTTAAAGTGTTACTAAACCCACAACAGTAAATCAGTGTGTATATGCAGTAAAGCATGCTTGTTATACTCACTGTGGAACCTAAGGGGTTAATCCTCTGCATTGTGTAAAAAGGCTGCTTGATCTTGTATGCACAGGTCCTCCTCTTCTTTCACTGACAACAGAACATATCCAGATAAGACAGAGCCTTTGGAGTCAGGCTGCACATGCTCAGTTTGGTGTGTATTGCTAGAGAGGTTTTTTTTTCTTGGTAGAATGCATGTGATCAGCACAGGGCCAATCGGCACTGTCAAGACATGTCCAAACAGAGGGCCAGGAGCCCTGCAGCCTTATAGGACAGCTCAGTGCAGTATGAAAACTCTTCCCACAAGTTTCACCAGAAGCTGATAGAAATCACAAGACTGCTATATAATCCTGATGAGAAAAGGTATTTAGCTGTTTATATTTACTAAAATAATTGCATTTCCATGCTCTGTGTACCGTGGGAGATCAGATATAGTGAATGCAGTGTCCTGGTTTAGTAACAATTTAAGGACTGGTAAACTCCAATATATACATTTTTTGTTTTTAGGTTTAATACATCTTTAAATTGGAACTTTATTTTGCCTCTAAGGAGAGGTGATTTTTGATAGAATTTTTTGTCAGAAAGAAAAAATGTGGATTTTAATTTAAATGCCTACAGCCCTCTGGACTGAACGATGAGTGCAATTTGTCGGTCTTTTTGGAACCTTAGTCCCTGAGAATGTATTAATATTACCTGTGGTTCAGTTCCTTGGACAGGGACTTCACCTATTCTTATTTTTATTTTTCTATCTATTACTTGGAATGGCTAGATATAATTTCCCTTCTTGACCTCCATGGGTTAAAATTATACTTTGCTCTCGCATTTAAATATATTTCAAAATATGTTTAATTCCACCTGCACTTTGGAAATATATCTCCCTTTTAGGCCTCTTTCACACGGATATATCTGCTTGCTCAGCGGGGATCGGATTTTTTTTCTTTTGGGGGTATTTGATCACCTCTGGGTTTTTTATTTTTTGCGCTATAAATAAAAAAAGACCGAAAATTTTGAAAAAAAGCGCAATTTTATTTGTTTCTGTGATAACATTTTGCAAATTATACATTTTTCTTCATAAATTTTGGCCACAATTTATACTGCTACATATCTTTGGTAAAAATAACCCAAATTAGTGGATATTATTTGGTCTTTGTGAAAGTTAGAGAGTCTACAAACTGTGGTGCAAATCATACAAAATTGATCACATCTGATGTACTGGTGACCTATCTCCTTTCTCTCCTACCCCCATATTTTTTGAATATGTTCAGGTGTTTTTAACTAGCCCTGCAGAAAAAGTCATTCTTGAATGTGTGCGCTGTAATATGTTCGCTATTGCTTGTTGGTCTTATGGCAGCACCATCTTGAATTTAAACGCATTGGTGAGTGCTTCCCAAATATGTTTTTGTATGTTGTAATAAACCCTGACCAGGTTTTTTTGGGTTAGAGCACCCCTCCCCCTCTTCATTACCTCTTATTTAGTGGCCACCAGTGTATAGGAGGAATCCTTTCAGTTCTCCCACATAGAGGAGTTTGGCTCCCATGGTTGAGACGCAGGATCTTTCATTCTATTACTATGGTAGGACCCACTAATTCGGGGTACTTTGTCGCAGTAAGTGGGCTTAGCACTATATAACCATATAGTGTGACCAAACCCCCGTATTTTTTGAATATGTTCAGGTGTTTTTAACTAGCCCTGCAGAAAAAGTCATTCTTGAATGTGTGTGCTGTAATATGTTCGCTATTGCTTGTTGGTCTTATGGCAGCACCATCTTGAATTTAAACACATTGGTGAGTGCTTCCCAAATATGTTTTTGTATGTTGTAATAAACCCTGACCAGGTTTTTTTGGGTTAGAGCACCCCTCCCCCTCTTCATTACCTCTTATTTAGTGGCCACCAGTGTATAGGAGGAATCCTTTCAGTTGTCCCACATAGAGGAGTTTGGATCCCATGGTTGAGACGCAGGATCTTTCATTCTATTACTAGGGTAGGACCCACTAATTCGGGGTACTTTGTCGCAGTAAGTGGGCTTAGCACTATATAACCATATAGTGTGACCAAACCCCCGTATTTTTTGAATATGTTCAGGTGTTTTTAACTAGCCCTGCAGAAAAAGTCATTCTTGAATGTGTGTGCATTAATATGTTCGCTATTGCTTGTTGGTCTTATGGCAGCACCATCTTGAATTTAAACGCATTGGTGAGTGCTTCCCAAATATGTTTTTGTATGTTCTATCTCCTTTCTTGTGACCCGAACAAGCCAGAAAAGTTCAAATACCCCCAAATGACCCTTTTTTTTAAAGTAGACATTCCAAGGTATGTAGTAAGAGGCATGGTGAGCTTTTTGATGTTGTCATTTTTTTCCCACAATTCTTTGCAAATTGAATTTTTTTTTATTTTTTTCCCACAAAATTGTCATTGTAATAGGTTATTTCTCTCACATGGCATGTGTATACCACCAATGACACCCCAAAGTAAATTCTGCTACTCCTCCTGAGTATTACGATACCACATGTGTGGGACTTTTTTACAGCCTGGCCACTTAGAGAGGCCCAACATTCAGGGAGCACCATCAGGTGTTCTAGGAGCATAAATTACACATCTAACTTGTTGACTACCTATTACACTTTTGAAGGCCCTGGAGCACCAGGACAATGACACGTGACACTGACGACAGATGCCACTAATACGGGGCACTGATGACACGTGGCACTGATGAGAGATGGCACTAATACGTGGCACTGATGAGAGATGGCACTAATACGTGGCACTGATGAGAGATGGCACTAATACGTGGCACTGATGACACGTGACACTGATGACAGATGGCACTGATACGTGGCATTGATGACACGTGACACTGATAACAGATGGCACGTGACACTGACAGGTGGCACTGATGACAGATGGCATTGATACGTGGCACTGATGACAGATGGCACTAATATGTGGCACTGATGACACGTGACACTGATATGGCACTGATGACAGATGGCACTATGTGGCACTGATGACAGATGGCACTTATACGTGGCACTGGGGACAGGTGGCACTGACAGATGGCACTGGGGACAGATGGCACTGACAGATGGCAGTGGGGACAGGTGGTAGCGGGGACAGATGGCACATTTAGTTTAGTTTTTCTTTAAACTTACGGCCGCTGCAGCCATTCATCTCTCCCTCCTCACACGCTGTCTGTGAGGAGGGAGAGCGGCGCTGAGAGATGATCTCATATGTTTACATATGAGATCATCTCTCATTGGACACGCCGATCGCGCTGTAAGCGGCTATAGCGCGGGCGCGAAGAGGTTAATGTGGAATGTATGTTCCTTGCTAAAGAATATTATTTTGTATCAAGTTGTTATTGGTGAATTTCCGCTTTAAGCTTAAAGTGGTTGTAAAGCCACTTTTTTTCTTTCTATAGTGCCTTCTGTTAGATAACATAATGTTCCTCAGTATATGTGATTTATAAAAATATGCTGCCTAATACCTTATTTCAGAGCGCTGCTCCGTGCTCATGTGACTGCCTGCTGGTCTCCCCTCTCGATCTGACAGCTGCAGGGGGAGGTGCTGAGTTCCCCCGTTGACGTCAGCCGAGGAGAGGAGGATACCGGCGGGCAGTCACGTGAGTGCCAAATGGCTCTCCGAAATAAGGTATTAGGCAGCATATTTTTATAAATCACATACAAAACACAGTTATGATAGCAGCAGGAGGGGAGGGCTGGGGAGCGGACTGAGCTGACAGGCAGGCAGTGGACAGGGGACAGCAGAGAGGAGAGCTGAGGATGACGGAGGCACGTAAACTGACCACAATGTCAGGGCTCAGCAGCCATGATAAACCGTGGTCAGTTTACAGGGGGAGGGCAGAACCAGGCAGGATCAGCCAGGTATTTCAGGTGATACAGCACTGTGCTGTATAACATTGTCAGAAACCATGAATCGGACTGAGACAGAAGTACAGTTAAATTACACTTGTTTAATAATAAAAAAAAGGTAAACAGAGTAAACGTAGTCAAAACATAGCCAAAGTTCTGGAACCGGAACGGATAGTCAGACAAGCCAAAATTTCAGGGAGCCAGAAGGAATGTTAGCCAAGCAAGTCTTTAACAGGAACACAGGAGAGCATCTCTAGATATGTGGCAAAGGCAGAGATCATCTGGACTGGATGGCTTAAGAAGGCAGGACTGATGAGCAAGATCATCATCGGGTGAGTCACTGTGGAGAGTTAGGAGCTGGCAATTAGCCGAAAGCTGAGCGGCCAGCTCAGAGAAGGAAGGGCTAGGCCCAGCCCTGACAGTACCCCCTCCTCAACGACCCCTACCCCTCGGAGGACCACCAGGCTTGAGGGGAAAACGTCTATGGAAATCACAGGGGAGGACAGGGGCATGTACATCTGAGGATGGGACCCAAGAGCGTTCCTCCGGACCGTACCATTTCCAATGCACCAGGTACTGTATGCGCCCACCGATCCTACGGGACTCAATAATGGACTGTACTTCATACTGGCACTGATGTGGTTAAGCGGTTGCAGACCAAAGGTTTTAATAAGGAGACATGAAATACATTTGAGATACACATATTAGAAGAGAGGTCTAATGCGTAAGCCACTGGGTTAATCCTGCAAAGAATACGGAAAGGTCCAATAAACCGAGGTACAAACTTCAGAGAGGGAACACGAAGTCGGAGATTGCGAGATGACAGCCAGACCCTGTCTCCAACCTTGTAGGAAGGTGCAGGCTCTTGGACTTGTGCCCAAGTGGAACAAAGACCACGGAGATGCTCCTCTCACGCAGGAATATTCTGCGGAACAAGAGTCAGGCAACATGGAAGGTTGGAAACCATAGTTCGCCATAAACGGGGACAATTGGGAAGCAGAATTCAAGGCACTATTGTGAGCAAACTCCGCCCATGGTAAGAGGTCTGACCAGTTGTTATGATGGTCAGAAATATAGCAACCTAGGAATTGCTCCAAGGACTGCTTGGCTCGTTCTACGACCCCATTAGACTGCGGGTTATACGCAGAGGAGAAAGCAAGCCGAATTCCCAACTGTGCACAAAAGGCTTGCCAGAATCGGGACAAAAAACTGACTACCCCTGTCAGACAATCACTCTAGGTAGCCCATGTAAGCGGAAGATCTCCCAAGCAAAAATGGAAAAAAGGTTACTTAGAAGTGGGCAACTTCTTAAGTGGAATATAATAAGACATTTTCGAGAACCGGTCAACCACCATAAGGATGTGTTTCCCTGGGAGTTGGGTAACTCCACAATGAAATCCATAGACAGGTGGGTCCAGAGCCTCTCTCCATTGGGTATGGGTTGTAGGAGACCCACTGGAAGGTGTCGTGGAGTCTTACTCTGAGCACACACGGAACAGGCAGCTACGAAGGTGGTTACATCAGCCTGTAGACTATGCCACCAGAATTGTTGGGAAATGGCCCAAAAGGGTTCATTCTTCCCAGGGTGGCTAGCTGGGAGAATGGTAAGTCTGGAGCACAGCAGTATGGAGACTCTCTGGGACAAGCTGCGGTCACAAGATTTCTCAGGAGGAGCATGGACCTGAGCAGCAAGAATTTTGTCACCCAAAGGAGAAGTGAGACTAGTGCAAACCATAGCCAGAATACGATCAGGAGGAATCACAGGAACCGGAACCGACTCCATCTTGGAAGTGGAGGAAAATTGTTGTGACAAAGCCTCAGCCCTTAAATTCTTCATACCAGGTAAGGATGAGACAATGTAATTGAAACTTGACAAGAAAAGAGCCCATCGCACCCTTCTGGGAGAGAGACATTTAGCCTCAGACAAGAATTTGAGATTCTTATGGTCAGTAAGAATGAGAACAGTCACAATGGTACCTTTGAGGAGTTGTCTCCATTCTTTCAGGGCTAAAATGATCGCTAATAGCACTCTGTCACCAATCTCATAATTGCACTCCGCAGGTGACAATTTCTTGGAAAAGTAGCCACAAGGATGCACAGCGCTCTCAGAGGTAGGACGCTGAGACAGAAGGCCGCCAACTCCAGTCTCAGAAGCATCAACCTCAAGGATAAAAGGTAACGTCAGATCAGGATGTGCCAACACAGGAGAATAAACAAAGGCCTTAATGGACTCCGGAGACCAACTCTGTGGGTTACTGTCCTTTCTGGTCGTATCAGTCAGGGGATTGACCAGACGAGAAGTTACGAATAAACTTCAGATAATAGTTGGCAAAGCCAAGAAAACGCTGCAGAGGATGTAAACCCACAGGGCGGGGCCACTGTAGGACTTCTAAAAGTTTCTCTGGGTCCATCGAAAAACCAGCATTGGAAATTACATAACCCAGGACTTTAACCTGTTCACGATGGAATTCGCACTTCTCCAATTTACAATAGAGATTGTTATCTCTTAGTTTCTGAAGCACACGACAGACATCTGTGTGGTGGCTCTCCAGGGACTTGGAAAATATGAGGATATCATCAAGATAATCCACCAGACATAACTGCAACAAATCTCGGAGGACATCGTTAATAAATTCCTGGAAAACTGCTGAGGCGTTACAAAGGCCGAAATGCATTACGAGGTACTCATAATGGCATGTTCTGGTATTAAACACAGTTTTCCGCTCTCCTTAATCCTCACGAGATTGTATACCCCTCTAAAATCAAGCCTTCCGTAATCAACGGAATTGGATAGGCATTCTTAATCATGAAACGATTGAGACCCCTATAATCAATACAAGGTCTTAGTTCACCACTCTTCTTCTTCACAAAGAAGAAACCAGCACCAGCAGGAGACGAGGATTTGTGGACAAAACCTCGAGAAAGTGCGTCTGCAACATACAAATGACAAAGGGTAAACCCGGTCACGAGGGGTTTGAAGCTCAATTGCGCAATCATACGTGTTGAGGCAAACTACCGGCTTGGAATTGGATTATCTCATGGTGAAGAGCCCCTACGGCCATGGACAACGGAACAGTCTCATGAGTCACATAGGCAGGCTGTAGAGGTCTCCCGTCAAGAGCCTCAATGGCAAATGGAGTGTCACGCAGCGGAATGCTTTGATACAATGGCAGCATCAATGAACAGGCCTGCAGCCCCAGAGTCGATTAGAGCCTGTATCTCGATGGACGACTCAGCCCAAGAAAGGGTAACCGAACCCAAGTGCATGGGTTCACCTTCACTGACCGACTCGGTACCAGGAGGCATGGGAGGTGGGGGAGGCAAGGGTGGGACTGAAAAGCTCGGAGACAAATGTACAGGAGGCTTCCGCAAGCGCTCCTTTAAAGAGAGTCTTTCTCTGAGTCTGGAGTCAATGAGGATGGCAAACGTGATCAACTTCTCCAGCTCAGTGTATATATCTCGGGCTGCTATCTCATCCTTGATTGGTATCCGAGAGACCATGAGAAAAAGCAGCCACAAGGGCCTTATTGTTCCAAGCAACCTCTGCTGACAGAGTATGGAATTCAATGGCGTAATCGGCAACAGTTCTTGTACTCTGTTGAGGCACTTGGCAGCAGAAGTGGAGCATGTGGGAACGTCAAATACCCTTTTAAAGGAAGCCACAAACTCAAGGTAATGCAAGACAACAGGTTTTTGCATCTCCCATAGAGGGTTTGCCTAAGCCAAGGCTCTCTCAGAAAGCAAAGATATCACAAAACCTACTTTGCTTCTGTCCGTGGGAAACGCCTGGGGCAGCATCTCAAAGTATATCTCAACCTGGTTGAGAACCCCTCTGCATTGGACTGGATCGCCCCCAAATCGCTGGGCAAGCAGAGTGGAACCAGACATACCCATACATACATGCCTGCACAGAGACTGGAGCAGCAAGAGGGATGGCCTGCAACTCAGTTTGTACCGGAGCAACCACAGGGGGAGATTCCAGGTGAGCCGTACGACTCAGGAGCATTTGTAATGCCATGGCAAACTGATCCATGCAGTGATCCTGCTCATCCAATCTGAAAAAAATATTACCAACAAGTGGATTGACTGCATCTTCTGAATTCATGGGCTTCGCCTACTGTCAGAAACCATGAATCAGACTGAGACAGAAGTACAGTTAAATCACACTTTAATAATAATAAAAAAGGTAAACGTAGGAACCGGAACGGATAGTCAGACAAGCCAAAATGCCTAGATCCACCTCTCTCTGTGATATGGGCTCAAACTATGACTTGGTCTGTCTTCTCTATAATTTCATGGTCCATGTTGGTCTTGTTGGTCTGTTTGTGTCCTGCAGAAATTATTGTGGTCCTATGTAAATTCATCTGTATCTAAGCCACATTAGTGCTCATATGTCTACTAATAATCACCCTTTTTCCTTCCAGTACTGTCTATTCTTGTTTTGTTATCTGTGTCTTGCTTGAACTTTCTAGTTGTTTTTCCTAGTCTTAACCCTCTTATGTGCTTCCAGTATCAACCTGCATGAGATTTGTGTAGCGTACTTCCAAAAGTTACTGAAAGCACCTATAAGAACACAAGTATAGATACCTTTCACTTGGTTATAAATTAGAACCAGGAAAGACACAAGACCTTTTAGTGGTAAATTAACTCAATGTGTTGGTACTGGTTAGGCTGGGTACACGCTGTTCAGTGGATCAGCAAGAACCGGCCAACTTACGTGTGTACAGCTGACTGACAGAATCCAGTGTAATGGCCGACTTTTGTCAAAGGGTAATGCTTGAAAACAGGCATCCGATCAGCACTTGCAACCAACAGCTGCGAGAGACCCAATCGGTGTATTCTGGCGGAATACAATAGCACAGAGGTAAAGATCTTCATACCAACATCATTTGTGTTGGTATGGCGATATGTCCATTTTTTTTTTTTTTTTTTTATATATCTTTATTTATCAAAATTTTTCCATATTTACAAATTACATACAGTTACATTTATACAGAGGATACCTATCTCTTTCTTATACATTTATATATTATACCTCATGCATATAATCATTTGGCATTCTTTATATCTCCATAGGTTTACTAACCCCTTACCTCTACTCATCCATCCGTCATTTATTCGCTACTACCAACTCATACCAAAACAAAACAAAAACAAAAAAAAAAAAAGTACCCTATTTCTCTCCTATTAAATTCTTCCATCCTGGGTGCAATATTTTAAATCTTAACCAGGTCTGCCAAGCATTATTTGCTCCCTCTCTATTTGCATTTTCCTTTTCCATTCTTGTCTCCATTTTACACATTTCGTCCATCTCCGTCTCCCACTCATCTATATTAGGACACCTACTGTTTTTCCATTTCCTGGCTATGATAGTTCGTGCTGCCGTTAAGAAAAATTTCAGGGTTCCTTTCTTTACTTTTTTTATAGATCCCATATTCATTGACATTATCGACATCAGGATATCGGGTTGAATTTCTATTCCTGTCATTAATGCGTATGTTTTATATATCTGTTGCCAAAAACTATATACTTTAGGACAGTGAAACCATATGTGTGACATTGTTCCAACTGCTTGAAGGCATCTCCAACATGTATTTCTATTTTCAGGATTAATTTTATTCATATCCGTTGGACACCGGTACCATCTCGTCACTAATTTATAATTCCTTTCCTGGTCTCTACTCGATTTAGATAATTTATGGATAATTTTGAAAACTTCTTTCCATTTTTCTTTAGGAATATCTATTTCTAATTCTTCTTCCCACCTTTTTATGTAATTCATCTCTTTTACCATGTTGTTTTTCATTAGATATTTATATACCATGGACAGATTATGGATCGGTTTCTGTTCTTGTATTAATATTTCCTCGAGGGCTAATAAAGGTCTACTTATTACGTCTTCTTTTGCTATAGAGGAAATGTATTTATATAATTGCCAGTACTGAATCCAGTTGTTTTTATATTCTATACCCATAGATTCAAATGGTATTAACCTGTCTTGTTCTATAATATCTTTTATTCTGACATTGTTTCTTATTCCATTTTAGGAAGGTTTCTATTTTCATTCCTTGCGGAAATTCGGGGTTGTCAAATATGGGGGTCATTGGCCCAATGAATGTTGATCCTTTACCTTGTTTTACTAAACCGTCCCATACTTTCAGTACCCGGCTCATAAAATATGGCATATCTCTATCTGGTGGACGTCTCTCCTTTCTAATCCAAGGCAAAGATTTTAGGCTAATGTTTGACATCCCTTCTTCCAGTCTGACCCATTCTTTAGAGTCTTCATTTTGAAACCAGTCTATCATTCTGGTTATTAGGGCTGCTTTTAAATATATCGAGATGTCTGGAAGAGCCAATCCTCCTTCCTCCTTAGCTCGAGTCAATATTGTTCTGCTTATTCTGGCAGGTTTCCCGGCCCAAACAAAACTTCCTATAATTTTACGAATTTGGTTTAACATCTTCTTTATAGGAAAAAGGGGTATGGCCTGAAATACATATAGGATCTTAGGTAGAATGTCCATTTTTATTATATTTATCCTCCCTATCCAAGAGTGATTTCCTTTTGCGTATTGTTGTAATAACTTATTTATTTTATTTGTGATTGGGAGGTAATTAAGTTCGTATATTTGGTCTAAATCTTTAGGGATATAGATTCCTAAGTACTTTACAGCTGAAGGTTGCCATTTAAAAGGGAAGTTGGTCCTAATTATTTCTATTATATTTTCGGGGAGTATGATATCCATTATTTCGGATTTATTGTAGTTTACTTTGAAATTGCTAACTTTGGCAAAGTTATCAAATTCCTGTATTAGGTTAGGAAGTGTTATTACCGGGTTTGTTATATATACCAATAGATCGTCTGCATAAACAGACAGTTTGTACTCTGTCTCCCCTACCCTTAGGCCTTGTATGTCTCTATTTTTTCGAATGGCTATTGCTAAATGTTCCATAACCAACACATATAGTAGGGGAGACAGAGGACAACCCTGTCTAGTTCCGTTAGTTATCGTTATAGGCTCAGAAATCTCTCCTGCTGCTCTAATTCTGGCGATAGGTTTTTGGTATATTACCATTATTTTTCCCAATAACTTTGGTCCTATTCCCCATTGTTTTAGTGTCTCTTCGAGAAAACACCATCCCACCCTGTCAAACGCCTTTTCGGCGTCTACCGTCAAGAGACAGGATGGGATGGTGTGTCTCTGAGCATAATCTATGAGCGTTACTGTTTTTGACGTATTATCTCGTGCTTCTCTCCCCTTTACAAAGCCCGCTTGGTCCAAGTGTATATAACTTGGAAGTATAGGGGTTAGTCTATTGGCTATGACTTTTGAGTATATCCTGAGATCAATATTTGTCAACGAAATGGGTCGATAGCTGCCACAGCTGGTAAGATCTTTTTCGGGTTTAGGTATTAGAGAGATGTAGGCTTGCATTCCCTGTGGAACGAAAGGATGATTAATTGTTACCTCGTTAAATAAACGCTTCAAGATTGGAACTAGCAAATCTCTGAGCGTTTTATAAAACCTCGGGGTGAGGCCATCTGGGCCTGGGCTCTTCCCTATTACTAGAGAGTCCACCACTTTTTTAATTTCGTCTTCTGTTATTTCCTCCTCGAGTTGTTCTTTTTCAGACTCCGTTATTTTTTGTATCGGGGTATTCTTTATATATTCCTGCACCTGCTGTTGATAAACTTCAGGATTCCTTTCTGCCAGAGGGTTGGGGATGTTATATAGCTTAGTGTAAAAATTACGAAAGGTATCAACAATGTCTTTTGGTTTGTGGACATATTTACCTGTTTCATCTCTGATTTTTACGATTGAGGTTAAATTTGTTTGTTGATGTATCTTTCTCGCTAGTAATTTCCCCGGCTTATTCCCTTGGACATGGTTCAAAGACCGTATTTTATCTCGGCTTAGTAGGGTTTCCTCATCTAATAATGTTTTTAGTTCATTTGTTTTGGTGGTTAATTCTCCTAATAATTCCTGCCCCATCTTTTGCTTATGTTCTTTACTTATTCTTTCTATTTCTCTTGATAATTGAGTTATTTTATTGCCTTTCAGTTTTTTTAATCTAGACCCATGTTTGATAAATAGACCTCTTATAATACATTTTAGTGTTTCCCATTGATTAGGTGGGGAAGTATTGTCCCCTACGTGGTCTACTGAAAAGTTCGTTATTGCTTCTCTGATCTCTGTTAAACAGGTATCATCAAATAACAAATTATCATTGAGTCTCCAAGAATTCCTGGTTCTTTTTCCTTTATCTATAGTCAGAGTAATAAAGATAGGTGCATGATCTGACCATATCGCATTGCCGATCTCTGGGGAGGAGAGCTCCGACAGCCCTTGCTGGTTTATCAGGAGATAGTCTAGTCGGTGATAGGTTCCATGGACCTTTGATAGGAACGTATAGTCCCTATCTTCCGGGTGAGCCATTCTCCATGGATCTACTAGGTGGTATCTGTTCAATATTTCTAAAAACTTTTTTCTTGCCGTATTTTTTTCTTTTTTTGGAGGAGCTGAAGTGTCCAACTCGGGGGCGAAGATAAAATTAAAATCTCCGCCAATTACTGTGATCCCTTCTGCCTTGCTCATTAAATCTGTAAGGAGTTGCGTCCCAAATTCAATTTGGTCATAATTAGGTAAGTATATATTAATGAAGGTATATTTCTTGCCGTAGATATTGACCTTCAGCAAGAGCCCTCTTCCATCTTTATTTCTATAGATTTCTAAAACTTGATGTGGGACAGATTTATGTATTACGATAGCAACTCCTCGAGATTTTGAGTATGCAAAAGAGTCATGGTACCATGTTGGATAATGCCTATTCCGTATGCTGGGTATGCAATCTGAACGGAAATGTGTCTCTTGGAGCATAAGTATTCCAATATTTTGTCTATGGCTTGATTGCAGAACCTGGAGTCTTTTAGATGGTACATTTAATCCTCTGATATTGTATGAGCATATTTTTAACATATTGGGAATTTCACCCAGGTGGTAAAAAAAAAAAAAAAAAGGACAAAATTTGTCTGAATGCTGTCCCTTAATCAAATTTCACTCTCGCTCCATTCACTCTACATACATTTGTAACCTTAATCTACGACTAATCTAAGTCAACCCTTAATAAATAAGGTCCCTATTTGGGGTACATGAGCGCTTCCCCCCACAGATCGGTGTCCTCCCCAGTCAATTTGTGTTTTATACATTATTTATATTGAAACCAGAGAAAAACATTATCCTTTATGGTTGCAGTAGAAAAAAGAGGCAGGGAGTCAGGTTGGGGGGAGAAAACGGGAAAAGAGAAAAAAAAAAATAAAAAAAATAAAAATATGTAAAAAGGGCTATCAAAAAAGGGGGGGGGAGGGATGTAGGGGGGACTTTGGAATATAGCATATTTTCATCTGTCTATTACATATCTATATACCTGCTTATTCATATAAATATACACCCCATTGCCCTAGTGGTTTACTTCCTGTCCGGGGGGGACCTCCAAAAAAAAAAAAAATAAATAAAAAAAAAAAATTCTTATTACGTTGGTGTTCATACATATAGTGCCGTTAATACTGTTGTCCTACTTGGACAGTGAGAAAAAATGTCACGTGAAAGAAGAAAAAAAAAAAAAGAAAATTTATTGGTGCTTCAGTGTTCACCTATTAGTGCTTATTATTATTTTTTCCCTTCTTGGACCGTGAGAGAGGTGTCACAAAAAAAAAAAAAAAAAAAACAAATTTAAGATTTTTACTTCAGTGTTATTTGGTGCCATTATTATTATTGTCCACCAGGACAGTGAAAAAACTATCCAAAAAAACAAATAAGGAAATTGCATTAGTGTTGACTATATTATTAATTGTTGATAGCGAGCCGTGAAGAATATCATGCCAGTTAAAAAAAAAAAAAAAAATTAAAAAGTTTACCCCCGGGGGCAGGAAAACCACTAGGGTGTATTATCTTATTTCTGTTTACGTTACTGGACATGGGTAGCTGTTTTTTGGATGTTATATCTACATTTATCCAATACGTATCCACATAAGTACATTTCATATTTATCCACATCCCCATTAAATTAGACCGTATAGTCCTACTTTCGTTACTCCCCTCCATTAATCTTAATGTTCATACCTTTAGTGCTTACTTATTTATTTATTTGTCCTATTGAGGACTGCGAAAAAAAAAAAAAAAATAAATAAATAAATAAAAAATATAAAAAATATAATAACAAAAAAACAAAAATAAAAATTCTTTCTCTTTCCTCTTTCTCTTCCCTCCAGTGCAAAAAATTAGGAGGAGAAGAAAAAGACAAAGAAAAAAAAAAAAAAAAAAAAAAAAATTTTGTATATATATATGTGTATATTTACCAAAAAAAAAAAAAAAAAAAAGATTTTACGTTGCTGCATCTATATTTGATGATATATGATATCTTTTTACCCAAGGTTTTGTAAAAAAAAAAAAAATAATAATAATCTTAGCATTTCTCTACCCCCCTCTCCCCTCCATCATCTCTCCCCCCATTGTGTCTATCTTCTTCTTCTGGTAAGTCCTTCCGAGATATCCGAGTATGTTTGCGGCCAAGCCGGTATGTCTATCAAGGGTAAATCAAGATTTTTCAGGAAGTCTGGAAGATCTTTTAAGTCCCGGAAAGTATTCTTCTGACCGTTTTGATGTACTATTAGTTGAAATGGAGTGCCCCATTTATACAAAATGTTCCTTTCTTTTAATATATCTAAAAGTGGTTTTAGAGCTTTCCTTTTAATCAGGGTGTGTTTGGACAGATCTTGTAGGAAAATAAGTGTGGCTCCTTCGTATTCGAAGTTTCTTTGTCTCCTGGCTTCCTCCATAATATTCTCCTTTACCCGAAAAAAGTGTATTCTGGAGATTACGTCTCTAGGCTTTGTTATATCCTTATCCTTTGGGCCCAGTGCTCTATGTGCTCGATCAATTTCGATACCCGTTGTATTTGGTTGCTTTAGTAATATATTAAATATTTCCTGTAGGGTGTCTTTCAATTTATCTGGTGTTATTGACTCTGGAAGCCCTCTGACTCTGATGTTATTGCGTCTGGTTCTGTTTTCCATTTCATCACTTGAGTTAAACATTTGAACTAAAAACCTGTCGGTTTCCCGATTTCTTTCCTCTAGGTCATAGATTTTTTGGTTCATATCTTCCATTTTCGTATTTATGTTTTCCACCCTTTTTTGTGTCTCCATAACTGCTGCTTTTATTGTTTGTATCTCACTTTTATAGGAGGTTTCTAGTCTGTGGATATATCTGTCCATGTCCTCTCTTGTGGGTATCGATTTTATATAGGATTGTATATCCCAATTCTGTCTATCCATAGTTTCTTCCATGTTTAGTGTATTATGTTGTTCACCGTTTTCCATAGTAGTATCTATATCTATTCCTCCTTCTGAGTCTCCACCGAAGGTCCTAGGGACTGTTTCAGGTACCTCAGAGTTTTCGGGTGTTACTTGTATGTTTGGATTATTTGGGTTTTTAAAGAATCCTATTATGTCTGTTTTGGGATTCGGACTTGATTTCACTACTCCTGGTGGAATTTTAGGAGTCCCTCCGGCAGACCCTCTTTTAATCTTTTGTGCGTGTGTACTTTTGGGGGGCATTCCCCAGGAAAGAGAGAGGATAATTTTAGAGATTAATATGTAATTTTCTCTTGATTTAGTATGCTTTTCCTCTATGTTATTTTCCTTGCTCTTTTTATCGGGTAAGCCCCGTAGAGCCGTGGGCCTCTATTAGAAGACTAGAAGCTTATTAGGTATTAAATATGAGAATTATTTGAGTTGCGTTTATATTTTTATATGCGCACCCAAGGGTTCCAACAGGATATATCCTCTACCCGCCTATGTTTAGTGTAGAGAATATAGGACTTTGTGTGGAATTTATATAAGGAGCTTATTGTAAGTTCTGAGGGATACTGTGCTCCTTTGCAGATGTAGTGTCAAAGTGCGTTAATGTCTATGGAGTCTTAGGGATGCTTGGGGCGTTTACCCAGGAGGAAAAAAAAAAAGAAAAGCAAGAGAAACAACAGAAAAACAAAAAAACCAAAAAAAAAAAAGTTCAGTGCTCCTTATTAGGTTATTTTCCTTTCCTTGAGACTTTTTTCCCTTTTTCTTTTTTCCTCTTCCCTTCCTTTAATTTATTCCTAGTTTATCCTGGGGGCAAGACCCTTCAGATTTTCCAACATTTAATCCCGTTAAGATATACAGCGACAGTCTCTTGGAATATTTCAGCCCGTACCCTTAATTTATATATATGTATATATAGGTAGCTTCAAAAGATGTCAATGACAATGCCGGTTGTGTATTAAATATTAGAAGGGTCTTACCTCCCTTGCTTCACTAGAGCTCGTTTTTTCTGCTCTTTCCTTTTTCCTTCCCTTTCTCTCCCCTCTGCCGTTTTCGTATGGCGAAGACTTTGATGTCTTTAGTTGCCCGTGAGAAAAAAGAGGGAATGTGCCTGCTGTATTTGCGGTTGCGATAGCCACCTGAGTGCTTCGGCAATACTTGGCAGTATCCGATCCCCTTCGGGTTCGTCGCTATGGTGACGTCTCTCCCCCAGGGCTCCGTCGGCTCGCAGTGTCGGGCCTCGCTATCTCTCCTTCCGATGGAGCGGTGGAGCAGTGCTGCGATCTCCTTCAATCCGGTATGGCCACCGAAATGGTAAGTCTCTCTCTATCCGCCGCTGATAGACTTTTTTATTTTTTTTGGTGTGGGATCTGATGTACCTAGCGGTGAACGTCTGGGGCTTCGGTTTCTCTCCTCCAAGGTTTTGGCTAATTCCGCCCGACCCTTGGGCTGTGTATGGCGGGTAGCGTGGAAAACTGTAGGAGGGGGTAGGTCGATATTCCTCTCTCTGCTTTTCCCGAGGTCCGCGTTGGGTCTGCCCTCGCTCTCCGGTGCTCGCCGCTTTCAGCCACGGGAATCTGCGGCCGGGTTAGTCAGTGATCTTGATCCGACACGGCTATAGCAAGTATGGGTGTTCTTTGCTGGAACTCTCCGATCATCTGCAAGGCTTGTGTCTAGTAAATGCTCATTAGGGATATCCCGTTCTACCTGGCTGTTCCCATTATCTCGTCAGTAGCTGCAGCTATTGCAGCTGATTGACTGGGGAGGGGAAGAGCCGTGCTCAACACACGTCTGCTCTGGTCAGCGTCATCCCCCCTCTGTGCTCCATTTTTTTTTTTTTTTATTATTTAAACGAAAAAATAAAACTTGCAGTGTGTACTTTAGGATAAATGGTGTTTTGAGCATAAATGAGCATACAGAAGTGAGGTTCAGACACAGTCTGCTAGATAGTATAATCTCTAAGCTAAAGTATATTTGAATATAGTTCTGTACCACTAGTAGGGATTAACACATAAATCAGCAAAGTCAACAATAAACAGTGCATATACAGTAATCATTAACTGCAATATGAATAATCATACTATAACTAGTCTGCCGAGCACTCTAGGTGAATGGATCGAATATGGTGCAATGTTCCCTGATAGGTACCTCTTAGCATAAGCATTAGATGAAGGTATCAGGGACCTCGTCCGCTGCGCACAGGTCCGGCGCATAGTAGGAGATGGGGAAACATTGCGGCGGCGCACGTGCACTTGCGGCCCTGCCGAGCGGCGCGCGCGCATGCGCACTAGCGCACGCCCCATGTGACCTCCAGCTGGCCTATAAAAGAGAGGCCTCTGTGCCCAAACAGACGCTGGTTCGTCTGTCAGCTGTCCCTTGTCTCTGCCCCTGTGCCTGTTTTGATTGCCGACCCGGATCGTTTTGACCTCTCTGCTCTCCCCTAACCTTGACCTTGGCTTGCTCTCCCGGACTGCTGTTATCTCCTGTGTTAGACCCTCGGCCTGTATCTCAGACATCTGCCTCTTGCTGCCAGCACCTGACCCTCTGCCTGCCTTTGGACCTCCTCTACCTATACGCCTTGCTACCCTGCCTTGGACTTGCCTACCAGTGTTTGACCCTCTGGCTTGTTCCTGACTAATCTCTTGTGTTTGACCCTCAGCCTGCTTCCTGCTTTTCTGCCTGTGTTGGAACCTCAGCCAGCTCTCCAGCTCCTGCCTATCTCTACGCTGCAGCACCTGGGCCCACGTCAAGTCACCATCCAGCAGGTGGCTTGTGTCTCCTGGTGCCAACCGCCCCCTGTACCACCTTCAGGGGCAGTGGGCGCTGAGTCGCAAGGGCAACCGCTCTTGGCCTCGGTGAGTACTTAGTTCCTGATAGTACGAACCAGCCATGACGGAGGCCAACAGAGCGGGTTCTCCTTTGGAGATGTTATGCCAACAGGTGTCTGCCCTCATGGAAGCTGTACCAAAATGACAAGAAGGCTATGCTCAAGTTGATAGTCGCCTCCCACAATTGGCAACTGCCTCCTCTCCAGCAAACCCAGCTCCCGGGTCAGCCAGTGGAACTTCTGCACCCCAGGTCCAACCTCCACCTGCCATGATGATGGCCGTGCCTGAACCCAGGGTACCAGTGCCTGAGCGATTTTCGGGCGATCGCAAGAAGTTCAGATCCTTCAAAAATGCCTGCTCCTTGTACCTTGCTTTACAACCCCGAACCTTCTCTTCAGAAATCGTGAAGGTTGGATTTATCATTTCACTACTATCAGAAGAACCTCAGACTTGGGCCCACGGCCTCATGGAGCAAAGGAACCCTCTGCTAAACACGGTAGACTCCTTCTTCGAAGCCATGGGCCAACTTTATGATGACCCCCAGCGTACTGCCACGGTCAAAGCTACTCTGCATACCCTCTCCCAGGGTAAAAGGCCGGTAGAGGATCATACGGCGGAATTCCGTAAATGGTCATCCGTCACTACTTGGAATGAGGCAGCCCTTCGTTACCAATATCGGTTAGGGTTAAGCGAAAGCCTAAAGGATGAATTATCCCATGTTGAGACCCCCACGTCTCTGGAGGAACTAATTCAATTGGCCACCAAATTGTATCGGCGCATGCGGGAACGTCGTTCCGAGCGGCTACAAGGACCTCGGCCAGTGTGGGCACCCCCAAGAGTTTCCTCTGCATACCCGACCACTCACATTCCTTCCGGCTCTTTGGCCTCAGAGGGGGAACCCATGCAACTAGGCCTAGTTCGCCCCCGCCTTTCCCAGGAGGAGCGGCAGCGAAGATGCAGATCCAACCTGTCTCTATTGTGGAGGATCTGGACATTACCTGCTGAACTGTCCCATCCGGCCCAGTAAGTTGCCGTCTCAGCATACTATGAACTGTCAAACTATTAACCTTGTCCAGGCTTACGTGACTTTCTGTCTCCCTACAGCTGGCAGGAAAGAAGATTCGGCTACCGGCCGTAATTGATTCGGGTGCTTGCAGCTGTTTTCTAGCCATTTCTGTTGCCAAAGAATGGCATATTCCTTGCCTTAATAAAGAAAGACCCCTACTGGTCCATCTGGCTGACGGGTCTCTTCCACATTCAGGCCCAGTAACGCAGGAGACTTCACCCATCCTCACCACCACAGACTCTGGCCATCAGGAGCTTCTACGATTCGATCTCATATCCTCTCCAATGTTCCCCATCATTCTCGGACTTCCTTGGCTACAGGCCCATGATCCTCAGATCCATTGGGACCGGAAGGAGGTCTCCTTCTCTTCTCCATACTGCCATCAACACTGCATTTCCCCAGCTCCGGGCTCTTACCTGGCAGTCATCCCGGCACCAGATAATCTTCAGCACATCCCCCCCAGTCTATCAGGACTTTAAGGATGTTTTTGACAAAAAAAAGGCCGACCATCTACCACCTCACCGGGCTTATGACCGCCCCATTGAACTACTCACTGGCTCAGAGATTCCTTTCGGGCACATATTTCCCTTATCAGAGACTGAGCTAAAGGCCCTTAAAGCCTATATTAACGAAAACCTTGAAAGGCTTTATTCGGCCCTCTACTTCCCCAGCCGGGGCTGGCTTTCTTTTTGTGGGAAAGAAGGATGGTTCACTCCGACCCTGCATCGATTATAGGGAACTTAACAAGATCGCCGTCAAGAACCGGTATCCATTACCACTTATTCCCAAGCTCTTTCAGCGGTTCCGAACGGCCAAAGTTTTTTCCAAACTCGACTTAAGAGGTGCCTACAATCTTGTCAGGATCCGCGCAGGTGACGAGTGGAAAACAGCCTTCAGGTCCAGGTTTAGCCAATTTACAAATATCTGGTGATGCCATTCGGCCTATGCAGCGCCCCGGCCACCTTTCAACACCTGGTGAATGACATCTTCATGGAACACTTGGATGATTTCTTGGTTTGTATACTTAGACGATATCCTCATCTTTTCAGCTACCCTGGAACTGCACCGGGAACACGTTAGAGTCCTTACCATCCTCAGAACCCACCAACTGTACCTTAAGGCTGAAAAATGCGAATTTGAAAGGACTACAGTACAGTTTTTGGGGTTTATCATCTCCACCAAAGGAACCTCAATGGACCCTCAAAAGGTCAAGGCAGTAGTAGAGTGGTCACCTCCCAAAGACAAGAAGGCCGTACAACGATTCATTGGCTTTGCCAATTTCTATCGGAGGTTCATCGCCGGATTCTCTGCCATTGTTGCCCCTATTACTCACTTAACCCGTCAACACGGCCGCTTCCAGTGGTCCCAGGAGGCCCAGGACACCTTCGTCAAATTGAAGACCCTCTTCACCTATGCCCCCATCCTGCAGCATCCAGATCCTCTGCTCCCCTTTTGTACTAGAGGTTGACGCCTCCTAATCCGCCACGGGTGCCATCCTCTCTCAACGACATGGGCCAAAAGCCCTCCTACACCCGGTGGCCTTTGCCTCCTGGAAATTAAGCCCTCCCGAAAGGAACTATGATGTCGGTGATCGAGAGCTATTGGCCATTAAGTTTGCTCTGGAAGAGTGGAGGTACCTCCTCGAGGGGGCAGCCCACCCAATCACCATCTTCACTGATCATAAAAACCTTGAATACCTACGGACTGCCAAACGGTTGAGGCCCCGCCAAGCCCGCTGGGCACTCTTTTTTTCGAGGTTTACATTTCACATTTCCTACCGGCCAGGGTCCAAGAACGGCAAGGCAGACGCACTCTCTCGCATCTCTCCGGAATCCTCCCAAGTAACGGAACCCAGTACCATTCTGGCCCCCCAGAATTTTCTGCTGCTTACCCCGACAAACCTGTCTGCAACTCTCCACACCGCCTCTGCCCACTGCAGAGATCCCATTTTAGCCACCCTGGAAAAACGTGAAAACTTATTCTGGTCTCGGGATAAAATCTTTGTTCCCCTGGAAGTAAGGCCCTTAGTCTTGAAGACCTTCCATGCTCACAAGCTGGCTGGTCATTTCGGAGTCCGGAAAACAGCGGAACTTATCTCCCGTACCTTCTGGTGGCCAGGCTGGAAGCAGGACTGCCAAATATACATTTCTTCTGGTGAACCTTGCCAACGAAACAAGGGTCTCAAAACCAAACCTTGGGGTCTACTGAAGCCATTACCCATCCCGGAGCGCCCGTGGGCCGATATCTCGATGGACTTCATCGTGGACCTACCACCCTCGGAAGGCTTTTCCACCATTCTGGTAGTGGTTGATCATCTGTCCAAGATGAGCCACTTCCTGCCCATGGTTGGTACTCCCTCCGCCCTAGAGACTGCCAACATTTTTGTTAAAGAGATTGTCAGGCTCCATGGGGTCCCCAAGACCATTGTCTCGGACAGGGGTTCACAATTTATCTCAAAATTTTGGAAGGAACTCTGCAAGTCCCTAGGAATTAAGGTCTGCCTTTCATCAGCCTACCACCCACAGAGTAATGGACAAACTGAGCGAACTAACCAAACACTTGAACAATATTTGCGCTGCTTTTGCTCCTCTGCACAGGATGACTGGTCCTACCTGCTGGCATACGCGGAATTCGCGTACAACGATTCCTCCCATTCAGCCACTAACCAGACTCCTTTTTGGGCAAACTTTGGTTTCCATCCATCCTTTCTTCCAAACTCCTTTCCCGAATCGCCAGCTCCAGCTGTGCAGGAGCGACAAGAATCCATCCAATCCAACTTCCAAAGACTCTGGGAAACAATGCAGCAGGCCCAAGAGGAGTACAAGAAATATAACAGGGGAAGGAGGGAGAACCCCTCATTTAAAACTGGAGAAAAAGTGTGGTTATCAACTACTCACCTCCAACTCTCGTGTCCCTCACGAAAGCTGGGCCCCAAGTTTATTGGGCCATTTGAAATCAAGAGAACGGTAGACATGTGCACAATAGAAAACATTTGTTTAGTTTCGTTTCGTTTCTTTCGTTTCCGTTGATTCGTAACGATTCGTAAATTCGTAAGTCGTCGGTGTTCGTATTCGTAACGAACGATTCGTATTTTCGTAAGAGTTATTTTTGATTTTCGTTTTGATTTTCGTTGTTCCTGTTTTCGTTTTTCGGATTTTCTTCTTTCGTAGATTCATTGTTTCTAATTTGGTTATTTCGGATTTTTGTTGTTTTTCGTATTCGTTCGATTCGCACATTCGCTAAAATTTTTAGCGAATCGTTTGTTCATTCGTACGAGAACGAATATAACGAATTTTAACGAAAAATAACGAAAAAAAAAAAAAACGAAACGAATTGCATATGTCTAGAGAACGGTAAACCCTGTGGCCTTCGAGCTCTCCCTACCTAGGGCATATAGAATATACCATGTATTTCATGCCTCCCTACTGAGACCTTTGGTCCCCAGTCCTTTTTCCGGATAGAGAGGAACTCCCCCCTCCACCTGTCACAATTGATGGTGTGGACGAATATGAAGTGGAATCTCTACTTGGCTGCAGGAAGGTGGGTCGCCAGCTGCAGTACCTGGTAAAATGGAAGGGGTACCCTCCGGAGGATAACTCCTGGGAGCCGTCCAGAAATTTCCATGCCCCAAGGATGATCAGGATCTTCCATCAAGAACACCCTAAACTAATGGATAGCCTGGGCGTCTCAGGAGGGGGCACTATCAGGGACCTCGTCCGCTGCGCGCCCTAGTGCGCATGCGCACAGGTCCGGCGCCCCGGTGCATAGTAGGAGATTGGGAAACATTGCGGCGCACGCGCACTCACGGCCCTGCTGAGCGGTGCACGTGCATGCGCACTAGCACACGCCCCATGTGACCTCCAGTTGGCCTATAAAAGAGAGGCCTCTGTGCCCAAACAGACGCTGGTTTGTCTGTCAGCTGTTCCTTGTCTCTGCACCTGTGCCTGTTGTTTTTTATTGCCCACCTGTTGCCAACCCGGATCGTTTTGACCTCTCTGCTCTCTCCTAACCTTGACCTTGGCTTGCTCTCCCGGACTGCTGTTATCTCCTATGTTAGACCCTCGGCCTGTATCTCGGACATCTGCCTCTTGCTGCCAGCACCTGACCCTCTGCCTGCCTTTGTACCTCCTCTGCCTATACGCCTTGCTACCCTGCCTTGGACTTGCCTACCAGTGTTTGACCCCCTGGCTTGTACCTGACTAATCTCTTGTGTTTGACCCTCAGCCTGCTTCCTGCTTTTCTGCCTGTGTTGGAACCTCAGCCAGCTCTCCAGCTCCTGCCTATCTCCACGTTGCAGCACCTGGGCCCACGTCAAGTCACCATCCAGCAGGTGGCTTGTGCCTCCTGGTGCCAACTGCCCCCTGTACCACCTTCAGGGGCAGTGGGCGCTGAGTCGCAAGGGCAACCGCTCTCGGCATCTTGGCCTCGGTGAGTACTTAGTTCCTGATAGACGGTCTCTGCATAGCACCTGTAAGAGGAACTCTTCAGCAAGCTAGCTTTGGGGCCCAGTTGTACTATTGGTGCACATGAGAATAGTCCCATTCAAGTTTGCAGGCAGTAATAGGGCTATTAGATGGCTGTATGATCAGTTCCTACAGGGCTCGGTCTCTCTAGCAGCAGATAGTAAATCCCCACAGCAGCAACTCACCAGTCCCAGCAATATTGCAGCTACCCATCTGGTCACATACAGTGATTAGTCTACTCTCTGTTCTGCACCCAGCTGAACCATCACAGTACCCAGTGATGGTGCACACTGAGGAAGCTGTGTCCTGTGCAGCCTGGGAAAATGCATCTTTTTCCTCCCTCCTCCTGGCAATCTCTCTCTGGGGAAAGCAGTTCAAAGGCCCTTGATTATAGTAGAATCTATCTCCTCTGGACTACAGTTCCCACAGTGCAGTGCTGCCTGACTCAGTCTGTTGAACCTTTCCTGCTGAGCAGATCCCTCGTCCTGCTGATATAGCTGTTAACCAGTTCAGCACCGTAGGGAAACAGCTACAGAGAGCAGCTGCAGCCAGTGTTTCTCTCATTCTCCATTCTTAGCCATATTCCAGAGTCCACTGACATATAACTTCCATAACGTGGAATTATTTTAAATGAACAGCTAAAAGCAAACTTAAAGTGGTTGAAAACATGAAAAGTCTACATTAACCTAACAATCCATCTCACTCAACAAAGCAGGAGAACTCCTCTGTGCCCAGTCTGGCCAGGAAAGGAGCAGTCTGACATCTGTAATCCTCCCCGGTTTCCGACAGTGAAAAAATCTAACACGTAAAAGAAAAAAAAAGGTGTCGCCGAGTGCCCTTTCCTGGTATTGACAGACTTAATGAGGAAACTCAGGCACGAGCATGAGTGAAGGGGGTGTGACTCCCGCAGTCGCAGCCTGACTGAGCTTGGATATAGAAGTGCCTGTACTGTCACTTCCTCCCTGTTCATCTCCACTGGACCTTCACCAGCATAGTTGCCGTGCACATATATATTACTTTTGACAGCTATCCCGCACAGATTCCTCCTCCAGCTCTCCACAGCAGTAGGCGCCTCAGTATTGCAAGACTCGAGGAAGCCAGATGGTGCCTTCCTAGGTGTCTGATTGGTAAGGGGGCATGGCCACATATACACCTGCTGTGCGCACTGCTATGCGGTGCTAGGGTGATTTGTGGGGCGTGTACAGCCGGGAGGGGAGTGTGGTGATGTCACAGCACCTCCTAAGCGCCGGGCTGTCAACAAGCCAAAGGGTCCAGAGATATTTAGCCTGCAATAACAGGAATACACATTGAAAAATGAGGTACAAATAATGTGATTTACATGAATATTTTTACAGAGATGTTAGTCTTTCAGACTTATGACACGTGGGGTTTACAACCACTTTAAAGCCCCATACACACGGTCGGATTTTCCCATGGATTCTGTCCTATCGGACAATGTTGTCGGAAAATCCGACCGTGTGTAGGCACCATCGGACAGTGTACGTCGGATTGTCCGACGGACAAAGTCCTATCTCCTGCTGGATAGATTTTTCAACAACAAAGTCCGATCACACCAAATCCGATCGTGTGTATCGAATTCCTGACGGACAAAGTGCTACGCATGCTCAGATCACATTACAAGACCAAAGCTATTGGCTACTAGCCTCTACGTAGTCCCGTCGTAGGCAAGAAACGTCACCACGTTCAGAATGATCGGATTTTCCGACAACTTTGTCCGACCGTGTGTATGCAACACCAACATCGGACAAAGTACGACGGACATGATCTGACGGACCTGGTCCACGGATAATCCGCGCGTGTGTATGGGGCTTAAGTCAATATTTACACAAAACTAACTGATATACTACATTAGCATAAGAATTTAACAAGGAAACCTCCCACCACTTGTCATAAGGAGCAAGGTTGTCTTGTTCATAAGCCACTGGTATTGGGATGTCACAACTAGATGTGCCAGGGGGTCAGTTTGGGTTGCTTTCTACTAAACCTGCAGTAGGAAGGTTTGGTGCTTCATAGGTCCTATGAGTGGTGAATATGGCTTCCTCTGAGCTTCCTAGGGTATCAGAAGTCAGTTTTTGTTATGGGGAGCCAAATTGTTTGCTTTTCTCTTTGCTCTTTTGGCTCTTATGGTCTTTCCCGAACTGGCTCTACCTCTGGTTCTGTAGGTGGTTGAGAAGTTCCTGTGTCCTCTGTAGTCAGGGAAATTGGAGGGTCTTCTTGACATTCCAAAAATTTACTCTGAGGTTTAAATTCTGGAGCCTCAGGCCTCAGGGTTCCAGTATCAGTCTCACTGGGAGGAGGAGAAGTGACAGACATCTTCCTCCCCTTCGCTTTCTCCTTCGTCTGCATCTGGTGGCAAAGACTGAGATCTGGTTACTGTAAGTAGTCAGTGTGAAAAAGTCTGAGTAGGCCATGAATCTGGTTGCTGAGGCACACAAACTGCTTCTGCTAATGGTAAGAGGTGGTTGGGATGCCAGGTCTTTAATGGACCCGTTTTTCCTTCTGGGCGACTCTGGTATATCGGCAATCCAGGCAACTGCTTACAGATGACATACAGTAGGGTGACTCCCACAGATAGTTTGGGCATAAATAGACATACAAAATTTAGGTTCAGACACAGTCTGCCAGACAGTATCACTACACCAAAGAATATTAGAATAGGGCTCTGTGCCACTAGACTGGAATCAGCTCATATATCAGCAAAGTCAGTACTAAACAGTACATGTAAGCATTAACTGCAATGTGAATATTAATAATATACCTAGTCAATATGTGTGTGGTACCCCCGTGCTACCAGAAAAATTGAATAGTGTGACCAAATGCAATGTGGATTGCTGCAAATCAATAGTGTTTACAATACACATAATAACAATCGAAATAGATAGTGATCAGTGCAATTCCTCAATAGTCACAATGTGGCAAATATATAAATCATAATAAAAGTAAAAAGAAAATGTCCAAATATCTGTGAATAATAAAGTGCAATATAAGCTCAATAGGTTAAATCCAAAACAAAAGTCCAAGTGTGAGTGAATGAACAAAATTCTTATTGATTAGACTTCCATCCACACAATACATTCCGTGCCTTCACACTACTGCTCAATGCTCCCAGAACTCTCACCTCTATGTTGTGAATAATGAGCCATTAACATCCAAAGCTTCAGGTTACATACAGAGAATCTTGATATCTGATCTCCAGACTAGATGTCTAAATGTATCAGCCCCAAGCTGCAGTTCACATAAGGAATAAAATAAAATTTCCTCCAATGGTGAAGTACAGTAAAACAAGCGATAATTTATTCAAGACAGGTGTATTCTTACATCAAACACATTAAAGTACAGTAAGGGAAAAAATCAGCGTTAGACAGGTTCTCACATCACTTCCGGTCCACGATATCTCCGGCCATGCCCTACGTTAATTAGATCAAGTAAAGGCCAAATCAAAACACCATGGACATTTTCTTGTGGTTCATATTAGATCCATCTGCAATTTTACTAGTAATTCATGCTTGTATGTATATGTAAATAAAAAAACGGGGGATTATAAACGACAATAAAAATGATGTAAAATGCTCAACATGCAGGTCTTGTATGCTTGACAGATCAATGGGGGCCTTTCAGTCCCATAAAAGTATGCCTGCTGGCTGGACTTACACGCTTTTTTTAAACTTTTTTATTTACACACATCTTGATTGTTGTTGTACGACAATATTTAAATTTTTTATCCAAATAAATTTTGAATCGGAGTGATCTACTCTATGGGGAGCCTTTTTTCTTTATTCCTTCTATGAATTTGCCTACGAGTGGATGATTGCATGTTCCCTGGAATATTCGGTGAGGACACCCTATATTGAACACCTTGGCTATACAGAGTGCCGTTTGACCATCCATGAGGATCGTTGGTTGCAGATCTCTACCCTTTGCCTGACTGACCCACCATCAAGGTGTGTGGGTCCACATCTAAGGGTAATAGTATTTATTACCTTCTCCCTACCAGCCCTTGTCCTTGTCATTGCCTCTTGGTTGCCAATTGAGATGCATCTCCAAGTTTGCGATTATATGTGATGCGATTTCTGTGAAGTTTGGAATACTCTCTTGCATTGGATGGGTTAGACCTATCACACAAAGGACATCATTGTCTTTTATAGTCCCGTCACTGTGGATTGGACTTCTATGCCACATTATATATGTTTCAACACTTCACGGTGGACTTTGCATATATTTCTATATTTTTTTTTTTCAATTTAGTAACATTTTTTATTGATTGTTGTTACATTGTGATTGTTATATATTTTTTAGGTGATTCTGATTTAGTTTTATGCTTTCACCTTTTTTGCTGTCTCTGATTTACTCAGTATAGCAAGTTTGATGAGAGGCGGACCTCACACATGTTTTATTTTTAAAGCGGAAGTAAACCCATCGATTTAACAGTTTAAAAAAAAAAAGGCATGCCGGGAATGCTAACTGCACATTGGCTGTGCTCTCAACCAAACAGTCAAACCATCCAATGGCTGGTGTCATAACGGATCACATGTGCAGCACCGTGGCAGTTGAAGATTAAACAGAGGCAAAGATGGCAGCTTCCTTGGCTGAAAACGATAGCCGGGTTTACTTCCGCTTTAAGTGTCTATTATATGAACACTCTTCATTCACTGTTACACTGTAAATGTCATTTCACTTTTTGGTCGTTTTGACCAATTGTAACACTATCACTAATTATTTGTTTTTGATTTACTTGTCACAGCAAGTCTATCACGGTAGCGCTGCATTTTTTGTTTTTTATTTTTGTTCACATTTGTTTCAGTGTTAATGCTGGCTTCTACAATTTTTTTTCTATTTGTTTTTTGTCTGATTGGTAGCGCAATTATATTTTTTATTATTTTAGACTATGACTATAGCCATTTACAAATGTTCAAAAAACATCCTCATTATGGAGAACGCCTATAAAGTGCTATATAGGTGGTATTACACACCTGCCAGACTGGCCCGCTTTATACCAACTTGCTCTCCCCTCTGCTTTTGGGGATGCCCGCAGGAGGGGTCCATGGCACATATTTGGTGGTCATGCCCGAAGGCGTGCAGATTATGGGTTAGGGTCTATGCTCTTATTCAGAATTTATTTCATGTTAACCTTAAAAGAGACCCCTATGAATCCCTTCTGGGCAAACCTATTGCAGAATTACTACGACCGGAAAGGCAACTGGCACAACATATTTTTATTGCAGCTAAAATGACAATTGCTAGGGCATGGAAAACCCCAGTGCTTGGTTTTGAGGCAGTCAGGAACCGCATAAATGATGTCATGGTAAATGAGAAATTAACAGCCATTTTGTTAGACACGCATGACAAGTTTCTTAGTTTGGCGACCATTTATTATGTATGCTCAGCCCTCCCGGTTCGACAGTATGCTCCTTTCGATTTAGAGCTCCTCTGACTCGGGCCCCGTTGACTCTTCTCTTCTTCTTCTCCCCTTCTTCTTCTCCTCTTTCTTCATTACAGCTACATTGAAGAACATAAACTGCCCCTTTAGTGTTACAACTGATAAAATCCCTAATAGGGTAGGTCTGCCCTGTTTTGGTGGCCATGAAATCCATTATTTTCTTTTGAGGTTTTTTAGAATGCTGGCAGGCATAGCAATATTTGCACTGTGTCCGGCACCAGAACACAGTGCACTTAAAGAAAATGTTCGTCCTTTTTTTTTTTTGTAAGAGCCTTTTAAAAAATATATATATTTTTTTAAATATTTTTTACTGCTGGGGGGGGGGGGTGGTGGCTATGGATGGGCCACTACTGATTGATGATCCTCTTATTGTGTGGACTGGAAGTAGAGAAACATTGGATAATTTATAATTTATGCTCCCGTGGAATATAGATGAGAAATCGATTCCTTTTCTAGATCTTGACATCAGCTTGGAAGGAAACAAACTGCTCACTAAAACACATTTCAAGAATGTAGATGCCAATAGTTATTTATCTACTGATAGCTGTCATTTTAAACATTGGTTATTTAATATCCCAAAAGGTCAGCTTATAAGAATTAAGAGGAACTGTACAACAATAGACTACATGACATAATTTTTCCAGAATCAAATTGACTATGTCAGTGAGATGGATAGGGTCACAATGTTACAAACGGATAATACTAAAAAAAGTTGTATAACCTGGAAGCTCCATGCTTGATATTGGATTACAATATCCAACATAAAGAAGTGGAAAAGTTGGTGAAATGCCATTGGCACATACTAAGAAATAATAGACATCTTAACAGTATCCTTCTGGAGAAACCGAAAATGTTATATAAAAGAGCTCCAACACTTAGAGACATTATTGTGCAAAATGTTGTGGAGCCACCACCTAAAAGGGGTTCTCATTTTATACAGGAAAAGGATTTCATCCCTGCAAATATTGCTATGCCTGCCAGCATTCTAAAAAACCTTGAAAGAAAATAATGGATTTCATGGCCACCAGAACAGGGCAGACCTACCCTATTAGGGATTTTATCAGTTATAACACTGAAGGGGCAGTTTATGTTCTTCAATGTAGCTGTAATTTACAGTATGTAGGAAGGACTAAAAGAGCTTTAAAAATTTAAATCAAAGAACATGTTCAAAATATTATAAATAGTTTCCCCAAACACAGCATATCGAGACACTTTGCACTTGTTCAACATCAAGACCCCTCGTGTTTAGAGTTTTCGGGTATAGAAAAATATAATAGATCATGGAGAGGGAGCCATAAGGTGAGCACCATTAGTCAAAAGGAATCTAAATGGATGCATACTTTAAGAACTCTCACCCCTGAAGCTTTGAATGTAGATTTCGACCTTAACTGTTTGTTAAGTAATTTTTAATTTTGTGATATTGTATTTTATTCTTTTCACAATGTTATGAGATGCTTGGCACTTCCGATGTGCAGTATTTTACATCATTTTCATTCTCGTTTATAACTCCCGTTTTTTTCATTTACATATACATACTAGCATGAATTACTAGTAAAATGGTCAATTGGATCTAATATGAACCACAAGAAAATGCCCATGACGTTTTGATTTGGCCTCTACTTGATCAAATGAATACATCAGATCACTTGGAAAATGGCTGCAGTGTTTATTTTCCAATCTGCTTCAAGAAAATGGCCGCGGATCAACTTCTGTCCCTTGTCTATATACACCTTAAAATGATGCCCCCCCTCGAAAAAAGTTCTGCGGACGCCCATGCCTGTCACTGTGATATTGTTCATCCCTTGTGATAACAATAAAAAAAATTGAGAAAGGGTAAAAAAAAAAAAAGTTTTGGATAAAATAAATATCAATAATAAAAAATTAAAGCACCCCCGTCCCTCCCATTCGTATGCGCAAATGCAAACACATACATTACTCCCCCATGCATAGGTAAACAATGATCGCACCACACATGTGAGGTATTGTTGCGAACGTCAGAGTGTAACCAAAAATTCTAGCAGCAGACCACCTGTGTATAACTAAACTGGAAACCTGTAGAGGTGTTTGAAGTGTCACCTATGGAGAATTTTAAGTACTGTAGTTTGCCGCCATTCCACGGGCGGATGCAATTTTAAAGCATGTTAGGTGTAGCACTGGCATTTTTGCCTACTAATGCAATGTTAACCGCTTCCCAACCGCCTCACACAGATATACTGCGGCAGAATGGCACGGGCAGGCAAAATCACGTACCTGTACGTGGCCCTTTAATTGCCTGCCCGTGGGTCGCGTGCCGCCAGCGGCGCCCTCGCAGCCCGGTCGGGAGCTCCGTGACCCCGGCCGCGGGACCAGTGGACCCGATCGCCGCTGGTGTCCCGCGATCAGGTCACAGAGCTGAAGGACGGGGAGAGATCTATGTAAACAAACCTCTCCCCGCGCTTCCTACGGTCATCGGGAAAGCCGATCAATGACGTCAGACGTCAGCCCCGCCCCCTAATGTAAAAAAACACACACACGTCACAGCCCATAACCCCTCCCCCTAGTGGTTAACTCTTTCACTACAACTGTCATTTATACAGGAATCAATGCATTTAAATAGCATTGATTGCTGTATAAATAACAATGGTCCCAAAAATGTGTCAAAAATGTCCGATGTGTCCGCCATAATGTCGCAGTCACAATAAAAATCGCTGATCGCCGCCATTACTAGTAAAAAAAAAAAAAATATTAATAAAAATGCTATAAAACTATCCCCTATTTTGTAAGCGCTTTTGCGCAAACCAATCAATCGCTAATTGCGATTTTTTTTTTTTTTTGTTTTTTTGTTTTTTTTTTTTTACCAAAAATATGTAGAAGAATACGTATTGGCCTAAACTGAGGAAAAAAAATTTTTTTTAGATATTTTTTGGGGATATTTATTATAGCAAAAAGCAAAAAATATTGCATTGTTTTCAAAAATGTCGCTCTATTTTTGTTTATAGCGCAAAAAATAAAAACCACAGGGGCAATCAAATACCACCAAAAGAAAGCTCTATTTGTGGGAAAAAAAGGACGCCAATTTTGTTTGGGAGCCACGTTGCACGACCGCGCAATTGTCAGTTAAAGCGACGCAGTGCCGAATCGCAAAAAGGGGCCTGGTCCTTTGGCTGCCAATTGGTCCGGGGCTGAAGTGGTTAATGTCAATGCAATGTAAGACTATGGACAACGTTAATCTTTAGTATTTGGCACCATCTAGTGGCCAAAAACAGGAAATGGACTTCAATGATTTTCCTTTCTATAGCATTAACCGGAAGTGACTGTTGTTTACATTTTTGCTATGACCTATCTACCCAGAAGGCCAGGTGACCTACCCATGATCACCCATGCTGGGTAGGCTATAAAAGAGCCCGTGCGGCCATTTTTCTCTCCTGGACGCATGGCCTGCCTGCAAGGACCTGTAAGAAGGTCTCCAGAGAACTGCAGCAATCTGAAGCCCGAGGAGGACTTCACACCACAGTGTGCTGGGACAGCAGTGTGGTCGGATCGGGAAGGATCCAGATGCACCCTGACGGAGGTAGCTGAGGACTCCTGGTGACCTTGTGAAGCAAAACAGCATGATGGCGTGGCCGCAGCAAATAGACCGAGATCAGCAGTTTGGTGAGAGGGCTCTAGCCCACAGTTTCTTTTACGCACTTGCACATGCCTAGATCCTAACACAGTGTTGCTGGGACCTGTAGTCCTACGGAGGAGAATCTAATAAAGACTGAGTTAAGCAGGCCTCAAGCCTATTCATCAAAATACTATTAGCACTGTGTTATTCCAAAGAAGTTACAGGTGTATCACACTATAGGAACAGTTCTGATATTCATTTCCCGTTAACCCTTGTTGTTCCACTGTTGGATTACTGTTGAAAGAAGATCAAAGTCTGCCTCTTGTATTGCAAGGCCTTGCATCTTATTAAAGTAGGGGGAGCTCCCTAGTGACTGTGTTGTAATTTATTACTGACCCTGCATTTCTGTATTCACCAGAGTGTGCTGGAAGTGGGAAGAGCAATGTTTAGTCACTCTGAGCACTACTCCTAATTGGAGACACATTCTCAGGAATCATTTAAGACAACTGTACATGTGCATACTGTTGTGTGTTCCTGCTGTGTTGTCACATTATGTTGGTGTGACAGTGCAAATGTTGTAACTATTATTTTACACTGAATGGTAGTTGGGGTGACCTTCGCGCTATTAGATGAACTAGACCTTATAAACCCAGATAAAAATGTGTAAAATCCTATATAAATAGTGTTGTAAATAAATAATATATAATATAAGTAATAAAATAAAGTGCCAGCTCAGTGGCTGAGTGTGGAAAAAAATCCTAAAATAGCAGCAAAATCTAATGGTGAACACAATCCCACAAGTGAATAAAATAAGTGATGATTTTGCGCTATTTTTTGTCTGTGTTTCTAGTTTTAAGTTGTGTATTAAAAACTTCATCTATATTAATCGATCTGTTCTCCATAAATGTAAAGACATCCATGGTAGCAGCAAAGGGAAATATGTGCGTAAAAACAGTGAAGAGGCTCAGACGACGTCCTATGACGAAACGCGTAAGGCGGGACTATCGTGGTACGCAATACGTCACGTCCGGCGCAGCCACCGCTTCCGGTTTTGGACTCACTGCGGCCGTGGAACGCACGCCGCTTCCCGGGAACAGCTGCTTCTCTAACGCCGGTTCTCACTGCATGGGCTTGCTAGCCCTTTATACTCTGTTTACACCACTTGGTGGTTCTTGCTTTTTAATACATAATTTTTAATACTTAATTAAATTTACCATTTTTTAATCAAACGGAGTTACCCTATGAATCTATCCCTTCCCCATACACTTTTCATTCATATCTGCTGAGAATATCGGATGACAGAGGAATCAGGATCCAGCTGGCAGTAACCCCCTGGAGAAGGAGGACACCCCCGGCCCAGACGACAGAGACCTACGTGGACCACTACCTTTATGCTCATTACCCCTGCAGGGGTTGGGCACTCCGGTGAGTGTAATCACATTAGGGGCACGGTCGGAAGGAGGGGAGTACTGGACCACCACAGCTGTTTATCACCTTTTTTTCATCTCATTGTCAAGAACAATTATTCTTTGCATTGGTTTTCACTATACTGAACTTGGTTGTCACCTGACTGCTTTTTGGTACAGACCGCATTTATTTACTGATTGGCTCCCTGCAATTTTGCTTTGCCTGGTGCACGGAGGACTTTCTCAATTTTACTGGTTATTGATGATTGCAACATAATTAATTACTGATAACAATAGTTTCTCTCAGTTCGAATATTGACAATTAATACTGCTGGATTGCATTTACTTTATAGACTTATATTAACACTTTATTATTTTTTCTGGGGCCTTTTTAAATACGCTATGTATATATAGATCGCTTGTATTTTATCTATGTAAAGCCTATGATATACAGCTTTTAGTTTTTTAGCATTATTCGTTATATATTGATGCACGTGCACTTTCTAAATATTTTTATTAGATCTCACTCTCCATTATTTATTGATCACCTTTTATGCTCACTGAATACTGTGTTTTACCTTTGGACACCTTCAACACGTTGTGACTCTTACTGTGATATTAGTGCTGATTTACTTCCATTAGTTCACCCCTTGCATCTGCACTTTACCTCTGGCTTGCGATTTTAAAAATATCAGAAATATTTTAGACACCTCCCGCTTCAACATTTTATTATTTATACCCTTTTTACTCTCAACATTTTATTATTTATACCCCTTTTACTCTTATATTTGTGAACAGCGCCAATACCCCTTCTCTTTGTTTTTATATAATTTTCAAGTCTTGCCACAGATTCTCAATTGGATTTAGGTCTGGACTTTGACTGAGCCATTCTAACCTATGAATATGCTTTGGTCTAAACCATTCCTCTGTAGCTCTGGCTGTATGTCTAGAGTTGTTGTCCTGCTGGAAGGTGAACCTCTGCCCCAGGCTCCAGTCTTTGCAGACTTTACCAGGTTTTCTTCTAAGATTGTCCTTTATTTGGCTCCATCCATCTTCCCATCAAATCTGACCAGCTTCTCTGTCCCTGCTGAAGAAAAGCATACCCACAACATGATGCTGCCACCACCATGTTTCCCAGTGGGGTGGTATGTTCAGGATGATGTGCAGTGTTTGTTTTCCGCCACACATAGTGTTTTTCTTTTAGTCCAAAAAGTTAAATTTTGGTCTCATCTGACCAGAGCACCTTCTTCCACATGGTTGCTGTGTCCCCCACATGGCTTCTCGCAAACTGCAAATGGGAGTTCTTATGGCCTTCTTTAAACAATGGCTTTCTTCTTGCCACACTTCCATATAGGCCAGATTTGTAGAGTGCATGACTAATAGTTGTGGATCTCTGCAGCTCCTCCAGAGTGACCATGGGCCTCTTGGCTGCTTCTCTGATTAATACTATCCTTGACCGGCCTGTCAGTTTAGGTGGACGACCATGTCTTGGTAGGTTTGCAGCTGTGCCATACTCTTTCCATTTTCGGATGATGGATTGAACAGTGCTTTTGAGATGTTCAAAGCTTGAGATATTTTTTTTATAACCTAACCCTGCTTTAAATTTCTCCACAGAAGAGGGCTTCACAGAACAGCTGTATTTATACTGAGATTAAATTACACACAGGTGGACTATATTTACTAATTAGGTGACTTCTGAAGGCAATTGGTTCCACTAGATTTTAGTTAGGGGTATCAGAGTAAAGGGGGCTGAATACAAATGCACACCACACTTTTCACATATTTACTTATAAAAAATGTTGAAAACCATTTATCATCACAATTATGTGCCACTTTGTGTTGGTCTATCACATAAAATCCCAATAAAATACATTTACCTTTTTGGTCGTAACATGACAAAATGTGGGAAATTTAAGGGGTATGAATACTTTTTCAAGGCACTGTACATCTATCAATCACATTTCTTGCTTGCATGTTTTTTTCTAGTTTTAGGAGTCTTCTAATCTTTTAGGGATCCACACTGTTTGTGTCCCGTCATGTGTTGACACAGATTACTTTATTGGTGCTATCCAGGTACTCACTATATTTCTGGTTGCTATCTATAATGAAAGACAAGCTGAAGAGTTACATGGGCCTGAAGTGATCAGTGGTGAGGGCATGGGTAAAGTGTCTGCTGCAGAGCCTGCAAGCCAACTTATGCTCTTTCAACATCTGGCACACCCACACCACCCCACTGTCCAGTGAGGTGCCTCAGCGGCTCATAGCGAGGTGTCCCTTTGCACTGTGTGGTGTGCCAGGCTCCAAAGCCAAAGCTGAATTGAGATTTCAAAATATCTTGGCCAATCTAGTATATATCAGACTGGCAAAGAAGCTGCAATGTTTCTTGAACTCCTGTTCCTGTTAACCCTGCTGGATATTGGCTGCCATGGGAAGCTGGTAAGTTTATCGCTGCATCTGTTATCGCTCCAATATCTTTCCCAAATGGGATTGTTTGCAAAGTGACCTTGCGGTTATTCTACTGGGGATTTGAATGATTAAGGGTTCAATCCAGGCTGTACTAATCTTACAGAATAGCAAGGATTCTGTCATTTTCTTATACAGCTGGCCGGAGCTACCAGTTTTTTTTTACATTGAAACAATCCTTATAACTTGGTTCCTGGGAACATTTGGTTCCAGCACCTTTCACCGATTTGGGATTGTTTGCAAAATAACCTTACGGTTATTCCACTGGAAATTTGAATGATTAAGGGTACAATCCAGGCTGTACTATTCTTACAGAAAAGCAATAATGTTCCTTTCCATTCTAGCAATCCTTGTACGGTTCCTGAGAACATTTGGTTCCAACTTCCATCACTTCCCCCCGATTTTTGTATAAAAATTCTTAGTAAGTTAAACACTGGCAATGGCTTATAGGGCACAGGGCAGAACATTTTAATTACTCTGTGAGAGGAGGATTAATCATTGACAGTATCTGCAAATATTATGATCAAATCCTAATGATACTATGCACCATTTAAAGACTGTTAGCAGACCATTCATTTTAAAATCTTCCCATAACATTGCATTTAACGTATTTTATGTATGTTATTTACCTGTAAAAGCCTCCCTTATTTAGACATCCAAAAATCCTCCTGGATATGTCAGAAGCTCCAGCATATTCAGAGCTGTCACTCTATGTGACACTCTATAGCAGAAGTTGGCAAACCCAGGGAGGTGGAAATCTACTTTAAAAATATGAAAGCAACCAAAAATCAATAAAGCGTAAAACCAAGTTAAAATGGCGTGGTCTGACTTGCTTTCTGGGTATAACAAAATTACACATCTGATTGTTAATAAAACATGGAGAGAGACTCAACTTAGGCTTATTCACAGAGCCATTGTACCATTTCTTCCAGCCAAAGATAGCCCGCAAGCTGGTTGCTGCCCTCTGTGTGATACCTTGAAACCCACATTCACACATTGTCTTTGGTCCTGTCAATTCGTAACGAATTATTGGAAAATGGTGCTTACTTATATTCAGGGAATAAAACACTGCTGCATCCCTAAGAATCCCATGCTTTTGCTCTTTGGATTTGACAGTCCTTTTCTCTCTTCAGAGGCATACCCATTTACCCTGGATCCATATATGCTTGTTGGTGGCACGAAGGCCCATTTTGAAGAAATAGACTTCCTCTTCATTTCCAACCCTATCGGATGTTAAAAGGGAGTTGGAAACTCTCCTTTATCAGGAAAAGCTAGATGTGGATCTGTTCCACAATACTTCAAAAAAGTGTTTCATCTCTAAGTGGCAGGCTTTTATTGATTCTACTTTTTCCACATCAGAAGCGATATCCCTTTACAACTCTATCTATTACAACCAAAACGTAATACAATGTTGTACAAACCCCCCTCAATGGTTGACTTGAGCGCAGATCATCTCTCTTTTATACAAGAGTTGGTCTTCCCATATTATAACAATTCTTGCTTCCATTCGCAATTGTAACTTATGTAGTACTGGTACTTTTTTTTTTGTATGTAATTTCGTTTTATTTGCTGATGTATGTAGAAAGATTTATCTCTGTAGGGGAACAGTCACCATGAGGGGTCAAGACTGACGTCTCTTTTGGTGAACTACAAAACCAGATAAGGGGGGGGCACACCCTAAAATGCATTACATTAAAGATGGTGCAGCCATAAGACCATATAAACAGAAAAAAGATTACAGCGCGCACATACAAAAATTACATTTAAATCCTGCCAGGCTATTTAAAAACACCTGAACATATTCAGCAAATCAGCAAATAATATGGGGATTTAGTCACACTATATGACCATATAGTGCTTAAGCCCACTACTGCGTCATGTTTTGGTGACCTGTCAGTCATGGGCGTCCGCAGAACTTTTTTCAGGGGGGGGCATAATTTTAGGGTCACCCATGCACCGCCCCTTTTCAACAATGTCATTATCACATTATTATGGTCAGAGTCTGCAGAAGTATTACAGTCCCTAGGATAAGTAATGGGTAATGGCCAACAGGCTCTCTTACCAGACCCAGCAAAACTACAGCAGTGATCACTCCGGCTGGACGATCGTTCACTCTGGGTTCCCAGGGGGCGACACTGGTCAGTAGTGTAGCATGTCTGTACCCTGGTAGTGGCTCAGTCTTTCTCTCTCTGGTGGTGCTGGCCAGTGTGGCTCTCTCTCTGGTGGTGCTGGACAGCATGACTCTTTTGTGGCCCTGGCAGGCTCTCTCTCTGGCTTCCGCCCAGCACACTCCTCGTCCTGTAACACTCTCTCCCTCAGCTTCTTTCCAGGCTGCAGTCTCTCAATCTCTCTCTTGATCGAGCTGTAGCCTCCTCCCTGTGGAAAATGGAGCCGCCAATCTTTTGGGACTACCTGTCCCATGAAGCTTGCCTCTCCTAGTCGCTTTTGATTGGCCCTCAGTTATGGCCAATAGGGAAGGAACGGAGCAGGGCAGGAAGCTGGGTGGGGAACCTGGTGAGAGCCGCCGTCTATTCTCCCTGACAGAAGAATGGGTGGGGCGAGCGGGGGAAGCCTCTGATAGCCCGCAGCTCGCCATTCTTCCGTCACAGCACCGCCAAGTTCTCTGCTGGACTGAGCAGGGAAAAGAGCCCAAAGTCACACTACACTTGACAGCACCTTAATGGTGTCACCCCACTGGTGGGTGGCACCCGGGTGCGGCACCTCGACAGACACAACTGTGCTGAATTTAAGATCCGATCCCTGATTCCAGGGGGGGGCACTTGACCCCCCTTGCCCCTACCTGCGGACGCCCATGCCGTCAGTCCCCTCTTTCTCTCTCCTTTTACAATGTTGTACCACCCCCCTTATGTTTATCCATCTGTGTCTCCTCAACATTAATATCTTGAGATAGCCTATTACCCATGTGAGATGTGTTTGAATATTTTTTTTTAACAAATTCTTTATTCCCTTGTATGCATTGCCTTTTTGTTTAAGAGGCTGCGACCGTACTATGGAGGAATAGTATCCTTTCTTTTTGTATTTTGTGAAATTTAATAAAAATATAATATAAAGCAATCGGCGCACACACGACTAAAATAATTAAATAGCAAAAAATGCAAGCTGAACACTTGAAGGCAAATCACAACACCTAAAATAAATGTAAGAAAAAGGAATAAGTGCAGTGCATTGTATAAGTCCATACACATATAAGAAAAGAGCAATAATGAATGATTAAAGTTCTTTAATGATGGAAAACACCTCATGAGGAAAGATCAAAAAAATCCTGTTGTCAATGTTCAAGGTGACTAATCCTCCACCAGCCAATTCAAACTCTTACCAGATCTGATGGACCTCTGAGCTAACAGAAGGTTGTATGAGCTTGTATCCACAGATGGGATAGATGTAATTGGTGAGTGAGACCGGTGATATCAGATGACCCAGGATTCGATATAAAATGGAAACAAACTCTAAGTGTTCTCTGTTTGTTCCATTTAATAAAAGTTCCACAGTAAAAACAGCATGAACAGCCATGACATGACAGCGCTGACCAGCGATACAAACGAACGGCAATGTAAAAAATGAACGGCAATATAAAAGCCAGCAGTAAGCTTGTAGACGGCTGCGGGTGACGTCCGTGTGATAACTCCTCCTCCCTCCCCAGATCTGGTAAGAGTTTGAATTGGCTGGTGGAGGATTAGTCACCTTGAACATTGACAACAGGATTTTTTGTATCTTTCCTCACGAGGTGTTTTCCATAATTGAAGAACTTTAATCATTAATTATTGCTCTTTTCTTATTTGTGTATGGACTTATACAATGCACTGCACTTATTCCTTTTTCTTAAATTTAATAAAAAGAAAAAACAATTTGTGGTCAGTGATGATAGGATGATAAGTCATGCACTCGTTATCAGTGCCCCTCCCCAGTCATGCTTTTTGTGGTCAGTGGGGAGCCCCAGTAACATCCCCTCTTACCTTGGTGGTCAGTGAGCCCCCCTATAACAGTTATAGTAGGGTCACATGCTGCTGCAGCCACACAGCTCTCCGACAAGCCACTCACCTATCCCAGCTTAGTACCCCTGCACTTGTAATTTCCCTCAGTTTGTAATCACACATAGGCCTGTAATGTTACTCAACTAGGAGCCACGTGATGTTGCATTGTTTTTTTTTTTTTTTTTCAACAAAACTTTACTGGACAAAACATCATAGAGCAACATAATGAGAGTGTGACAAGAAAGCAGTGTTTTGAAATGCCCATAGGTATGTTCTGCTTCCCTGTGCCGCTGTGCATATGGTGGGAGAGCACTTCTGACAGAGGTTCTGCACAGCAAGGATGTAATCTATACATTGCATGGCCGTTACCAGGAGGTTGATTGTGATTGGCCAGTTGCAAATCCCTTTACTATAATATGTCCCTACATTCATCTCCTGGCTGCTACATAATAGGCTTTTTAGGAAGGTGACAGGAGGGGCAGAGGAGCTGGGCAAACACAAATAGTAATTAGCCACACCCAGGGGCAGGAGTCTGTGCTAGAAAATTTACTTTTCTGAAATACCTAACTCCAGTCAGGAAAGATAACAAATATATTTTCAAGTCATAATTATAACTGCATATTTTATTTTTCTGTGCAAAAAGTCCCTGACTCTATCAGTGTCCTCCCTAGTATATAACTGCTTTATTCTGAATAGTATAACACTATTTTCCCAGGCATTTCCCAGCCATTGTTGGCTTTCTCCTGCATACAGAGGGTGCCGCTGGAGACCAGAGCGGCTTTAGAATAGGTAAGTGTAATGATCTTTTCTTTATAGGGCTAGATAGACTAGCCTTAGAATGTGGGTGGGGAAGGATAGGTTTAAATTTAGACATATAAGTCTATTTGATCTTATGTTACTATATTGATCTTATATCTCTATATTGAATGTATTGCGTTTTGTAGCATTTTAATAACAGTAATTCTTGTTCTGTAACACTTCATTGATAATTGAGTTGACATTATTTAAGTGCTATTCTGAGTTAATTTATTTTAACGGCATACAATGTGTAATTTGCATCTTTACTGTATGTTATGAAATTCAATAAAAACTGATTGACAAGTAAATTTAGTTAGGTTTTGCCTCTACTTCCACTTTAAGCTTGCCATACTCTATTCCTTTTGTTCAGCTTGAAGCAGATTCCTCCTAAACAGCATGAATAGATTAATCTCCAACTGTATCTATTGTATTCTGACAGCTGGCACATCTAGAATACCCAAACATTGTCTGCATTGGGTAGGATGCCAGGTGGAGTGGTGCCATTTTGACAAGCAATTCAGTCATCACTGGAAGGTTTCAGAGTCTGCTACAGGTATGTTGTGGCAAAGTAGTCGGTCCATTGGTATTGGTAAAGTAGACAGAAGTACCATAATACCAGTGAGGTTGGAGAGCAACTAGGCTAGTGAATAGGAAGATGTGGCAATGAACAACTGGCAGCTGTGATTGGCACAACATAATTCAGGTGTCTTCTGATTTCCTGACAGAGACAAAGAGTCTAGCCCTCCCCTGGTTGATATTTTACCTTACTGGCCAGTAAAACTGGGAATTGTGAACAAAGTCATAAATAGTAAAGAGGTTATAAAGCTTGTAATTTTTCCCAGAAAAAGCAACCTTAACCAGTGTCCACATGCAATGCTGAAGTTGGGCCAAAAAGATATATGACCACGGCATGCTGCACACGCAAATCTACTTTCTCCCGGTAAATTCTGCCAGTCTCCTTCTACCCTTATGTCCATTCTGTGATGGGTTTTTAAATAATACCGTGCAAAACACAGGCTGATGACATCACCAATAAGGACAATTGAAACCACAACAACCGTGTTAGAACTGATACACTGTGCTTGTAGATCAGAAGACAAACTTGCCATAAAACAATGAGCCCATGTTGTGGCAGGAAGCAACTAACAGGTAATGCCATTAATTTAATGCAAACCCAGGACCCCAGAGCAACAAGGCAACAGAGCTAACCATTTAGCCAGCAATGCATGCTACCCACAAAGCACAAACAATATTTGCTATCTGATATGAAGTTGGAAAATGACTATACAACCTGATAACACCCAACCTATTTAATTGATTGAGTCACATTAGCACATATATTTTCATCTTAAGCCTCCTAGAATGGGCTTGTATTGTCATAAGTAGGTGTGCTTCAAATAGCAGCATTCCCAGATGCCTTAGAGCTCAGTAATATATCCACAGTAAATAAATACAATCATCATTGGATTAGCTAAAAGAAGCAGTCTGGTAGTTCTCACTGGGTTTTGATTTACTAAAGGTTTTAAAAGTTCATCTGGCCTATGAAGCTCCATTTACTTCAAATACCCAAGCATGTAAAAAATATGCAGCTTACTGAATGAACAGAGCTTAAGCTAAATAAACATTTTACTCCGTTAGCATATAAACTTCATTATGTTAGGTTATGCCAAGCAAGCAATCATTTGTTCATGAAGAATAAATGTTCAATTTGCAGCAGCTTTTGGCCAATCTTTAAGTCATGAGTGCTTAGTGCTTTTCTCCTTATGCCGCGTACACACAAAGGGACTTTGTCCGCCGGACCTAGTCCAGCGGACAAACCGCCGGATTTTCCAGCTGGGCTTCGGCGGACTTGAAAGCGAACGGACTTGACCACACACGATCACGCTAAAAGTCCGGCGGTTCACGCGATGACGTACAGCACGTACGACGGGACTAGAAAAAGAAAAATACTAGAAAAATACTTGCTACAGAGCATGCGTCCTTTTTGGTCCGCCGGACCATACTACAGACGGCCGTATTGTCCGCCGGACTGCCAAGTCCAGCGGATAATTTTAAAACAAAACTTTAAAACCTAGTCCACCGGACTTTTGGGAAAAAAAGTCCGTCGAAGGCCCACACACGAGGGGATTGTCCGGCAGGCTCGAGTCTAGCAGACAATCCCACGGGATAGTCCCTTTGTGTGTACGCGGCATTACAGTTACCCTAAACAATAAGAATTTCTAAGCAGAAAACACTGATTTTGACATGTCCTTTACCCTAATTACTTCAGTAGCACCTAAAATCCATTAGGTGTTCTCACCTGTTGAAATTAGCAGAGTTTATTAACATCTCTGACACTCTATGGCAGGGTTTTTCAACCAGGGTTCCGTGGAACCCTTGGGTTCCTCTAGAGGTTGCTAGGGGTTCCCTGAGCAATGGTCAATTTCTGCCTCTCAGGTAAGTTCTCAAGGACACCATTGATCTTTTTAGGGGGTAATTCTTCCCAATAACCACATGTGTAAGAAGCATTCTTCTCTGACCATCACACTAATGTATGATGAGTTGTAGATTTCTAATTTTTAGCAGGGGTTCCCCAAGACCAGAGAATTATTTCCAGGGTTCCTCTGTGTTGAAAAGGTTGAGAAAGACTGCTCTATGGGTTCAACTACTGTGAGCTCCTCTAAGCAACTGAATGAGGATGTGAAACTAAAGCGAACATGGTGCAAAGAAAATGCTATAAAACAATTCCAGACTGGTTCCAGATCGCAATTTACACTGTCCATAATATAGCATTATTCCAATAATTTATCATTTTCCACTGTCTGTAGTGTTTATGAGCAGAACACACTGTTTTTGCAAGGTCCCTGACCCCATTTACACTTTTGCACCTGTTGATAATAGAAAAACTAATAAATAGCTTACACTCCAAAGGTCGGGCTCAACAACCATGCGCTTCTGTAAGCAACCCAGTGAGAATGAAAATAAAGCCAATTGATGCCTACAAAGCAAGTATAGGCTATAAAAAATTGGCAAAATGCTTCCAGATAACAGTTTACACTTTCTGTAATGTAGTGTTTTTGTAGTATTATAGCATTTCCACTGTCCGTAGCATTTTTCTCATTACAATTTGCCTAAAATATAAGAATTAATGAGCATAAAGCACTGTTTTTGCAAGGTCCCTGACCCTAATTACTGCATTAGGTCTTAATAGTCATTAGGATTCTAACCTGTTGACATTAGCAGAGCTTTAAGTGCCTGTAAAGTCTCGTTTTTTTTTTTTTGTTAAAAATAGCAAACATGTTATACTTACCTGCTCTGTGTAATGGTTTTGCATAGAGCAGCCCCGATCCTCCTCATATTGGGTCCATCTTTGGTGCTCCTGGCCCCTCCCTCCTGTTGAGTGCCCCCACAGCAAGCAGCTTGCTATAGGGTCACCCGAGCCGAGCTGCAGCTCCCTGTGTCCATTCAGACACTGAGCCGTGGTCCGGTCCTGTCCCCTTTCTCTCCTTATTGGCTAACTGATTTTTATTGGAGGAGGGGAGTCCTGGGTAGCTGAGACAATCCTGCAACATCCCTGGATCTACATGGACCTCAGGTAAGTATTGGGGTGGCAGAGGGGGGCTGTTGCACATAAAAAGCTTTTTATCTTATTGAATAGAATGAATTAAAATAAAAAAACTTTCTGCCTTTACAACCACTTTAAGGCTGGATTCACATATGTGCGAATTGCACATACTGCATCCAATTCGCATGACCGGCTCTCAATTGAAAGGGGAGGCCGCGGTGCGAATTCCAAAAGGGTCCTGTGCTTTTTGGGTCTGGTTCAGGTGCGAATTCAGGCAAAAATTTGGACTTGAATCGCACCTGAACACGGTGAATAGGAATGCATCGGACCCCAGGCTGGAAACCGAGGCCACACATTTGTGAATAAAAGAATAACATTAAAGAATAAGATCACCTTTGGAGCATGTTATCCATTACACCCATATTTAGAGTGTAAAATGCTTCAGACATGGCCTTTGCACCCCTGGTTCCCCATTTCCTGTAACAGCAGGCGAGGGATCCCCCGCTCCCACTGTTACAGTTTAAAAGCAGTGCGGCACCAAAACCAAAAATGTTTTTTTTTTTTTTTTTTACTTTTTTCCCTTTGTTTCCACCTGGTGATCTGACCGGTAACACACTCCCTGTATTAGAGTGTCTACACTCTGGATGAAGGAGCAACAGAGAGACACCTTTGGACAGCAGCATTGTCAGTCGAGGGGGGGGGGGGGGGGATGTTCGATGCATTAGTAGATTTAGATAGACTAAACAAGTTGAAGCCAAACTCCAACTAACACTTTAGAAGCAGTTACAGCAACAGTTTTGTTCTTTTTGGAATAAAGATTTTACATAAATATATAAAAGCTGATCATCGTAAGCACCCCCGTCAGTGGCAAATGGTTTGTCTTATTCTCTAACTGCTACATCTGCAGGCAGCAATACTCCCAATATGTGCGGAGAGAAGAGTAAAGAGTAGTCTTCTTTGCCAGTTGAAGCCTGTTGCGGGTAAACGCGTCGGGCGGAGCCACTATCTGTGACGTCATCCCACATTGGCAGGCTGGTGCCGACCACCACCGTGTTTGTTTTATGCTGACCTTAAGCTGCATATTTGTCATTGCATACTACGTTTTTTTAATAAAAGTTTTAAACATATTACACTACGAGGCTTTCCTCTTCAATCCACACATATTGGGAGTATTGCTACCGGATTCCCAAGTATTAGTTACCTTGGAGTCACTACCATCACCGCTCGTGAATCAGATCTCTCTTCCAGCCTGACTGCGGAGTCCATTGGAATTTAAACAAGCGCATGTGATCTCTATTACCTGAGATCCACTATTTCTGGTAAGAGGCGAGTGTCTGTGGTGAAGGGATTTTTCTGAACACAGTGTTTATCTGGATCGCATTAGGAATACTAATATTTCAACACAGTTTTTCCTATCACAGAATTGGGTGTTGATATTGTTAACTCTTTTCATAAGAGATTTTTGGGATTTACAGTATGTATGGACACATTTTTCTTGAACGATTAATACTTTTTTTCACAGGGTGTTTGTGTTCAATATTCATTTTTATTCACATATATATGTCATAATGATTACATTAGTCATGTGTGGTTAAGTTATTCATTATTGTTTTTTTGATTATCACCATTATTATTTGTGGTATCAGATAAGCGCACCTATTTCTTAATTATTAAACTCTACAGGATTGGAAAGATCTGTTTGTAAATTGATAGAAAACTGGCTAAAAGACCGAATTCAGAGTAGTGGTTAATGATTCTTACTCTGAATGGTCTAAGGTTATCAGTGGTGTACCACAAGGTTCAGTATTGGGATCCTTACTTTTTAATATCTTTATTAATGATATAGGGTCTGGGATTAAAAGTACCATTTCAGTGTTTGCAGATGACCCCAAGTTATGCAGTGGAATAACGTCCTTACAGGATAACTTACAAGCCGACCTCAATGCACTGTTTAATTGGTCAACTGTGTGGCAAAATGAGGTTTAATGTTGATAAATGTAAAGTTATGCACTTGGGGGCTAAAAATATGCATGCATCATACATACTAGGGGGAGTCCAACTGGGGGAATGAATAGTGGAGAAGAATCTAGGAGTTTTGGTATATCATAAGATTAATAAAAGCATGCAATGCCAAGCTGCAGTTTCCAAACTGGGCAAAGTCCTTTCTTGTATTAAGAGAGGTATGGATTCCAGAGAGAGAGAGAGAGAGAGAGAGAGAATTTTGCCCCTGTACAAATCTTTTGTAAGACCTCATCTTGAATATGCAGTTCAGTTTTGGGCATCAGTTCTCAAAGGATATCGGGGAACTGGAGAAAGTGCAGAGAAGGGCAACCAAACTGATAAGAGGCATGGAGGAGCTCAGCTATGAGGAAAGATTAGAGGAAATGAATTTATTCTCTCTTGAGAAGAGTAAGGGGGGATATGATCAATATGTACAAATACATAAAGGGGTCCATATAGTGAACTTGGTGTTGAGTTATTCACTTTAAGGTCATCACAGAGAACAAGAGGGCACTCTTTACGTCTAGGAAAAAGTACGGAAAGGTTTCTTCACAGGAAGAGCTGTGAAAATGTGGAATCTCCAGAGGTGGTTCTGGCCAGCTCAGTAGATAGCTTTAAAAAAGGCCTTGATTCTTTCCTTAATGTACATGTAGCGGGGTTCTACCCCTTTTAGGGGAAGAGACTACATTTCCCATAATTCCCCAGGCTCCCAGGCTGCTTGCTTCCGCCCGGGGGGCTGCTGGGGGAGGCTATAAAAAGGAAGAGCGGAGACCGCCTCTTCCTCTTGGGACACTTCCTCTTCTGAGGCCTGACAGGACTGGCCTGCCTCTGCTGACAGAGCGTGTGACGCGGAGACTACAGCCAGCAGAGACACCTGTGCGGACCGGAGCTGAAGGCCTGAAGCCTGGGCCTTGCAGCCGATGGAGTGAGACTCTCACCCCTCAGAGTCCACAGCAGCGGAGCGGAGACTTCCCCTTACTGTCGGTCGGACGGAGCTGATGACCGGAGTTCAGGGCTGTGACTGAGGAGACCGGACGCCGCCATTGAAGAGACCAGAGCCACCATTAGAGGGACCGGATCAGAGGACGGTACCCCAAGGATTGGTGAGAGAGCCGGAAGGCTCATCCTGTATTGACACACACGTTTTATGCCTACTGAACTGCCTAGGCGCAATTTACCTCAGAGCAGCAATGTTACTTTCTGTGGATTACAAATGACACCATTTAAAGCTACATGTGCACCACCTCTACAGATTTATTGCCGGTGAAGAATACTGTACTAGTACAAGGACTGAGCTCTATTACTAGGGATCAGGCCTGGTCCGTTAGGTAGGCGCAGATAGATTTATTGCACCTCAGGGGTGCATAGCAGACGGTCGCCACATTGGGCGCTCCGTTCTCCCCATTGCTAGTAGATATATACCTGTGTACATGTTAAAGTGCATATTGCAGGGACCTGCTAAAGTATTGTAAGATATATGTTTAAATGCATGTTGCTATTCTTTTTCCTTACTGACAAAAGTAAAGCCAGTTATTCTTATCTCAGCAGTCTGCTTGTGAGTTCATACCAATTACATTTAGAGTATAAGATATGGTTTTATGTGCATAGGGACGTACCCCTTGACTAACTGTGCCAGAGTGGGTAGAGCCAAATTGCCGGGGGTTGGTGGAGCTGTACTCAGGGACCCAAAACAAACCAGCGGCTCTCTTAACTGGGGGTAGCGCTACACGTGGGGGCTCGTAATCCGGGATCCTGAGTCAGCGGGAAAAGCCGCCAGAAGGTACCGGCATGGACCCAATAGAAGTGGGACGGTGGTCCGCAACATGGGCCGCTGACCCAGCCGCAGCAGCAGTCATTGAACTGCCAGGATATGTGGACAGACTGAGGCGCAGTCTGAAGATAGCTTATGAGAAAGCTCAAGCGGCCTCTGACCAGAGGGGGGCCCGAAATAAGAGGAACTTTGACCTGAAAGTTAGAGTACAAGACCTACAGCCTGGGGACCGTGTACTGTTACGAAACCTAGGGATCCCTGGGAAACACAAGATTGCTGATAGATGGAGATCAGAGCCATATATCATCTGTAGGAAACTTCCAGGATTGCCTGTCTACAAGTTGAAGCCAGAAGGAAGAGTGGGGCCATTGAAGACCTGGCATAGGAATCATTTGCTCCCACTCACTGAAGCAGTCAGAATGCCTCCAGTAAGAGATGTGCCTGAGTCTGTTTCCATTCTGGATACCCCCAGGCCTAATACTAGGTCCCAGACCTCCCAAGTTAGGGGTGGTGAGGACCCCCAACCTGAAGAAGAAAGAGGAGAACTTGAATGGCTATGGCCTTCCTCAACTCCAGGAAATTCCGCCATAGATCTTCCACCTACTGAAGATGTGGAAGATAACACATTGAACCCAGAAGCCACAGAGTTTGTGCCATTCAGTGATGTGCCTGAGTGCTGGGAAGATATCCCTGGTCTCTACCCAGAACAAGAAGAAGATGTTCCAGAACCAGAGATGTTGCCAGAATGTGTTCCTGAAGAAGTTCCAAGAGAACAGAGAGCTCGCAGAGTTGTGAAGCCTCCCAAGAAGTTAACTTACCCCAAGATGGGAGAAAGTTCAGAGGACTCTGTTACTACAGCAAGGAGAAGTGCTGAAAGCCCTGACCCTTCCGCTGTTCATTTAGTGGAGGACAACCCCAGCTCACTCTCTGGCACAGTTAAACAGGTCGCCCACACTGAAGTGACCTGTAGACAGGACAGCTCCCCATCTTATGCTAATTGGTGGGAAGCTCCTCTGTCCAAATTATGTGAAAATGTTGTTCCCGAGAAAGTTTGTAGTTTGAACACTGTCTTTGGGGACCAAAGATTCAAAGTGGGGGGAGTGTGTAGCGGGGTTCTACCCCTTTTAGGGGAAGAGACTACATTTCCCATAATTCCCCAGGCTCCCAGGCTGCTTGCTTCCGCCCGGGGGGCTGCTGGGGGAGGCTATAAAAAGGAAGAGCGGAGACCGCCTCTTCCTCTTGGGACACTTCCTCTTCTGAGGCCTGACAGGACTGGCCTGCCTCTGCTGACAGAGCGTGTGACGCGGAGACTACAGCCAGCAGAGACACCTGTGCGGACCGGAGCTGAAGGCCTGAAGCCTGGGCCTTGCAGCCGATGGAGTGAGACTCTCACCCCTCAGAGTCCACAGCAGCGGAGCGGAGACTTCCCCTTACTGTCGGTCGGACGGAGCTGATGACCGGAGTTCAGGGCTGTGACTGAGGAGACCGGACGCCGCCATTGAAGAGACCAGAGCCACCATTAGAGGGACCGGATCGGAGGACGGTACCCCAAGGATTGGTGAGAGAGCCGGAAGGCTCATCCTGTATTGACACACACGTTTTATGCCTACTGAACTGCCTAGGCGCAATTTACCTCAGAGCAGCAATGTTACTTTCTGTGGATTACAAATGACACCATTTAAAGCTACATGTGCACCACCTCTACAGATTTATTGCCGGTGAAGAATACTGTACTAGTACAAGGACTGAGCTCTATTACTAGGGATCAGGCCTGGTCCGTTAGGTAGGCGCAGATAGATTTATTGCACCTCAGGGGTGCATAGCAGACGGTCGCCACATTGGGCGCTCCGTTCTCCCCATTGCTAGTAGATATATACCTGTGTACATGTTAAAGTGCATATTGCAGGGACCTGCTAAAGTATTGTAAGATATATGTTTAAATGCATGTTGCTATTCTTTTTCCTTACTGACAAAAGTAAAGCCAGTTATTCTTATCTCAGCAGTCTGCTTGTGAGTTCATACCAATTACATTTAGAGTATAAGATATGGTTTTATGTGCATAGGGACGTACCCCTTGACTAACTGTGCCAGAGTGGGTAGAGCCAAATTGCCGGGGGTTGGTGGAGCTGTACTCAGGGACCCAAAACAAACCAGCGGCTCTCTTAACTGGGGGTAGCGCTACATACATAATATAACTGGTTACTGACATTTACAGGTAAAGTTGATCCAGGGAAAATCCAATTGCCTCTCGAAGGGATCAGGAAGGAATTTTTTCCCCCTGCTGTAGCAAACTGGATCATGCTTTGCTGGGGTTTTTCTCCTTCCTCAGGATCAGCTGTGGGTGAAGTATTGTGCATATAGGATTGTATGATTGTTTTCCATTATTGGTTGAACTAGATGGTCTTTTTTCAACCTGACTAACTATGTAAATATGTAACTATGAACTTTGGCAGCCTGCATTAGGTAGTTAGGTAGTTAGGGATGGACTCATGTAACCTGTACTGTCGGACTGTACAACTGAATGTTCAGTAAAGTTTTATCAACTGTTAAATGCCTGTTATGAAGTTTATCCAAAGGGGTGCATTAAGGTAGTGCCATATTCAAAGAATAGGGCCTGTAACATCTATGGGGATTAAGAAGAGAAGTAAGCGTACCACCTAGGAAGGTTTAACCAAGCAGAGGAGTTGAATGTTTAACATGTGGTCGCTATGAATAACCAGGACTGGTGGGAATGCTATAGAAGCCAGCCATTGGGAAGGTGGTACCGGGCATGGGTGACAGGTCCTCTGGTTTGTGAGTGGATCGGTGCTCTGACTCCCTCCCTAGTGGTCCTTGCCCCACAGCATTCAGGACCAAATATGCAGCACAGAGGCCCCATGGACCTAGCTGCAGGTACAGGATAGTGAAGAAGTTAACTTGTGCGTGTTCACAGTGGGATCTCTGTTCTGCCACTGGGAGTGAGGAGGCAGAGTAGCTAGCCAAGTGGAGCAGTATCCCTCTCAAAATTCTGCATTCGGAAGACAAGGTGTACAGTGTCACAGGAGAAGAGTGTCTCACAAGTTTAATGTGTTACTGTGCAAGGTGGATGACTCAGTTCTTTTTTTTATTTTTTTTAAATTGCACAAAAGATTATTTGATTAAAAGTAAACGGCAAGCGGCTAGTGTGCCAAGAAACAATACAGTCAGCAGGGTAATAAAATTTATTGTAAATACCGAAGTCCAAAAGTTCCTGAAAATAGGACTGGAGAAGGCTGGCATTTGAAATCAATAAAGATTACGAAACATCTGGCAAAATACAGTCCAGCAATGACTGGTTATAATGATTGGCACCAAGCCGTGACAATGTGCATTCATTTTTGATCTTAAAAAAGAGGAGAGGGGTGAATGGGGAGGAGGGTAGGAAGGAAAGGAAAAAGTTGTGGAGAAAAAAAAGGGGGGGTGGGAGGGGGTAAATGGAAAGGTTGCAGGTAGTGCCCAAAAAGCCACACACCATTTGATCTGAGATTGTTCATAAGTATTAGGAGTATTCAGAGAAACTAAACTGATCCCAGTAAAACCATCTGGTCTTATGTTCTTCTGAATTGAGAGCAGAGGTCAGATGCTCCATGCTTTCTATATCATTCACTCTTGCGAACCATTGGGCAAGGGCAGGAGGAGATTGTTGTTTCCACATGGCAGGGATACATGCTCTAGCTGCGTTAAGTAAAAGTTTAACCACTTCAATACCGGCGTATAGTCATATGACGCCCACAAGGTGGATCTCCCATCCTGGGTGGGCGTCATATGACGTCCTCGCATTCCCGGCCGCCTGGGGGGCGCACGCGCTCCGCCGGCGGTGCGCGCGCGCGCACGCGGCATCGCTCGGGACCCGGTGCGAGTGCCCGGCGGCCGCGATGTCCGCCGGGCACCCGCAATTGCCCGTTAAAACAACGGGACCGTGCGGGACCGTGGAGCTGTGTGTGTAAACACACAGCTCCACGTCCTGTCAGTGGCGAGGAGACCGATCATGTGATCCCAGTACGGAGGATCACTGATTGGTCTCCTCCCCTTGTGAGTCCCCTCCCCCCACAGTTAGAATCACTTCTATAGGGAACACATTAACCCCTGCAGCGCCCCCTAGTGTTAACCCCTTCCCTGCCAGTCACATTTACACAGTAATCAATGCAATTTTATAGCAACGATCGCTGTGTAAATGTGAATGGTTCCAAAAATGTGTCAAAAGTGTCCGAAGTGTCCGCCGCAATGTCGCAGTCACGAAAAAAAATCGCAGATCGCCGCCATTACTAGTAAAAAAAAAAAAAAAAAAAAATTCAATAAATCTATCCCCTATTTTGTAGACGCTATAACTTTTGCGCAAACCGATCAATATACGCTTATTGCGATTTTTTTTTTTTTTTTACCAAAAATATGTAGAAGAATACGTATCGGCCTAAACTGAGGGAAAAAAAGTTTTTTTTAAAAGAAATGGGATATTTATTATAGCAAAAAGTAAAAAATATTGTGTTTTTTTTTTTCAAAATTGTCGCTCTTTTGTTTATAGCGCAAAAAATAAAAACCGCAGAGGTGATCAAATACCACCAAAAGAAAGCTCTATTTGTGGGAAAAAAAGGACGTCAATTTTGTTTGGGTGTAACGTCGCACGACCGCGCAATTGTTAGTTAAAGCGACGCAGTGCCGAATCACAAAAAGTGCTCTGGTAAGGAAGTGTGAAAAATGGCCCGGTGCTGAAGCGGTTAAGCAAAGATTTATGGTACTTTTTCCAGGACAGACCGGTCAGGTTGAAAAGAACTGCTGCGACGTCATCGCACAATGACATATCCATGAATTTGTAAATAAATTGGAGGACTTGCTGCCAGAATGCCATGGCATGCCCAAAAAATTAGCAAATGTGTTTCTCCAGAAACGATCGTCCAATTGTGGAAATAATTTGGCCAGTACAGATGGGGTTCTGTACCATCGTGTCATGATTTTGTAGGCGCTCTCATGGTACTTACTACATAACTATGACTTGTGGGCAAAAAAGAGAAACCTATCTTTTTGTTGTTCTGTAAAAGTAACCTGGAGGTCTTTTTCCCTTTTGGTAAGAAAGGGGGGTTCTGATTGCGCATGAGGATCTAGTAGAGATTTGTATGAAAAGTGACAAAGATTTCCGTATTGGACCATCCCCCAAACAGAGCTCCTCAAATGAGCTGAGGGGCCTCTGAGAAAGGTGTGGCTTGGGTAGTGTGCTCAGGAAATGTGACAATTGAAATTGGTAAATTTGTCCCTGTTCGGGATCCAGCCATTTGTGCGAATGAAATACGACGCACGTAAGAGCTTCTGGGGCGAGTGCATAGTAAATTCTGGGTCTAACAGTCCTGGACTGAACGCGGAATGACCTATTATCGGCAGTGGCGGAACTACCGCCATAGCGACCCACGCATTTGCTATGGGGCCCGCAGCCGAGTAGGGCCCCATCCTAGTTAACAAAAAATATTACCTTTTCCCTGCCGCCGCTAGAGGTCCGCGGCCGGCGGAGATTTTGTCGGCCGCCATTTTGTCGGCCGCCATTTTGTCGGCCGCCATTTTGTCGGCCGCCATTTTGTCGGCCACCATTTTCCCAAAGACCAGACGAGTTAGACAGGGAGCCTGCCTAGTTGCTTCAGTAGAAATAGAGCTGTGGCGCCGCCCACCCCCCGCCCCTGGTCTGTCTGTCATCTGTGACCTGCTGTCGAAAGGGGTGGGGAGTGGGCGGTGCCGCAGCTCAATTTTTATTGTAGCCGGCCGGCTCCACCTCTATTTTGTTCCCCCCTGGGAGACACTGCTGTTGGGATATAGAAGGGCTCCATTGGGGGGGGGGGGGCACCTGAGATGTAAGGAGGCACTCCGCTGGCTGGGGACCTGAGATGTAAGGAGGCACTCCGCTGGCTGGGGACACCTGAGATGTAAGGAGGCACTCCGCTGGCTGGGGACAGTGACACCTGAGATGTAAGGAGGCACTCCGCTGGTTGGGGACCTGAGATGTAAGGAGGCACTCCGCTGGCTGGGGACACCTGAGATGTAAGGAGGCACTCCGCTGGCTGGGGACAGTGACACCTGAGATGTAAGGAGGCACTCCGCTGGCTGGGGACCTGAGATGTAAGGAGGCACTCCGCTGGCTGGGGACACCTGAGATGTAAGGAGGCACTCCGCTGGCTGGGGACCTGAGATGTAAGGAGGCACTCCGCTGGCTGGGGACACCTGAGATGTAAGGAGGCACTCTGCTGGCTGGGGACCTGAGATGTAAGGAGGCACTCCGCTGGCTGGGGACAGTGACACCTGAGATGTAAGGAGGCACTCCGCTGGTTGGGGACCTGAGATGTAAGGAGGCACTCCGCTGGCTGGGGACACCTGAGATGTAAGGAGGCACTCCGCTGGCTGGGGACAGTGACACCTGAGATGTAAGGAGGCACTCCGCTGGCTGGGGACCTGAGATGTAAGGAGGCACTCCGCTGGCTGGGGACACCTGAGATGTAAGGAGGCACTCCGCTGGCTGGGGACCTGAGATGTAAGGAGGCACTCCGCTGGCTGGGGACACCTGAGATGTAAGGAGGCACTCTGCTGGCTGGGGACCTGAGATGTAAGGAGGCACTCCGCTGGCTGGGGACAGTGACACCTGAGATGTAAGGAGGCACTCTGCTGGCTGGGGACCTGAGATGTAAGGAGGCACTCCGCTGGCTGGGGACACCTGAGATGTAAGGAGGCACTCCGCTGGCTGGGGACAGTGACACCTGAGATGTAAGGAGGCACTCCGCTGGTTGGGGACCTGAGATGTAAGGAGGCACTCCGCTGGCTGGGGACACCTGAGATGTAAGGAGGCACTCCGCTGGCTGGGGACAGTGACACATGAGATGTAAGGAGGCACTCCGCTGGCTGGGGACCTGAGATGTAAGGAGGCACTCCGCTGGCTGGGGACACCTGAGATGTAAGGAGGCACTCCGCTGGCTGGGGACCTGAGATGTAAGGAGGCACTCCGCTGGCTGGGGACACCTGAGATGTAAGGAGGCACTCTGCTGGCTGGGGACCTGAGATGTAAGGAGGCACTCCGCTGGCTGGGGACAGTGACACCTGAGATGTAAGGAGGCACTCCGCTGGTTGGGGACCTGAGATGTAAGGAGGCACTCCGCTGGCTGGGGACACCTGAGATGTAAGGAGGCACTCCGCTGGCTGGGGACAGTGACACCTGAGATGTAAGGAGGCACTCCGCTGGCTGGGGACCTGAGATGTAAGGAGGCACTCCGCTGGCTGGGGACACCTGAGATGTAAGGAGGCACTCCGCTGGCTGGGGACCTGAGATGTAAGGAGGCACTCCGCTGGCTGGGGACACCTGAGATGTAAGGAGGCACTCTGCTGGCTGGGGACCTGAGATGTAAGGAGGCACTCCGCTGGCTGGGGACAGTGACACCTGAGATGTAAGGAGGCACTCTGCTGGCTGGGGACCTGAGATGTAAGGAGGCACTCCGCTGGCTGGGGACAGTGACACCTGAGATGTAAGGAGGCACTCTGCTGGCTGGGGACCTGAGATGTAAGGAGGCACTCCGCTGGCTGGGGACAGTGACACCTGAGATGTAAGGAGGCGCTCAATTTTTATTGTAGCCGGCCGGCTCCACCTCTATTTTGTTCCCCCCTGGGAGACACTGCTGTTGGGATATAGAAGGGCTCCAATGGGGGGGGGGCACCTGAGATGTAAGGAGGCACTCCGCTGGCTGGGGACCTGAGATGTAAGGAGGCACTCCGCTGGCTGGGGACCTGAGATGTAAGGAGGCACTCTGCTGGCTGGGGACAGTGACACCTGAGATGTAAGGAGGCACTCTGCTGGCTGGGGACACCTGAGATGTAAGGAGGCACTCCGCTGGCTGGGGACCTGAGATGTAAGGAGGCACTCCGCTGGCTGGGGACCTGAATTGTAAGGAGGCACTCCGCTGGCTGGGGACCTGAGATGTAAGGAGGCACTCTGCTGGCTGGGGACAGTGACACCTGAGATGTAAGAAGGCACTCCGCTGGCTGGGGACCTGAGATGTAAGGAGGCACTCCGCTGGCTGGGGACCTGAGATGTCAGGAGGCACTCTGCTGGCTGGGGACAGTGACACCTGAGATGTAAGGAGGCACTCCGCTGTCTGGGGACCTGAGATGTAAGGAGGCGCTCCGCTGGCTGGGGACAGTGACACCTGAGATGTAAGGAAGCACTCCGCTGGCTGGGGACACCTCAGATGTAAGGAAGCACTCCGCTGGCTGGCAGAACACTCGAGCGCACCTGTGAAGGGACATCGTTTTCAGCACATGAGGAGGCTCTGGAGTCTGGACAAGAGGTAGGAAGGGAGTGGGAGTCAGACTGTCATCTGTTTTGCACAGTTCAATTTTTTTTTTTGGGGGGGGGGGCCCAAACAACATTTTGCTATGGGGCCCTGTGATTTCTAGTTACGCCCCTGATTATCGGTGTCATAGGAGAAGGAAAATTGTTGAGAGAGGAATGTTTATAGAATCTTTCGGATTCAGTCAAAGTGGGTCCAATCAAGGGGTGATGGGAGAGGTGAGAAGTTTAAACTTCTCCACAACTTTATCCCTGATCTGTCTGGTGTGTTCCTTGGCCTTCTGAGCTGGAGCTCCATTGCTGTATCAGACTGAATCCCTGTAATCCGCTCGATATCCCAGCCATCTGACCACGGCTGACACTTCCATGCGCCGCATATCATCAGGGGCGGCAAAAGGATGGGGTAAGAAGATTTATTTCTCCCCTATACCGGAGGAAACTGCTCTGGCCTCTGCCGGCCGTGTGGACACATGAACGTGCTCCACAGCCAATATGGCATCCCATATGGAGCAAAACGATCAACCCTCCTCACCCCAGCCGGGACTAGCTGAGGTCCTGGCTGCAATTGCTAAATGCCAGACCTCTATAACCACCCTGACTTTAAAGGTGGATGCTTTGCTAGTTCACATGTTGCCATCTAGTGACTTTTTGTGGTAATGCACTTGTTTTCTCAAGTTTATTTTCCCTTATGTTATGATACACTTCCTTTTGTATGTAATGCTCCACCCTTCTTCCTGTGATTTTACTTCCTGTGTCATGGATGCAGCTACAAGCCGCATGTAGCAGGGCACATGTATTCTGCATTGTAAGCTACAGACAATATCTTTTGACCACATAAATACTACAACCTATTCATCTGTTTGTATCCTGTCATCTGCTGTAACCTGATGTTCAGAATAAAAGCACTTCTGTGGATGGAATCAGTATTTGGTGAGTTCAAACTATCTGATGAGGATTGTCCTCAGTGATCATGGGCGTCCGCAAATACAGGCAAGGTGGGGCGCTTGCCCCCCCTGGAATTATCAGGTGTTGGCTTTCATACTGTCAGTGTCAGTGTGTGCTGTGTTTAAATGTCCGCGGCGCTGCAATCGCAGCTGCTGCAGACTTTTTTTCCTACATCTGTTTCCCTGCTGCCTGCTGTTTTCACACTGACACTGTCCAGTGTCCGCTCCGCAGCTCAGCCTTTCCGCCCTCCTCTTCAGTGATTGGCTGCCTGTGTAGTGTAGGTGTGTCTCATCGTGTTGTGGCTCCGCCCACTCAAGTGCATGCCGCCGAGTGATATGCTGGCCTGGCACTGGCAGTCTGTGAGCCGCCCAGTGACATGTTAATGCTACCTGTGCTGTGCCTAGGCAACAAGAACAACGAGGAACCACAGGTAACAGCAGTTATTAGCAGCCAGGACTTCAAGAGGCAGGAGGAAGAGCATTTTGATTGATTTATTTCTAGATTTGCTGGGAAGATATATATGTGTATTTAGTGTAGTATGTTGATGAGATAATTCATGATCATGTGACGTCTTCTTCACTTTGTAAGTTACTACTCAGGCCAGGCTACCAGACCAGTCCATACCCAGCATGTTTTCATCAAGATCAAAATATATATGGCCAAAACACAATGGCAGCCCGTGCATTAAGGGCACACGGGAGCACCACCCCCTTTCTCCTGCCACCCCTCTATCACCTATAGATAGATTCATGCATTGCATGAATCTATCTATGGCCGCTGCTGCTACCCCCTACTCAGGCGCCCGGACCCTTTTCGGGCGCAGGACGCCTGAATTACAGCGGCGGGGGGTGAGTGAGGATATCTGAATAATGCCTGTAGCTACAGACATCATTCAGATATTGCAGTTTTCAGCCCTACACCATAAGAATGATCATAGCGACTGTGGCACCGCTTGATCGTTCTTACTGAAGGTGAGAGGGGACCCGCCACCCTCCGGTGCTTCTACCGACTCACCGCTACGATCAGTGAGTCAGACAGAGGATCCGCCGGCCCCGGATGTTGATCATAGAGATTTCCAGCGGACCAGATGGTCGCCGGAGTCTCTATGATCATCGAAGGCTGAGATGTGGGGTCTTATTGACCCCCATATCTCACTATAAAGAGGACCTGTCATATTCCTATTACAAGGGATGTTTACATTCCTTGTAATAGCAATAAAAGTGATCCAAAAAAATATATTTTTTCAAAAAAGTGCCAAAATAAAAAGTATAATTAACAATAAAAATCTCCCCTGTCCCCGTGAGCTCGCACGCAGAAGTGAGCGCATACGTAAGTCCCGCCCACATATAAAAACGGTGTTCAAACCATACATGTGAGATATTGACGCGAATGTTGGAGAGAGAGCAATAATTTTGTCCCTAGACCTCCTCTGTAACTCAAAACATGCAACCAGTTAAAAAAATATCAAGCGTCGCCTATGGGGATTTTTAAGTACCAAACTTTGGCTCCATTCCACGAGCGTGTGCAATTTTGAAACGTGACATGTTGGGTATCTATTTACTCGGCGTAAGTTCATCTTTCACAATATGCCAAAACATTGGGCTAACTTTACTGTTTTTTTTTTTAAGCACAAAAATGTTTCTTTCCCAAAAAAAACACGTTCGAAAAATTGCTGCGCAAATACCGTGCGTGATAAAAAGTTTCAACAACCGCCATTGTATTCTCTAGGGTCTTTGCAAAATAAAACATATATAATGTTTGGGGGGTTCTATGTAATTTTCTAGTAAAAAAATTATGATTTTTACATGTAGGAGACATGTAGGAGAGAAATGTCAGAATTGGCCTGGGTGGGAAGTGGTTAAGCTTTTGCATCAGGTTTCTCAAACCTTTGCCTGCCTGCCTGAGGTTTATGTGATAATGACTAAGCCCCTCCCCTTCATGACATTGCGAAAAGGGGCTGAGCATGGGTGTCCTGCAAACAAAAATACGAGCCCTGGAATACAGGGCTTAAGATGCTGAGAATCGCAACAGGAGAAACAAGCTCCGTATTGTGGGCCTTGCAGAGAGGGTGGAGGGTCCCCACCCCACTGAATTTTTGGAACAGTTGCTGCGTACTCTTTTGCCTGGAGCCCAATTTTCATCCTTCTATGCTGTGGAAAGGGCGCATCGCATCCCTCCCAAACCTGGGCCCATAGGAACGATGCCCAACACTTTCATCCTAAAATTCCTTAATTTCAGGGACAGGGACGAGGTGCTCAGTGCTGCCCGGCTGCAGAAAGACATTAACTACCAAAACACCAAGCTTCTAATTTTTTCTGATTAATCGGTGGAGACCCAAAAGCTAAGGCGATCGTTTGATCATGTTAAGGCAGCTATGCGTACACGTGAAATCCGGTACAGTGTCCTGTTTCCAGCCCGGCTAAGGGTCCAAGATGGGGAGACCACCAGATTTTTCACCTCACCCAGCGATGCATCTACCTGGTTGGATTTGCTGCCTCCACATTGCTGAGAGATAAGATTCCTCACTGCTTTATCCTTCACTGGTTGCTGCTGCTTACAGCATGTTAGTTGTTGCTCTATTTGCATTGGAGTTTCAGCAAGTTGTAACTATGCACCTGTTGTGCGTGCCCTGTTTTTATGTTCATTAACATACCGAAGATATGTGCCCCTGGCTAGCCCAGGTGTTTTATAGACGTTAAACTTTTTTCTTCATTTTTTTTGACACCTTCTCTGCCTTATTTGCTTCAATACTGCAGACCCCAGTGCTCTGCTTCTGAGCGAATTCACATCATACACCTGGTGGGCATTGTTGCAGGACTTGCGCTCTGAAGGAAGGAGGGGGGGATGGACATTTTCACCCTGCATTTTACAGGTTGCCATTCCCTATCCTCACAATACTATGGCCACTGGCGGACTCTAGTGGTCACACGAGTAACTGCTGATGTTATCAATCCACAGGGACAATGAATACTTAATTTTTCTCTCTATTACAGGTTGTGTTAGGAATATTATTGGAGTTGCTCAGAAATGTTTCCTGTGTTAGGGGTAACTGGCCTCTCCTCCAGCACAGGTCTGTTTCAGTTAATGTGTCTTACTGATCCTGTCCTGCAAAACTGTCTATTTTTCTTACTGCATGGACAGCCTGAAATATATTTTTTTTCTCACAATCCTGATACAAGGAGACTCCGCTCTCTCCTTTGTTTTCAGCTGGTGGACTAATCCACTACAAACTGCACCCATTGGTCCACGCCTCTCATCATTGGGTGTTCTATGGTTGTGGGTATAAGCATTCCTTGGTTGGGGTGGGGGATGCGGGGAGGGGGGTGGATAGGGGTAAGGGTTGGATTTACGGGTACGTTTATGTACATACGTTTTCAAGGTGCTTTGTTCTGTCTCTATGCTCGGTCCTCAGACATTGGATTGGTTAAATGTTATACTAATGTGTTGATCTGCAGTGTGCTTGAGTACTATATACCTGATTTCACCTCCTTGAGGGATGGGTTGCTGCCCCTGCGGAGCCGGTCTCTCATCCTATGATGCCACCTAATTTTTCAGATATCTCAGTTTAGGGTTATCTCCTGGAACATCAGGGGCCTGAACTCAGCTTTTAGGCGATCCCTGGTGTTCCGCTTTCTTTTTTTCCGAGTGGGGACACTAGTTCTGAGGGCCTGGGGGGGGGGGGGCATGGATTCCGTTAATTTGCATAGATTTCCTCTCGCTTCCTGTTTGGCTATAGGGCAGGAAGTAAAGGGAAATCTCTGCAATGGGACAGGGATGGTAAAAAATAAACTGACAGGGGCTATAACCCTCCCTTATTCTATCCAAAATGGGAAAAAAAAAGTGTTGCCTACAGTTCTACTTTAAGCACAAATTTCTGATAATTTCATGGAGAAGACTAAGAAGCTATAACCATGCCAGTGGTGCAGCAGAAAACATAGCACAGTGAGTAAGGTTTTTGGCCCAGGATGATGGGACAGTCAAAATTAGAAGCGGCGGGGGGCGCCCCCCCCCCCCCCCCCCCCCCACAGTTGCGGAATGCTGGCAGCCCGCATACCGGAAGCAGTGCGGCCACTTTATGGGGGTGCTAGACTTTTTTGCCTCTCAGCCCAGTCCGCCCCATAAGACTGGCGCTACACTAACAGTGTAGCGCAAGCCGGCGGGGACTCTTTCCGTGCTGCCCCCCTGTGCTGCCCTAGGCCTGGGCCTTGTCGGCCTAGGCCAGGATACAGTGTTGCCTGTACTATGGTGGAACCCTTTTAAAGAATGCACCTCTGTACCATGTTCCTTATTCTTCTGCTATATTTTCTTGCACTGTTCTGGAAAAACATAAAAATCCAATAAATGATTTGCGAAACAAAAAAAAATGCTGATTTTTACATGTAGGAGAGAAATGTTAGACTTGGCCTAGGGGTTAAGTAGTTAAGCATGGGGATTGATTCACTGGGGAATTTATTACAACTGAAGCAGCCAGAATCTGGAGTAGCTGTGCAATGCAACCAACTTCCCATTTTAGGTGAAGATCTGCTTTAAGATTTAGGTAGATCTTTAAAACCCTATGCATGTAAGATAGCCCAAAAGCTGCTTAAAATGTTTTGCTGTTTTTCAAAGGCCATGTTTAGGACGTCCCTGTGTTACCTTTTCTGCCAGAACTCGTTAAGTAGGCTACAGAGTGCTGTGACAAAGGTGAGTTCTGCTTGTATTGTTAGCTGGCCAATGCCCAGTTAATAGTCCTTAGAAATTGGACTATGCTCTAACAAAACATTTGATCAAACATCTATGGTCGTTTTGTCCACCCCTTCAGGGAAAGGATCTGCGTACCTGACTGGAGGCCTCTGGGCTGAAGCTCAGGACCTGGAAGGCTTGCTCCCTATAGAAGTTTTATGTCTTTGTATGTCTCAAATATATCGTTCTAAACTTGTAGTGACCATACATGCAGTACTTATCTCCTGAGGAAGCCATCATTTGGGGAAACATGTAGAACAAGAAATTATTGCTGTTCATTTACTATATGGTTATTGTATGATGATATCCTGATGATTTTATCTATGTATAAATAAATTTGATATTTTTATATATTGGTTTTGATTTGTTCGTGGCACCCTAAAAATCCCATTATCTCTTTCCTATCACACTATTTTCAATATAGGGATGTCGTGCCGTTGATTATCCAACATCCAGCAATTATTAATACTCCTTTAGAACTTTCAAAGCCCAAGACTCTTAGGTGTAGAGGCAGTGTAAAGAATTTAGGAAAGTTCCTGATCTCCCATCAAATGGCCTCCCCTCCTAAAGCAGGGTTACATACTGTATACACAGTATATAATGGGTAAATTTGCCATTTTTATATTCTGGAACTATATTATGAAAAGCTTCTGTCTTCTCCATGTCATTATAGGAAAGGAGAGTGACCAATGTTGACAGCACAACTAATAGGAAAAAAATCTATTCCAGCAAATTGGAAAAAAAGTGGCACCGTGCCATTGTTTTTGGGCAGACTTCATGGGTATTTGACATCTAACTGTATTCTGAAATAATTTCTTATGCAGGAGGATTGCTACAGTTAGCTATCTAGGGATTATTAGAAAGCAGTAGCATGAGAGAGGAAGCGATTAAAAACTTACAGCCTCTATAAACAGGTACTATTAGTTAAAATTGCATAGGGAATAGAAAGAGCCATTTTAAAGATTATAAAAACCCTAATGTAGCACTTACCACTGAAGGAGCCACAGATGTTTGGGTTCCCCTGTTGCTGGTGTTAGCGACCCTCTAGGCAGTAATGCACTCGCTGACACACTGAGGCTGAAAGAATGTTTTTTTTAATTTGGGTAACATGCCCAGCAGTGTAGGACAACAGTACCATAAACAGTGGCATAAACAGTTACACCAAAGATGCAGTTTACAAACAAGATAACATTAGTAGCACAAATAATGAATGTCCTAAATCTGGGCGATATACACAGGGGCTATAAGACACATTTGCTCCTTATTCACTTTCTCATTGGCCAGTGGTAAATGGTTGTCAGTGGCCGGCGTTGGGGGCCCAGAGTCTACATTGGAGCCCTCTAAACAGAGTTTTATAATCCCAGAAATAATGGGATAAACACTCCTCAGAACAAATGCCTGGGGGACCCAGAAAGGGATAGTACTGTCCCTTTAAGCAGGAATGTGACAAAGGTGGTGGCCAAAGGCCTCTTACCACTTTGGAGTTCATCATGAAAATTCCTTCATCTCTTGGGGCGTCCAGTACACAGTCACTGGATTCGACTGTAGACTGTTCCTGACATATTGACAGCAAACCCAGAATGCAGCAGTTGAAGGAGTGCCTCGCTCGATAGATTTACAGCAGGATGACCTCTCTCTGGGTTAAAGTTCAAGTGCAGTTCCTCTGCAGATTGGCAAGGGCATCCCTGGCAGGTGGGCTTCCACATTCAGCAGCAGAACCCAGGTGCAGCAGTGATTTTGCCCAATCAGGGTGGCAAAATCAGCCTCTGACAAACAGAGCAGCAGTGGTCTCAAAGCAGCAGAGCAGTCATGTAGGCTCCGTGGCAGCCTAGCCTTCTATATGCACAGTGCGTTGCACAGGATCCCTTCTCCCAGTGACGGGACAAGGTCATGTAGAGCCCAGGGCGAACATGACAAATTGTGCCCCCCCACCCCCAAGATGTATGATTATGTGTCAGCCAAACCCCCCCCCCCCCCCCCCCCCCAAATAAAATCGAGCAGTAACCTGCATGTTCCCCCTAAGCATAAATCTCCCCTTCCTCCCAGTACAAATCCTCCCCCTGCTGAAATCCCCCCTCCTGGCACAAATCTTTGCCCCCCCCCCATCCCCTCCAGCTCAAATCCTCCCTCTCCACACATGCCCCCAGCACACCCCCCCTCTACCCCTAAAATTCCCCCTTCCACGCACAAATCCTCTCCCTCCACTCCAACCCCCCCCCCCCCCTCGTAGCGCAAATACCCCCCAATTATCCCTACTAGCATAAATCCCCCTCCTACCATATTACCTTTTCTAGCACAAACCCCCCCACCAAGAACAATTCCCCCTTCACCCCCCCCCCCCAAATCACCGCTCCTAGCACACCTCCCCAAATTTCCCCTTCTGGAACAATTCTTACCCCCTGCCCTCCTCTCCCCCCAACTCCTCGTGGTGCCCCCCCACTTCATATGATAACACAGTGCCCAGGGCAGCCGCCCCTCCTGCCCACCCCTTGTCCCGGCCCTGCCTTCTCCTCCAGCAATGCAGTTCTCACAATGTAGTCTCCCAGCTGAAGCCTGTGTCCTTTCCCCACCAGCATTCTGCAGCACACATTGTCCTCTTGCAGGAAGCTCAGCAACCTCTTGACAGTCACAGGAGCTTCCTCCAGCACCTTTCTCCACTCACTCTCAATGTGAAACTGTCCTTCCAGTTTGTTTTCCCAGTTCCCTCCCATTGCTCAGCAACTTCCCCTCCTGGGAGGTTTAGTCCCATTCAGTCTTTCCCTTGCTGGGCTATGCCTTCCTTGGGACTACATCCCCCATAAGTCCTTGCAGGTCCCATCCTTAATAGTCTGACCTCCCAGGGCTTCATCTGCAGCCAATAGGAATCCTCCTTTCACTGTGGAGAGAGGAGAGAAAGAGGTATAGCAGCAGCACACACAATCCCATCTTAAAGGGTCAATAATACCTGGAAGCACTACCTATCTACTACATGTGTTGCATTAAAAAAATGATGTCATGTCAATTTTTGTCTGCATAGTGGTGGCTTGGCAGTCCATTTAAAATAATACAATGCCTTAACACAACAAAGCGCTAAAGTGTGAGTGGGCCCATAATCATTATTGCCAGTGGTGTCAATAATCCCAGGCATATAAGTTTTCTGTGTGTTAGGTGTTGAAAATGAAAATATTCTTGCTAAATTTATGGTTGTAATTTGTGGTTAGAGGACATAGTGATACAGTACTATGTCAAAAGTTCACAGATACATTTGCAGCCACTGTTGCATCTTTCTGTCCATCCTGAAAGACTTCACGCAGCTGCTTTGTGGCTATGTATGGAAATAAAAAGTAATAGTGCAGCGCTCTAGTCAATATTCCAATGCCCTAATACTATCTTACACACTACCTCTAGCAGCAATCATAAATAAGAGTGAGAGGGATAATACAAATGTAGCGCCGACACTTTACTAAAGTGTGCGCTATAATACAAATTTAGTTTTTTCCAGAACTGTAACGGAGTTCTGGGGGTTAATTGTACAGGTCTTTTGACAAGAGAGGATCAAACTATGGTCCGAATAGGATAGTAGCCTGATAAGTAGCGCTGAAGTAAATCACATCAAAAAATATGTAGGCATGATAAATAAAAATACAGACATATAGAACATAAAAAAACCTAAACAAATATGACTATACAAATAATCCCACGTGGTGAATAGTTTAACCACTTGCTTACTGGGCACTTAAACACCCTTCCTGCCCAGACCAATTTTCAGCTTTCGGTGCTCTCACACTTTGAATGACAATTACTCAGCCATGCAATGCTGAACCCAAATGAATTTTTTGTCCTTTTTTCCCCACAAATAGAGCTTTCTTTTGGTGGTATTTGATCACCTCTGGGTTTTTTATTTTTTGCGCTATAAATGAAAAAAGACCGAAAATTTTGAAAAAAAAACGCATTTTCTTTGTTTCTGTGATAAAATTTTGCAAATTATTAATTTTTCTTCATAAATTTTGGCCACAATTTATACTGCCACATATCTTTGGTAAAAATAACCCAAATTAGTGGATATTATTTGGTCTTTGTGAAAGTTACAGACTCTACAACCTGTGGTGCAAATCATACAAAATTGATCACACCTGATGTACTGGTGGCCTATCTCATTTCTTGTGACCCGAACATGCCAGGAAAGTACAAATACCCCCCAAATGACCACTTTTTTGAAAGTAGACATTCCAAGGTATTTAGTAAGAGGCACGGTGAGCTTTTTGATGCTGTCATTTTTTTCCCACAATTCTTTGCAAAATTAATTATTTTTTTATTTTTTATTTTTTTTCACAAAATTGTCATTCTAATAGGTTATTTCTCTCACATGGAATGTGTATACCACAAATGACACCCCAAAATAAATTCTGCTACTCCTCCTGAGTATTACGATACCACATATGTTGGACTTTTCCACAGCCTGGCCACATAGAGAGGCCCAACATGCAGGGAGCGTCATCACGTGTTCTAGGAGCATAAATTACACATCTAACTCGTTGACTACCTATTACACTTCTGAAGGCCCTGGAGCACCAGGACAATGACACGTGACACTGACGACAGGTGGCACTGATACGTGGCACTGATGACATGTGACACTGATGTGGCACTGGTGACAGATGGCACTAGTATGGGGCACTGATGACACGTGACACTGATGACAGACGGCACTAATACGGGGCACTGATGACATGTGACACTGACAGATGGCACTGATGACAGATGGCACTAATACGTGGCACTGATGAGAGATGGCACTAATATGCGGCACTGATGACAGATGGCACCGACACGTGGCAATGATGACACGTGACACTAATGACAGATGGCACTGATGACAGATGGCACTAATATGTGGCACTGATGACACGTGACACTGATATGGCACTGATGACAGATGGCACTGATGTGGCACTGATGACACGTGGATGGGGACGGGTGGATGGGGACAGGTGGATGGGGTGGATGGTGACGGGTGGATGGGGTGGATGGTGACGGGTGGATGGGGACAGGTGGATGGGGTGGATGGGGACAGGTGGATGGTGACGGGTGGATGGGGACGGGTGGATGGGGACGGGTGGATGGGGACGGGTGGATGGGGACGGGTGGATGGGGTGGATGGGGTGGATGGGGACAGGTGGATGGTGGCAGGTGGATGGGGACGGGTGGATGGGGACGGGTGGATGGTGACGGGTGGATGGGGACAGGTGGATGGGGTGGATGGTGACAGGTGGATGGTGACAGGTGGATGGTGTGGATGGTGACAGGTGGATGGTGGCAGGTGGATGGCAGCAGCTGGATGGGGACACAGATCGCACATTTAGTTTTTTAGTTTTTTTTTTTTTACGTACGGCGCTGCAGCCGTTGTTCTCTCTCTCCCCACACGCTGTCTGTGTGAGGAGAGAGAGCGGCGCTGACAGATGATCTCATATGTTTCCATATGAGATCATCTCTCATTGGACACGCCGATCTCGCTGTAAACGGCCGCTGTAATTGGCCGTTTACAGCGATCTGTGACCGGCCGTGTCCGACGGCCAGCACAGAACTTCCCCGATGCGCGCTCTCAGGAGCGCGCATTAGGGAAGTAAACAACAGGACGTCCAGGGACGTCCTCCCTGCAAGGAGCGTCCGCGCTGCAGCCGTCTTTCGGCTATAGCGCGGGCGCGAAGAGGTTAAAGTGTCCTAAACGGGAAAAATAAATATATATATTTTATACACTAAAAGTTTGAAGATGACCTTCAAAAAATAAATTGTGCACAAAAAATAAACCAGAAGGTGCTACAGTGTTCATAAGTGTTCATAAAGATTTGAAACGAGAAAAAACTCAAAGTGAAAAAACAAATGATTGGTGCTCCTATGACAAAGCCGTGTATCTTCACAAAAAATATAAAATCGATCAATCTTCCACCACACCGTTGTGCTCAAAGGTGTCCACTCCCATAGGAAACTCACTCACCGAATGTTGTTGCCCACACTCACGTGTAGGGCTAACTAGCATAAACACTCTCCCACAATCGATCAGCGTTCCTCCAATTTTCCTCCAGTATTGTCAATTTAGTGAAAACGCAGTGTTCCACATGCAAATAAACAAATGTGCTCCAATAGTGTATTATTGCAAATTTATTAAAAATTAGCCCACACTTCAAGCTTCAAACATTAAACTCACATTTTAAAAGAATAAAATAAGCAGAATTGGATCACAAAAACGCCACAGCAGGCTCCACTTCAATATTCAAAACACTGCAATATCACTTCAGACTGTAGATACTAGGTCACGGCGGACCTGAGGTGCCTGCAAAGCCACACTGTAGTTCTCACCCTCTACCAGTATTGGTACGCCTCAATATTCCAACACAGCTAGTAGGGATAAGTAGTTCATGCAGATGCTAGAATCGAGTGCTGCTAAGCCACGCCCCCGACATGTTTCGTCACTTCCTGGACTTATTCATGGGGTTGGCCGAGCGGTCAGTCACTAACTACGATCTGACGGCGCCATTACTAGGTAGGCTTATGCCATAAGATGGGAGGTATTTCTCCTCCAACTCATCATGTGGGGGGATGTTTGGCTCACCTGATTGGATGAACTGAGGAGTGGGAGTGGCCAGACCTACAGTGTCTGACACATTAAAGTTTAATAGGATTATTTATTCCACCAATGGGGAGGGAGGGGAGGGTATATATTCCTTAGTGACTGACCGCTCGGCCAACCCCATGAATAAGTCAAGGAAGTGACGAAACATGTCGGGGCGTGGCTTAGCGGCACTCGATTCTAGCATCTGCATGAACTACTTATCCCTACTAGCTGCGTTGGAATATTGAGGCGTACCAATACTGGTAGAGGGTGAGAACTACAGTGTGGCTTTGCAGGCACCTCAGGTCCGCCGTGACCTAGTATCTACAGTCTGAAGTGATATTGCAGTGTTTTGAATATTGAAGTGGAGCCTGCTGTGGCGTTTTTGTGATCCAATTCTGCTTATTTTATTCTTTTAAAATGTGAGTTTAATGTTTGAAGCTTGAAGTGTGGGCTAATTTTTAATAAATTTGCAATAATACACTATTGGAGCACATTTGTTTATTTGCATGTGGAACACTGCGTTTTCACTAAATTGACAATACTGGAGGAAAATTGGAGGAACGCTGATCGATTGTGGGAGAGTGTTTATGCTAGTTAGCCCTACACGTGAGTGTGGGCAACAACATTCGGTGAGTGAGTTTCCTATGGGAGTGGACACCTTTGAGCACAACGGTGTGGTGGAAGATTGATCGATTTTATATTTTTTGTGAAGATACACGGCTTTGTCATAGGAGCACCAATCATTTGTTTTTTCACTTTGAGTTTTTTCTCGTTTCAAATCTTTATGAACACTGTAGCACCTTCTGGTTTATTTTTTGTGCACAATTTATTTTTTGAAGGTCATCTTCAAACTTTTAGTGTATAAAATATATATATTTATTTTTCCCGTTTAGGACACTTTAAACTATTCACCACGTGGGATTATTTGTATAGTCATATTTGTTTAGGTTTTTTTATGTTCTATATGTCTGTATTTTTATTTATCATGCCTACATATTTTTTGATGTGATTTACTTCAGCGCTACTTATCAGGCTACTATCCTATTCGGACCATAGTTTGATCCTCTCTTGTCATATATACTCATACAAGTAGCAGCTTTTAGGTTCTAGTGCTATCATCCTTAGCGCACGGGCTGGAATTTGTTTTGCTGCTCGTTTATTTCTAAATTCCACAGGAATTCCACAGACAATTGTACAGGTCTTTTACTTTGGCATCAGTTTGGCTGGGCTGTACTGAAGTTCTGCCTGATCATAGGTGCAGTGAGGCACCTGTGACAGGCTGAGAACCAAGCCTGGTTGGATGTGTTAGGTACCAATCTTTCTCAGAGCCAATCGGTGGGCGCGTCTGGCCCCGCTGTGTAGTCTGGGAAGGGGTATTTAAGATGCTGAAGTCACATGTTGTGGGTTTGGCTTGCTCTTCTGTTCCTGGTTCCGATCCGGACCAAAAACGTAAAGGGGTTCCCGGGCCCAGGAGCGTCTGCTGCCCCGTAAGCATGGTCACCCTGACCAGCCCCAGAGGCCCTCATGGTCTGGGGTGGGGATCCGTTCGTTACCGAGCCTCGGAACTGGCTAGTTCGAGGCCCAGTAACTGAAGGAGGATTCGGAGGTGTCCCGGTGTGCTCTCGGCATTGGAGAGACACAGCAACTCGTACAAGCGCCCAGGGCAGAACTCTTCATAGGAGGGCCAAGAATCTGGCTGCTCGGTAAGAGCCTGGGAGCTGCAGTTGTATGGACACTAGTGAATCCACATTTCTTACGATATCGCCAAGCTGGCTGAATTCAGGTACCGTGGGAAAAGTTCATAACTTATCTTCAGTTACAACCTAGTCTGTGGCAGAGACTTTGTAGATTTCAGACTCACTTGTTGGCTGCTAAATCCACAAGTTAGAGGTTTATCCAGCAGTGAAGCGCCCAGTTGCACGTGGCTAGTCTCTGGGCTAAAGAGACATTCGATTGATGTCAGCAGTTCTGTAGTGCCCTCTATTCCCAATTGAGAGACTGTGTTATAGTTGGATGTTACCCCTGCAAATAAAAACCCTTAAAAGGACTTTTTCTGTCAGCCTTTGAAGTTACTGGGTACTAACCCTGGTAAGCCCAGAAAAAAACAGCGGCTCCTTCGGGGGTCAGTGCTACACAAACATAGATCAAACCATAATCCATGATTATTCCAGTAGCAGAACCCATATAACTAGGATATCTGTAGCGCTCTCCTTGACCTCCAGAGGCCTGGTGGTGACCCCCAGAGTCAGGGAGGGCTGACATTTCTCCTCAGGGTGCAGGTTACTAGACATGGTGGGTGTAGTGCAAGGTGGAAAGATGGGCGCCTGTCACTTTTAAAAATTTACAAAGAGACTTGTCTGCCGCATTGAACATCCATCTCTCTTGAACCAACATCTGGTTGCAATGTGCCTCCTAGCCTATTGCATTGGCGTCTGTGGTAACTGTGGTTCAGAAGACATGCCTTAGTGGATGTGGCTTTACAGGCATCTCCCTCTTTGTGCACTAGTACAGACCCCTGTACATCAAACTTGTTTGATATATGGACTGGGATAGACGGTTTGCTTCATTGCTTTAGGAATTCTAAGTAAAAGGTGCCTGAGGTATCCATGTGTCCATGGGACCATCTGGATACAAATAGACAAAAATCCCTATTATAAGTTGAGTTTGCTCAAGGCTCTTATGTAGGACCATGTCCTCACACTCCTTAGGACCCTTTCACACGTGCGGACTGTATGTCTGTTTTTCATCCATCCATTTTCGGATGAAAAACGGACATACATGTACCCCTATGGGATAGCGGGTGTCAGCGGATTAGCATCCGCTGACACCCGCTATCGTCCGCCTCCACTATTGTCCGATTCTGCAGACAGAGGAAAACCCTATTTTTCCATCCGTCTGCAGAGCGGATCGGATGAACACGGACAGACGGTCCGTGTTCATCCGATCCCCCATAGAGGAGAGCGGAGATCTGACAGGGCGGCCCCTGCACAGTGTGCAGGGACCGCCCTGTCATCTGCCGACTCAGCGGGGATCAGCTGAGCGATCCCCGCTGAGCAGCGGATCTTCATGGGGCGGATCAATACGGATCCGCCCTGTGTGAAAGGGGCCTTACTTTCTGAATGATTGCCCACACTTTCTGAGATGGCAGAGACACCGTCCCTTTTGCGGTGTTGAATAAGGCATCTAAACTGGAAAAAAAGATGACTAGTTTGATGATTTACTATCCAACCATATCTTGATAGTGTAGGCCACAGCATCCACCTGTGTTCCACTAGCTGGGCTGGATCTTTTTATAGGAGAATATCGTCTCGTTAGTGATAAGAACTGAGACCCAGTTCTCGTAAAGAAGCTTGGATAGTATTCTGAGGGAAGTGCAGGGTCCAAAGGGGAGACTCTGGAATTGTAGATGGATCCGGTCGACCGAAAATCTCAGATATTTCTGTAACAGTTGTAGTATGGGTGCGTGCAAGTAAGCATCCCTGAATCCACGGGTACGTTTAATTCGGCTGTTCTGGGGAATCAGGTCTGACTTTCCTCCTGTGACGCGGGAAATGGCTTTTTGTAACCTTTCTTCAAAGAGTGATTTACCATCAAAAAAACTGTATTTATACTAATTTTGTTTTGACACACTGCCACAGTGTAGTTCTGACCACAATACCCATATGGCTATCACAAGTAGTGACATTGATCTTGCGAAGCATCGAATTGTATCCATCGCCGTCTCACCGGTGAAGTCTGCTGAGAGACATAATTCGTCCATAGCCTTGACAATATTTTCCTTAGGGACATTTTAATGAATCACTGTTTCCATGTTTTTGATCCATGCCCGCAGGGCTTTGGAAACAGATGATAAGGCAATTGCTGACTTCCAATCGTTTACCCGCCATTTGGTAAGTTCCTTTAAGTTGGGGACTATTCGTCTGTCTAAAGGATCCTCAATTGAGGTTGAACCATCGGCTGGTGAGATGAAATTCTTTGTTATACGAACCACTGCCACGTCTACCTCCGGTGGACCATCTGGCATTGCAGGATCTTGTTCCGACAGTGGATAAAGTTTTCTTAGGCAATTGGGAGGCAATTTTTTATTTTATTTTTCTTCAACAATGTCCCTGACATCATCCATCAGAGCAAGCCTATGTTTCCATTATAGCGACCTGAAATTCGCGTGATTTTGCCGCGATTTTGATACAACTTGAAACAATGTCTGTGTATTCTTGAGGTCTATGGACCTCAAGTCGCATCAAAGTGGGACCAAAGTAGTGCAGGGACTACTTTGATGTCGCTGCCACTTGAAGTCACACAGATATGAATGTTACTCATTGGAAATCATGGGGTACGACCTGTCATGCGACTTTGCAGTCACAGGTCGCATGACAAGTCGCACTAGTAGATACCGAAATAAGCCGAAAGAAGGAAACCTGCTTCTTTAGAAATGGGAAGTACATCTTTGTCTTCTCAGATGTAGTGTCGGCTTCCTCCCAGCCAATAGCTGGCTTTACAGCCTGGACATAGGGCTGAACTAGGAAAAGGTTTAAGTTCGAGGTATCCTCAGATGGCCCCCCATCACCCAGATGTCTAGGAGGGATACTTGCTGTGTGGTGAGAGGATTCTCACGAGGATGGGCCAGGAAGAGTTAACTTCTCTGGAGGAGGTTGAGCTAATTGCTGCAATGGAACAAGATACAACCCTCAAAAAAAATTTTGACAAACAAGGGTAACATTTTTTAAATTTGCCCCTATTCAAGATGCCCGCCACAACCTCAGGCCAGAACGCGCAAGCGCGGCCAGTGGCACTAGGACCTATGCAGCCCGCCCAAATCAGCCAAGCCCACGAGCCGGCTCCTGACGTAGAGCTGGCAGGAAGATGCTGAGGGACTCAGAAAAGCTGGCACGAGGTGCGCTCCACCCACTATAGCAACCAGGAAAGAAGGTACAATATCACAAGGAGGGGAAGGTGATTGGGGAGGAAGAAAGCGAAAAAGAGAGAGAGGAATGCAAGGAAAGGAAAGTGAGAGAGAATAGATGACAGGAGGGAGAAATGGAAGGATAAGGCTAAGTGAAAAATAGATATAGCTGCTTTCTCTGCTGCAGGCTTGAGCAAATTCCAGTATATAAATGCAGATAGGAGCTCTTAGTTAAGAGACAACTGCTGTCCCAAAAGACCCACAGAAGATCCTATCAGCGCATTTAACTGCCCAAGAATAGGGACTGCACCTGGGAGAGGCTTGAACCCAGCTGGAAGCTGCCGACTGCAGAGGTAAGGGACGTTCGACCACCATTCACTGACTATGAGGAATAAAAGGAGAATGCTGGGAGTGCACTAATCCTTTTAATTTATAATATTCACTGGTCCTGAGGGAGAAGCCAATGCGGAGCTGCCATGGAGGCACCAGGAAAACCTTTTTTTATATTTTGGATAGAGCAAGGGAGGGTTATTACCCCTCTCAGATTTTTTTTCTTTCACCATCTGTGTCACATTGGGGAGATTTCCCTTCACTTCCTGTCCAATAGCCAAACAGGTAGTGAGCAGAAATTCCTGCAAATTAGGGGAATTCCTTGGGGTCACCAGAACAAGTGTCACCATTGGAAGATTTCTCCTCTATTACTTGTCTGGGGACAACCCAAAATTTGTGATTTTCTTTTACTTTCAATTTCAATGATTTTGGTAAACAGGACAAAAAGAGAAGATTAAAACTGACAAGCTGTCTGATCCCTCTTCACTCTATCCACAACTAATTTTAAAAAAAGTTTTGCCTTTAGTTATACCTTACATGAACTCAGAAAGACAGAAAGAAATGCATTTTTGTTCAATTATTTTTTATTGTATTAATAGCGGCAGATACAAAGCCATAATTAAAATACAATGTACACATAGTTACATAGTTAGTTAGGTTGAAAAAAGACACAAGTCCATCCAGTTCAACCACAAATAAAAAAATAAAAATAAAAATATATATCATACAATCCCATATACCCCATTCTATACCCACAGTTGATCCAGAGGAAGGCAAAAAAAAAAACAGTAGAGCGTGCTCCAATTTGCTAAAGCAGGGGAAAAAATTCCTTCCTGACCCCCCGAGAGGCAATCGGATTTTCCCCGGATCAACTTTACCTATAATTGTCAGTACCCAGTTATAATATGTACATTTAGGAAAGTATCCAAGCCTTTCTTAAAGCAATCTACTGAGCTGGCCAGAACCACCTCTGCAGGGAGTCTATTCCACATTTTCACAGCTCTTACTGTGAAGAAACCTTTCCGTATTTGGAGATGAAATCTCTTTTCCTCTAGACGTAAAGAGTACACCCTTGTCCTCTTTGTTGACTGTAAAGTGAATAACTCAACACCAAGTTCACTATATGGACCCCTTATATATTTATACATGTTGATCATATCCCCCCTTAATCTCCTCTTATCAAGGGTGGATAAATTCAGTTCCTCTAATCTTTCCTCATAGCTGAGCTCCTCCATGCCTCTTATCAGTTTGGTTGCCCTTCTCTGCACTTTCTCCAGTTCCCCGATATCCTTCTTGAGAACTGGTGCCCAAAACTGAACTGCATATTCCAGATGAGGTCTTACTAATGATTTGTACAGGGGCAAAATGATATCTCTCTCTGGAGTCCATACCTCTCTTAATACAAGAAAGGACTTTGCTCGCTTTGGAAACCGCAGCTTGGCATTGCATGCTATTATTGAGCTTATGATCTACCAAAACCCCCAGATCCTTCTCCACTACGGATTCCCCCAGTTGTACTCCCCCTAGCATGTATGATGCATGCATATTCTTAGCCCCCAAGTGCATAACTTTACATTTATCAACATTAAACCTCATCTGCCACATAGTCGCCCAATTAGACAGAGCATTGAGGTCGGCTTGTAAATTGGAGACATCCTGTAAGGACGTTATTCCACTGCATAGCTTGGTGTCATCTGCAAAGACAGAAATGTTACTTTTGATCCCAGACCCAATATCATTTATAAAGATATTAAAAAGTAAGGGTCCCAGCACTGAACCTTGGGGTACACCACTGATAACCTTAGACCATTCAGAGTAAGAATCATTAACAACTACTTTCTGAATTCTGTCTTTTAGCCAGTTTTCTATCCATTTACAAACCGATATTTCCAAACCTGTAGACCTTACCTTACACATGAGCCGTGTGTGGGGAACTGTATCGAACGCTTTTGCAAAATCCAAGTATACCACGTCCACCACCACCCCTCTGTCCAAGGTTTTACTTACCACCTCATAAAAAGAAATGAGGTTTGTCTGACAACTTCTGTCTTTCATGAACCCATGCTGTCTGTTGCTTAAAAAAAAAATTTTCCTGCAAGAACTCGTCTATGTGGTCTTTTATTAATCTCTCCAGTATCTTCCCAACTATAGAAGTTAAACTAACAGGTCTATAGTTACTTGGTAAAGACTTTGTTCCCTTTTTAAATATAGGCACCACGTTTGCCCTGCGCCAATCCAGTGGTACTATTCCTGTCATTAATGAGTCCCTAAAAATTAGATACAATGGCTTTGAAATTACAGAGCTCAATTCTTTTAGGATCCGTGGGTGGATGCCATCAGGTCCAGGTGCCTTATCCACCTTTAGTCTGTCTAAATATTTCTGGACCATATCACTTTTGAGCCATTGTGGATTTGGGGCTGTGTCACTACCACCCACATTGTGGACATGAGCTCCCCCATGCTCCTTTGTATACACAGAGCTGAAGAAAGTATTTAATAAATTAGCCTTCTCTTTGTCCCCAGTCACCCACTCTAGATTATTTTGTAAAGGGCCTACATGCTCAGACCTGACCTTTTTACTATTAATATATTTGAAGAATTTTTTGGGGTTTGTCCTATCTTTTGCAATCTGTCTTTCGTTTTGAATTTTTGCATCCTTGATTTCCTTTTTACATATTCTGTTATGTTCTTTGTAACATTTAAATGACACTAGTGATCCTTCATTTTTATATTTTTTATGGGACATATGGGACTTTACTAGACAACATAGAAAGATAACTAGTCCTCTAGTCAATTTAGCATGTTCTTTACAGGCTGATTAGAAATCGCTATGCAATCCAGAGAATCGCTAATATTCCTAACATAACACTGTAGAGAACAGACAAAACTGCATTTCCATGCTGTTTATTAAAACCAGCATAAAGGAATAAAAAAATATGCTTACAAACTACAAGTTGTCATTACCAACCTCAATCTGAAAATGTTACCTGTTATGCTGACCCTGTGTATTTAAAAAGGAGCTTCAAACTGAATGACTACTCCCCAGTCCTTACCTGTTATCCAGAGTTGTCCTTACAGTAATTCGCATACTCACCTGCCCAGTGGATCCAGTGCTATCCTTCTGTGATCCGTTGGCCCGATGTCACACGCCTTATCCTGCCTGGTGCCAGGAGCCTCTTTTTGGTGCCCTAATTGCTTGGGCCAGGCCCACCCCACTCTGCCCACTGTGACATGGAAAGTGAAGCATCCTGAGATATGTAATGTACCAATCTCAGGAGGCGTCAGAGCACTGGAGACGTCCTTAAAACCACGACGACCAGAAAGCAGGCAAAAAAAAATGTAAAAGGTAAACAAAGTATGAAAAAAACTTACAATTTAGATTGCTGAGGAGGCGAAAAATGATGCCCACTGCATTGAGAGGGTGAAGGTCCACTTTAATACTTTGAACTTAGGCCTTGTATGCAAGTCAGCAGTGGCAGTCTTCATGATTTTCTCATGACAGATTTACTTTACAGATACAAATTCAAAATGCTACTATTATTTATAAGGAAAAAATAAAAGTCAAAAATCTGATGTCCTACTTGTTATTTAATAAACTCTCTTTGCCTACATTAAAAGACCAGGTTCAGTTATTGATGTACAAACAATATGGATAGAGCTCCATCTAGTGGTAAAAAATGAAAGTCACAAGCCCCACTTGAAACAATTTGTAGGGCTTGTTCACACCACAAAAACGCACTCCAGGTGTGTTTCTGCATGAGTGTTTTTAAAGTATTACAGTGCATATTTAATGCGTTTCTGCTGCTTTTTCTCTTTTTCCCTGTCTTTTTTTTTTTTTTCACTGGACTAGGGTCGTTGCATTTTTGATACTTTCCAGTGCATTCCAGCGCATTTTTTGATGTATTTCAGGGCTAGTTCACACCATGTGCATTCCAGTCCTTTTTTTTTTTTCTTCATCCAAAATAGAAAGTAGGTTACATGGTTTTCAAAGGCATAGTTCACACCAGTGCTTGCAGTTCCACTGTGTTCTGGTTCCAGAAAAAAAAGTTGCTTCATTTTTGCTGCACAGAACTGTACTGGAATGTGGTAAAATGCATAAAAAATGCATCAGAATGAACCTACACGCATCAAAAACGCACTGGACACAAAAAACAAGAAAAGAAAAAAAAAAGCATCTAGAATGCACCCGGAAACGCATCAAAAATATGCATGCAGAAACGCATCCGGAATGGATCTAAAGAACGTTTTTGTGGTGTGAACTAGCCCTTACTGTGTTCAAGTATGGTCCATTTCAGGAAAAATGCAGCATGTTCTACTTTTTTTCCTGGAACTGGTGTGAACTATGCCTTTGGAAACCATATAACCTACTTTCTATGCATTTATGATGCAGAAAAAAACTCAGTGGACTGCATGTGGTGTGAACTGGCCGAAAATTGTAATGAAAGTGATGAATCTAATAACATCTATGTAAATGTCAGTTGTTCAGAGGGGTAAGTAAGACCTGGTTCACACCACAAAGATGTACTCCAGATTTGTTCCAGGTGCGTATCTGCATATGCATTTTTAATGTATTCCAGTGTGTTTTTGATGCATTCGTATGAATTCCAGATGCTTTTTTCTTTTTCCTGTGTTTTTTCACTGTACTGGAGTCTGGTTTTTGATGTGTTCCAATGCATTCCGGTGCGTTTTTGATGCCTTTTGCCATGTTCCAGTAGAGTCCAGTGCAGAAAAAATGCAGCATGCCATGTTTTACTTTTTTTTCTGAAACTGAAATGCCCGGGAACTGACTGCACTGGTGTGAACTACTGTATGCCATAAAGCAAGTAAATATTACTGTATATACTTTCCTATCTATTTACTAATGGTAACAGCATAAGGATTATAAACAGTCAATGTTGGTTAACCAGTTAACAACCGGCCCATAGCCGAAAAACGGCTACAGGGCGGTTTGTTAACTTTGGGAGGGCGTACATGGACGTCCTCCCAGAATTCCACTCTCGCGCGCCCCCTGGGGCGCGCATCCGAGAACTTCCGTGACTGCCGGGTCCAGAGACCCGGCGCATCACGGATCCCGGTGAACGGCCGCTGGTCGCGGCCGTTTACCACGTGATCGCATCGTCAAATGACAGCGCGATCACATGTCAACAGACCGGCGTGATTTCCGGTTCCTCCCTCCCCTCTCCGTCCAGTGTGAGCGGAGAGGGGAGAGATCTGTGGCAGCAGTGCTGTGGGCTGCATGTGTAGTGCCCACAGCCTGCTCAGGGAGTCATCCATCCATCCCTGCTCACCGATCCCAGCCATTCTCTGTATACCCAGCAATACTCTGCATACCCAGCAATACTCTGAATACCCAGCCATACCCAGCAATACTCTGAATACCCAGCCATACCCAGCAATACTCTGCATACCCAGCCATAACCAGCAATACTCTGCATACCCAGCAATACTCTGCATACACAGCCATACCCAGCAATACTCTGCATATCCGGCCATACTCCGCATACTCGGCCATACTCTGCATACTCGGCCATACTCTGCATACTCGGCCATACTCTGCATACTCGGCCATACTCTGCATACATGTTCATACTCTGCATACACGTCCATGCTCTGCATACCCGTCCATACTCTGCATACCCGTCCATACTCTGCTTACCCGTCCATACTCTGCATGCTCTGCATACCTGTCCATACTCTGCATGCTCTGCATACCCGCCCATGCTCTGCATACCCGCCCATGCTCTGCATACCCGCCTATACTCTGCATACCCGCCCATGCTCTGCATACCCGTCCATACTCTGCATGCTCTGCATACCCATCCATACTCTGCATACCCGCCCATGCTCTGCATACCTGCCCATGCTCTGCATACCCGTCCATACTCTGCATACCCGTCCATGCTCTGCATACCCGTCAATACTCTGCGTGCTCTGCATACCCGTCCATACTCTGCAAACCCAGCCATACTCTTCATGCTCTGCATACCCAGCCATACTCTGCAAACCCAGCCATACTCTTCATGCTCTGCATACCCAGCCATACTCTGCATACCCAGCCATACTCTGCATACCCAGCCATACCCTGCATACCCACCCATACCCTGCATACCCAGCCATACCCTGCATACCCAGCCATACTCTGCCTTCCCAGCCATCCATACTCTGCATACCCATCTATCCATACTCTGCATACCCATCCATCCATCCTCATCCATACTCGGCATACTCATCCATCCATCCTCAGTAATACTCATCCATCCATCCATGCTCAGCCATCCCATCCACCCCCATCCATAATTAGCCATACCCAGCCGTACCCAGCCGTACTCAATCGTACTCAGTCATACCGAGCCATACTCAGCCGTACCCAGCCATCCCATCTATACCCATCCATACTCAGCCGTACCCATCCATACTCATTCATGCTCAGCCATCCAAGGCTCATCTATCCCCATTCATGCTCATCCATGCCACTACAGTGCCTCACAAAAGTGTAATAGGTAGTCAAATTAGATTTGAAACTTATGTCCCTAGAACACCTGACGGCGCTCCCTGGATGTTGGTCCTCTGTATGTGGCTACGCTGTGGAAAAGTCTCACACATGGGGTATCGCCATACTCAGGAGGAGTAGGAGAATCTATTTCGGGGTGTAATTTTTGCCACGTGCATGTTATGTGTTCGAAATATTGTGTAAATTGGACAACGTTGTGTAAAAAAAAAAATGTGGTTTAATTTTCTTTACACATTTTCCAAAAAAATGACATGTTCAAAAGACTTGATATGCCTCATAGATTATACATTGGGTTGTTTTCTTTCCAAAATGGGGTCATTTTTGAGGCGTTTCCATTGTCCTGGTTCTCCAGGGCCTTCCAAAGTGTAAGAGGTAGTCAAGAAATTATATGTGTAATTTATGCTCTAAGAATGCCCGATGGCACTCCCTGCATGTTGGGTCTCTGTATGTGGCCACGCTGTGTAAAAGTCTCACACATGTGGTATCGCCATACTCAGGAGGAGTAGTAGAATGTGTTTTGGGGTGTAATTTGTGCTATGCATAGGCTGTGTGTGAGAAATAACCTGCTAATATAAAAATTTTGTGAAAAAAAAGAAAAGAAAATCTTGATTTTGCAAAGAATTGTGGGAAAAAAATTACAACTTCAGAAAACTCCCCATGCATCTTACTAAATACCTTGGAATGTCTACTTTCCAAAAAGGGGTCATTTGGGGGGTATTTCTACTTTGCTGGCTTGTTAGGGTCTCAAGAAATGGCCGTCAGTACTTCAGGTGTGATCAATTTTCAGAGATTGGCACCATAGCTTGTGGACTCTATTACTTTCACAAAGACCAAATAATATACACCGATTTGGGTTATTTTTACCAAAGATATGTAGGGGTATAAATTTTGGCCAAAATATATGAAGAAAAAATACTAATTTGCAAAATTTTATAACACAAACGAAGAAAAAATTGGTATTGTATTGTGCTTTTGTGCATTAAATATAAAAGAAAACTGAGACCACATATACTACTTTAACCACTTGACCACTGGGCAGTTAAATTCCCTTCCTAACCAGACCAATTTTCAGCTTTCGGTGCTCTCACATTTTGAATGACAATTACTCCGTCATGCAACACTGTACCCAAATGAATTTTGTGTCCTTTTTTTCACACAAATACAGCTTTCTTTTGGTGGTATTTAATCACCGCTGGGTTTTTTATTTTTTGCGCTATAAATCAAAAAATACTGAAAATTTGGTAAAAAAAATAAATAAAAATTCTTTGTTTCTGTTAAAAATTATTGCAGAGTATTGGCAGAGTATTGGCGAGTATTGGCAAGTATTGGCAAGTATCTGAAGAACCGCTGTGCAAATACCATGTGACATAAAACAAATTTGCAAAACCCACCAATTTATTCTCTAGAGCCTCTGCTTTAAAAAAAAGAATGTTCGGGGGTTCCAAGATATTTTCTAGCAAAGAATACTGACTCTTACATGTAAACAAAAAGTGCCAAAAAGGCCTGGTCTTCAATGGTTAAAAAAATTACACTTAAAAATGGCACCAATTCCTCCAGAGTTTATAAATTAGGGCCAGACACACTAATATATTGCCATTCTATCCAGGAGTCTGACTAGGAGTGCCTAGGCACCTGTGAGAACTATGGGCAAAATAATAATGCAGCATGCTATGCGTGCTGTGGAAAATAGCTGGGTGTGGCCTATTTGCACTAACAGTGGGAGGGGCTAAAAGAGGGGTATGGTTAACCACTTCGCGCCCGCACTATAGCCAAAAGATGGCTACAGCGCGGACGCTAACTGCCGGGAGGGCGTCCCTGGATGTCCTCCTGTTTACTTCCGCAATGCGCGCTCCTGAGAGCGCGCATCGGGGAAGATCTGTGCTGGCCGTGTCCCTTGGACACAGTCAGTCACAGATCGCTGTAAACGACCAATCACAGCAGCCGTTTACAGTGCGATCGGCGTGTCCAATGAGAGATGATCTCATATGTAAACATATGAGATCATCTCTCATCGCCGCTCTCCCTCCTCACACAGAGACAGCTTGTGAGGAGGGAGAGATGAACGGCTGCAGCGGCCGTAAGTAAAAAAAAAAAAAAACAGAAAATAAAGTGCCACCTGTCCCCAGTGCCACCTGTCAGTGCCATTTGTCCCCAGTGCCATCTGTCCCCAGTGCCACGTATAAGTGCCATCTGTCATCAGTGCCACGTATAAGTGCCATCTGTCATCAGTGCCACATCAGTGCCACGTGTCATCAGTGCCACATAGTGCCATCTGTCATCAGTGCCATATCAGTGTCACGTGTCATCAGTGCCACATGTTAGTGCCATCTGTCATCAGTGCCATGTATCAGTCAGTGCCATCTGTCATCAGTGCCACCTGTCAGTGTCACGTGCCATCTGTTATCAGTGTCATGTGTCATCAATGCCACGTATCAGTGCCATCTGTTATCAGTGTCATGTGTCATCAATGCCACGTATCAGTGCCATCTGTCATCAGTGTCACATGTCATCAGTGCCACGTATTAGTGCCATCTGTGACATGTATTAGTGTCACCTGTCATCAGTGCCACGTATTAGTGCCACGTGTCATCAGTGCCATGTATAAGTGCCATCTGTCATTAGTGCCACATATTAGTGCCATCTGTCATCAATGTCACGTGTCATCAGTGCCCCGTATTAGTGCCATCTGTCATCAGTGCCACATCAGTGTCATGTGTCATCAGTGCCACGTATCAGTGCCATCTGTCATCAGTGCCACATCAGTGTCACGTGTCATTGTCCTGGTGCTCCAGGGCCTTCAAAAGTGTAATAGGTAGTCAACAAGTTAGATGTGTAATTTATGCTCCTAGAACACGTGATGGCGCTCCCTGCATGTTGGGCCTCTCTAAGTGGCTAGGCTGTAGAAAAGTCCCACACATGTGGTATCGTAATACTCAGAAGGAGTAGCAGAATTTATTTTGGGGTGTCATTTGTGGTATACACATGCCATGTGAGAGAAATAACCTATTACAATGACAATTTTGTGGAAAAAAAGGAAAAAAAATCTTCATTTTGCAAAGAATTGTTGGAAAAAATTACAACATCAAAAAAACTCATCATGCCTCTTACTAAATACCTTGGAATGTCTACTTTCAAAAAAGGGGTAATTTGGGGGGTATTTGTACTTTCCTGGCTTGTTCGGGTCACAAGAAATGAGATCGGCCACCAGTGCATCAGATGTGATCAATTTTTTATGATTTGCATCACAGTTTGTGGACTCTCTAACTTTCACAAAGACCAAATAATATCCACTAATTTGGGTTATTTTTACCAAAGATATGAAGCAGTATAAATTGTGGCCAAAATGTATGAAGAAAATAAAACATTTGCAAAATGTTATCACAGAAACAAAGAAAATCCGTTTTTTTTTCAAAATTTTCGGACTTTTTTCATTTATAGCGAAAAAAATAAAAAACCCAGAGGTGATCAAATACCACCAAAAGAAAGCTCTATTTGTGGGAAAAAAAGGACAAAAAATTCATTTGGGTACAGTGTTGCATGACTGAGTAATTGTCATTCAAAGTGTGAGAGCACCAAAAGCTGAAAATTGGTCTGGCAGGAGGGGGGTTTAAGTGCCCAGTAGCCAAGTGGTTAAATAAAACTATCGACATGACAAAAACACACGCAGTTATCCTGTGCTACAAGAAAGAGTCTCTCAGACATAACCCTAACCTTAGTACCTGGGACTTTACAACCTTTTTAACTCCTTCCAAGCTGATCTTCTCCCTGCTTTACCTCTTTCTGGCTCCTCTATGGTTAAGAAAAGTCTACACTGCACTGCTTCACCCCACCACCAGAGAGAGCATCTTCCGCCACATTCCACATTGCATGACATGGTGACAGTTTACTACCCTATTTGCTCTCCATTCTTATGTTTGCACTGTATAGTTGGCAATCATATTTAACAGCGTCCAGACCGCCCACCACAACTACTGCGGTAGCACGAAACAACGTACCTATATGTTGTCTCTTCTTCCGTGTCTGGGGCGCACGTGCAAAAGTTATGTCTGCTGGGACCTGTCGATCGTTGACAGGAGAGGCAGAACTTCGGTCTGCCTATGTAAACAAGGCCGACTGTCAGAGAGGAAAATGGAGATCTTGTGCTTCAGCTAAGCAGAAACACGGATTTGTGTTTTCCTCCAGTTAAGCCATCCCCCACACAGTTCGAAAGCAATCCCAAGGAGCACACTTAACCTTTTGATCGACCGTAATGTTAACCCCTTCCCAGCCAGTGTCATTAGTACAGTGAGAGTGCATTTTTTTAGCACTGATCACTGCATTAGTGTCACTGATCCCCAAAAAGTGTCACTTAGGCCCCTTTCACACTGGGGCACTTTGAAGGCGCGACAGTGCTAAAAAATAGCCCCTGCAAAGCACCCTGAAACAGTTGCTGCTGTGTCTCCAATGTGGAAGCCCCAAGGGCTTTCACACTGGTGCGGTGCGCTTGCAGGACGGTCAAAAAAGTCCTGCAAGATGCATTTTTGGAGCGCTGTAGGAGCGATGTATTTACCGCTCCTAAAGCGCCCCTTCTCATTGAAAACAATAGGGCAGCACTGCAAACCCGCCTGCGGGCAGTTTTAACCTTTTTTCGGCCGATAGCGGGAGTTAAAAACACCACGCTAGCGGTCGAATATCCCTGCTAAAACGACTGCTAAAGCGCTGCTAAATATAGCGCCGCTTTACCGCCAGCGCCCGCAACGCTTCAGTGTGAAAGTAGCCTTAGTGTCCGATTTGTCTGCCGCCATTATTAGTAAAAATAAAAATAAAAATGCCATAAAAATATTCCATGGTTTGTAGACGTTATAACTTTTGCGCAAACCAATCAATATACGCTTATTGGGATTTTTTTTTTACCAATCTGTAACAGAATACATATTGGCCTAAATTCATGAAGACATTTGCTTTGATACATTTTTTTTATTGGATATGTATTATAGCAGAAAATAAAAAAATATTGTTTTTTCATTTTTTTTAATTGTCAGTCTTTTTTTTTATAGCGCAAAAAAATAAAAACGCAAAGGTGATCAAATACCTCCAAAAGAAAGCTCTATTTGTGGGAAAAAAAGGACATACATTTTGTTTGGGTACAGTGTTGAATTAACGTGCAATTGTCAGTTAAAACAAAGCAGTGCCGTATCGCAAAAAATGGCCTGGTCAGGAAGGGGGTGAGACCTTTCGGGGCTGAAGTGGTTAATCTGTTGTTAAAATCAGCAGTTTGCTCTCTTCCTGCACTGTATACATAAAGACATCTCAGCACATGCTGAGCGGTCATGACATACGCACGCGCATTGAGCTCTTCGAAGCCGTGTGCTGTCAGAAGCACGCACGCGCAATAAGTATTACGAAGCTGCCTCTGAGAATTTAATGGGCGCGCATGCGTATTGAGTATTACGAAGCTGTCCCAGTCATGTCAGCTATGGGCACGCATGTCCTTTAGGCGCTTAGTGGAAGAGGTTACAGGAAGCGGATCACGAGCGGATTTATCAACATGTCGACTGCTATGAACTTTGGGACAAAAACGTTCAAGCCTCGACCTCCAGACAAGGGGTCTTTTCCTCTGGATCACTTTGGTGAGCAGCAGGAGAAGGGATCGGGAGTAGCCAAGCTGTCACTGTTAGTATTGTAAAATCTGACATTTCTATTTAGCATTGAAAAGGATAGTGAGATGAAAAGTAATTGCTGATCTGTGAAACAGCGCCCCTGGATGGATGATTAAGGGGTGTAGTATGGTCTGTATGGAACGTCTGACAGTATATGGTTTGTCCTCCATGTACTTTAGAACAGTGGGTGCAGCAATATTGTCTGGTTATATTTGTATCCATTTTATTTTACAATGACAGGACTGTAACCTTTTATTTTGTTATGCCTTGTCTCATCATACCCTTTAAGTAAATCTATGGGGATGAAATGTATTTTAAAGAAACATAACATGCATGACAAAGCAGACCTTTATTTCCCTGATTTAATGTGCCACCCCCCACCCTTTCTCTATTTCCAATAGTGTTATTCCCATGCACTAGCAACCAATTACAAAGCAGGGCATTGCCAAAGTAGGCGGGGCATGCATGTGGGTTTGCAAATAGTCTTTAGGATGGAAAGTTGGCGTTTGCATATCGCCTTATTAAAATATGTACGTAAACATATGTATGGATGGCTTAAAGCTGCATTAAACCCAACAGCAAACATTTATTATATTGCGGCTTACCATTTCTTAGGTGTAATGGCTGCATTTGTTTTCTTTTTTCTCTGCTGTGCTCCTTCATCCAGAGTGGGGGCACTCTAATACAGGAGGTGTGTTACTGGCCAGATCACCAGGGAAAACGGAGGGGAAAAAAAACCTAGAAAAGAAAACAAATGCAGCCACCACATCTATTGATTAGTAACCTGCAATATATTACATTTTGGGGTTTAATACCGCTCTAAGCTGCAAGCAGACTGTGTAGTGTCACCAATAAGTATATCATTTAAAGTGGTATTAAACCCAAAAATGTAATATATTTCAGCTTACCAAGCTACCTAAGGCACAGCCAAAGCAAAGCCACCCTGACTTGCAGGCCCTTGAAGGTGCCTGGTGTGCCGTGGCATTAGCGGTTCAGGTAAGTGTCATTATAGGGTTTCTGTAGGTGCAGTAACTTAAACCAACAAATTTATAATACATTCTGCAGGGGTCACGGCACTTCCTGCCACTGCTCCAAAGGATCACAGGTCAAAAAGGGCCTTGTGCTCCTGCTTCAAGCTTTGCAACAACTACAGGTTGCCCCATGGCCAACACTAGAGTTTAAGGGTACCGGCTTTTATCTGAGTCAATGCACTACATAAAATAAAAAAACTTTTACCTTTTAGTAGGGAAGGTGGACCGACAGATAATGGATTGTGATTGGCTGCTATGGGTTATTGCATAAGGTGACCTGCACATGTTCAGTTGTCTTCAGCTAGCTCCTGTCTGTGAAATCCAGACGGATGGTCTATCCGTCCTGAGAGAGCCCCGCTCTCATCTATGGAGAGATCAGATGAAAACGAACCACCTGTCCGATCTCTCCATAGAGGAGAGCGGGGCTCTCTCAGGTCTGTCTCAGCACAGTGAGCATAGACGGACCAGTCATCCGCCTGCTCAGCGGATCGATTGCCCACTGAGCAAAGCAGAGTCTGTCGGTTAGGTTCGGTTATTTTTTTTTAATCAGTATAAGATACAGTACCCACATTTAAGGTGGTTCTAAAGGCAGGTTTTTTTTTTTTTTTTTACCTTAATGCATTTTCCGCATTAAGGTAAAAAACCTTCCACGTGCAATTCTCCCCCAGCGCCACTAAATACTTACCTGAGCCCAATCTCTATCTAGCAATGTGTACGAGAGCCGCGTTTCTTGTACAGACAGCAATGGAAGCCACTGTTGCTGTCGATCATAGCCAATGAGGGGATGGAGTGGGGCTCAGGAGTGAGCTTGCATGAGTGCCCCCATAGCAAGTGACTTGCTATCGGGCACTCTGCCAGGTGGAGGACCCAGGAGTGCCAGCAGGTGGCCCTAAGCCCCAAGAAAAGGAATATCGGAGCTGCCCTGTGCAAAACCATTGCACAGAGCAGGTATGAATACAGTGCTTGTTTTAATAAAAAATAAAAAAAAATGGAACATTTACAATCTCTTTATTGAGAAGTGTTCCTTGTGCTGGTACTGGCTGTCTTAGCTGAAATCTTCTGTCCTCTGCCAATTCTCATGCCCCCACAGCAGCAATTTTATGGTGCGGTGGGAGGTTAATACAGCCGCTGGACCTGTTATAAGCACTGGTCAAGATTGCTAACTATGCCTGCTGTTTCCAGCCTCCTCCTCTATTAATCAAAGCTGTACTATTGCTTCCATCAATGAAATGTGCTCTATGAATGGAGGACAGGTGGATGAAAATGGAAAATTTATATCAAATACTTACCGTAATTTTCCTTTCCTGATGGACTCCATGGCAGCCTACGTATGGGTTAATCCCGCCTCTCCTACCTCATAGGACCCCACTCCCATAAATCTTTGCTCCCAGCTAGGTACCGTGTTCCATAACTTAGCCTACTCCAGCAATGGGAGGGAACTCCTGCTGCCATGGAGTCCATCAGGAAAGGAAAAATTACGGTAAGTATTTGATATAAATTTTCCATTTTCCTGACAGACTCCATGGCAGCCTACGTATGGGAAATAACTAGCCATACACTCCCGGGTGGGAAATATTGCTGGTTAAAAGAAAAAAAGGTTTAATTGGCACCGTCAACAGATAAGACATTCAAACCAAAATTAACTGAGGAAAGAGCCGCTGGCTCAACACAATAGTGCGTCATAAATGTATTTATCGATGACCATGATGCTGCTTTGCAAATCACTTCTGCAGACACATGACGGGAAGCTGCCCAAGACGTTGAAACACTTCTAGTCGAGTGTGCCGTCACCGCTTCTGGAGGGACCAGACCCTTAGCCGTATACGCCCTTTGAATAGCCTGGACAATCCAGGCTGATATGGATCTGGAGGAAGCACGTAATCCTCTGTTCTTCCCTTGGAAGTAGATGAAAAGGTAATCCGATTTCCGGAAGGGAGCCGTTGCTTCCAAATAGAATCTTAGGATTTCTCCGACATCTAGAGGATGGATACTAGAATCATCAGGTGAATGAAATGTTGGGAGAACTATTTCTTGATTCTCATGAAAGACGGATGTCACTTTGGGATTTGATCCCAACATAGGGATCAAGACCACCCTATCAGGAAAAAAGGTGATAAAGGGTTCTCTGAAACCCAGAGAGCTGATCTCAGATACCCTTTTGGCAGATGTTATGGCCACCAGGAATACTGTCTTGAGGAAAAGATCTTTGATGGTCAACTGATCCATTTGCCGAAATTCTTCTCCCGAAAAGAAGTCCAAAACGAGGGGAAGATCCCACTTGGAGAATCTTGGCCTCCTCTGAGGTCTGAGTCTTGTTGCACCCTTAAAGAATTGCCTAACGAGCGGATGTTTTGCCCAAGCAACGCCTGTGAATGCAGAAATCGCAGAGACCTGAACTCTAAGAGAGCTAACGGCCAAGGGCAATTCCAGGCCTGTCTGCAGGAAACCCAGAATGTCCGATACTTTCGGGTCTTTAAATGAACCTCCAACAGTAGGGATGAAACTCACGAATCTTGCCCAGATTCTTTGGTACACTCTGTTAGTACCCTCTCTCCTGGCACTCATCAAGGTTTCAATTGCTGTGTCAGGACACCCTAAGGCTGTCAACCTTTCCCTTTCAACCACCAGACCATCAGGTGGAGATGGGATGGACATGGGTGAAGCGATGCTCCCTGTAGCAGGAGATCTGGCCTGGGAGGAAGAGGGACTGGGTCCCGACAACTGAGCTGCGTCAGGAGAGGAAACCATGGCCTGTTGGGCCAATATGGAATTACCGCTATTATTTCGGCTTCTTCCCAGCGGAGTCTTGACAGAAAACGGAGAATGACCGGTACTGGGGGAAAGGCATACGCCTTGAGAAACCTCCACTGGTCCGTCAACGCATCTATCCCATAAGCTTGGGGACAACGATTCCTCGTGTAATACTTCTCGAGTTTCGCATTGCAGGGTGATGCAAAGAGGTCCACTTCTGGTGTTACTCCTAGAGACAGAATCCAATTGAACACTTCTATGTGGAGGGACCACTCGTTGTTGTCCAATGCTACTCTTGAGAGGAAGTCCGCCTGGACATTCTGGACTCCGGGGAGGTAAACAGCCGTTAGATTCGTCAAATTCGCCTGAGCCCAAGCCATAATCGGACTGACCTCCTCTAGCAGATCTAGACTGCGAGTACCCCCTTGTCTCTTGATGTAGGCTACCGCAGTCGTGTTGTCCAACCTCAACAGAACCGAGGCTCCTGAAATCAGGTGACGGAAGGCTTGCAGAGCTTGAAAGGCAGCTCGGAGTTCCAAGACATTTGACACCACCCCTTGAGATGGGAAGTCCCATTTCCCCTGGGCTACTTCTGATAGACAGAGGGCTCCCCAGCCGCTGTTGCTGGCATCCGTCGTCACCACAATCCAGGAGATTGGTGCAATAGAGTGGCACTTGAGGAGATTCTCCTGATGAAGCCACCATGGAAGACACTCCCTCATGGACGGGGTCATTCTGACAAAGTGATCTTGTGACTCTGGGATCCATTGTTGAAGAAAACCCTTTTGGAAGGGTCGCATCCTCCACTGTGCCCATTTTACCATGGGAGCTGTGGCCACCATGGTGCCGATAACTCTGAGGCAATATGATGCCCTGAGGCGAGGACACGCCAGGGCGAGCCGAATCCTGTCTTGAATTACTGGGATCTTCTCCATGGGTAAGGAGATGGTACTCTTTACCGTGTCGAACTGCGCCCCTAGGAATATCAGGGACTGGGTCGGATCCAACTGACTCTTCTCCCTGTTCAGCAACCAGCCGAACTCCGTCAAGACCGAGATGACTTGGTCCCGATGTAAATGAAGCTGGTCTCTGTCCTGCGAGAGCAGGAGTAGATCGTCCAGGTAGTGGTGTAACCGGACACCTTTGACCCTGATTAGGGCTACCACTGCCAGTAGTACCTTTGAGAACACTCGAGGCGATGTTGTCAGCCCGAAAGGAAGACAGGTGAACTGGAGATGTCTCTGCTCCACTGCGAACCTGAGGTATTGCTGAAAATTCTTTGCAATTGGAACATGAAAATACGCATCCTTCAGGTCTACTGAGACCATCCAATCCCCTGGCTGAATCGTTTGACTTATGGTCAAGAGGGTCTCCATCTTGAACCTTTCCTTCTGGATGAAGGAGTTCAAATACGTTAGGTCGATGACTGGCCTCCATGACCCGTTCTTTTTGAGAACCATGAAGAGAGGAGAATATATTCCCTGAAATTTTTCTTCTACTGGTACCGGAATGACGGCTCCTTGAGATATCAGAGAGTCCGTGTAGGATAATGGAATTTCCCTCTTCTCTTCTGACTGTGGAAGAACTGTGGGAATAAAGCGGTGTGTAGGTGGGTTGGTGAAAGTCCAGGTATGACCTGTAGAGATAGTTTTGACTGTCCAGAAATCTTGGACCGAGGCTGCCCAGACGTGCTGGAAACGGAGTAATCGTGCTCCTACCTGCTCCACCTGGACAGGCTCCATATCAAAAGGATTTAGTCGTATCCCGACCCCCAGAGGGTGTGACTTTTGTGGACTTCTGACCTGAAGGTTGATTTCTTCGCCAGTTTTTCCTGAATTCCTTGCCAGGTCTGTAACGACGTGCGTCTCTAGCACGCTCCTGATCATGTCTAGGTTGAGCTCTTCTCTGGCTCAAGAGACGACGATCCTGGGGTAGGAAACCTGACTTACCCCCGGTAGCGCGTGTGATGGCCGAGTCCAGCTTGTTCCCGAAGAGGGCGGAACCCTCAAAGGGAATTTTGCACCATGCCTGTTTGGAGGCAGGATCCGCCACCCATGGACGCAACCACAGGGCCCGTTTAGCTGTGACCGAGGATAGCATGACGCGCGATACCAACCGGATAATGTCCAGGGATGCCTCACCCAGAAAAGCCGATGCCATCCTCAATTCGTGCACTGGGGAATTCCTGACCACGTCATCGGATATACTTCCCAGGGTTGCACCTACGTCATCTGTCCATGACTCCATGGCTTTCGACAAAGCCGCAAGAGCTAAGGCCGGTTTGCAGGCCATCCCCGCAGTGATATATATCCGTTTGAGATCAGTGTCGATTTTTCTTTCCAAACCATCTCTGAATGACACTGTATCCTCCAGTGGAAGTGTGACATGTCTCACCAATCTCATGAGCGCCGCATCAATGAGGGGGGCTGAATCCAAATATTTCACCTCCTCACTCTTGAATGGGTACATCTTTGCTACTTTGGTGATTAAAGAGTTCTTCCTTTCCACCTTCCCCCATTCATCAGATATGATTTCACCAAGCTCACTTAGGAAAGGGAAATTCGGGCGCTCTTTTTTCAGATGTTTAAAATACTTTTTTTGTTTGGAGGGCATCTCTATTGGGTCTTCCCATTTTAGCGCATCTTTAACTGCCCTGACCAGATGAGGGACTTGAGAGAAGTCGAATCCCGCACCATACTCATCCACTTCGACCTCCTCATCTGAGGATCCATTTGACGAGAGATAGTCATGAGAGGGACCCGGAACTTCAAGTTCGACTGCGTCCGCAGTTGAGGCCGGTGCTGGAGGGGGAATGGTTATGTTGGCTGACTCTGTCCTGCCCAGAGATTCTTGCACAACCTTCCTGACCAGTGCTTCCACCTGCTGGTCACCTGCACCTCTCTCTTTCGCAGCTCTGGAGTAGCATGCTTCGCAGAGAGATCTGTCCTCCGGGACATAAGCCCTACACCCCCAGCAGGCTTTTTTCTCCGTGTGACCGGAATGGCGGCGGGAATCATGTTTAGAGCCGGACCTTGATCTGTCCGTGTGATGTTTAGAAGAAGATCTTGACTTTGATTGGTCACGCTGTGACCTGGATTTCTCTTCACGTGCTGCTGGAAGATAATCGGACCTAGAAGGGCTGAGAAAAGAACAGGAAACAAAATACTTATAATTCCCCAATAACCCTGACAACCCATGCAAAAACAGGTAGAGGAAAAAAAAATTCCGTCCTACCTGCGGCATAAGGGCTGACCACTAGGCGGCGACGACACATCCATGGCAAAGGAAAAACAGCAGAGACTGCAGGCAAGACATAATGCATAAACATCCCAAACTAGCAGAAGCAAGTAACAATTGCTGCATAGAACAAAAAGGGTGTTCAGCCTACCTTCCACAGATACGCTATAGGGACAAGAGAACCGGCGTCTGTAGATTCCCCTGGAAGCCAGGGCATAGCTGTATCTGACAGCTATTTAAATTTGCCGCCCTTGATGACGTTACGGCGCTCCGAACGTTGTCGTGCGCCGCCTTGCGACGTCCGCGCGCATGCGCGGCCACCGCCGTTCCGCCCGGACTGCGCATGCGCGAGCCAAGCCTCAATCTGGCTCGTGGCCGTGCGCCGTAGGGACGAACAGCGGCGGACTGGAACGCAAATGCGCTCCAGCCGCCATCCTTGAGGACAAACAGGGACACACAAACAAATATACACACCGGCTGCCATGGAATATTAAATCATACGATACCCATCCAGCACGGAACGATCCAACCTGACCCTCCAAGCGCCATTCACAGGCGGGCACGACCGGGCATCAAAAGTGGAAGGCCTCCTGCTAATAGCGAGGACGAATGGCCAAATTGCCGCTTGCCAGTCAATGACTGGATAGTAAGCTCTTCAGGGCACCACAACATCACCCGTGTCCACCCTGCTAATAGCTGGGCAACTGGACTCCAATACCGCCATCTCTTCACCGCCAACGCAAGGGGAAAACGCCAGGACTGGATCACTACTCCTTAAGGTAAGAACTACCTCTTTAGTCCTAAGGAGGAGGACAAAAAAGGAACACGGTACCTAGCTGGGAGCAAAGATTTATGGGAGTGGGGTCCTATGAGGTAGGAGAGGCGGGATTAACCCATACGTAAGCTGCCATGGAGTCTGTCAGGAATGAAACTTTTGCCACCTCCATTCATAGAGCGCTTTTCTTCGATGGAAGTTATGTTACAGCTTCTATGAAAAAAATATGTAAAGAAAATATATCCCAGGCATAAGCAGCTCTTATCTGGCTCTAGCCTAACCCTTTGCCCTTTCAGACTGGGTGCAGATATCAGTGGTCAGCTAAAAGGCAATGATTTAATTTTATCCACTGTTTTGTGTACTTGTGTAATTTATTTATTTCCATCACGTCTACTTTTTTCCTACAGGTGAATGTAAACCTCTTAAAGAAAAGTTCATGAAGTGTTTACGGGAAAACTCCTTTCAGAGTAATCTGTGCAGAGAAGATTCAAAGGAATATTTGGAATGCAGAATGGAAAGGTTTGTGTACACCAAGTTTAAACCCTCACTTCTATAAAGCGTATCTAAACCCAAAAACAAAATATGAAAGTATTGCAGCTTACCGCTCCTTAGATTTGGTGGCTGCATTTGTTTTATTTTTTTAGCACTTGCTTCCTTTTTATTTTTACCTGGTAATCCTGTTATTGACACACTTGCGGGTCCTAGGGGGGAGAACCGTACTGAGCAGCCTTGTCACCCCAGGACATGGAGTAGGTTATGTAGTCCTAACACATGTTAAAACTGCATAACCCCCCACCCCCCCCTCTTCTCCAAAACAGAGGGAGGTGGTTTGTAGTCCACAGAGATAGCAGGGGAACAATTCTAACTGATAACAATCCAGAGGCAGCAAGTACAGGAAGTTATCAGCTCACAACATTTCTGTCTGGATGAACAGCTATCGTTCTTTTTACACTTGTTGAACAAGTGTAATACAGTGCTTTCAATGGTATAATGTATTTAGAAGACCAAATGGCAGCAAACAGGAGAAATGTATTGTTAGAGCTTACATACGCTTTAACCCTGTAAAAAGTACAAGAAGGCCTGCAGTCTTTACCTGGGCTAGAGATCGTATGATCTGACCACAAAATCAAATATGCCAAAGAAATCGATATATATATATATATATATATTTAATTTTTTTAGGCCATCTTCACAATCCGAGCACTGTCCTGATTTTGACAGCTGTCAGTGAACCTTCATTCATATATGTTTTGAATGGAGGTGACTGTGGAGCAAATTGCATGGCAGCATGGGTCCTCAAATCAGCAAAATGTGGTTGTATGAGTTTTTGGTCTGCTAAGATGCAAGCCTTTGCTTTGTCCTTCTCTAATAAAGGTGTTCTGACAGCCACTGAAGGATTTTAAAGTCATTGGCTATATGAGAATTAAGATTTGTGATAGGTAGTTCAACTGCCTCCTGCCCACCGTATTGTCAAATGACTCTCTCGTTCTGGGAGGACGTCATATGATGTCCTCCCACTGTAGCCACATGTGTGCGCCCACAGGGACATGCAGCGATCGGTGGTGTTCTCTGTCCTTGAGACACAACACATCACCGATCTCGGTAAAGAGCCAATGACAAGGCTCTTTACGCATGTGATCAGCTGTGTCCAATCACAGCTGATCACATGTAAACAAGGAAATGCCAGTTATCAGCATTCCTCTCCTCACGCTGTCAGAGTATGAGGAGAGCCAATCAGTGGCATTTCCGCACAGGGGAGATCTGCACAGATAATCGGGGCACTGATTATTAGTGCAGCTCCAACAGTGCCCAGCAGTGATGCCCATCAGTGCCATCTATCAGTGCCCATCAGTGCTGCATATAAGTGCCACCTCATGAGTGCAGCCTATTAGTGCCCATCAGTGCAGCCTCATCAGCCCACACCAGTGAATGAGAGAATTTACTTATTTTACAAAATTTTCAGTCCTTTAAATTTTTTGCTAAAAAAAAAAAAAAAAACCCCAGGGATGATTAAATACCACCCAAAGAAAGCTCTATCTGTCTAAAAAAAATATATATATATATTTTTATTTTAAATTTTTTTTTTAAATAAAAACAAAAAAAATCATAAAACAGCCTTCTGGAACATACACAGGTCCCAGAAGACTGCGGGATCATTCACAAAGTGCAGTGCGTCTCGCGCATGTGCAGTAGGAAACGGGTTATGAAGCCGGAAAGCTTCACTACCGGTTTCCATTCTTTACAATGCCGGCACCTGCACCCAAAGCCGATTGAAGAATCGGCTCGGGTGCCGACATCACTTGATCCTTGGACAGGTAAGTGTCCTTATAATCTAAGTCAGCAGCTATGCTATTTGTAGCTGCTGACTTTGAAGTTCTTTTTTGTTTTTTGGGAGGCGGGAGCCCCTCTTTTTTTTTAATCTCAAGGCTCTCGTCTATTGTCTACAGGAATCTTAAAGCACAACCCTGGAAAACTTGAGGGGGCTGCATTAGCACTGCAAAGGTTAAAGTAAAATTCCATGCAAAACCTAGCTGCTCTTAAAGCGGAGGGCCAGCTGAAACATTTTTGTTTTTAAAAGTCAGCAGCTACAAACACTGTAGCTGCTGACTTAATAAGCACACTTACCTGTCCAGGGTGCCCGCGATGTTGGCCGCCCAAGGACGACCCGTCTCTCGGGTCCCGGCGCCGCCATTGAAACTAAGGGAAACAGACAGTGGAGCCTTGCGGCTTCACTGCCCGTTTCCTACTGCGAATGCGCAAGTCGCGCAGCGATTTGTGAATGGCCGGCTGTGTTCTGGGACACACACAGTTCCCATAACACAGCGCGCCCCATTCCCCAGAAGACAATGCGAGGAGGAGAAGACTGAAGATCACCGTGGTGTAGGAAGTGGTAGATTAGGACAATCTGCCTAGCAACAGCCATTTCTGGTAAGTTCAAAAAAAAAAATGTTTTTTCATATTTTTTATGATTTTGCCTATTTTTAAGGTTGCTCCTATCCAGTCATGTGATCCGGCTCCTCTGTGTCAGCCAGCGGCCGCTGCAGGGGAGAGGAGGGAGCACCAACAATGGATGCCACAAAGCAAGCCTATGCTTGACATCACTGCTACCAGGCATTACTAGACAATGTTGAGTGCGCTCTCCTTTCCCCTGCAGTCAGCACTGGTTGGCACTGGTGTTCACGTGACCGGAGCAGCCTGAAAATAGGTAAGTATACTGATCTTTCTTACACGGGTTAGTCGGAATAGGCGTTAGGAGGAGGGATTAGCATTTTTATAAGTTATTAGATGTACCATGGAATTATACTTTAACTGCTCATTTTGTCTAGGGGAGCATAGAAGCGCTTTCTACATACCTTGCGCTCCCCCATGCTCCGTGAGTGGACTGTCTCTTGGTATCATCAGATCCATTGCAGGGCTATGAACCTAGCATAGTTCTTGATGAAATCGGCACCTTAGAATGCTTTAGCGTGGGGGGAAAGGCGCTGCAGGGACCGGTCTAGCAGTACAGATTGGATAAGTAAATATTCTGTTCTATGTCACCTAGACCTAAATGAGCAATTGACCCTTTCAGTGCAGGCCCGGCTCCACTGCAAGGGATCATTTTCAAATTTCCCATGGTTGGGCTTTAACAATAGGTTTTCTTTCATATAGTAAACATACAAGAATTTCTCGTGGAACTGCCTGATCAAGATATTATTTGCATTCCTTGTGAAAAAATTGCGCTGAGCTGCAGGAAATATATACAGGAAACATGGGGAAAGCACACTTGCTTGTTTCCTCTTGCTCTCACTGCCTTGTCTTTATGCCTATTCACACCTCTGCATTTTTAATCTTGATGCGTTTATCATTTTAAACCAATAGAAACACATCAAAATGGATGTCAACATGTATCATTCGAATGCATTGCATGTCGATTCGCAATTTAATGCATGCATTGACATATGTGCGTATGCATTTCCATTGATTTCAATGAAACTGCATCAGGCAGAAACACAGAGATGTGAATCTAGGTTATGGGCTTTAGAGACCTAAAATGTGTCTGCAGTTAAAACCTGGTACACACTATTTTAGTTTTTTTTTTTTTGGTTGAATGAAAAAAAAAACTGTCGGCGACGATGTGTGAACGATCCGACGTTAGTACAGCGATCTCCCGCCCTGAACTATTGTGTTGTGATAGGGGGCGGCCCCCCCGCCATAACACTCCGATCAGCACTCTCAGGTAATTGCTAATGTAAAACAGAAAAGCCAGCACAAGGGACATGCCTAACAGTCAGTAGGATATATCCCTTATGGTGATTTATTTTCTGTTAGTAGAAACTCTCCTCCCTCTTGGCCCCTCAACCCCTGCCCCAGTAATCGTCCGGTGCAGAAGGGCTTAATACATGTAGCGGTACCCCCATAGGGGCTACTGAGTGATTGTGGCCCACCTGTCACCCTGCCCAGCCTGGCAAAGCTGAACAAGGTTCTAACCATTCTTTTCTATCCAAAATGGAAAACTGTAAGTCGCTAGGATTCAACTTTGTGTCTTCAGGAGGTCTGGATTTTAAATGGTCTTTTTCTTTGCAGCTTGTATAATGTATTTGATCAAAAGTGGAACTTCCGCTTATCTGTCCCCCCCCCCCCCCCCCCCCCCCCCCCCTCCGGTGCCACATTTGGCAAGTTTCAGGGGGGATGGAATGGGTAGCTGTTTTTGACAGGTACCGTTCCCCACTTCCGGGAGACGGGGCCATCTCTCGGAAGTTCAGCTCCTTCCTCTGCCGCTGGATCAATTGGAAAGCGCAGCGCGATTTACGCATGCGCAGTAGGAAACCGGCTGTGAAGCCGAAAGGCTTCACTGCTGGGTTCCCTTAACAGGAATGGCGGCGGCTGCACCTGACAGCCGATCTGGAGATCGGCTGGGGTGTCAACATCGTGGGCTTCCTGGACAGGTAAGTGTCTGTATATTAAAAGTCAGCAGCTGCGGTATTTGTAGCTGTTAAATTTTAGATTTTTTGCGGGGGGCTGGACCTCCTCTTTAACTATTATAATAGTACTAAAGAGGCTCAACATCATTCAGAGTCTATTGAAAGTCCAACTGTGCTCTCCCCTTTCCTGATCTCTCTCATCCTGCCACTTCTCTGATGGAGCCATTAGCCTGCATAAGCTCTGTGTTGTATGGTGTCTAGGAGGGCACATATTGGGAAGAACTGGGTATTGGAGCAGTGGGGGGGGGGGGGGGGGGGGGTGTACATGAAAGGTGAATATAAATAGGTTGGGATGTTGGCTAAATGGCCAAAGTGACAGCGTCTTTTCAACTCTTACATATGACATCAATATGAACATACACTATATTACCAAAAGTATTGGGACGCCTGCCCTTACACGCACATGAACTTTAATGGCATACCAGTCTTAGTCCGTGGGGTTGAATATTAAGTTGGCCCACCCTTTGCAGCTATAACGGCTTAAACTCTACTGGGAAGGCTGTCCACAAGGTTTAGGAGTGTGTCTATGGGAATGTTTGACCATTCTTTCAGAAGCGTATTTGTGAGGTTAGGCATTGATGTGGACAAGAAGGCCTGACTCGCAGTCTCTGCTCTAATACATCCCAAAGGTGCTCTATTGGGTTGAGGTCAGGACTCTGTGCAAGCCAGTCAAGTTCCTCCGCCCCAAACTCGCTCATCCATGTCTTTATGGACCTTATCCTGTGCATTAAGGTCAAAAAACACCTGTCAGTGACCGGCCCCCAGCTCCCCCTGTTTTACTTACCTGACCCCTTGAACTTGTCCCACGGGGATGCGCCATCTCTCGGGTAGGGGGTTCTCAGCTGTTGATTGGATAGATTGATAGCAGCGCAGCCATTGGCTCCCGCTGCTGTCAATCAAATCCCTTGACACTGGGAGGCGTGGCCGTGTCCTGCATCCAGCGTCTATGGACGCCAAATGCTGGACTCTGGAGCGTGCCCGCATGCGAGGAGGAGCCGAGAGAGCCGTCGAGGAACCCCAGAAGAGCAGGTTTGGGGCCACTCTGCAAAACGAGCTCCACAGTGGAGGTAAGTATGACATTTTTGTTATTTAAAAAAAAAAAAAAAGGGAACCTTTTAGTATCACTTTAATTTGTGCACTGGTACACATGATTTGCTGGAGGGGGCATTATGGCGTGGGGTGGTCTTTCAGGGGTTGGACTTGGCTCCTTAGTTCCAGTGAAGGGAACTATTAAGGCGTCAGCATCCCAAGACATTTTGGACAATTTCATGGTCTGCACTATGTGGGAACAGTTTGGGGATGGCCTCTTCCTGTTCCAACATAACTGCACACCAGTGCACAAAGCAAGGTCCATAAAGACATGGATGAGTGAATTTGAGGTGGAGAGACTTGACTGGCCTGAGTCCCGACCTCAACCCGATAGAACACCTTTTGGGATAAATTAGAGGGGAGACTGCGAGCCAGGCCTTCTCGTCCACATCAGTGCCTGACCTCACAAATGCGCTTCTGGAAGAATGGTCAAACATTCCCATAGACACACTCCTAAACCTTGTGGACAGCCTTCCCAAAAGCGTTGAAGCTGTTATAGCTGCAAAGAGTGGGCCAACTCAATATTGTACCATTAAAGTTAATTTGTGCGTAAAGGCAGGCATCCCAATACCTTTGGTCATATAGTGTATATATTCTGTGAGTTTCACACTTTTTTTTTTTTTGCAGACAACTAATGGCCAAGGAACCCCTGGAAAAGCTTGGATTTAAGGACCTAGTCAATGAAGAAACAACACAAGAGCAAAACAAGTTGTAATATCGGTGCACTGTACATAAGAACTTGAAGGGAAATAATTCCTATTCTTAGAGACACTGGAACTTTTTTTTCAGAGTGCCTTTTCTGTATGTGTTTCGTCTGAAAGTCTTGGAGCTATGTCTTCCCTACTCAAGATCTACTGAGTCTTATTTATTAGTTTGTGTCCACTAAGAACTTTCTTTGTTGCTCCGGAGCAACCAATCAGCCTTTCCCTAGTTTTCCTCTGCAGTGCAGGTTTGAACCATTTACTACGAGGCAACACAGATTGTTCTTTAGACATTTTTTTTTTTTTTTTTTTTGTTAAATAAATGAGGTCTACAGATGTGATCAAAAATACTTTACAAATCACAATTTGTATCTATTAAATCACAGAATAATTTGTTTCCTACATGTAATGTAAGCAACTTTGGTTGTGCATATGGACCAAGCCCGAAATAAATCTAAAATCTAATATACAGTTGTAAAGTACTAAAGGTATACATAACTGACTTTAATCATCTCAGTACATTTTCACCCCCTTCCTGCCCAAGCCATTTTTCAGCTTTCAGCGCTGTCACATTTTGAATGACAATTGCGCGGTCATGCTACACTATACCCAAATGAAATTGTTTTTTTTTTTTTTGAAAAATCTGTTTATTGAAATTTTAATATGCATAACATACAACATATGATGCGTCCGCAAGACAACATCCAAAAACTGGCCGAGGCCAACTGTCTAACATAGACCAACTAACTAAAACTTCCCATTGCCCCCCCTCCCTCCCCACCCCCCAGTCACATCTCGACTATGAAACGGAGTCCTATATCAATTTATACAGGCATGTGTGCTCTTGTAATGTGGGGCCCTGGTGTCTTCTGTATTATTTCAGCTGTTACCCAACTATGTTGTCTAGCACATCATCCTCGGGAAGCAGGTAAAACCTCCAGTACCAGTATCTCGCAACTATTTCTTACCCTACAGTACTGTCAGAATTAAGCCATGAATGCCATACTTTGTCAAATTTCTTTATACAACCCTGACTTTCATATGTGGCTTTGTAATAAGGTAACATTGAATTTACTAGGCCTTTCCAGGCGGAGATACTTGGAGCCACCGTTTTTTTCCAGGCTAGTAGAATAGCCTTCTTGCCATAAAAGAACAGTATACTCAACATTGTACGCATGGCCCTTGAGGGCACCACATCATCAACCAGCCCCAGGAGACAAACTCTAACATTCAATGGAATCGGGACTGATATAAGTTCTGTAATACATGCATGGATATCCGTCCAGAATTTCTGGACGTGGCGGCAATGCCAGAAAATGTGGTCAGCGTCAGCAGGTGAATGAGAACATCTCCAACACTCCGTTGAGGCTGAGGGAAAAATCTTCCCCAGTCTAGCCGGTGTGTAGTAACTCCTATGTAGAAATTTGAATTGAATCAACCTATCCCTGGCCGACACCAGGTTCTTGAAGGGTTGAGTCCATAAGTCGTCCCAATCCTCGCCTTGTATCTCAGGGACTTCTCTCACCCATTTTTCCCTGCATCTGGTAATAGTTTTGGGAGTCACTTTAAAGAATTCCTTGTACGTTTCAGAGAGAGGCTTTGTTAGCTCCTCTCTCGTCAGCATCGTTTCCAGGGACGAGGGTAGAGATTCTACTTTCAGTTCATGAAATTGTACTTGGAAAGCATGTCGGACCTGTAGAAATCTAAACAGGTAATGATTGGGGAGGTCATGTCTAGATTTAAGTTGTGAAAAGGATTGTATTTCTCCAAAAGATGTTATGTCTTTTAACGTCTTAATTCCTTTAATCGCCCAGATCATAGGATCTGGTAGATTATAGAATTGGGGTAAGGTTGGGTTCATCCAGATGGGGGTTGAGGGTGACACCCCCTGATCCAAATGAAATTGTTATCATTTTGTCCCCACAAATAGAGCTTTCTTTTGGTGGTATTTGATCACCTCTGCGGTTTATTATTTTTTGCGCTATAAACAAACGAACAGTGACAAGTTTGAAAAAACATAATATATATATATTTTTTTTTTTAAACAAATTTTTTCCTCAGTTTTGGCCGATACGTATTCTTCTACATATTTTTGGTATTAAAAAAAAATGCAATAAGCGTATATTGATTGGTTTGTGCAAAAGTTATAGCGTCTACAAAATAGGGGATAGATTCATAGCATTTTTATTATTTTTACTAGTAATGGCAGCGATCTGCGATTTTTTTTTTTTTTTTTTTTTTTTTTTTTTTTTTTTTTTTTTTTTTTTTTTATCGTGACTGCAATATTGCGGCGGACAGATCGGACACATTTTTGGGACCATTCACATTTATACAGCGATCCGTGCTATAAAAATGCATTGATTACTGTATAAATGTGACTGGCCGGGAAGGGGTTAACACTAGGGGGTGATCAGGGGGTTAATGGGAGTGATTCTAACTGTGGGGGGATGGGGACTAACTGGGGGAGGTGACAGATCTGTGTCCCTATGTACATCAGTCTCCTCTCCTCTGACAGCACGTGTCTCCTCTCCTCTGACAGCACGTGGATCTGTGTGTTTGCACACACAGATCCACGTCCTGCTCAGTTACTTGGCAATCGCGGGTGCCCAGCGGACATCGCGGCCGCCGGGCAGGCGCATCGGGTCCCCAGCGACACGGCGGGGGCGCGCGTCCCCTAGTGGCAGCAAAGGAAATGCAGCCATATGACGGCGGCCCGGAACAACAGATGCTTCTTGCCGCCGTCATATGACAGTGGGCGGTCTGGAAGAGGTTAAGGGTTGACCTATGGGCTGCACCCAATTGGATGGCATCTGTACAATTTATTCAAGGAATTTTGATTTATGTTTCTCAGCAAATTTACACTTTGGTCCAGTTTTCATATTTTGTAATTTCTGTAGTTCATTCCTCAATATAAGAATAATGAAAAGCCGGCTCCACAGTCTTCTCATCGGTATTGTGGAAATAACTTGTATACCGCATCAACATCTCCACCTAAAAGAACGTTGACCATTTTGTCTGGTGGCATTGTTTCTGGTAACTGAAATCTTCTCAACGCTATGGTGGCAAAAACTTCAGATCAACATCATCCACCTAAAAAAATGTTGATCGTTTTGGCTGGTGGAATTGTCCCTGGTAACTAAAATCGGGTGTGGTTCCTGAGCCATTTCTCACCAAAGCAAAACACAAGATTATATTATTAGAGGGCTTTCACACCAAGGCGTGGGGGGCGTCGGCAGTAAAGCGGCGCTATTTTTAACCCCCCGCTAGCAGCCGAAAAGGGGTTAAATCCGCCTGAAAAACGCAGCCGGAGTGGCGTTTTGCTGCCCGTATCGCAGCGCTGCCCCATTTATTTCATTGGGGAGGAGCAGTGAGTTCACCGCTCCAAAGAAGCTGCTGGCAGGACTTTTTGTGACGCCCTGCCAGCGCACCACTTGAGTGCACCACTGGAGTGAATGGAGCCGCTTTTTTCAGGTGCTAATTTTAGCGCTGTAGCACCTGAAAAACGCTGGCAGCGTGAAAGGGGTTTTAGCCAAACTCAACTGAAGAACGAAAAGTTGACTATTCCCTACCAGCCAAATAAAATTCTCTTTACTGATGCCAGACAATACAGCTAGTTTAATTGCACTTTCCTCTTTGCATTCTTTTCTTAAAGTGGACTTATTACACGTTGGAGAGAAGACTGGAGCAGACAGCATCAGGAGTGGCTGTGCATGGGAACCAATCAGCTTCAAGCTTTCATTTGGAACGCTTAGCTGAACGAGCTGAGGCTAGAAGCTGATTGATCACCATGTGCAGCTGCTCCAGTTTTGGTAAATTCCCTTAAGCCAGTAATACATTATACAATTCTTTTGTACAATTTTCCTTTTATATTTACCAAAACCCTATAATATGAGGTCAAACCTAAACGCTTTCAATTTGTATGCAATCAGGCAGGCCCTTGTACTACATAGTTGAAGGTAAATCTAAAGGAATAAGAAACTTGTATACTGTATGGCCAGACTTATTCCCTTCGCCATAAGCGCTTAAGGCCCCTTTCAGACGAGGCGGACTCCGCTTGCACGGAGCCCGCCTCTGTCCGTCGGCTCAGCGGGAGATCTGTCCGTTGATCTCCGCTGAGCCGGCGGATGACAAGCCTCTCTCCGCTCACTGAGCGGGGAGGGGCTTGCGAGCGCCGCTGATCTCTATGGAGAGATCGGATGAAAACGGACAGTGTGTCCGTTTTCACCCGATCTCACCCGATCCGATCCGCCAGCGACGGATCTGGACGTGTGGCCCATACGTCTGCTTTTGGCGGATCGGACCGGATCGGATGTCAGCGGACATGTCTCGCTGACATCCGACGCTCCATAGAGTAACATGGAGCGCCCGTTCAGATCCGCCGTCAAAACTGACAGGCGGATCTGAACGGGCCGTCCGTGTGAAAGGGGCCTTACAACCTGTTCAGAGATATCCATTATACATTAGTGTCACTTTAATGGCATCTATTGCTTTGTGTAAGCTGCCGATGAAGGCAACACAATAAGAGCTGGTGGGTTTTCTTCTGTGGAATGAAATCATCCCTCTCTCACTTGATTTTTACCACTTCAAAACCAGGCCATAGTAAAAAAAAACATCCTGACTTTGTTGGGGGGATATCTGAATGATCCCTGTAGCTACAGCATTGACAGCAGCGCGAGCCAATGGTGGCACTGCTGTGTCTCAGCCAATCAGGAGGGAGAGTCTCAGATGGCTGAGACACTCGTGGACGTCACTGGACAGAGATTTTGACTTTCATATCGTTTTTTTTCGAGTGCGTCGAGTGCTAGGATACCAACTGGCTATCTTGATATCTATACATGGTATAATCATCTACTATGCCCTGTTATGTTTCATGGAATTTTTGTATGTGATTAAAAATTAGATTTTCAAGTAACTGTTTATTCAATAGTGTTTAGGGCAGCTTCTCAAAAGTTCCATGGGCAATATCTTTGATTGAGAGGTCTCATAATTGGGGTCTGTGCTCCACCCTCATTCTATGCATTGGGCAAATTATAAATCCTTCACAAATAACTCTGTACAATACTAGTACATAGCAATATGGCACTGCATCGCTTTAACTGAAAATTGCGCTGTCGTGTGACGCTGTACCCAATCAAAATTGATGTCCCTTTTTCCCACAAATAGAGATTTCTTTTGATGGTATTTGATCACCTCTGTGGTTGTTATTATTTGTGCTATAAACAAAAGAAACACTGCCAATTTTGAAAAGAAAAACAATATTATTTTTTTTTACTACTAATGGCGATGATCAGCATTTTATTTTATTTTTTTTTCAATTTTTAGATGGACTGCAACATTGACACTTTTGACACTTTTTTGGGGACCATTGACATTTATACAACAATCAGAGCTATAAAAATGCACTGATTACTGTATAAATGTCACTGGCAGGGAAGTGGTTCGACGTGTTCCCTGGGAGGTTTCTAACTGGGGGGGGGGGGGTGTACTGACTGGAGGAGGAGAGAGATCACTGTTCCTAATCACTAGGAACAGACGATCTCGCTACTCCACTGACAGAACGGGGATCTGTTTGTTTACATTGACAGATCCCCATTCTGGCTCTCTGTGGAGCGATCACGCGTGGCCGGCGGACATTGCAGCCCCTGGCCACGCGCATCATTCCCCCCGCTGTGCAGCTGGCGCAGGCCTGCTATAGCTGCTTTAAAGGGCCAATGTACAGCTACAGTGATTTGCGGGAACGAGCCGACCTGCCACAGTATAATGACGGCGGCTGGTCGTAAAGTGGATTTCGCCTCTTTTGCAGCCAAATTGGGATAAAGCCTACTTTACGTTTGTCACAATTTTTCATTCATGTAGCATAAAAAATATTTAAAGATTACTGCTTACCATGCTCTTTTCTGACAATTGCAGCATTGAAAAACCTTACTTAGTTCTCTGTTTATGAAGGAGCTTTGTTTGCCATAATTAACCCTATTTGTACTGTGTTGGCAGATCTGATTATCAATTGGAATCTGGATTAGGATACTGTCTTATTTTCTTTCCTGCAATGATGGGGGTACTCATCCCCACTGGGAGAACACTGTATTGCTAGCCGCTATAATAACCGATACCAGTTTTTTACAGAGTACAAGTACAGATATTTTTGGTTAAAGAGGAACTGCAATCTGCTTACATAATTTGTAATAAAAACATCTTTGCCATTCTGAAGTTTCCCACCAACCACTTTGCATATTATTTTATATATACTGTGATTCTGTACTTGCCAAATATGCTGCAGAAATCTCCCTCCACTGAGTCTGGCTGCAGCCATTTTTACATGTGATTTCCCGCACAGCCTGGTTTCACACAGGACTGGTGCGATTTTTATTTATTTATTTTTTTTGCAGTGTGATTTGAACCAATTTATTTATTTTATATAAGCTCAAACTGCATAGCAGAGGTATTGGTTTCGGGTATCAGAGAATTTTCACGTGTACTCATGAAAATACTTAGTATCAGCGTCGATATCGGTGCAACCCTTGTAGCAGTAATCGCATATATAATCTTACAGGCTGGTTGTACCCAAGTTGATCGATTTGATCAACTTGGGTCCATTCAGCCTGTGCATACATGGTTCAAATTTTTTGCTGCTGGACCGACCAAGAGTCGAATCCTCTATGGCCAGCTTTAATGAAGGGTTAAAGACTTAGAAACATGCTTTCTTCATTGTATGTTAACAAGAAGAAACTCCGCCTGTCCTAAGCTGTTCTATAGGGACAGACTTACCTTCTTACCCCCCCCCCCCCCATGCAGTTTTGCTCTCCACCTGCTCTAAAACATACAATAAATAGCAGCTAGACTCAAAATCTGTTTACTGAATCAGATCAGGCAGCTATTGCGATTGGTTGCTAGAGGTTACAGCACATATTACGGCTCACTGATTAGTTGCTAGAGGTTACAGCACATGAGTTCTGCTTGTTTATTGGTTGCTAGAGAATTACTGTGGATATGACCTCAGGGGGGTCTGCAGGTGAGTCATCTGTACACAACAATAGGGCAGAGCTGGGCAGCATTAGTAGCAGCACTTCACACTGAGATATTGGAACACAGCACAGGACTAAAAACCTCAAGGGATGAGGGAATTTAACCCAGGATAGTTGGCAAGTATGAGGCCGCTGCTTTGGGCCCCACAACAGTGACAGGGCCCAGGGCAGCGGCCCCTTTTGCCCCACCTTAAAAACGGCCCTGGTTAAGAGATGCAGTATATACTGTATGTGTTTATATGTATATGTGTATGTGTGTGTGTGTATGTATGTATATATATATATATATATATATACACATATACATACATATACACAGTGCCTTGTGAAAGTATTCGGCCCCCTTGAACTTTTCAACCTTTTGCCACATTTCAGGCTTCAAACATAAAGATATAACATTTTAAATTTTTTGTGAAGAATCACCAACAAGCTGGACACAATTGTGAAGTGGAACGAAATCTATTGGATTGTTGAAACTTTTTTAACTAATAAAAAAATGAAAAGTGGGGCGTGCAAAATTATTTGGCCCCCTTGCGTTAATACTTTGTAGAGCCACCTTTTGCTCCGATTACAGCTGCAAGTCGCTTGGGGTATATGTCTATCAGTTTTGCACATCGAGAGACTGAAATTCTTGCCCATTCTTCCTTGCAAAACAGCTCAAGCTCAGTGAGGTTGGATGGAGAGTGTTTGTGAACAGCAGTTTTCAGCTCTTTCCACAGATTCTCGATTGGATTCAGGTCTGGACTTTGACTTGGCCATTCTAACACCTGGATAGTTTTATTTGTGAACCATTCCTTTGTAGATTTTGCTGTATGTTTGGGATCATTGTCTGAAGATAAATCTCCGTCCCACTTTCAGGTCTTTTGCAGACTCCAACAGGTTTTCATCCAGAATGGTCCTGTATTTGGCTGCATCCATATTCCCCTCAATTTTAACCATCTTCCCTGCTGAAGAAAAGCAGGCCCAAACCATGATGTTGCCACCACCATGTTTGACAGTGGGGATGGTGTGTTGAGGGTGATGAGCTGTGTTGCTTTTACGCCAAACATATCGTTTTGCATTGTGGCCAAAAAGTTCGATTTTGGTTTCATCGGACCAGAGCACCTTCTTTCACATGTTTGGTGTGTCTCCCAGGTGGCTTGTGGCAAACTTTAGATGAGACTTTTTATGGATATCTTTGAGAAATGGCTTTCTTCTTGCCACTCTTCCATAAAGGCCAGATTTGTGCAGTGTATGACTGATTGATGTCCTATGGACAGACTCTCCCACCTCAGCTGTAGTTCTCTGCAGTTAATCCAGAGTGATCATGGGCCTCTTGGCTGCATCTCTGATCAGTCTTCTCCTTGTCTGAGCTGAAAGTTTAGAGGGACAGCCAGGTCTTGGTAGATTTGCAGTGGTCTGATACTCCTTCCATTTCAAAATGATCGCTTGCACAGTGCTCCTTGGGATGTTTAAAGCTTGGGAAATCTTTTTGTATCCAAATCCGCCTTTAAACTTCTCCACAACAGTATTACGGACCTGCCTGGTGTGTTCCTTGGTCTTCATGATGCTCTCTGTGCTTTCAACAGAACCCTGAGACTATCACAGAGCAGGTGCATTTATACCGAGACTTGATTACACACAGGTGGATTCTATTTATCACCATCAGTCATTTAGGACAACATTGGATCATTCAGAGATCCTCGCTGAACTTCTGGAGTGAGTTTGCTGCACTGAAAGTAAAGGGGGCCGAATAATTTTGCACGCACCACTTTTCAGTTTTTTATTTGCTAAAAAAGTTTAAAATATCCAATAGATTTCGTTCAACTTCACAATTGTGTCCCACTTGTTGGTGATTCTTCACAAAAAATTAAAATTTATATATCTTTATGTTTGAAGCCTGAAATGCGGCAAAAGGTTGAAAAGTTCAAGGGGGCCGAATACTTTCGCAAGGCACTGTGTGTGTATATATATATATATATATATATATATATATAACTATGCAAAAGTTTTAGGGAGGTGTGAAAAAATGCTGTAAATTAAGAATACTTTCAGAAATAAAAGTTGATTATTTTTTTTCTATCAATGAACAAAATGGAAAGTAAATGAACAGAAAAGAAATCAAATCAATATTTGGTGTGACCGCCCCTTAGCCTTCAAATCAGCATAAATTCTTCTAGTTACACTTGCACACAGTTTTTGAAGGAACTCAGCAGGTAGGTTGTTCCAAACATCCTGGAGAACTAATCATAGATCATTGGTGGATGTTGGCTGCCTCAAATGCTTCTGCCTCTTCATGTAATCTCAGACAGACTCGATGTTGAGATCAGGGCTCTGTGGGGGCCAAACCATCATTTCTGGATTCCGTGTTCTTCTTTACACTGAAGATAGTTCTTAATGATATTGGCTGTATGTTTGGGGCCGTTGTCCTGCTGCAGAATATATTTGGGGCCAATCGCATGCCTCTCTGATGGAATGGCATGATGGATAAGTATCTGCCTGTATTTCTCAGAATTGAGGACACCATTGATCTTGACCAAAACTCCAACTCCATTTTCAGAAATGAAACTTGCAAGGAACCTCCACCATGCTTCAGTGTTGCCTGCAGACACTCGTTATTGTACCCCTTTCCAGCTTTTTAGCAAACAAACTGCCTCCCGCTATAGCCAAATATTTAAACTTTTGACTAATCAGGCCAGAGCACCTGCTGCCATTTTTCTGCACCCTCTTCCTATGTTTTTGTGCATAGTTGAGTCGCTTAGTCTTGTTTCCACTTTGGAGGTATGGATTTTTGGCTACGGTCCTCAACATTGCTCGTTTCTTTAAGCTTCTTCAAAAGAACTTGAACAGCACATTTTGAAACCCCAGTCTGCTTTAAAAACTTTACCTGAGAGAGACCTTGCTGATGCAGTATAACTACCCTGCTGCACCGGCCAAATTTCAATCCATGTATGGTTGACGTAAAGGACAGTTTAAATTTAGAAGGGCATTCAAAATAAATAAGTAACTATTTAATATTGCATTAAAAAAAAAAAAATTCAGTGTGGACTTATTAGAACAAAATACAAATTGTATTTAAAACTTGCTTCTAAGATTCCCTTTTGTATAATTTAATATGATTAGTGGTTTTATTCTCGGTCACATTTCTTTTGCAACCTCAGTTTTTACATACTGGAAGCTGCCATGATCTTATCACAGAGGGTAGGGGTTTCCACATAGCATATGCTGAGTGTGAAGATAGTTTTGTGATAATAAAAATGATTTGTTTACAATCTTTTCATTTAACCCTTTCACTGCCAAAACACCCCCCCCCCCCCACATTTTAGGTCTGACATTTACATATAACCTCCAAAGCATTATATATTTTCTGAAAGCAGAGACCCTGTAAAACAAAGTGGCATTTGGCATTTATGCGATATTTGCACCACTGTTCATCAAATCTGTATTTTCAGTAAAAATGCACTCAAAATATTTTAGTGCACACAGACACAATATACCGGTAATACAAATTTTCTGGTGAAATATAAAAGAGGTTGTGTTCAGTAACTAGATTATAAATGTCAAGCCTCAAAACTAGAGGTGAAGTAGTTAAAGTGTAAAGTTTTTTTTAACGAGTAGGGAGGGTTTGAACACCTGTTTTTTTTATTTTATTTTTTATTATTTACTGCTCTCCAGTACACATTAGGGAGATTTCCTTTGACTTCCTGTCCTGCTGACAATCTTTTATAAGACAGGAAATGAGGGGAACTCTTTAACAGCAACACATACAGACATAAAACACACTTTTTAGGGGGTACAAATTTTTCTGCTAAATATCTCCCAAACTTCTGCTGTTTAAGAGATATTCACATTGGCTCTAGGCCAGCTGATGACATCACTTCCCATGCGCACTACTCTCTACATTCAGGGCCCTGAATGCAGAGAGTACCATGCTGCGATCATGACATCATTGCGTCCCACCCTTTCAAGCGGCTGGAGAGAGCAAACCCGGAAGACCCGGTGAAGACAGAAGCACTGGGAGTGGTAACAGTGCAGCGCTGGAGGGCTCTGTTTGAAAAGTCTGTCATAATATGCTAGTAAGCTCTGCATAATAGCACATTAAGGCATAAATCTGCAGGAGCCCTTTAAAAAAAAAAAAATTTAGTCCAGTTATTTAAAGATCATTTAGTTAAATTGCTTTTTTAAACAATAAAACATTTTGACAGTTACATGGGAGTTGTAAAAAATTGTGCTCTGGCATTCACATGAAAATTACAAAACCATAGATCGAGATGGAATTACATATTGTATGAAATTTTAATAAAATGCAAAAGACTAATCTTCCACATGAAACACCTACACGTTTCGACCCTTCTTATTGTAGTCTTCAAGGGGGTATTTTATTCTATGCAGAAAAAGAAGGAAATATTTTACATTTTGATAATCATTTGATTTATTTACCCATATACGTTATCTAATCACACAAAAAGATGTATATTTACCAATCAAGACAATGGAAAAAAGAAAAACCTATAGCAAGAGATTTATTTTAAAAGCAGCTCGTTCCAGAAATCCCAAAGACAAAGGTGTGTCATTTCCACCTCCTATCGGCATGGACCCCGCCCTCAAAGAACTTACAAGAAACCATTTGTTTGGACCCCCTGAAGAGAAGATGGGGAGGGGAGCGAACAGGCACCTGTAGTATAACATAATAGGCTTTCTATTTTTACATTAAATTCAAAAAATTATGATAAGAAAATATTTAATTAAGTATTTGGGTCATTAATTGTATTAATATATAGATTACTTTTTTATACTTATTATTTATGGCAACAATGAAGGTCCATATAGGTGCCATGTGACTAAAAATGTGAAAGTGATTAAATACATTAATCAAAAATTGATGTGGCATGAAGTGAGTGAATTAAATTAAAATAATAATAAAGTGAGAGTGCTATGCTATATATAATAAATGAATACATTGAAAACGAAATATAATAAAAACGAAATATAATAAAAATTATACAAGTGCTGACAATACCTTAAGCGATGTAAGCGCACATATATGACACACAGTTGAGGTGATAGAGTAACAATGCCGATAAAGGAGCGTAAGTGGCTTCCAAAAGTCTGTATCTATAGTGGTGAATTCAAGTGAAAAAATTATTTTGACAATTCAATTGCTCTATGACAAGCAATTTTAAAGGTATTACAAGACAGTCTGCTGAAAGAAAAAAGATACTAATCATTAAGCATGCCATTCATTAGATAAATTACCATGTTGTCTCTAAGACCAAAAATTGTCCAGAATAATATTACAATATGATATTTAAATTCACCCAGCACATACATTTTCAGCAATTAATCCTCAGTGTTCAGGAACAGAGCTCTAGCCTGCAGCTTTCCTGTATAGTGTCAAAGATTTAAATAGAGGGTGCCAAAATGGGTGATTTTCATTGCTGACATCTCAGAAAGTGTTTAAAAAAAGTTGATGTAATATCTACGCGTTTTCAGTCCTTTGTACAATGATCTGGCTAAACTCAAGCCTGTCTTCATGGGTAACAAATTCGAAAGGATTCCCTCAAGATGTGGCTTGTAGCCTTGAATCCCGTGGTCATCCAGCTACATACTGCAATAATGATTCACATTCACAGAGTGGCACAGGGAAGCCATGTTCTGGTGCCAGGGATTGGTTGTTTTATGTTCCCTGAAGAAAGTGACATCTCAAGTCATTTGACTTTAGGGGATGCCTGATAACACATCACTTTCATGAATCTTGGGAACCTGACTGCCGCTTCCCCGTTTAGCTATGCAGAGAATTTTATAATGTTGGCAGCATTTTTGAGAAGCATGTTGGTGTTCTGCAAGCCTTTTTTAGCAGTGTAATATAAACTATATTGTCAAAAATTGTCGGAATTTCCGACGGAAAAAGTTTGAGATCCTGCTTTAAAATTTTCCGACAACAAAGTCCTATCGGACATTTTCCGATCGTGTGTAGTGAATTCCGACGGATAAAGTGCCACGCATGCTCAGATCACATTACAAGACCAAAGCTATTGGCTACTAGCCTCTACGTAGTCCCGTCGTACGCAACGAACGTCACCACGTTCAGGATGATCGTATTTTCCGACAACTTTGTCCGACCGTGTGTATGCAACACCAGTGTCAGACAAAATCCGTCGGAAAAAATCCAACAGATTTTGTGGTCAGAATTTCCGACCGTGTGTACAGGGCATAAGACTGGGATGCCATTAAAAGTTCATGTGGCATCAATACTTTTGACAATATAGCGTATTAGTAGTCTATAGCAGCACATTAGTGCCTAGTCTCCAACAACATGTCAATTATCACTAACTATGTCTATGAACCTGTCTTTGGTCTACAACAGTCTCTTATCATTCTGTTTTAACACATGCAAATTTGCGTACGGTCACTGCAAAGGGGTTAATAAAAGGAGGCAGATATTTCTTTTGAGTCCAAGGGGGTTTGAAAATAATGGTCACATGGCTAAAAAATTGTTTTACTCTTGTGCTGAAGTATGTGAATTGGGCCTATGTGATAGTTTACAGCAATGTTTCTCAACCTTTTATCAGTCAAGGCACCCTTTAAAATTGATGCACAGTCTTGAGGCACCCCATTCTAAAATGCAAAAAACAAAACTAATAGTTTAGCATAACGCATCAAGATCCACACATCAGACACCCAACATGATTTATTCTTTCAAAGCAAATACACCTTTGCACACTGGTACTGACTAGTATTGTAATGTTTCTCTCCCTCCCACCAGTGCTGATGTGCAGGCACCCGATGCCCTCCTTATCAACGGATGATGTCACTGGTTCCTAAGGCGCTGGTGGCTGGAAAGTGGTAATGGTGCACAATGAAAACCTGTGGCTTTGTGTAAACAAAAGGCAGGCTTGATCCACCCCATGCCTTGTATACTTTTTTGTGCAATTTTTAGGCATTTTGTCAAGGTACCCCTGAAGAAACCTGGTTGAAAAGGCTGGTTTACAGGGTCTGCATAATACATACAGCCTGTGAGAATAGGAGAACAAATTGGCAGCTATTGAAGAGATCATGTGAAATACTTACAGTATCTCACAAAAGTTTTATGTTTTCATGTGACAACACTGAAGAAATTACACTTTGCTACAATGTAAAGTAGTGAGTGTACAGCTGGTATAACAGTGTAAATTTGCAGTCCCCTCAAAATAACTCAACACACAGCCATTAGTGTCTAAACTGCTGGCAACAAAAGTGAGTACACCCCTAAGTGAAAATGTCCAAATTGGGCCCAAAGTGTCAATATTTTGTGGGGCCACCATTTTTTTCCAGCACTGCCTTAACCCTCTTGGGCATGGAGTTCACCAGAGCTTCACAGGTTGCCACTGGAGTCCTCTCCCACTCCTCCATGACTACATCAGCTGGTGGATGTTAGAGACCTTGCGCTCCTCCACCTTCCATTTGAGGATGCCCCAAAGATGCTAAATAGGGTTTAGGTCTGGAGACACGCTTGGCCAGTTCATCGCCTTTACCCTCAGCTTATTTAGCAAGATAGTGGTCATCTTAGAGGTGTGTTTGGGGTCGTTATGTTGGAATACTGCCCTGCGGCCCAGTCTCTGAAGGGAGGGCATCATGCTCTGCTTCAGTATGTCACAGTACATGTTGGCATTCATGGTTCCCTCAATGAACTGTAGCTCCCCAGTGCCGGCAGCACTCATGCAGTCCCAGACCATCACACTCCCACCACCATGCTTGACTATAGGCAAAATACACTTGTCTTTGTACTCCTCACCTGGTTGCCGCCACACGCTTGACACCATCTGAACCAAATAAGTTTACCTTGGTCTCATCAGAACACAGGACATGGTTCCAGTAATCCATGTCCTTAGTCTGCTTGTCTTCAGCAAAAAGGTTTGGAGGCTTTCTTGTGCATCATCTTTAGAAGAGGCTTGACAGAGGGATGACAGCCATGCAGACCAATTTGCAGTGTGCGGCGTATGGTCTGAGCACTGACAGGCTGACCCCACACCCCTTCAACCTCTGCAGCAATGCTGGCAGCACTCATACGTCTATTTCCCAAAGACAACCTCTGGATATAACACTTGGAAATAGGAGAATGCCCCAAGGGATAGTACTGGCAAGAGACCATGAACAGTATAGTCAGAAAAATACAAAAAGTATAAAAATATATAAATTCATTGAGTATATAGCAATATGGACATCTAAAAGCATAAAGTGGAACTGAGATATCAATATAGCCTGGACTTCTTCTGGCGTACAAGGCTGAAATAAATGTACCAGCATAAGGGTGCTCTTTTTTTTTTTTTACTTACCTGGACGACGGTCCCTACCTTAAACGTTGGAGAGGGTCTTGTTCGGTGGTGTACTACTTATGTTAGGCAACAGACTGGAGAAAGATAAAGGAGTTAGGCCCCTTTCACACGAAAGGACCGTTCAAGTCTGCCTGTCAGTTTTTTAGGCGGACCTGAACGGACGCTCCATGCATGTCTATGGAGCGACGGATGTCAGCGGTTACCATGTCCGCTGACATCCGATCTGATCCGATCCGCTAAAATCAGGCGTATGGCGATACGTTTGCATCAGTCCGGGCGGATCGGATGAGATCTGATGAAAACGGACATGCTGTCCGTTTTCGTCCGATCCCTCCATAGGATTCGGCGGCGCTCTGACAGGCCCCTCCCCGCTCAATGAGCAGAGACGGACATGTCATCCGCTGGCTCAGCGTAGATCAACGGGGAGATCTCCTGCTGAGCTGGCGGACTCTGTTGAGCGGATCTGCCTTGTGGGAATGAGGCCTTAGCAAATGGTATTTCAGCTGGAGCAAGGGAACCGTATTCCTGCGCAAAGAAAAAGAAAGAAATTACATTTACCGTTGGAAAAAAACAGGGTCCCCTCCAGGGGCTCCCCGCATAGGCAACCTCCTCAGATGACAACAGGATGTCAAGCAGAAAGCCCCCAGTAATAAACAATGGAGAGGGGAGAGACATCTCGTGGAAGATACAACCCTCTAAAAAAATGATTTTGACAAACAAGGGCAAAAAATTTTAAATTTACCCCTATTCAAGATGGCCACCACGACCTCAGGCCAGACTGCGCATGCATGTTCGGCGGCACTAGGACCTATGTGGCCTGCCCGACTCAGCCCGGCCTACCGAGCCGGCTCTTCATGTCTGCACATACACAGAGCAGGCAGGAAGATGCTGAGGCAGGGGCGTACCTAGTGCATTTGGCACCCGGGGCGGATCCTATATCTGGCACCCCCCCACCTTAAAACGTAAAAACACCCCACTGTGCCCGCTGCATACCTCTGCATCCTTAAATATCTCTCTGTCACTACTGTGTACATTACACATCACCTCTGGACCCCTTTACATTACACAGCACCCTGCACCCCTTTACAATACACAGCACCCTGTACCTCTGGACCCCTTTACATTACAGAGCACCCTGAACTTCTGGACCCCTTTACATTACACAGCACCCTGCACCTCTGGACCCCTTTACATTACACAGCACCCTGCACCTCTGGACCCCTTTACATTACACAGACCCCCCTGCACCTCTGTACCCCTTTACATTACACAGCCCTTGTACCTCTGGACCCCTTTACATTACACAGCACCCTGCACCCCTTTATATTACACAGCACCCTGCACCTCTAGACCCCTTTACATTACACAGCCCCCCACATCTCTGGACACCTGTATGTTACACAGACACCCCCCTAACAGCTCTGGACCCCCTGCATGTTACACAGACCCGCCTACAGTGCAGACCCCCCTACAGTGCAGACCCCCCCTGCAATACAGACCCCCCCGCACGACCTCCCTACAGTGCAGACTCCCCTACAATGAAGAACCCCCCCTTCAGTACAGACCCCCCCTACAGTGGAGACCCCCCTACAGTGCAGACCCCCCCCCCCTACAGTGGAGACCCCCCCTACAGTGGAGACCCCCCCAACTACAATGCAGAGCCCCCCCCTTAGACCCATAAATGTACCTCGGCTCAGATAATCAGGGGCATGATGCACAGCAGCACACGTGTAGACAGACTACAAGGAGGAGTGGGAGGTGGCGCCTGCTGCTTCACTCTGCTCGGCTGTATGAGACAGCCAAGACAGATCAGAGCCGCTGAGAGAAGGAAATCTTGCGGCAAACACCCCCTCCCCTCACTTCACCTGCGTTGCCTGTCACCGCGCCGCTGCGCTATTTAAATCGGAAATCCGCGATGTCTCCGCTTCAATCGTGGAGGGGGGCGGCGGGTGCTGGCCTGACACCCCCCCCCCCAGTGTGTGGCACCCGGTGCGGCCCGCCCCCCACTTAGTACGCCACTGTGCTGAGGGACTCAGAAAAGCCGATGCAAGGTGCATGCCGCCCACTATAGTAACCAGGAATGAAGGTACAATATCACAAGGAGGGGAAGGTGGTGGGGGAGGAAGAAAGCAAAAAAGAGAGAGAGGAACACAAGGAAAGCAAAGCGAGAGAGAATGGATGACAGGAGGGAGAAATGGAAGGCTAAGTGAAAAATAGATATAGCTGCTTTCCAGGGGCGGATCCGGGGGGGGGGGGGCAATGGGTCAATTGCCCCCCCATAAAAAATAGTGAGCAGGCTGTGCTGATGTTGACCCCCCATTAGGAGACAGGGCAGCGGCGCCGAAACTGACAGGCTCTGTGAAGGGACACGGGGGATTTCCGCCCCTCCTTCTCCTCCTTGAGCCAAGCAGCTCTCATTCACCTGACAATGCCCACTCCTATTGGTTACCTTCAGGGCTAATGGCTGGGAAACCAACACCAAGAGGATTATGGGACATGTAGTCCCGGATACCAGCAGGCCCAGGACGATTCCCTGAGAGTGCACTGCAGCCCCCAACATGCCGAGCAGGAGGAGGGGAGAGGAGGACCGTTAGAGAAGAGGGACCATGAGGCTGTCAGGCGGAGGGAGCCAGAGGGAAAGTGCCAGTGATCTAATTCTACTATATATCCCCCAAGGTAAAAACTTACCTCCAGGTGGAGGGATGAGCGGAGGCGGGGATGCAGGCTTCCATAAAGGGACAGGACCTTATCACTAGCTGCTCCCACCCTGTCATCCCTTCCACCTGGCTGCTCCCACCCTTTCCTCCCTTCCACCTGGCACTCCCACCCTGTCATCCCTTCCACCTGGCTGCTCCCACCCTTTCCTCCCCTCCACCTGGCTGCTCCCACTCTGTCCTCCCTTCCACCTGGCTGCTCCCACTCTGTCCTCCCTTCCACCTGGCTGCTCCCACCCTTTCCTCCCTTCCACCTGGTGCTCCCACCCTTTCCTCCCTTCCACCTGGCGCTCCCACCCTGTCATCCCTTCCACCTGGCTGCTCCCACCCTTTCCTCCCCTCCACCTGGCTCCTCCCATTCTGTCCTCCCCTCCACATGGCTCCTCCCACTCTGTCCTCCCCTCCACCTGGCTGCTCCCACTCTGTCCTCCCCTCCACCTGGCTGCTCCCACACCATTCCCCCCTCTACCTGGCTGCAACCACCAATACTTTTTCAAGACAGTGTGTGTGTGTATGTATATATATTTGCATTTTATAGTTGGCCCCCCTACTTTTGTCCCTGTCCCCCCATGTGCCCCCCCAAATATGAAAGCTGGAGACGCCATTACTGTGCAGGCGCAGGCAGCAGAGAGACGACATCATCTCTCGCTGCCCACCCTCACTGTGGAAAAACAGGGACACTGTCACTGGCCACTGGCAAGTGACAATCTGCATCTGATAACAGGCGACGTAGCAAGTGACAATCCCCATCTTGTGGCAAGTGACACACTGGGGGGGGTCCCACTGATTCTGCATTATGGTGAGTTGAACGATTTCATTTTCTATTACAATGTAATAGAAATAATGCGCTTCGACCAGCCTGACACCATATTAACCATGGTGCCGTGATGATTGAAGCGCCAACACCAGCCATTGCCCCGACAAATTGCCTGCAAACATTTTGGCAGTGCCCCTCTCGAGATTAGACTCTGGATCTGCCCCTGTCTGCTGCAGGCTTGAGCAAATGCCAGTATAGAAATGCAGATAGGAGCTCTTAGTTAAGAGACAACTGCTGTCCCAATAGACCCTAGGGAGTCTAATCAGCACATTTAGCTGCCCAAAAATAGGGACTGCACATGGGAGAGGCTTGAACCCAGCTGGAAGCTGCCGACTGCACAGGTAAGGGACATTCAACCACTATTCACAGACTATGAGGAAAAAAGTAGAATGCTGGGAGTGCACTAATCGTTTTCTTTTATAATATTCATTGGTCCTGAGGGAGGAGCCAAGGCGGAGCTTGTCACAGGAATGCTGCCGTGGAGACACCAGGAAAACCTGTTTTTAACTTGTAAACACCAAATCTCAGAAAGAGGCTTGGTCCTTAACCACTTGCCGCCCGCCATATAACATAATAAAGAGACTCTTTACCACATGTTCAGCCGTGTCCAATCACGGCTAATCACAATGTAAACAGGAAGAGCCGTTGAACGGCTTTTCCTCACTCGCGTCTGACAGGGGGGACGGGACTGTGCTGATTGTTTATCAGTGCAGCCCCCCCTCGGATGCCCGCCCAGGACCACCAGGATGCCGCCAGGACCACCAGGGATGCCCACCACACTGGACCACCAGGTATGCCACCCTAGACCACCAGGGAAATGCCAATCAGTGCTCAGACAGCTGCCAAGCAGTGCCAAAGAAAAATGCCTGCCAGTGCCACCAGTGATGCCTATCAGTTAAATCTATCAGTGCCAGCCATCAGTGCCCATTAATGGCGCCTTTTAGTGCCCATCAGTGCCACCTATCAGTGCCCAGTAGTGCTGTCCATAAGTACCCATCAGTGCAGCCTTTCAGTGCCACCTATGAGTGCCCATCAGTGCCGCCTATCAGTGCCCATTGTCAGTGCCACCTCATCAGTGCCAACTCATCGGTGCCACCTTATCAGTGCCCATCAGTGCAGCTTTCAGTACCCATCAGTGAAGGAGAAAACATACTTATTTACAAAATTTTATAACAAAAACAATGAAAAACATATATTTTTTCAAAATTTAGGTCTTTTTTTATTCGTTTGGCAAAAAATAAAAACCCCGTAGGTGATCACATACCACCAAAAAAAGCTCTATTTGTGGGTACAAAATGATAAAAATTTAGTTTGGGTACAGTGCATCATGACCGCGCAATTGTCATTTAAAAAGTGACAGCGCTGAAAGCTGAAAATTGTCCTGGGCAGGAAGGGGCGAAAGTGGCCTGTATTGAAGTGGTTAAAGTTTTTTTAGGATTTCTTTTTCAGTTTACATTCTCTTGGAAAAAAAATAAATAAATCTTGCTGCACCTGTGTTTTTTTGTTCTTTATCCTCATGCAATAATAACTTGACCTCAAAATATTTTTGACAGGAGGAAGGGAACTCCCAGTGATCTGACACTGTCACTGGGGGTGTCTGGGAAGTCCCCGCTCCTTATAAGGGAATAACAATGATGTCAATGAGCTCCTGACAGTTACCGGGAGTCCGGCGCCTGCACTACCCCAAGGCGGACAGCGGGCGGCGCCCGTGAGCAGCACATCAGCACATTACTTTCTTAATATTTGGAGGAATGCGGAACCAGAATAAGTCATTGGTTTGCAACAAAAAAAAAAAAAAGAAGCCGAGTCCAGTTTGAATGGGAGAGAAAGGAGGAGCGGAGTGTGGAGAGGAGCAGAAGAGTGCTGTATAGACGGAGCAGGCACCTGCAGCCATGAGGAGCACGTGAATCCCCCCTGCTGGCTCCCTGTGTGTGTGAGGAGGGTGAGGAGATAAGAGCAAGATAAAAGGACACAGCTCTACACTATGGCGGAAGAAAGGAACAAGAGAGCCCTGCTGGAGCTGGCCCAGAAACCTGGCAATACTGTGTGTGCTGACTGTGGAGCTCCAGGTAAGACCCTCACCTTCTCCATTGTCTGATTCACCCCCCCCTCTATGCTACCAGCCAATCACAGCATTCATTAATCTTCCCACACCTGCACTTAGACAATGCTAGCTGGAGTGTGATTGGCTGATCAGGGGACCCTGCTATAGTTGGTAACATGTTCATTGAATTCCCAGAGACACTTTGCAAGTGAGGGTGGCAGATCAGCACTTTCTTATTGGGCTGCAAAATAAAACATAGCTAACAATACCTTACCTGTAATCTAATATTATCATTATATAGTGTCACAATCCCATCATATTATAGGAGAAGAGGAATGAGACTCTCATTGGGGAAGGGTTAAGGGATATGCAATTAGTAGACCTCCAGCTGTTGCAGAACTACAAGTCCCATCATGCCTCTGCCTCTGGGTGTCATGCTTGTGGCTGTCAGTCTTGCTATGCCTCATGGGACTTGTAGTTCTGCAAGACTGACAGCCACAAGCATGACACCCAGAGGCATGATGGGACTTGTAGTTCTGTAACAGCTGAAGGTCCGCTAATTGCATATGTCTGATTGGTCTAGGGATGCAGGGATACTTACCTGGAGAGAGGTCCAGCACTAATGCCTCACCTAAAAAGGTGACCATACACTATACAGAATTCTTTAGATCTGCCATCAACTATGACTACAAGGACCAGCCTGACTTCATACACATTGAATGCGTCTTTATATTACACAGTTTTGTTTACTCTAATGCCGCGTACACACGATCGGAAATGCCGCCAGCAAAAAACTAATGTGAGCTTTGGTCGGAAAATGCGACCGTGTGTATGCTCCATCGGACTTTTTTCCTTAGCGGCATTCCCGCCAGCAAAAGATTGAGAGCAGGTTCTCTATTTTTCCGACGGAAGAATTTCCGATCGCAAACTCTGATCGTCTAGCAATTCCGCCGTGCAAAATTCCTACGCATGCTCGGAAATAATTTGACGCATGCTCGGAAGCATTGAACTTCGTTTTCTTGGCTCGTGTTGTACGTCACTGCGTTCTTGACAGTCAAAAGTTCGTCGAACTTTTGTGTGACCGTGTGTATGCAAGCCAAGCTTGAGCGGAATTCCATCGGAAAAACCATCCAAGATTTTTCAGACGTAAATTCCGCTCGTGTGTACGCGGCATTAAGAAGATTGTACAAATATTGTGCAATTAGGTTATGTATGGCCAGTCTAAGGTGCTCTCCGCCGCGGTTGCAAGCTTGCCTCCTCATGTGCTGTGTAGGGTTAAAGGGTAACTCCACTTTCGTGGGAGAAAAAGCAAATAAAATAAAAATAATATAGCGTAAACACAATTGCGACACAAGACATCTTGTAATTGAATGTTATTAAAAAATGACATTTCCTTTTCAATCTACAGCTCTGTTTTTTTTTTTTTTCTCTAAAATGTAATATGGCAACCTCGAGGTGTTCTGTACACAGAGGGTTTACAGAACGCCCCCCAGATATGTCATTTCCTGCTTGTGTGATTGGCTCACTGATTTCCCCAAAAGTCTGCACTATGATACAAGTCAGATTTCAGGCATCCCCTGCAACAAAAATGTCATTTATGGTGAGATAGTCCCAATGGGAAATCACGTCTAAAGGAATGCGGACTCTGCCACTTTCCTCATTAGAGCCCTGCAAGTGCAGCTGCTAGCTGCTGGTTGTTAAAGTGATATTAAAAGAAAAGTATGTCACCCCCCCCCCCCCCCCCCAGTTTCATACTTACCTAGGTGGATGCAGCATAGGTCCGATGCTGCATCTGTCCCCCAGGCACCTCTGCACTGAGAACCGAGCGTTCGAACACCACTGATGGCTCAGTTCTCTCAGCTCCCGGAGCAGAGGGCTGCTGACTGTCAATCAGCAGCTCTCCGCTCTGCCACCCTGCGCTCACTGGAGCGCTGAGCTGTGGAGGGAGCGGGGAGCGGCTGTCTCAGGCTCTCAGCGGCTCGGTGAGAGGCTGAGACAGCTATCAGTCCAGGCACCTGGCAAATCCAGACTTTGTTGTGATGACTGATTTCTGTGACGTCAGCAGAGAGCCGAGAGCTGGGATTGACAGTGGTCTCAGCCAATGAAGAGGGAGGGAGTGTCCCCGGAGAGCTGAGTCTCTTGTGCACATCGCTGGATCGAGATGGGGCTCAGGTAAGTATTAGGGGGGCTGCTGCACAGAGGAGGTGTATTTCCTTCATGCATAAAATGCATGAAGGTAAAAAAAATCTGGAGCCTTTAGAACCACATTAATGATAAAATCACTCCCATTAGATTCTCTCTACACATGGACAAACGCAAACAAATAGCTTCAGAGTAACAAAAGGTAGGAATCTGCAACAGAGTTTTGTAAAATGCTTGCAATGTACATAAATCACCCAGAGGGGAATGTTTTTTTCTCAACAAAAGCAGAATGACTCATTAAAATTAAAATTATTTTTTTAACAAACATGGTATACGTACCTGCTCTTTTTGCACAGAGCAGCTGGAATCTCCTCTTCTGGGATCCCTAACCGGTACTCTTGGCTCCTCCTGGCGATCATCAGCACTAATTAATGGCCTACATAGTGGGCGGGTCAGTTTGGGACTCCTACGTCCTCCCGCTACACTAATCAATGGCCTACATAGTGGGCGGTTCAGATATTTGTGTTTTTATATAAAATATATCATTCAGTATGTAAAGTGCCAATTCACTAATGGTAAATATTGCAAATGCAGTAATTACCTGCAGTAGAAAATGTGATATTACATTAAAGTCAACTCACTAAAAAAACATTTGTTAATTATCTCGTGGTCCAGCCACTCACTATTTTACAACTATAATAATTAGGAGTTGAAACATTTAACAATGATATTCCTACCACTGCTAAATGTGACCGTTCCAGCTCAGGCATGCTGGTTGTCAATGAGCCCGCACCTGCTGGCATTTTACCATCTGATGACTCATCCCTTCCTGGCACTTTCACCTGTCAGCCGGAGATTCCTGGCTTACAGGTGAATGTAAGCAGAGGAGCAAGGACAGTATTTAGAAAAAGAAATGGGGGCTCTCCCACAATCCATACTAAACCTTTGGGTCTGGTATGTATTTTAAGGGGGACCCAATGGCAAAAAAACAAAAAAATGTCATGAGGTCCCCCCCCCCCCCCCCCTAAATTTCATATTAGACCCTTATCCAAGCAAGTAGCCTGGCAGACTAGAAAAGTGGGAGAATGAGTGTAACCCCCCCCAACCTTACCAGGCCACATTCCCACACACGGGGGTGTGTGTAACTTGCCAGGGTGGGATTCTCCCTGGCACAGCGCATTGTCCCCATGATAATGAGGACAAGGCCCTCACCCCCACAACCATTGCCCGGTGGGAGCTTATCGGATTCTGGAAGTCCCCTTCAGCAATAAGGGGGCCCCCAGATATACTGCCCCCATATGAATATGTAAGGGGTACATAGTAACCCTACTGGACTGTTGATCATGACATCGCTGATTCCCCACCCCTTTGATTAATTTAGCGGCGGGGACCTGTAGATGACATCTGATCCTGGCTTTTCCCTCACACCGAATGACATCGCTGGGTCCCTGCTGTTAATGTAAACACGCTCGCCTTCCCTCCTAGAGTCTGTATGCTCAGATAAGGGTCTGGCATGGAATTTGGGGGGGGGGGGGCTGACCCCACTTTTATTTTTGTCTTTTTTGGAGTTGGGTCCCATTAAAACTCATTTAAACATTGTCCCCGCCCCTATGTTTACATCTACCTGTCAGATGGGAATTGAGAGGAGCGCCAGCTTCCCAACAACCAGCATCTTTGATCTGGAACAGTCACATTTAGGACTGGTAGGGATACCACTGCCACATATTTCACTTCCCACTGCAGCTGGAGATCCGGTCTGCAGTAAAATAAGGTATAAAAAATGCCTTAAATACGTCAAAATTAATTTTTGTACGTACGTGGGAATTGGCGCATGTATTTTAGTAAATGACTTGCTTCTGAGATAAATACTGCATGAGTTATTTTAAGGCAAAGATTCATACTGTATATATCTCTTGGTGAGTTTGACCCCTCGGTGTGAAAAACCATGGACAGCTCCAGAGATGAAAATAATCCAGGAATAGATCTTTAGATGTACTACTTTCTCCCTGAAAATTAGGGATGGCTGTCAGCTATGCCTTTTAACTTCTTCGTTTCCTTATTTTTTGGAATATTCATAGAAGTACTGCTGTTCACTATGTTCGGGACTCTTCTCTTACAGTATATCGATAAATAGCAGGTAATCAGCAATGCTTGATGTAGCTTTCAGATTCATTTAGCACAGGTGTTATATAGTGAATCTAGCTCGAGGGAGATGTAAATAATCACATACCAGTCAAAGAAGCCTCACTGAATAGAGTTCTTGTTCTGAAAGTGATATTTTAGTTTTAGGTGGAGTCTGACTTCTTATAAGCTTGGGTATGCCAACAGTGTGCGTTCAAGTACCCTCTGTAGCACTCTTTATAACATACAGTGTCTTGAACAAGTATTCATACCCTCTGAAATTTTCCACATTGTGTCATGTTACAACCATAAATGTATTTTATGTGATCGACCAATACAAAGTGGCACATAATTGTGACGTGGAAGGGAAATGATAAATGTTTTACAAATAAATATGTGAATAGTGTGGCGTGTATTTGTATTCAGTACCTCTGAGTCAATATTTTGTAGAACCATCTTTCACTGCAATTACAGCTGCAAGTCTTTTTGGGGATGTCTCTACCAGCTTTGCACATCAAGAGTGACATTTTTGCCCATTCTTCTTTGCTCTAGCTCTGTCAGATTGGATGGAGAGCATCTGTGAACAGCAATTTTCAAGTCTTGCCACAGATTCTCAGTTGGATTTAGGTCTGGACTTTGACTGGGCCATTGTAACACATGAATATGTTTTGATCCAATTCTAAACCCTTCCATTGCAGCTCTGGCTGTATGTTTACGGTCGTTGTCTTGCTGGAAGCTGAACCTCCGCCCCAGACTCAAATACTTTGCAGACTCTAACAGTTTTTCTTCTAAGATTGCCCTGTATTTGGCTCCATCCATCTTCCCATCAACTCTGACCAGCTTCCCTGTACCTGCTGAAAAAAAGGTGTGTGTTCAGGGCGATGTGCAGTGTTAGTTTTCTGCCACACATAGCGTTTTGCTTTTAGGCCATAAAGTTCAATTTTGGTCTCATCTGATGAGAGAACCTTCTTCCACATGTTTGCTGTGTCCCCCACATGGCTTCTCACAAACTGCAAACTGGACTTCTTATGGCTTTCTTTCAAGGATGGCTTTCTTCTTGCCAGTCTTCTATAAAGGCCAGATTTGTGGAGTGTACAATTAAGACCACTTTCACACTGAGGCGCTTTTCAGGCGCCTTCACGCAAAAAACAGCACCTAAAAAGCTCATGAAAACGTATTTCCATTAAAATCAATGAATGCTTTCACACTGGGGCAGTGTGCTGGCAGGGCTGTGAAAAACTCCCCTCCCCATTGAAATGAATGGAAAGCTCTTCAAAAGCGCCTGAAAAGCTCTTCAAAATCGCTCAGTGTTTTTACTGGCAGTTTAGAAGCGCTTCCGTGTGAAAGTGGCCTAATAGTTGTCTTGTGGACAGATTCTCCCACCTGAGCTGTGGATCTCTGCAGCTCCTCCAGAGTTACCATGGGCCTCTTGGCTGCTTCTCTGATTAATGCTCTCCTTGCCCGGCCTGTCAGTGTAGGTGGACGGCCATGTCTTGGTAGGTTTGCAGTTGTGCCATACTCTTTCCATTTTTAGATGATGGATTGAACAGTGTTCCGTGAAATGTTCGAAGCTTGGGAAATTTTTCTATGACCTAACCCTGCTTTAAACTTCTCCACAACTTTATCTCTGACCTGTCTGGTGTGTTCCTTGGCCTTCATGATGCTGTTTGTTCACTAAGGTTCTCTAACAAACCTCTCAGGGCTTTACAGAATGGCTGTAGGTATATTAAAATAAATTACACACAGGTGGACTCTATTTACTAATTGGGTGACTTCTGCAGGCAATTGGTCCTGCTAGATTTTAGTTAGGGGTATCAGAGTAAAAGGGCTGAATACAACACACTTTTCAGATATTTATTTGTAAAAAATGTTGAAAAACATTTATAATTTCCCTTCCACTTCACAATTATGTGCCACTTTGTGTTGGTCTATCACATAAAATCCCAATAAAATACATTTAAGTTTTTGGTTGTAATATGACAAAATGTGGAAAATTTCAAGGGGTATGAATACTTTTTCAAGGCACTGTAAAATGGTAACAAACCTAACTGATAGAATAGGAGCCATCTTATTGGCCAGAGCTGGTGTGTAGACTGCAGGAACATGTGCCATACTGTGCAAGTATACACAGCATACTTGCACATTACAGTAAACTTACCGCTTAAAGGAATAGTCCACCTTTGGCAAAAATAGAAAAAATGCACCCACCTAATAAAATGTGCAGTTTTATGCATTGAAGCCTACAAACATGGGGCAGGAGGAAGTAATCCATAGACTACAAATGCCATCACAATTGTGCAAAAGGCATTCTACCTGCTCTGGCTAGACTGTCTTTCTTTATCTGGAAAAGTGCGTAATAATAAGTCAAATGAGCAACTACTGGTGTTTATTCAAGTAAAGCTTGTACATGTTGTACGTCACCGTGTTATTGACGTTGGAAATTTTCCGACCAACTTTGTGTGACCGTGTGTATGCAAGACAAGTTTGAGACAACATCCGTCGGAAAAAAAAACATGGAATTTTGTTGTCGGAATGTCCGATCGTGTGTACGCGGCATTGCTCTAACTAATATATAATAACTCTAACATATATATATATATATATTTGTAGTGATCACATGACTTTTGTTCTTAGCTGCATAAGGGAGAGTTGGGGGTGGAGACCCCTTCTGGCGATGGGGGGGGGGGGGGGGTCTGGCAACAGCAGCTTGAACGGAGCACAGGCACGATGCAGTATAAAATGCAAAGACAGAAGTACATTGTGACAAGCTGGGCAGGGGGTGTGTCAACAGGAGGCACAGGGAGAGCAGTACACTGATGCAGAGAAAGCATTAAAGTAAAAAATGTTTTTTTAACAAGAAAAAAGTAAAAAATTTTAGGCTTTAGAATCACTTTAACCTGTACATAGTTATAATGTTATGGCTGATCAATGGAAATACATACTGTACATAAACGGCTCTATTTCCACGGAGAAGTGGTGCTGATTTCATGTCAGCAAGTGTAATGTTATTCTTTGCTGTTCTTCTGAGTAAGCCAAAAGATAACAATATTTCATCTTGCCCTTCTGAGATAATGTTTACTTTATTAAATCAGAAGATGTGTTTTTCTCAGCAGTTAGAATAAAATATGACGGGTGATCTAAGGTCACTGTGTCTCTAGACTCGGGAACTAAAATGTGAAAATTTGTCACTTACCAGACTTTAGATGTGGAGGCTGCATTCGTTTTCCTTTTTAGGCTTTTTTGCCTTTATTTTAACCTGGTGATCTGGTCAGTGTCTTGGGGTGGCTATACTCACTCCTCCACTGTATCTAGGGAGGAGCAGTGTAGCCACAACCTTGGACAACAGCATTGTCAATCGGTAAAGAGTGTACTGGTAGATGGACTATAGTACATTTAGATGGACTTTATGTAGGTAACTAATAACTCCAGCTAACACTTTTAAGCCATTACTTAACCACTTCGCGCCCGCGCTATAGCCGAAAGACAGCTACAGCGCAGGCGCTTCCTGCCGGGAGGGCGTCCCTGGACGTCCTCCTATTTACTTCCGCAATGCGCGCTCCTGAGAGCACATCGGGGAAGTTCTGTGCTGGCCGTGTCCCTTGGACACAGCCAGTCACAGATCGATGTAAACGGCCAATCACAGCGGCTGTTTACAGCGCGATCGGTGTGTTTAATGAGAGATGATCTCATATGTAAACATATGAGATCATCTCTCAGCGCCGCTCTCCATCCTCACACAGAGACAGCGTGTGAGGAGGGAGAGATGAATGGCTGCAGCAGCCGTAAGTAGAAAAAATAAATAAAGTGCCACCTGTCCACAGTGCCATCTGTCCCCAGTGCCATGTATAAGTGCCACGTGTCATCAGTGCCACATAGTGCCATATCAGTGTCACGTGTCATCAGTGCCACATATTAGTGCCATCTGTCATCAGTGCCACGTATCAGTGCCATCTGTTAGTGTCACGTTTCACGTATCAGTGCCATCTGTTAGTGTCACGTGTCACGTATCCGTGCCATCTGTCATCAGTGTCACGTATTAGTGCCATCTTTTATCAGTGTCACGTATTAGTGCATCTGTCATCAGTGTCACGCGTCATCAGTGCCACGCGTCATTGTCCTGGTGCTCCAGGGCCTTCAAAAGTGTAATAGGTAGTCAACAAGTTAGATGTGTAATTTATGCTCCTAGAACACATGATGGCGCTCCCTGCATGTTGGGCCTCCTTAAGTGGCTAGGCTGTGAAAAAGTCCCACACATGTGGTATCATAATACTCAGGAGGAGTAGCAGAATTTATTTTAGGGTGTCATTTGTGGTATACACATGCCATGTGAGAGAAATAACCTATTACAATGACAATTTTGTGGAAAAAAAGAAAAAAAAATCATCATTTTGCAAAGAATTGTGGGAAAAAATGACAACATCAAAAAGCTCACCATGCCTCTTACTAAATACCTTGGAATGTCTACTTTAAAAAAAGGGGTCATTTGGGGGTGGGGGGTATTTGTACTTTCCTGGCTTGTTCGGGTCACAAGAAATGAGAAATGAGGTCACCAGTACATCAGGTGTGATCAATTTTGTATGATTTGCACCACAGCTTGTAGACTCTATAACTTTCACAAAGACCAAATAATATCCACTAATTTAGGTTATTTTTACCAAAGATATGTAGCAGTATAAATTGTGCCCAAAATTTATGAAGAAAAATTAATAATTTGCTAAATTGTATCACAGAAACAAAAGAAAAATGCGTTTTTTTTTTTTTTTTCTCCCAAATTTTTGGTATTTTTTTTCATTTATAGCGCAAAAAATAAAAAAACCCAGAGGTGATCAAATACCACCAAAAGAAAGCTCTGTTTATGAGGAAAAAAAGGACAAAAAATTAATTTGTGTTCAGTGTTGCATGACCTGAGTAATTGTCATTCAAGGTGTGAGAGCACCAAAAGCTGAAAATTTGGTCTGGGCAGGAGGCGGGTTTAAGTGCCCAGTAAGCAAGTGGTTAACGACTTGCCGACCGACTTGCGCCGATATACGTCGGCAGAATGGCTCTCCTGTGCAAACTGATGTACCTGTAAACAAGGCATTTCCTCGTTCTGCCTAGTGACATGACAGGGACCTACTGCTCCCTGTCATCGGGAACAGTGATCTCTGTCATGTCCTAGTGAGCCCACCCCCCCTACAGTTAGAACATGCTGAGGGAACATACTTAACCCCTTGATTGCCCCCCTAGTGTTAGCCCCTTCCCTGCCAGTGTCATCTTTACATTGATCAGTGCATTTATATAGCACTGATCAATGGAATAATGTCACTGGTCCCCAAAAAGGGTAATTTGGGGTTTTGTCGCAGTCCCACTAAAAGTCGAATATCGCCGCCATTACCAGTAAAAAAACAAAAAAAAAAAAGTCTCTTGCAGACGCTATAACTTTTGCGCAAACTAATCAATATACGCCTAATGCAATTTTCTTTTAACCAAAAATATGTAGAAGAATAAATATGGGCCTAAACTGATGAATAAACGTAGTTATTTTTTTGGGGATATGTATTATAGCAGAAAGTAAAAAAATAAAAAATAAAAAATAAAAATGTTTTTTCAAAATTGTCACTCTTTTTTTGTTTAATAGTGCAAAAAAATAAAAACCGCAGTGGTGATCAAATACCACCAAAAAAAGCTCTATTTGTGGGGAAAAAAAGGACGTCAATGTTTGTTTGGGTACAGCATCGCATGACCGCGCAATTGTCAGTTAAAGCAACGCAGTTCTGTATCGCAAAAAATGCTCTGGTCATTAAGGGGGTAAAACCTTCCGGGGCTGAAGTGGTTAAAGTTTTTTATTTTTTCCATCCATGGGATAAAGGTTTTGCATAAATAAATAAAAACTGACCATTGTAAGCACCCCTGTCAGCACTAAGGCTGGGTTCCCACTTGTGCGATCCCAGGCATCACATGTGATTCGCACTACATTGCAGTGCACATTACATGCGATGCAAATTTAGCCATACAGTTTGTATGACTGAAATCGCATCGTATTCGCGCCAAAATGGTTCAGGACCCTTTTTTTTTGGTCCGCACTGGAATCGGATCACATGGGTGTTTAGGCTCATGCAATCCAATTCTACAGTTTGCACTGTGTTCTGCTAACCAATTTCGGGGTATCATTAACTTTCTACTGACAGTTCGCAGATGTTCAGTGTGAACTGAGACTAAATAGTTTCTTAACCCTCTAACTTCCACTTTGCTGGGCAGCTTGGCAAGTTGAATGAAGTAACAGGCTTACTGGCAGGATCAGCGGATATGACTACCCAGTGCCTGACCCCAAGCTCCACCCAGGGACTTATGGGTAGGGAAGATTGGATTGGGAGCATTTGCTGACTGATATGGTGGTATTAGTTGGCTGTTATTGTGTAAAAGGGTTGGAGGACCTGGGGGTGTTGATTTCCAAAACTGGGCAGCACAGACAAATGTGGTGTGATTGAAAGAGGAAATGCTGTGCAAGAAGCCTGAGCCGTCACACTTCCTAGACTGTGTAAGTTGGTGAGTGTTAACCCAGGGAAGATGAGTAGATAATATATCCGTGCTCACACCCTGTGACTCGTTGATAATAAAGTTTACCATAGACAGACACAGGCTTCATCCGTCTGCCTTGATGTGTCAGATCAACATGTACACTTGGCCAGAGCAAATACACATGTTTATCTCGCATGTATGGCCAACATGAGAACTATATCATACATGTGCTTTTTGTTCAAGGCTACATGTAGCATATTTTGTTTGTTTTTGTTGGGCGTAACATTGCAGCATGTGAGTCTTGTCAACATGCTTCATACGAATGTGCTGACATCACTTTTTCCTACATGGTGTGTCATACCTGGTGGAGGTGACCACAGACACAGTAAGCCTCTCACTGAAAGTAATTGGAGACAACTAGTTATTATAAAAGGGTTGTAAACGCTCGTAATTTTTCACCTTAATGCATCCTATGTATTAAAGTGAAAAAACTTCTGACACTGACCGGCCCCCCTGCCCCCCCCCCCCCTCCCTTTTACTCACCTGAGCCCTTGGGTCCCTCGCCGGAGACGCGCTCTTCCTCTCTGGCCGTTGTCTTGACTCTTGATTGGATAGATTGATAGCAGCGCAGCCATTGGCTCCCGCTGCTGTCAATCAAATCCAATGACGCGGGCGCCGGGGGGCAGGGCCAAGTCCTGCTTTCTGTGTGAATACACGCAGAAGCAGGAGCGTGCCTGCACGGGTGTCCACCAAAGAGAGCGCTTCTCCAACGTGGACACCTGTTGCAGGGAGGAGCTACCAGCCCCGCCAGGGGACCCCAAAAGAGGACGATCGGGGCTACTCTGTGCAAAACAAACTTCACAGTAGAGGCAAGTATGACATGTTTGTTATTTTTTTTTATTTTTTTTAAACGAGGGTTCTCTTCCTCTCCCCTCCTCTTTAAAGTGCATTTCCACTTTTGCAGATGAATTGGAATAATACGTATTTTATACTTGTTACATGTCAACATTACCATAGCATACCTTTAAAAAAAATATATCCTTAAAAATTGCTGCTTTTTTTTAGATGTTCTATTCTGGAAACTCCAGCGCTGAAAAATCCTTCTTAGTTCTCTTTGTTTATGAGGAGACTGGGAACTGTGTTTACCTTAATTAACCCTGTCTGTACTGTGCTGACAGAACTCATTATCAACTGTAAACTAGATTGAACATTGTCTGTCCTAACAAAGGGTTAATCTAGGTTTCTTGCATTGTATGTTAATGAAAGGTAGCTAGGCATGTCCTAAGGCCGGCAATGCACGGTGGGGGACGGGGGGCATAGGCAGGCATGGGAAGCTTTCCCCACCAGGAGAAAACGGTGATTATCACTAGCGGCTAGCGATAATCGCAAGAGAATCCGGTAGGCTAATTGTACCCAAGTTGATTGATCGACCAACTTGGTATATTCAGCCTGCCCATTAACGGTTCGAATCTCGAACAGTTCGCGCTGAACTGGCTGAGATTTGAACCATGTATGGACAGCCTTAGCCCTTCTGTTGGGTATGATGTGGGGGTTACTTAGCTGTGGTACATGCCTTTCAGTCCACAGCAGTCCGAAATGTAGTTAAGGGCTTGCCGGCCCACTTTTATTTAACAAAATGAATGTAAAGTTCACAAAAAAATAGTTGCCACGCAGGGGATTTTCACTTTCAAAACAGGTAATGAAAAAGCCAAGCCCCCTAGCTTTCTGTTCAGCAGCTCCACTGCTATGGTCAGGATCCTTCATACCCAGCTCTCCTAGCTCTCTCAGCCTTTAGTTACAACAGCCACCTGCATGGGCTTACTTCCTGGCCTCTCAGTAGTGGATCTCCTAGTATCCCTGGCTCTCTCACTCTACGAGATGCAGACTCCCTCCATAGTCACCTCACCTCTCCCAGTCCTCCAGACTCACTCAGCTGTCCTGACCATCCTAGTCCTGTGGGTGGAGAATCTCTCCAACATTGAGTGCAGTCTCTTGAGTGGATCACCTCTCCTTATAGGAGTATGCCTGTCTCCTGATGGAAGTGCTGCATTATGGTCAGGTTCTTGCTTATAACGAGTGTGCACACCTTCACACTCACACAGCCTGCAGGTCTCCAGTAAGATCTGGACATCTTCCCACCCAAATCTCTTTGAAGTCCCCAAACTCCAGACCCTGATCTGGGATTACCAAACCCAGAGAACACTGACAAGCCAGTCTTCTCCACTCAACTCTAAAGCCTCGTATACACAGAGCGTCAGACTTCTGTCCAAAGGGTGTGTGTCGGGAACTTGTCTTGCATACAAATGGTACACAATTGTCGGCCAACAAACAGACAGGAACGTAGTGACGTACTATGAGCCGATAAAGAGGAAGTTCAATTGTCAGGCGCCACCCTTTGAGTTCCTTCTGCTAATTTCGTGTTGAAGAAGTAGAAGAGTGTTGATTCGCGCTTTTCATTTCGTGTTTTTCAGTTTGTTTCTGAATGGCCGTTCCTCAACCAGCCATGTTGTGGAATCGGAGGAGAGTACGTGCTATTATTGGCCTTGGAGTTATGTCTTTGACCCAAGTCCAGTCCAGGAACAGGAGGATTTCTTGGACCAAAAATTGGTTGCTTAATCGTTACCAATTGGGTCATATGCCTTTGCTGTGGGAGCTCCAGGAGAATAATTCGGATGATTTTCAGAATTATCTCTGGATGACGGACCCCTGCTGTCAACAACTCTTGGCATTGTTGAATCCCTATATTAAAGAAGCAGGACACATGCATGTGTTATATTTTCTATATTTTTAGATGCATATAATGCACTTTTTGGTTAAGTTCCATTGGCAGATAGTATGTCTAATTTAATTGTATTTTTTTTTTTTAACGCACAATAAACAAATTGTGTAAAATAATACTTGGCTATGTGTTTTACTTCAAATGACAGTTTGGGAGTAGGCCAGTACACATTCAAAAATACAAGGGACACCAACATAGTTGTATCTTTTGAGATTAAAAACTACAGGATTGTGGCTTGGCCAAAAAAATAAAAAAATACAAGCATAATAATAATATTCTTGATATCACTAGAAAACAAAATAATTTTCAAATTCATTTGCCATAACTCCATCAGTATCACCAGCAAAGCAGCTTCATTATTATCCCATTAAAGAAGAGAATTTTTTTCTTGTTTAAAAAAAAAAAGAAGAAGAGGAATTGTGCGCTTCATTTCGCCAATTCATAATTTTCCGTGTCACGAATGTTAAATCTCCATTATGAGCGCTAGTTTACAAGACCGACCACTTCCGGCTTGTCCTTGCTTCTGAGCATGCGTGTTTGTACTTTTGACTTTTGTGTGACGGACTTGTGTACACATGATATGAAAATCTGATAACAGACCGTTGTCCGCCGAAAATGTACTAGCCTGCCATCCAACATTTGTTGGGCGAAAGTTGAACAACAATTGTCTGACGGAGTGTACTAATGGTCAGATTTTAGGCAAACAGTCTGTCATCACACAATTCCCGGCCAAAAATCTGATCGTGTGTACGAGGCTTAATCCTGGGTGCCTTCTGCCTATACTCACACACTGGCAGGGCCTAGGATTGTCACATGGGGCACAATCACTCTGACCTTGTTCAGAATTGCTTTTAGTCAGCCATAACACCTTCTCCCAAGAAACGGCTTTAAAGCGGTTGTATACTCGCTGAAATTTTTTTTTTTTTTTACACACCTGTAAGGGAAAAGGCATAATGAGATAGTATGCACCACATACTAGCTCATTATAAAATACTTACCTTAGAACGAGGGCCCCAACATCTCACCCGATCCACGCCGAGAGAGATGACAGGTTCCCTCGGCATGTCTTCCGGGTATCGCGACTTCGCGCACACGCGTGGGAGATTTCCTCCCGGCAGGGTCCGGCATTTGCCGGGCTCTCAGCCGAGAATCCCCTGTGCGCATGCGCCGCTGTAGTTAGCAGCTCATTGCAAGGGGAATATCTCCTAAACCATACAGGTTTAGGAGATTTTTTTTTTTTTACCTACAGGTAAGCCTGTAGGTTACCTGTAGGTAAAAGTTCAAATTTTAGACTATATACAACCGCTTTAACCACTTGCCTACCAGGCACGAACACCTCCTTCCTGACCAAGCCATTTTTCAGCTTTCAGCGCTGTCGCATTTTGAATGACAATTGCGCGGTCATGCAAGGCTGTACCCAAAAAATTTTTTTATCATTTTTTCCCCACAGATAGAGCTTTATTTTGGTGGTATTTGATCACCTCTGCGGTTTTTATTTCTTGCGCTATAAACAAAAGAGGGACAAGTTTGAAAAAAACAATATTTTTTACTTTTTATTATAATAAATATCCAATTTTTTTTTTTTTTTTTTTGAACAAATTTTTTCCTCAGTTTAGGCCAATACGTATTCTTCTACATATTTTTGGTAAAAAAAAAAACGCAATAAGTGTATATTGATGGGTTTGCGCAAAAGTTATAGCGTCTACAAAATAGGGGATAGATTTATGACATTTTTATTATTATTTTTTTTTTTTACTAGTAATGGCAGCGATCTGCGATTTTTTTTTTTTTTTTTTTTTTTTTTTTTTTTTTTTATCGTGACTGCGACATTGCGGCGGACATATCGGACACTTTTGACACATTTTTGGGACCATTCACATTTATACAGCGATCCGTGCAATAAAAATGCATTGATTACTGTATAAATGGGACTGGCAGGGAAGGGTTTAACACTAGGGGGCGCTGCAGGGGTTAATATGTTCCCTATATTAGTGATTCTAACTGTGGGGGAGGGGACCGATCGGTGTCCCTATGTACAAGGGACACACCATCGGTCTCCTCTCCAGTGACAGGACGTGGATCTGTGTGTTTACATACACAGATCCACGTCCTGCTCAGTTACTGGGCAATCTCGGGTGCCCGGCGGACATCGCGGCCGCCGGGCACGCGCATCGGGTCCCCAGCGACGCGGCGGGCACGCACGCGCCCCCTAGTGGCCAAAATGGTAGCGCCGTCATATGACAGTGGGCGGTCAGCAAGAAGTTAATACAAGATATATTTAAAAAACGCATTTCTATTAGGTATGCTGTGTGCCTGGGAACACACAACAATGATATAAGGGTTATCAAATGTAACCATAATATTGGAAATACATTTTAAAGAACATTCAAACCCATTTTACATCAGTCCATGTGATACAAATGTGTTCAGTATTGTGGACTGCAAGCACAGAAGCAGCTTCACTTCCATGAACTATTGACTGAGTGAAGAGGTTAAGCACACATTCACATGGATGGCCAGGGCAAGGTAAAAGTAGGTGGGTGGGCCGCAGTTTTACTGCCCACCTAAACAAGGATGTGAAGCCAATCAGGGCTGTACACATTCCCCCTGGAGCCAATTGCAACCAATTCAAGCGAAAGAGGGCCACTCAGCAACCACGTGCCCTTTGGCAATGTAATTTGCCCCTTTTCAACGTTAAAAAAAAATTGACTATTGACTCCTAAACACCTTCTGAAAAGTGATCCACCGGGAATCTTTTTAAGAGGGGCAGCAAGGTCCGCTGCATGTCTGGACTAGCCCTTAGTTTGCTTACCAGTAGTTGACTTGACATACTCATCTGCCCACCTCCATCGCCTGTTTATCAGGGGAAAGCAATAGCAATCAGGAGAAATTCACTCTATCCAGATTAACCTAAAGTGACTCTTACTTTAAATAAAATAAATCTGATAGCTGGACAGCACTACCTGGAAACATTGGAGCTTTGCCCCATACTTCCCATATTGTCATTGCACTACTGTTTGTAATAAACCTTTGGAAAGGGACACTGTGGACTCGGCAATTTTCACCTTGTCTGGGGGAAAACAGGTTTTGCAACATGTCTTATCATTGCAGTAGTTCACCATAAACTTTATTCAGTTGTCCCCAAGGTTCCTTGTGTCTGGTGGGTTATGTGAGGTTAGGGGGCATTCAGAAATGGTTACTATAGATTGAAAGTATTCCCCACCCTTCAGTGTTCGTTATCAGCCTTGGGCACCAGTTAGAAGACCCAGTCACCGCTGTAGCCTTACAAACAGACATTGAGCTTTGGTTTATGCTCTGACAGGGAGAGAATACAACTAGTAAGTGGAAGAGCACACACATCTAAACATTACCTCATATAAAGTAGATATTATAAAAACAAATATAAAACAACCATTAGAGTTTTCCTTAGGCTGGATTCACACCTATGCATTTTTAGTGGTTTTCGCATTTTGCATTACAGAACGTGTTCCATAGGAAACCATGTTAAATGGACTGTAGTGCAAATCTGCAAAATGCAAAAAACAAAAATGCATAGATGTGAATCCAGCCTAAAGCCCCATACACACGCGCAGATTATCCGAGGACCAGGTCCGTCGGATCCTGTCCGTCGTACTTTGTCCGATGTTGGTTTTGCGTACACACGGTCGGACAAAGTTGTCGGAAAATCCGATCATTCTAAACGTGGTGACATTTGTTGCGTACGACGGGACTACGTAGAGGCTAGTAGCCAATAGCTTTGGTCTTGTAATGTGATCTGAGCATGCGTGGCACTTTGTCTGTCAGGAATTCGATACACACGATCGGACTTTGTTGTCGAAAAATCTATCCAGCAGGAGATAGGACTTTGTCCGTCGGACAATCCGACGTACACTGTCCGATGGTGCCTACACACGGTCGGATTTTTCGACAACATTGTCCGATAGGACAGAATCCATGGGAAAATCCTACCGTGTGTATGGGGCTTAAGTGAGGGTTAAATGTGAAATTCAGGTGCTTCCATATATCCAGTCCTGACCTTACTTGGTTGTGAGAAAACTAAAATTCAGCAGCTACAAGTACTGTAGCTAGTGACTTAAGAAACAAATACTTGCCAGCACATGAAGTTCAGCGTTGTTTTCCACGCTGATTCTTTGCAGGGATTCTGATCTTCACAATCATCTCGCAATCAGGAGCCAGCTGTAACTTCCCGATCACTCACAGCCGACCCCCTACTGAGCCTGCATGGGATCACAGACTGCAGGGAGACGTAGGACAAGAGACTGCGGGCAAAGGGTACATCATCCTTGTATAGATGGGGAATGAGAAAGTGGGAGTGTGTACAACTAAAAAAAAAAAATTAAAAAAGGTACTCGCTCCCCTCCTTACCCAAAGAAAAGATCTTTTAACAGGCTGGCGGAAGGAAGAGAATGATGTAGAGCAGGGGTCTCCAAACTTTCTAAACAAAGGGCCAGTTTACTGTCTTTCAGACTTTAGGGGGGCCGGACTGTGGCCATAGGGAGTCAAACATGTCCAGTGGGAGTAAACAATACCATATCTTTGGTGTCAGTGGGAGGACTCGTGCCCCATCGTTGATGTCAATGGAAGGAATTGTGCTTTTGATGGTGTCAGTTGGAGGAATAGTTCCCCATTGTTGGTGTCAGCAACAAAAATGATTCCCCATTTTTCGTGTCAGTGGATGGAATAGGGCTCCAAGTGCCAGATATAGGCAAGCAGAGGGCCACATTCGGCCCCAGGGCCACAGTTTGGAGACCCCTGATAGAGTGTTATTTTTGGGAGAAGGTCCCCTTTAAAGTAAAAAATTCTTCAGTTCTGTATTTTGGCTTGAAATCTCAGTGTTGTATAGTTGTAGGGCAGTGTGCTGGTTCCTAGAAGGATACGAGTAGACGTGATCTGAGTTGCTCGGCACATCTGCGTTCATAATTCTGAATGAACTTATAGGTTATTTCTGCAAGCAAAAGGGTCAAGAGGAAGCTCTTTGCCCACTTTCATGCTGCCAACTGAATACCCTGATAGCCAGTGCAAAAACTGCAAAATACACTATTGTGTTCTGAGAAACTTCATCTCCGATTTGCTTTATAAAAAATGAATGCAGACTGCAGTGTGTATCTTTATTTGATTCTGCAGTTCTGTTTCATTTGTATTTATTACTGCATCCAATGCCTGTGTGTACTAAGTCTAAGGATAAATTCTCCTAAGCTTCCCACTGTGCATATAGTGGGTAGAAAATTAATTTCATTTTTGTTAACATAGACATTTGAGCATACTAGACCTTCCTCTTGTTTTTCCTTTACATACTGTATGTATTGTCAGTGAACCTTTAGCTATGTTCCATGACTCAAACATCAGGGAGCAGGAGCTTGTGCTGCAGAGCACCCAGGAAGATACAATATGCAAATATAGACATTCAGTTTAGAAAGTCGGCATTCTTCTCTTTTTCTCTTCAGTGCAAGCCAGGGTTTATTTATTACTATTATTATTATTATTATTATTATACAGGATTTATATAGTGCCAACAGTTTACGCAGCGCTTTACAACTTGAGTTCTTCATATTCTCATTGGGCATCCACACCTTTAGGGCCTATGCCTTCCCAATCACTCACAGCGATCTTCCTACTGAGCACGCATGGAATCAGACTCTAGCGTCGTAGGATGTGGGATATGTATCCAAGAAGGTTATGGGCGGGTTGAGGGTACATCATCCCCATTTAGGAGAGGAATTAGGAAGTGGTAGCAACTTTAAGTACCACAAAAAAAAGCCCACACACACGCACGCAAAAAAGCCCAAACTCCATTCAAACCTATTTTATTGGACAAAGCAGTGGGGGGTTAGGGCCTATGTAAGGTGGTATTGCCATCTGCACCTACAGTTGTGCTCATAAGTTTGCATACCCTGGCAGAAGTTATGATTTCTTGGTAATTTTTCAGAGAATATGAATGATAACACAAATTTTTTTCTTTCTCTCATGGTTAGTGTTTTGCTGAAGCCATTTATTAATAAACTGTGTTTACTCTTTTTAAATCATAATGAAAACAGAAACTACCCAAATGACCCTGATCAAAAGTTTACATACCCCAATTCTTAATACCGTGTATTGCCCCCTTTAACATCAATGACAGCTTGAAGTCTTTGTGGTATTTGTGGATGAGGCTTTTTATCTTCTCAAATTCTTGGGCTATCTTGCATGAACTACATGTTTTGAGGTCTCCCCAGAATGGGGACCAAATTTCCTGTGCCTTGTTGTAGCTCACACATCCCCAAAACATCAGTGATCCACCTCCTGTGTTTCACAGTAGGAATGGTGTACCTTTCATCATAGGCATTGTTGACTCCAAATGAAGCATTTATGGTTGTGGCCAAAAAGCAAAATTTTGGTCTCATCATTGTAAGCGGGATACTTTGTGGCATTTGCGTAGTAATGGCTTTCTTCTGGCGACTTGATCATGTAGCCCATCTTTCTTCAAGTGCCTTTTTTATTATGCATCTTTTTTTTATTTTTTGGAGAACCTGGGATGAGTATCTCTTATCCAAGACCCTTTCAGCATCAAAAGCTAACAGGAGTAAGGGAATTTTCTGAGTCTCAGCAAACTTTACTAAGTTTTTTTTCCTGGTGCCTTCACAAATCCAACTTGCACAGGTTTAATCAGCATTGGAGTAGTGTTCAAAGGCCAATTTTGCAATAGCTTTAGCATACATTTTTACAGTAGGTCCCAGATCAGTAGAGATGTATGCCTAAACTTTTTCAGGTAAGGTGGCTCATTTTCTGCTTTTGACGGTGCTACAAATGATAGATTTTAACATCTCAGGGGAAAAAGCTGAATGAGGCAGCCTCATTGAAAACTGTGACCAGATAAGGGGTTAAGATATCTTGAAAAGTTTTTAAATATTCACTGGAGAACTAGTGATTTATGAGCAGGTAGGGAATGGATTACTTTCCTGATTTCTTTTTCCGTGAAAGGGAAATTTAGTTGAGCCAGCAGGGACTGGTCTATTTTTGGTAATGAAATGGAGTTGTCGAACTCCACAATAGAAGGTAGTACGTTGGGCAGTTGAAGGATCATCTTTTAAATTATTTGTAGTAGTCACTGAATGCACTTACAATATGCTGTGGATTGAGTACCGTATATACTCAAGTATAAGCCGACCCGAATATAAATACCTCATTTAAAGGGGGATTCCACCCTAAAGTGGAACTCCCGCTTTTCGAACCCTCCCCCCCTCCGGTGTCACATTTGGCACCTTTCAGGGGGGAGGGGGGTGCAGATACCTGTCTAAGACAGGTATCTGCACCCACTTCCGGGCATAAACTCCCACGGGAGTTTACGTCACCTCCTGTCCCGGCGCGCTGTCTGCCGGGACACACACGTGACCCGGCAGACGGCGCTGAAGATTCTCATTGCGCCGCGCGACTCGCGCATGCGCAGTAGGGAATCGGGAAGTGAAGCCACTTCCTGATTCCCTCACCGAGAATGGCGCCGGCTACAGCAGGGAGCCGAGCGATCGATCGGCCTCTGCTGCCGACACCGCTGGACCCTGGAACAGGTAAGTGTCCATTTTTTAAAAGTCAGCAGCTGCAGTATTTGTAGCTGCTGGCTTTTAAATTTTTTTTTTTCAGTACAATCCCGCTTTAACCACAAAAAACTGGGAAAACTTATTGACTCGAGTATAAGCCTAGGGTGAGAAATGCGCAGCTACTGTAAGTGGAAAAGAGGGTCAACAATGCCCATTTGCAGCCTCACTGTGCCAATTTTCATGCCTCACTGTAACCATTTGCTGCCATAGGTCCCCCGAACTTGGTAGTTAAGGGTTCCTAAATGCCCCCTAGCTGCAGCCAAAATTTGGGGTCTCTGGACCCAAAGGGTCCCGAAATGACATTGCTGCAGGTGGACACAGTTGACTGACTTTGGGTCCCCATATCTCGGGGTCACTTTGTGCTAGGAACCTCATCTTTGGATATGTTGTGGTGCTAGGTTTGCATGCTAAATTTGGGGTTCCTAGCACCAAATGGCCCTGAGATACGGGCCCCCAAAGTTGGGTCAGGAAATGTCAAGCACTTTTCTGCAGCAGAGAATTAAATTTTCCGACCCGACTTTGGGGCCCCGTATCTCTGGGCCACTTGGTGCTAGGAACCCCATCTTTGGATATGTTGTAGAACTAGTTTGGGTCGGAAAATGTCATTCTCTGCTGCAGAAAAGTGCTTGACTCGAGTATAAGCCGAGGGGGGCCTTTTCAGCACAAAAAAATGTGCTGAAAAACTCGGCTTATACTCGAGTATATACGGTACTTTGTTTTTTGATGAATTAAGAAAGGGAGTTTGACTTTACTATGTTGGTTGCATTGCGAGCAGTTTGCCTGCACTATTTTCCTAGTAATAATATGAGAGTTTAAGTTACTTTCTTTTTCTTTTTTTTTTCAGGATTTCTCTAAGGCAGGGGTCTCAAACCGCGGCCCTCCAGCTGTTGCGAGATTACAAGTCCCATTATGCCTCTGTCTGTGGGAATCATGCTTGTAACTGTCAGCCTTGCAATGCCTCATGGGACTTGTAGTTTTGTAACAGCTGGAGGGCCACCAGTTTGAGACACCTGCTCTAAGGCCTTATGTACACTACAGCTCCTAAACTTGAGTTTAGGGGCTTTTGGTGTTTTTTTGTTTTTGCTTTTTGCCAAAGCTCCTAAACTCAACTCATAAAAGCCTATGGGGTTGATTTACTAAAGGCAAATTCTTTTTGCACTACAAGTGCACTGCTAATGCACTTGGAAGTGCGCTTAGAAGTGCAGTCGCTGTAGATCTGAGGAGAAGATCTGAAATGAGAGAAAGCTTTGCTGATTTCTATCATCCAATCATGTACAAGCAAAAATGCTGTTTTTTTTATATTCCTTGCATGTCCCCCCTCAGATCTATAGTGACTGAACTTCCACTGCATTAGCAGTGCACTTGTAGTGTAAAGTGGATTTGCCTTTAGTAACTAAACCCCCCCACCGTGTCCATGTACACATAGAGGGTTATTTCCAAAAAGCAAATCCACTTTGCACTGCAAGTGCACTTGAAAGTGCAGTTGCTGTAGATCCGAGGGGGGCATGCAAAGGAAAATAAAAAAACGCATTTTAGCTTGCACATGATTTGATGATAAAATAAGCAGAGCTTCCCCTCATTTCAGATCTTCCCCTCAGATTTACAGTGACTGCACTTCCAAGTGCACTTGCAGTGCAAAGTGGATTTGCCTTTCGTAAATAACCCTCATAGGCTTTTAGGATTGTTTAGGAGCTGTTGCGATTAGGGGAGGCTCAACCTTCCTCTCCTGAACGTGGAAGAATCATGTTCAGGATAGAAGCGTTTTAAACGTGATTTTGCCGCGTTTTGTGTTCTCCGCCGGCTGGCGGTCAAAGTAGGCTATGTGTACATGAAACCTACAGTCGTTTCCTGTCTTTGAGAAGGGAATTAGGCAATACTGAGGTTTAGAGAAGGCCTTCTTCTGGGTTTCCAGGGACATAAATGTATCCTGCAATGTAGACTTGTGCTGCATATTCCTTCTTTTTTTTCCATAGCACTAAATCAGATTTATCAGTTTATCGAGAGAAATTGATCAGAATTCCTCTTCTAAATACCCTGTGCACTTGCCAGAGAGTAGAGGTCTTGCTGTATAAAGAAGCATTTGGTTGGAGCGTACCTGAAGATGCTCAGCAATTTCTGAGAGATTACATTTAGTGCTATTAAGGTTTTGTTGTGGCAGAGTGGGGCAGTTTGGTTGTTATAAAGCTCTGAAATAGAAAGGAATATAGACACATGGTCGAACCATTATAGGTTTTGTTGCGAAAGCCACTTGTCTACATGGAATCCTCAAATGGGATTGGTGCAAGGTAGAATAGGGTAAAATATGGAGGTGCAAGCAACTCCATGCTTTAAATAGGTCTTCCCTGTGGAGAAAAACGTTGATATCCTGGATGTGGAACATGGCGCTGAAACATCCGTAGAGACATCAGGTACAGTATTAATGTCTACATGGATTAGGACATGATCCCACTTAATGCGTTCAGCATTTTGTTAAGGAAAGAAAATTGCTTTCCATTCGTAACATAACTAGTGAATATTTATGAATGTTTATGTTGATATTACAGATCAGAAGGATAAGCCTTAAGCCCCATACACACGCGCGGATTATCCGAGGACCAGGTCCGTCAGACCATGTCCGTCATACTTTGTCTGATGTTGGTTTTGCGTACACACGGTCGGACAAAGTTGTCGGAAAATCCGATCATTCTGAACGTGGTGACGTTTGTTGCCTACGACGGGACTACGTAGAGGCTAGTAGCCAATAGCTTTGGTCTTGTAATGTGATCTGAGCATGCGTAGCACTTTGTCCGGTCGGAATTCGCTACACACGATCGGATTTGGTGTGATCGGACTTTGTTGTCAAAAAATCTATCCAGCAGAAGATAGGACTTTGTCCGTCAGACAATCTGATGGAAACTGTCCGATGGTGCCTACACACGGTCTGATTTTCCGACAACATTGTCCGATAGGACAGAATCCATCGGAAAATCCTACCGTGTGTATGGGGCTTAACATTTGGGCCTGGATCCAACTTCTAATGTGTATGCGACTGAGTCCTTCACCTCAATGAGTCATCCATGTTTTTTAGCTTGTGCATTTGCTAAGAAGATGTTATGGAAGTTTTTTTGGCACTTAAGCACTTTGGTATTCAGATTTTAAACACCAGATTGGGGTGAACAGCAAGATGGACAGGTCATAGCAGGGTGTTCAAGAGTGTCTAAAATAAGTGCTGAGTCACCTTGAGCGTTATTGAAGCTGGCGGTCTGTTAAAGGAGTAGAGTGGGGACCGTCATTGGCACTGGTCATTGAGGTGGTCAGGGGGGGGAACTGCAGCGTAGCTGCTGAACAAAACAATAGTTATAAAAGGAAAGTCTTGTAAGGATTCAGGAAGCGGGATACCACTGTTTTACTCTTGCAGGGGGTAAATCATGAAGCAGTGGTCACGCACCTAGTTCTGAGATAAGCAAATATTGTCTAAACACAAGAAAACACTTGAATCTAGGTGTGCAATAATCCTATGTGAAACCTTGGCTCAGCTCTCTGTGAGCAGAGAGTTGGTGACTGTCAGTCATCAGCTCTCTGCTCTGCTCTGCCTCCTGCACTCACTGGAGCGCTGGGCTGTGGAGGGGGTAGGAGCGGCTGGCTCTGGCTCTCAGCAGCTTGCTGAGAGGCTGAGACGGATGCCGGTCCAGACATGTGGGCAGATCCTGACCATATGGTCACGATCTTTCCCGAACCTGGATCGGCTCTGTGATATCGGCTGACAGGGGTGTCAAAACTGGTCACAAGAGTGCAGCCAAAGAGCTTTGGCTGTACTTCTCCTTTTTAAAATACATCTACAGTTAAACCCATTTTACACTGAGGCGCTTTCACGCCAAAAAAAGCACCTGAAAAGCTCACGAAAAACGATTTCAATGAATGCTTTGACACTGGGGCAGTGCGCTGGCAGGGCAGTAAAAAAACGCCCCTCTCCATTAAAATTAATGGAAAGCGGCTTTCACACTGGAGTTAAAGGACCCGCTTTTTTCAGGCACTATACAGGCACTATTTTTAGCGCTGTAGCGCCTGAAAAACGCTTGGGTGTGAAAAGGGCCTTACAGGCAGTTTAGAAGCGCCTCAGTGTAAAAGGGGCCTTTCACTACAGGTTATGTCACATCCCAGCTTTTGGTAATTTCCCCCTAAGGCTACTTTCACACTGAGGCGCTTTGCAGGCGCTAAAGTGCTAAAAATAGCGTCTGCAAAGCGCCCTGAAAGAGCCGCTCAATTCACCCCAATGTGAAAGCCCCGAGGGCTTTCACACTGGAGCTGTGTGCTTGCAGGACAGTCAAAGTCCTGCAAGCCGCATCTTTGGAGCGGTGTATTCACACTACCTAAAGCGCCCCTTCCCATTGAAAACAATGGGGCAGCGCTGCAAACCCGCCAGCAAAGCGCTGTGCGGGTGGTTTTAACCCTTTTTCGGTCGCTATCGGGGGTTAAAGCCGCCCCACTAGTGGCCGAATAGTGATGCTAAAACAACGGTAAAGGGGTGCTAAATACTAAATTACTGCCGGCGCCCGCCCACCCCAGTATGAAAGCAGCCTAATTGTACATTTATGTTACACCTGTAAATGAATGTAATATTCCTGCTGTTTTCGTCAGTGTTTATGTTCATGCAAGAGGCCCGAGAGCTGAGATACTCTTGATTGCAGTTTAACTTCCTGCACATACTGTGCGTGACCTTTGGTCACACTACTTGTGGAAGGGCTCTACTCCCTTCTGCTTTCAGACCAATAGCTTCCTGTGTGACCATGCAATACTCTTTAGAAATTTACCTTGCGCAAGCTCACATAAAAAAAAAACAAAAAAAAAAACAGTCCTGTCTCAGTTAAAGTAATACTAAACTCTGTTTTATAAAAAAAAAAAATGTAAGTTTATATTCCTAACTACCTTCTGTTGCTCTTAGCCTCATTCAAATCTCTAAATTTTTTTTCTTTTGGTACTGTGGTCCAACTCCAAATGGCTACATTTGTTCTCCATGGTGCCACTGTATGTCCTTGTTGCTTGCTCTCAAGATGGACCTTGGACTATGGAATTTTTAGTGTACATAATGCAGTACGCATGAGCTCAACTAACTTGCACTTTTCATTCCAAACAAAGGGAAAACATATTTTTCCGTGTCGCATAAAAGCTAGGATAGGCTATTGCTTTAACCACTTCAGCCCCGGAAGATTTTACCCCCTTCCTGACCAGAGCACTTTTTGCGATACGGCACTGTGTCACTTTAACTGACTTTTGCAGTGGGGTGACGTTGCACCCAAACAAAATTTATGTCTTTTTTTTCCCCCCACAAATAGAGCTTTCTTGTGGTGGGATTTGATCAACAAAAAGAGCGACAATTTTGAAAAAAAAAGCAATATTTTTTTTACTTTTTGCTATAATAAATATCCCCATAAAATATATAAAAAAACACATTTCTTTCTCAGTTTAGGCCGGTATTCTTCTACATATTTTTGGTAAAGAAAAAAAACACAATAAGCGTACATTGATTGGTTTGCGCAAAAGTTATAGCGTCTACAAAATAGGGGATAGATTTATGGCATTTTTATTATAATTTTTTTTTTATTAGTACAGGGGGTCCCCGAGTTACGAACTCGTTAGGGACTGCCCGCCTGTACGGAAGTGGGAAATGTTCGTAAGTCGGCGCACATGCGCAGACCGACAAATACGGAGATTTCCGGACATTTCCGATGTTCCGTCTATTGCCGTTCTGCGCATTCGCTGCAAATTACGGACATTTCCGGCATTTTCCGAAGCTCCGTATGGCCGCGCATGCGCAGAACGGCCGAAAGACGCCGAAAAAGGACGAAAAATGGCGGAGGGTCCCCGCAGCACCCCGTTCGTAAGTAGGGGTTGTTCGTAGGTCGGGTGTTCGTAAGTCGGGGACCCCCTGTAATGGCGGCGATCTGCGATTTTTATCTTTGGGCATTTATCTTTGGACATTGACAAAGCGTAAGCACGCAAAACATGTTTGTCACGGACGCCACAGCAATAGAACGGAGCCTGCGTTCCACCTAGACCAGCCTTTTCATGGTGCGGGCTCTTCCTGCTTCAGGGGCACTTCGATACAGGTCAGACATTTGGCGGCTGTTATACACCTACAGACCTGATTGCTGCTCACCAAGTAGTATCTCAGCGAGGTCGGACAGACAACAAGCCACATTCTCCCGCTTTCAAGGTATTCTCGACCTCCTCCCCCTAAGGTCGCAGTGAGTTTGGGGTCCTTTCCCCTGCCACACCACAGTAAGCCTTTACCATCCAGGCTATTACAGTTTTGATTGTTTTGCCATTGTTTGGCCATTGGTGTGTGTCCAACACAGCATCCTTGCTGACTTTAACCCCCTGCTGGCTGGTTTTTGGTGTGATCACAAATAATTACATATTGGAGTACTTCAATTCTTAGTTTTTTATCAACATGTATCCAACAGTGGATTTTATGTTTTATGGTGGATTTTAACATGGAGGACTTTTTCATTTTAATTATCATTTCAGATGCATCCAATAAACATATTTGATTGTTTATATGACTCATAACAATCCTTATTTGCTTGAAACCATTGAGCGCTGCATTTTTTGTTCATTGCAATTTTTATCTTGACTGCGACATTATGGCGGACACATCGGACACTTTGGACACTATTTTAGGACCATTGTCATTTATACAGCGATCAGTGCTATAAAATTGCACTGATTACTGTATAAATGACACTGGCAGGGAAGGGGAAAACACTAGGGGGCGATCAAGGGGTAAAGTGTGTCCTAGGAAGTTATTCTAACTGTGGGGGAGATGGGCTACCACTGACATTACAGCGATCACTTCTCTCTATGACAGGGAGCAGTAGATATCTGTCATGTCACTAGGCAGAACAGGGAAATGCCTTGTTTACCATTCTGCCGCTCCGTGACACGATCGAGGGACACCACCCACAATGCCGCATCTTAAAGGGGATGTACCTGTACGCCCATTTGTGCAGCCGTGCCATTGTGCCGACGTATATCGTTGTGCACTGGTCGGCAATCGATTAAATTGAGGACCTAACAGATATATTTTTGTGTGTGCCTGCTGTAAGTGATGAGTAAAGCCTCGTACACAATATCAGATTGTTGGTCAACCGAGCGTCTGATTTTTGTGCAAAGGGCGTGTGCCAGGAACTTGTCTTGCATACTAACGGTACACAATTGTCGGCCAACAAACATTATCATAGTGACGTACTACAAGGAATTTCAGCTCTTTGGGCTCCTTCTGCTAATGTGTTTAGTGAGCATTGATTCCGAGCATGCGTGTTTGTACTTTCGACTTTTGTGTGATGGACTGGTGTACTGACGATACGAAAATCGGACAACAGGCTGTTGTCTGCCGAAAATTTACTAGCCTGATATCCAACATTTGTTGGCCGAAAGTTGGACATCAATTGTCAGAAGGAGCGTACTAACGGTCAGATTTTAGAACAAGAGTCTTTCAAAAGACAATCCCCTGCCAACAATCTGATTGTGTGTACAAGGCTTTACACATACATTTATTACCTCTCCTGCTGTTTGCTATTGAGGCATTTAATTGTTTGCTGTTTCACTTGCAAAAGCATTTGCAGCTTTTTTTCAACCCTTCCAGTAATTTTCACACCTCTGCCACACTGTGCAGCTAGGCAGACAACACCCATTACCTGGTTCATCCATACAGCTTCCTCATTCTCATGTCTGTACATTGGACGTTGACTCGGGATCTCCCACTCCATTTAGCAGGGAGGTGATTCAAGAAGCAGTAAAGCTGAACCAGAACAAAGCATATTGATTGTTTCGGCTGTGCGGTATTTATTGTAGAGGTGTGTAACATATAGGAGTGATTCTACAAAATGACAAAACCTTTGGCAGCTAAAATAGTACATGTAAATGTATTTAAACCATGTATTTAATACTAACCACTAGTAATGATAATTAATGTTACGTATTCAATATTTAGAACTTGTGCACACCATGTCCATAGATGGAGTTGTGTTGATCTGCATTGAATCACCACAGATGCAACTCGGAGGCACATAAAATGAATTGTTTTCTATGTGTCCTGTTCCTACCATACTCGTTGTGTATGCTTTGTAAAAATGCAGCATGTATTTATTTATTTTTTTCTTATACAAAATAGAAAGGGAAAAATAAAGGGCCTTTAAATATGCCCTACCAGTGACACACGTATATCATAATATAGAACATATATCTTAAAATGAAGCCAATTTTATTACATATAAAGTTAAAAAATCACATGACCCTCCTGTGAAGGTGTTAAAATGTTGACAATTTTTGCACACATTTTATAAGCATAGTACACATGAAATAGTCAACGTGTTTTGTAGGATTTCCGCTTCCTCAGGACATTTAGACATGCTCCTCCTATGTCACTAATATCAACAAGCAGTAATCCATCAAAAATGAGATGAAATTACAAATAAACCAACATAAGTATTGACAGGTGTAGTAATTGAAGCTTTCACTAGGTCCTTCTACCCGGCTTGTTGGAGGATGTGTGGTACAGTACTTGAGAACAAAGGATCAATAAACCAAGCATTTCAGATTCTAAGAATACCTTGAATGGACTGTTCCAAGATGTAGGTATTGAGCTGAGCTTCAGTGGGCGGCACTATGTTTTTTTTGCTTTGCTTTTTGCTTTGCATGTCATGTGTAACATTGGTCTGCTGAGGCTTGAAGTTATACTGTTTTTTTTCTGATCGTGTCCTGGATACATTTTATACTTCCTGTGGGAGAGTGACACATGTTTGGCTGATTCCTGGATTCAATCATTCTTTCTGTTGGATTGTGACATCTATACTTTTTCCATGGAGTTTTATATTTGATGCTCATCTTTATCTGGTAAGCAGATTTGATACACCTGGGTGTAGTGTGCTCCTTTTCTCACTTACTAGAAGCGGTGGAAGACTTCTCACTATCATATAGTGCCTACAGTTTACAGTTTCTTCATGGAACGAACTTTGATTTATATTAGCGCTGCATTTTGGACTATATTTTACTGAGTTTGATGATCAACGAACTGTGCTGGCTGCTATTCCACTCCTTTTTATTGTCTTTTATGCTATATTGGTTTTAGCGCTGATACCCACCTTTTTTTTTTTTTTTTAACAGAGATGTTTTATTGAAATCAAAACAGGTTTACAGATATATCACGTCAGAAATGATACCCACCTTTACTTTTAATCCTTGCTGGCTATTGGTAACTTTGAAATTGCTTATAAGGATTCTTTGATATACCTCCTGACAAACTGTGCTCTTTGATAAACTGTACCTGTCACATAGTTGATGCCGTTGTTTTATTGTGGACAGGATAAGGTATTCCACTCATCCGTTTATGGAGGATTAGTCATTTTACAGAGGAAAAATACATGCAATACTTTGTGGTTGGGTAATGTTACCCACAACTAATAAATGTAAAGATTTTAACCTTACAAATACTGTTTCAGAGCACAGTATGGCTGCTTCAACTTTGTAAAAAAAAAAGACAGGTACACTTGGAAAATCATTCATGTTCAGTATTCTGCACAAACATCAGCCGTCAGTCTTGTGGCTTGATCCCTTCTTTAATGCACGCCACTTATGAAAATCTCCTTCTGCAGTCTGCTGTAGGAATTACAGCTAGTGTTTGCATTTTTCATAAGCTCCCTGCACTGATGGAAATATACTCTCTTTTAGGTATGGTTCATTGCCTTTGCACAGACAGTAAAACATATGGATGCAATTTACGGTACCTTTCACAGAGGAAAAATTGTGCATTCTAGAAAAATTCTGCAATAAAGTAGTACTTCAGTTGAAATAATAAAAAAAACACCCTTTAGTCCAGTAACAGTATGTGCTCAAATATTACTGAAAGGTAATGGATTGTGATTTTTACATATTTTTATGTTTATACAAAAATGCAGTTTTGTAAAAATGAAATATTGCATAAGAATATTATATATTTACCACTGGTAGACAGAAGGAGGCATGCTCAACTGTTCCTTTCACTTCTTTATTTTAGCCTGTATTCACACCAGAGTATAGTTTAAAGCTGACCTTCACTCTAATGTACAGTGGGTATAGAAAAGAATCACCCCCCCCCCCCCCCTCCTTTTAAAAAAAATCGAAATGTGTTGCTTTGCAGCCTGAAATGAAGACAGCTGTATTTACTAAGTGCAACCTATAACCTCCAAGTGAAAGCTATAACACCAACACCAACATGTCAGAATAAAATAAAAACAAATTCAAAAACAGAACTACTGAGATGGAAAAAGGATCTCCCCCTTTGTGTCAGTATTTTGTTGAACCACCTTTTGCTTTAATTCCAGCCTTTAGTCTGTTGGGATATGTCTCTACTAACTTTGCACATCTAGACTTTGCAATATTTACCGACTCTTCTTTGCAGAACTGCTCAAGTTCAGTTACATTTGTTGGTGACCATTTGTGGACTGCAGTCTTCAAGTCATTTCACTGATTCCCAATGGGGTTTAAGTCTGGGCTCTGACTAGGCCATGCAAGGACATTCAACTTTTTTTCCTTCAAAACTGTGTGGTCATTTTTTTCTGTGTGCTTTGGGTCATTGTCATGTTGTAAGGTAAACCTCCTTCCCATTGACAACTTCCTAGCAGAGGGTAGCAGAGTTTCCTCAAGAATGTGATGGTATTTTACCCCATCCATTTTACCTTCTATGCTGACTCTAGTCCCTGCTGCAGAGAACCCCCCCCCCCCCCCCCCATAACAGGATATTGCCACGTCCATGCTTTACTGTAGGAATGGTGTTGTTTGGATGGTGAGCTGTATTGGATTTCCACCACATATTGTTTGGTGTTAAGGCCAAATAATTAAATTTTAGTCTCATCTGACCATAACACCTTTTTCCATGTGGCCTCAGAATCTTCAAGGCGAGTTTTGGCAAAACTCAGTCGTTCCTGTATGCGGCCTTTCTTGAGGAGTAGCTTTTTTTTCTTGCAACCCTCCCATACAAGACACATTTGTGGAGAATTTGTGATATTGTTGTCACATGCACACAATTAACACTCTTTGACATAAATTCTTGCAACTGCTTCAGAGTTGCTGTAGACCTCTTGGTAGCCTCTCTGACCAGTTTCCTCCTGGCTCTTTCATCAAGTTTGGAGCGGTGTCCTGATCCAGGAAGGGTCTGTGTTGTACCAAATACCTTCCACTTCCTAAAAATAGACTTCATGGTGCTTCTAGGCATTGATAAGGCTGTTTACATTTTTTTGCATCCATCTTCTGACTTTTGCCTGTCAACAACTTTGATTGTTTGTTTGCTTCAGTTGCACTATTAGGGACTGAAATGCTCCAGGAAAGCTCTTTTTATGCTGACCACAGCTGATACAGTTTAGGGTCAAATGGCTTTGTGTGCCATTGAGAAGGTGATTAGTTACACCTGATTGAGTTTACGGATCATTTGTAGGAGGGGGATGATCATTTTTCCAACTCTTCTTCTTTTTTTTTTCTTCTGACATGTTGGTGTAATATCTTTCATTTGGATGTTATAAGTTGCACTGAGTAAATACAGCTGGATAAAACTTTTAAATGGGGATGATTATTTTCTATACCCACTGTACATGTCACAATGTCTTGCCTTCTGCTCCTTCCCGCTCTCACTATTCGATATAAGTATATACATATATTTTTGATGAGTTATTTGTGTTGCAAGTAAGCAGTTCTGCATTTCTTGCCTAGACATGAATAATGTTTGCGTCTCACACCCCCTGTGCATGAGCAGGTTTCCCTGACCATCTTGCACATGTGGGTTTCCCACTCATGCACAAAGACTGGCTATCTTAAACCTTTGATGCCTTTACACATGCATGGGAAATCCCCTGCATGTGCGCAGATGCCCTGAGTGGCTCTGCCTGGACTCGAAGGCTGGGCAGAGCTCTTCAGAGGGGGGAATGTAGCCTGTAGAGAGAGGACTGAAGTTCCTCTTTAGGGACAGAGTATTCCTATAAGTATTCAGCATACAAGTTTCATAGTTGGTAATGTTGAATAAAGACGCTAGTCTATCCAGTTCAACCTGGGTAGGTGTATGTGTGTCAATGTCGATAATCCTTTCCCTATCCCTTTATGTTTTGTTCACTAAGATGCAGGTCTTTTAAAACCTATCAATACTCCCTGCTGACACCACCAGTTGTAGAAGAGAGTTCAACATTCAAGTCAATCCTTATTTCCGTGACAGTCAAAAACCCCCTACGCATCTTAATTTTAAAGCGCTTCTCCAGTTGCATTGTGTTGCCCCTTGTCTTTTTACACTCCCTGAGACTGAATAGTTTTCTTCCTACATTGGGATCTACATTGTATACTGCTATCACATTTCCTCTCAAGAGTCTCTTCCCCAGGGAGAGTAAGTTTAAAGGAGAAGTCCAGCCAAAGCTTGTTTGGCTGTACTTCCCCTATGGATCAAAGGAGCGCAATTCGTTTTGCACTCCTGTGACTCGTTTTCAGCAGAACGCCGACAGTAGTCCGCTCTCTGCTGACTTCATCAATGTCAGTCCTAGGCACGGAGTCTGGATCCACAAAGTGCCTAGACTTACACGCGGCTCAGCCTTTTAGCGAGCCGTTGTGAGCCTGAGACATCCGCTCCGCCCCCTCCACAGCTCATCGCTCCAATGAGCGAGGAGGGAGAAGACCAGAGTGCTGTGACTGACAGTCTACAGCTCTCTGCTCACGGAGCTCTAAAAACCCAGCGATCGGCGATGTTTGATTGCTCGGTTCTCAGTGCAGAGTCGCCGGGGAACAGATGCAGCATCGGACTCATGCTTCATCCACCTAGGTAAGTATGAATGGGGAAAAAAAACATACTTCTCTTTTAATGCTTGTAGCCGTTCCTCGTAATTGAGGTCCTCCCAGTCCCCTTATTCATTTTTTTTTTTTTTTGCTCTTCTCTGCACTTTTTCTAGTTCTAGCACATCCTTCATGAGGATTGATGATCAGAACTGGATGGAATACTCTAGATGTGGCTGAACCAGACTTTTATAAAGTGGCAGTATTATCATTTTATCTTGGGAGTAAATTCCCTTTTTTATGCATGTTATTAGTCTCCTGGCTTTGCTTGCTGCAGCTTGGCATTGCATGCTATTGCTCAGTCTGTCTTCTAGGACCCCCAGATTTTTCTCCACTCTGGATTCCCCCAGAGGTTCTCTCCCTAGTGAGTAATTTGCATTTATATTTTTAGCCTCCAGGTGCATTACTTTACATTTTTCAACTTTAAACCTCATTTGCCATGTAGTTTCCCATCACATTATTTTGTTCATGTCTCCGTGTAACTTTTCTATATCCTGATGTGAAGTTATTGCCCTACTTAATTTTTGTCGTCAGCAAAAACTGAGCTTGAGCTATTTATACCGACCTCCTATATCATTTATGAATAAATTAAACAGAATTGGTCCCAGGACAGAGCCTTGGGGTAGCCCACTAACCACTCCAGACCAGTCTGTGTACACGTTGTTTATTACCATCCTTTTGAACATGACCCTGTAACCAGTTTTCTATCCAAGAACAAACTCTATGGTCCATGCCTGCAGACCTCAGTTTGTAGATTAAGCATTTGTGGGGAACTGTATCGAATGCTTTTGCAAAATCCAGATACACCACATCTGTGGCAGCTCACATCCTCATAGAATGTTTACAGATTGGTCTGGCAGGAATTACCCCTTGTAAACCCATGCTGATTACTGCTAATGATACTGTTTCCATGAGAAAATTCTTGGATATAGTCCCTTATCATCCTCTCCAATAGTTTACATACTATCGATGTTAGACTGACTGGCCTGTAGTTTCCAGGTATATGCCTCTGCCCTTTTTTTAATATTGGTACCACATGGGCTTTTCTACAAATTCTACAATCATCAGGCACCATTCCTGTCAGTATGCTGTCTATCAGGATGAGGAATAGCGGTCTGGCTATGACCTGACTGAGTTCTTTGAGGACTCTGGTGTAAATCTTCCGGTCCTGGTGATTTAGTTATGTTAAGCTTTTCTAGTCTTTTCTGGACCCAGGCTTCTGTAAGGCTGCTTTCACACTGGGGCGGTTTGCAGGCGCTATTGCGCTAAAAATAGCGCCTGCAAACCGATCTGAAACAGCTGCTGCTGTGTCTCCAGTGTGAAAGCCCGAGGGCTTTCACACTGGAGCGGTGCGCTAGCAGGATGGTAAAAAAAGTCCTGCTAGCAGCATCTTTGGAGCGGTGAAGGAGCGGTGTATTCACTGCTCCTATACCGCTCCTACCCATTGAAATCAATGGGACACTGCGGGGATACCGCCGGCAAAGTGCCGGCGCTTTGCCGGGGGTTTTAACCCTTTTTCGGCCGCTAGCGGGGGTTAAAACCACCCCGCTAGCGGCCGCATACTGCGGGTAAAACGACGGTAAAGCAGCGCTAAATATAGCGCTGCTTTACCGCCGCTGCCCGCACCGCTCCGGTGTGAAACCAGACAGCCTAACTTCCCTTTTTAAAGTGAAGGTGCGTGTTATACGCCAATAAATACGGTATATGCAAATAACACACCCAAGCTCATCTCTTCACCACACACAGCCACAAAGGCAAGAGATTTCACGTTGGGCAGTGTATTAGTGCTCAAATTTTAATGGTTCAAAGAATGTCAGGCAAAATGCTCGGCCCTCACGCATGTTCACTTCATCAAATCTGGCCCTCTTTGAAAAAAGTTTGGACACCCCTGCTCTAGACTTTATATAATGTAATAGAGTTTTATAATAATTAGGACAGTGGCTGAACAGCATAACCGGTTCCAAAAAAAAAAAAAAAAAAAACATACAACCTGCAAAAGATTGCAGAATACTTGCCTGCCCGGTCCTCTTTTCTTGAAAGTTTTGATCACTTGCAGAGGAAAGTTGTTTTCAGAATCTTTACCCACAATGAGTAAGATACCTGCATCCTGTGCTGCATCCTATGGTTCTATCCATCGGCCCCATGTCATAGGAACACAGGAGCTGGTAGATGGAAACACAGTGGTAGTGGTGGACACAGACATCTGACACTAAGGAGTGTATTTGTCAATGTCTTCACCTAAGATTCATTCATTTTTTTTTTACTTGACTCATGAAAATTTGATGAACATCGTGACAATCCTGGGTAAAAACATCAATAAATAGACACTTAACTGTGTTAGATGTAAAGTGGCCCTGCTGTGCAAGTAAGCAGAGATTTTAGGAATGGGTAAAAGGACATGCGAGTTCTTTTTTGTGAGCCATTTTTTTTCTAATTTTTTAAAGCAGTCAGAGTATCTAAAGTTCAGGTGTACCTAAGTAATGCTGCCCCAGCCCCCTCTTAGGCCCCTTTCACACATGTGGTCCGTATGTCCGTTTTTCATCCATCCATTTTTTGGATGAAAAACAGACATACATGCACCCCTATGGGATAGCGGGTGTCAGCGGATGAGTATCCGCTGACACCCGCTATCGTCCGCCTCCGCTATTGTCCAATTCTGCAGACGGAGGAAAACCCTATTTTTCCATCCGTCTGCAGAGCGGATTGGATGAACACGGACAGACGGTCCGTGTTCATCCGATCCCCCATAGGGAAGAGCGGAGATCTGACAGGGCGGTCCCTGCACAGTGTGCAGGGACCGCCCTGTCACCAGCCGGCTCAGCGGGGATCAGCTGAGCGATCCCCGCTGAGCAGCGGACCTGCACGGTGCGGATCAATACGGATCCGTCCCGTGTGAAAGGGGCCTTACAGCTAACTGGTACTAAAATTGGGGAAATTAAAAAAAATTTTTTCAAGATTTGTCATTGAGACATTAATAGAGGATAAATCATCCAATGGTGGGTATGCGTGTTCCAGTGACAGCTGTCTAATGCCTGGTACACACAATAAGATTATTAGATGAATAATAGTCCATTTTCTTTTTTGCATGCTAATCTCATATCGAAATTTTAAGAGTTTACTAAAGGTACGAAAACTCTTGTACAACAGAATAAAAATTGTGTGTAAATAAAATAGAAAATAAAAAGTGTTGTAGTGTATCTGTATTGTATTTTCGATTGACAACTGTACTGATTAAATGAAAATTGTACGATCTGGTATCGTATGAGAAAAATATTGGTGCTTGTCTGATCGGATAATATCAGATGAACTGTCCTAATTGGCTCTCGAAAGCTCTGTACTAATGATCAGATTATCGTACGATCGCTTCATAAGGGGAATTTTTCATACAATTTTCTAATTGTCTGTACGGGCCTTAAAGAGGGACTGTACTTGAATTTTTTTTTTTAAGAGCCAGCAGCTACAAATACTGCAGCTGCTGACTTTTAATAAATGGACACTTACCTGTCACAGGTTCCAGCGATGTCGGCAACAGAGGCCGATCAATCGCTCGGCTCTCTGCTGCTGCCGGCGCCATTCTCGGTGAGGGAATCAGGAAGTGAGGCGTTGCGGCTTCACTTCCCGGTTCCCTACTGCGCATGCGCGAGTCGCGCAGCGCAATGAGAATCGTCTGCCCTGTCTGCTGGGACCCGTGTGTGTCCCGGCAGACAGCGCGCCGGGACAGGAACTGGCGTAAACTCCCGTGGGAGTTTATGCCCGAAAGTGGGTGTAAATACCTGTCTTAGACAGGTATCTGCACCCCTCTCCCCCTGAAAGGTGCCAAATGTGAGGGTTCCGATGAGCGGAAGTTCCACTTTAGGGTGGAATCCCGCTTTAAGAAAAGATACCCTTTGTAGCGAGATCTTCTCTCACTTTCCTTTGTGTCTTGAGACTGGAGGTGAAGGAAAATCTCTCTAGCAGTGACAGGGGTTTAAACCATTCCATTCTCCAACCAAGCTAAAATAAAATCTGGGTGGAATAAAGCCTCAATTTATAGGGCCACATCTTACCTGGTAGCCAGATCTTATCAGTCTCCACTGACCAGGGGTCTTCTGCCTATTTATATTGGGGAGGGCTCTTAGTTAGGAATTCACAAGTTTAGTTAGTGGCTCAAACAAGCAGATGTTTTGCGTCAATGCCATTTTTGAGGGCGTTTGGCTTTTTTTTCTGCCTCTGCCGCCCCTGCAACGCCTCTAAATATACACATGTAGCAAGGTCCCAGGCCTCCTTGGTCTGATGAGAACCTCTAGGGCCAGGGATATCCGACATCCTTCTGTATGTGGTGGGTTGTGAGGCATAGTGGGTGTAAGATGGTTAAAGTTATTGGGCGCTAGACACTTCTTGGATGCAAAAGAAGTTTTATTTTCTTTTAACAGTCCTTTTTTTGTATTTTTGGAAGAGCGAGGGTAAGGGCCAGGACACCCTGAGTTGTAAGATCAATTGACAGACTCTGAGACTTCAATAGGAGGACAGCCATGCAGGGAAAGGCATCTAGCAAGATGCTACATCTGCATGTGCAGGAATGCTGTCTCCTATGGCAACAGTCTTTAACCGTTCCAAACACATGACTTGACAGTTCCTTCACTTTCACTACAATCGCTCCTTGTAGTTCTCCAAGGCACTGAACTCCCGGTCTCTCACTAGACCCACGGATTCACTATCACTGAATACCTTGAGCTCCTTTAATCTTCACTATGGTATTTTCCTCAAGCGTCACCCTCGCTTCTCTGCTGGGTCCCTAGCTTGGCACTCTAGTTACCTCTCAAACTTCACTCCTCTGGCCTGCTCGGTCCCTGGTTTGACACACAAGGCTGCTCTGCAAGCGTCACCTCCGCTGGCTGGGTCCCTGGCTTGATTACCACTGAAGCTTCCCGATTCTTCACCGTCTGCAGTTGGTGAGAATTGTGCTCAGGTACTTGCTTCAGTTACTCACTGTGGTCCCTGGTAAAAAGGCGGATAGTCCCTTCCTGGTGATAGCTTCCCCTCTACCTCTGTCACTTTTGGTTGGACTGCAAGCCGCAATCCCAACCCTGCGCTGCTCTCTTGCTTCTGGATAGGCCCTCAGACAGCCTAGCAGACAGATGTGCCCGGGATAGGCCCCATCTCTGTCCTAGAAGCCCGGGCAATATGACACACATCTACCCAGACAGCTGTCCGCATGGCACAGACACCGATCGCCTGACTCCACCCGAATGTATAGGTTCTCCCTGCAGGCCAAGGGATTCAAGAAAACCCCTGCCCATTGGCTGAGATACGCCATATACCCAGTGGTGTATTTAGGTTTTGTGCTGCCCTAGGCCTAACAAAACTCATGCACCCCCTAATTTAAATATGACCCACCCCTTCCTGTCAAGACCACACCCCTTACTGTTTAAGATTCGCAGTGATACCTCACATGTGTGGTTTGAACGTTGTTTACATGTGTATGCGGTTTCTTTTATGTGCGAGCTTGCGGGGATCGGGGCGCTTTCATTTTTTTTTTTTTTTTTTTTTTTATTGTTTATTTTATTTCAATATTTGTATTTTTACACTTTCCCTTTTAAAAAATGTTTTGATCACATTTATTCCTATTACAAGGAATGTAAACATCCCTTGTAATAGGAATAGTGCAGGACAGGTGACAGGGAATCGCCGGATGTAAAAAAACGATATCTGGATGATGCCTGCAGCTGCCGGCATCATTCAGATATCACCACTGAAAGCCAAGGACGTCATATGACGTTCGGCGGTATGGAAGTGGTTAAAATTCCTAAAAAGATACTTTTTCCCAAGACTGATGTGATGTATGGCTGATTATTATTCAAGGTCCATTAAGGAATCTTCTCATGGACTGCGAGGGGGACCAACCCACATGTAAACGATGTTGGTGGGCCACTTCATATGTCTAGTGCTACTTAAAGTGGTTGTAAACCCACTTCTTAATTTTCAGGCACTCCCGTCTTCCATATTGCTATGTCTCCATTGTATAAGCTTTATTTAAAAAATGCCGTTTTTTTTTTTTTTTTTCCTAGCGACACTCGCGTGACCGGCCGCTTCTCCCCTCTCTCAATCTGACAGGTACAGCAGGAGGGGCCGAGAGTCCCCCGCTGGCGTCAGTCAGAAGGAGAGGTGAAGAGGCCCGACCGGTCACGTGAGCGGCGCTAGGAAAAAATGGTATAGAACGGCATTTTTTTAATAAAGCATGTACAGTGGAGACCTAGCAGCTATGATAAACTGTGGTAAGTTTACACGGGGAGGGCAGAACCAGGTAGGATCAGACAGGTATTTCAGGTGATACAAAGAGCCAAATTATACAGCACAAGCACTGTGCTGTTATTCATACTTTAAAGGAACAGGATCCATTTTTTTAAAAAAAAATTTTTGAAGGGTAAGCATGAAACTAACCCACATGGGGATGGTGTAATGGCCCACTACATGTGGCTAATGGCATTTAAAGTCCATGAGGGTGACCTTTGATAAAATGTGTTATAGGACCAACCCCCTTATGAGCAGCATGGAACCAAAGTGCATTATATTCACAGTACAGATGGACAATGATCCAAAACACACTGCAAAAGCAACCCAGGAGCTTCTGAAAGAAAAGAAGTGGAATATTCTGCAATGGCCGAGTCAATCACCTGATCTCAACCCAATTGAGCATGCATTTCACTTACTGAAGGCAAAACTAAAGGCAGAAAGATCCACAAACAAAGAACAACTGAAGACAGCTGTGGTTAGAGCCTGGCAAAGCATCAGAAAGATGGGTTCCAGACTTCAGGCAGTCATTGGCAGTAAAAGATTCTCAACAAAATATTAAAAATGAACATTTTCTGTATGATTTATATTCATTTGTCCAATTACATTTGAGCCCCTGAAAATGGGGGGACTGTGTATAAAAATGGTTTCAGTTCCTAAAATTTGTACTTAATATTTATGTTCAACCCCTTTCATTAAAGCTGAAAGTCTGCACTTCAAATTAATTTGGATTGTTTCGTTTTAGTTTTATTCTGGTGGCATACAGAGCCAGTATGAAGTATGAAAACTGTGCCTGTGTCCAAATATATATGGACCTACAGTAACTGTATATGGACCTAACTGTATATTAAGCATCAGACATAACTGAAAAACTCCAAGGAAGAGGTGCCCTTGGCATCATGTATAGCAGGCATGTCCAAAGTCCGGTCCACTGGCCAATTGCCGCCTGTGTTCCGGTTTAATACGGCCCCACTGGTAATTTGGATATATATATCTTTTGTGGCCCCCAATGAATCCTGTTGGTGGGCCACAAAAGATAGATAGATAACGTATTTATCGTTCTGGCAGCCTCGGAGGGGACAGGGAGGGGGCGGATCAGTGTCGTTAGATTACATACAGGAAAATCTCCTGTTTACTCGTGGCCTCTGTAATAGGAAGTCCCGTCTCCTGGGTTGGCAGTGGACGACTGTTCTGTCTATCATAGGAGGCGGGACTTTGTATTAAAGAGGCCGCCACGTAAACAGGAGATTCTCCTGTATGTAATCTGTTGGCACTCGTTCCGCCCCCCTCCCTGTCCCCTCCGAGGCTGCAGATGGGCATGGATCAGGCTGCATTCATGGCAATGGTGAGGCTGCATTCATGGCAATGGTGAGGCTGCATTCATGGCACTGGTGAGGCTGCAGAAGGGCACCGATTAGGCTGCCCCAACTGCTTCACAGTTCTTTATTTAAAATTATTTTTTTTCCCCTGAAACTTCCCTCTTAACCACTTCAGCCCCGGACCAATTGGCAGCCAAAGGACCAGGCCCCTTTTTGCGATTCGGTACTGCGTCGCTTTAACTGACAATTGCGCGGTCGTGCAACGTGGCTCCAAAACAAAATTGGCGTCCTTTTTTCCCCACAAATAGAGCTTTCTTTTGGTGGTATTTGATCGCCCCTGCGGTTTTTATTTTTTGCGCTATAAACAAAAATAGAGCGACAATTTTGAAAAAAATGCAATATTTTTTGCTTTTTGCTATAATAAATATCCCCAAAAAATATATAAAAAAACATTTTTTTTCCTCAGTTTAGGCCATTGGACATTTTTGACACATTTTTGGGACCATTGTCATTTATACAGCAATCAATGCTATTTTAAATGCATTGATTCCTGTATAAATGACAGTTGTAGTGAAAGAGTTAACCACTAGGGGGAGGGGTTATGGGCTCTGACATGTGTGTGTGTTTTTTTTTTACATTAGGGGGCGGGGCTGACGTCTGACGTCATTGATCGGCTTTCCCGATGACCGGGAACAGCCAATCAATGACAGGCAGTGTAGGAAGCGTGGGGAGAGGTTTTTTTTACACAAACCTCTCCCCGTTCTTCAGCTCCGTAACCCGATCGCGGGACACCAGCGCTGATCGGGTCCACTGGTCCCGCGGCCGGGGTCACGGAGCTCCCGACCGGGTCGCGAGCGCGCGACCCACGGGCAGGCAACTTAAAGGGGACGTACAGGTACGTGGTTTTGCCTGCCCGTGCCATTCTGTAGACGTATATCTACATGAGGCGGTCGGGAAGCGGTTAAAGTGAATGTGCGTGTTATATGCCGATAAATACGGTATATACAAATAACGCAAGCTTCCTTAGACTCTTCACCATACACAGCCACAAAAGCAAGATAATTCTTGCTGGGCAGTGTATTATTTAATTTTAATGGTTCAAAGAATGTCAGGCAAAATGGTCGGCCCTCACGCATGTTCACTTCATCAAATCTGGCCCTCTTTGAAAAAAGTTTGGACACCCATGATGTATAGCATGGCACCTTATGCCCTCCCTTTGTTGGCAACTTGGTTAACACAGGAGAACTCCTCCAACTGTATGAAATGTAATTCATAATTGGCCAGTGTGGGAGCCTCCGTTTAGATCAAAAAAGGAGGTTTCAAGCCATATAGCACTCAAGTAGAAAAAAAGCCATCCATGCGGGTCTGGAATAGTCAAAGCTGTTCATTATAGCAGCTGGTGGTCTAAAGGTCCATGTCCAGAGAAGCCAAAGTCCCTTAGATGGGGATATAGGGGAGGGGGTATCCCAGAAGCTGGCATCATGGGACCAAGGCTGGAAGCTGGGCCGGGTTCGCTGGTCATGCCTGAGGCAATTGCCACATGCAGCTGCCATGGTTGTGTTTGTAATAATTGGCCAATTATGATTTGATTAGTTGAATAATGGGTAATAAAGCCATTTTCCTCATTGTTACACGTGTCACACTACTTTGCCAGGTCCCTTCATAGAATACACAACTATTTAGGGATACATATATTTTCAAGTAAATATCGGACCATAAGGAAGGAAAAATGAGTAATAAAGAAGGGCAATTGGATTTGGTTTCCACACTAGAATCACTAGTCTCCCCTTTGACATCCCTGATACCTTTATAACTGGCAAACAGTGGGAGCAGAGTGGTGCGGAGATTGCAAATGAGCTTCCCGACACTGGATTTAAAGAGTCAGACTGACGAGGTAGATTTACACCCAGCTTACATCAGTTACCTTTCAGGCCAAATTCAGTTATAGGGATAGGTAGAGGTCTTCTTTAAATTCCCCCAGATCACACTGCTATCTCATGGAAGGAAGCAGAGAGCTGTCGGTTCAATGTGTAGCACATTATAAGGATTTTCAGATGTTGTAATTGGAGCTTTAATGGCCATAGATATAGGCTTTCCACTTTATTACTCCATAAATTAGCAGCAGTTTTATGATCAGAGCAGCCTTACTGCAGCAGATCACATGGAAAGGTTTTAGTTTATTACACAGTATTTCACAGCACCAGTCTTGTTTTATGTTTTTATTTTTTGCTTTGTTTTTTAATTATGAATTTATTCTTTCATATTCTATTTTCTTGCCCTCTTGTGCATGTCAGCAACTTAAAAAAGGCTTCCTGTGGGGATTAGATTGTGTTTTACTTTCTTGTTTTATTTATTTCTTTTTTGCACCAATTATACATTATATCCTGCTGTATAGAATTAAAGAAGATGCATGCACTGTTTAAAGTGTTATACATTTAGCTCAGAAGGGGATCTTAACTGTTCAAGCGTTTGCTCAAGCCAAGCAGTATTAGTGGAACTTTACTTAAAGCGTACCCATTGTCAAAATGTAATATATATTCATTTCCACATTGTATTTCAGTTTTTTCCAGCTACTCTGAACAACGTAAACATTAGTAAACCTACTTTGTTCAGGTCCCCATACATTTACTTCCTTGAATTCTGTGACACATATTCACTATGGCCTGTGAGTGGGAACTGCTGTGTCACACATTTTACAGAGCCTGTGTAATGACATATTCGGCGACCCATCCCAGTTTGCTACGGAAGTGACGTTCCGTCGCCGCCATCTTTCTACACCCCACACTCGTCCACAGTAAGGATAAACTAAGAAGGGGAAAAGCGGACATGTTACACCCACGCAGTTTTTTGCATTTTACACGTAATTATAACAGTAAACTGTGTTTTATATAGTGAAATACAATACTTGTATGACTGTGTGACTGGTTAGATGTTGAATTTTAAAAGCAGCGCACTTCTGTGAGATTAGAAAACCTGTAAGATGAGCAGGGATGCCGCTGCTTTTAAAATGCAACATCTAACTAGTCAGACGGAGTTCTAAGTACTGTATTTCACTATATAAACTCACTTTACTGTTATAAATACGTGTAAAATGCAAAACTCCGGTGGGTGTAACAACATGTCCGCTTTCCCCCTACTTAGTGTATGCTTACTGTGGACGAGTTTGGGGTGTAGCAAGATGGTGGTGACGGAACGTCACTTCCGTAGCAAACTGCAATGGGTCGCCGAATATGTTGTTACACCTGCCTTCTGAACTACAGAGGTGTCGAGAGGAGGAGTTTCAGGAGACGGAGTCAGTCTAGTAAATGCACTGCTTGCAGGCAGCAAGGTACCATGGGAAATGTAGTCCTTATAAATCAAAAGTGAACCAAAGGAACGAGCAGCAAAAAGCTGCAAAGCTTGCAGAGAATCCAGGAAGTTGTGAAAAGAGATGGCCAGTAGACTGATTGTTTGTATTGCTATTACAATACTGATGTTAGAAAAGGAAGGTGTATGCTGTGACTATAAAACACCTTTAAAAAAAATAGCTTTTTTTTTTTTTTGCAGAAGGTGGTTGCATAGTCCTAAGTTTCCCCTTCCCCCGGTATAAAAAAATTGCGTGAATCTTCAATTACTCCTGACAGTATTCCAGGACTGAGTGGTGATCATTATGTGAGTACTGCTTAGTCCTGAGGACAAATACTCCACATACTACCTAATGCAAATACACTATAGTTATACATACTCACTCATCCATGTCTTTATGGACCTTGCTTTGTGCACTGGTGCGCAGTCAAGTTGGAACAGGAAGGGGCCAAACTGTTTCCACAAAGTTGGGAGCATAAAATTGTCCAAAATGTCTTGGTACGCTGACGCCTTCAGAGTTCCCTTCACTGGAACTAAGGGGCCAAGCCCAACCCCTGAAAAACAACCCTACACCGGAATCCCCCCCCCCCCCACTAAATGATTTGGACCGGTGCACAAAAAGGTCCATAAAGACATGGATTAGCGAGTTTGAGGTGGAGGAACTTGATTGGCCTGACCTCAACCCGGTAGAACACCTTTGCAATGAATTAAAGTGGAGACAGACCTTCTCGTTCACATCAGTGCCTGACCTCACCAATGCACTTCTGGAAGAATGGTCAAACATTCCCATAGACACACTCCTAAACCTTGTGGACAGCCTTCCCAGAAGAGTTGAACCTGTTATAGCTGCACAGGGTGGGCCAACTCAATATCGAACCCTACGGACTAAGACTGGGATGTTATTAAAGTTCAGGTGTCACAATACTTTCAGTAATATAGTGTAACTCTTTTGAGGTATAGCATTTCAATTCCATATTTATTGCAAAACTGCTCATTATAAAATTTTGAAAATCATACTCAATTCCTTCATTAAAACGTGGCACAATATATTCACACGAACTGGAGAAACTTATTTTCCCACATTAAAACGCTTTTAATGTACAATGGAAATTATAATAATTTATTATATATATATATATATATATATATATATATATATATATATATATATATATATATATATATATATATATATATATATATATTTATATATATATAATATATATAACTTTATGACCACTGATGGGTTAAGTGAATAACACTGATGATCTTGTTACATTGGCTTTGAAGTTGATGTTTGGAAAGCAGAAAAAATGGGCAACGCAGTTGCTTGTGTATGAGGCTGTGTAGCCGCAGACCGGTCAGGTGGCCATTTTGACCCGTGTACACAACCAAAAGCATCTACAATGGTCACATGAGCATCAGAACTGGACCACAAAGCAATGGAAGAAGGTGACCTGGTCTGAGGTGTTGACTTGGCCTCCGAATTCTACAGATCTATGGAAGCTCCATCTCACAATTTGAAGCATAACTAAAGGCAAAAACTTTTTTTTTTTTAGTTTGTGTTAAAGTGGAGAGGGATTAGAATTATTGTCATTTTTTTTTTGTGCTGTCTGTGCCCCAGTTTAGGAGGTTCACCATTCCTATTTGTCTTGTTTACAATTATCATTAAAAAAAATAGAGGGGAAATCTTCCAATGGGGACACTAGTTCTGGTGACCTTGGGGTACCCAAATAAATTCTTTCACTTCCTGTTTGGCTATGGGATAAGAAGTAAAGTGAAATCTCTGCAATGGGACACAGATGGCAAAAAAAAAAACTGACAGGGGTTATAACCCTCCCTTGCTCTATCAAAAAAAAAAAAAAAAAAGTTTTGCCTATAATTCTATTTTAAATGGATCTGCTATTGACGGCGTGGTGTCAGAAACCACAGCATACTTTCAGAAATCTAGTTTGGTGGCAAAAGGGGAACTTACTCATTATTAGGTGGAAGGTCATAGAGATATGGCTAACCAGCGTATATATACAAACAACCAATCTATAGAATTAAAAGAGTTCCACCCAAAAGAGGAACTTCCACTTTAAGCACTCCTCGTCCCTTACATGTCACATTTGGCATGTCATTTTTTTGGGGGGGATGGGGTGGGGTGGGTACCTAGTTTTGACAGGTACCTGCTCCGACTTCCGCTCCCGCCGCCTAAGTGACTCCTCCTCTCCCCCCTCCTTCCCTGCAATCTCCTTTTGTACCCTATGTCCTTTTTTTTAAATAGAGCTTTCTTTTGGTGGTATTTGATCACCTCATACGGTTTTTATTTTTAAACAAAAAAAGAGCGTCAATTTTGAAAAAAAAAATCAATTTTTTTTATTTTTTTTTTAATTTTTGTTATAATCAATATCCCAAAAAAATATATAAAAAACAAATTTCCTCCTCAGTTTAGGCTGATATGTATTCTTCTACATTTTTTTGTAAAAAAAAATCATAATAAGTGTATATTGATTGGTTTGCCCAAAAGTTATAGCGTCTACAAAATAGGGGATAGATTTATGGCATTTTTATTTATAATTTTTTTTTTTAATTAGTAATGGCAGTGATCTGCGATTTTTTTTTTTTTTTTTTTTTTATTTATTTTTTTTTTTTTATCGGAACTGTGACATTGCGGCAGACAGATCGGACATTTTTGACACTTTTTTCAGACCATTGACATTTGTACAACGAGCTAACAATATCCACTGATTACTGTGTAAATATCACTGGCAGGGAAGGGGGGCAATTAAGGGGTTAAATGTGTTGCCTCAGCGTGTTCTAACTGGGGGGTGGGCTCACTAGGACATGACAGAGATCACTGTTCCTGATGACAGGGAGCAGTATATTCCTGTCATGTCACTAGGCAGAACAGGGAAATGCCCTGTTTACATAGGCATTTCCCTGTTCTGCCTCTCCTTGTCGCGATCGCGGGCCACCGGTGGACATCGAGGCCACGGGACGCAGCAGGCGCGCACGCCCACTAGCCCGGTATTATGAAGGGACATACAGGTACGCCCTTTTGAGCACCCGTGCCATTCTGCCGATGTACATCGGCGGTCGGGAATCGGTTAAACGCTGAGAGCTTAATACTACTTTATTTAAAGTGATTGTAAAGTCTTGTTTTTAAAACATGTTATACTTACCTGCTCTGTGTAATGAATTTGCAAAGAGCAACCTGGATCCTCCTCTTCTCGGGTCCCTCTTTGTTGCTCCTGGCCCCTCCCTCCTGTCGAGTGCCCCCACAGCCAGCAGCTTGCTATGGGGGCAGCCAAGCTGCAGCTCTGTGTGTCCATGTAAACACTGAGCTGCCGGTCGGTCCTGCCCCCTCTCTCCCCTGATTGTCTAACTGACTTTGATAGCCGTGGGAGCCAATGGCACCGCTGCTGTGTCTCAGCCAATCAGCAGGGAGAGTCTTGGAAGACCGAGGGACTTGTGGACATTGCTGGATAGAGATGGGGCTCAGGTAAGTATTAGGGGGTGATGGGAAGGCTGCTGTACACAGAAGGCATTCTATGCATTAAGATAAAAAAACCTCCTGCCTTTACAACTCCTTTAACCAATAATACTTTAACAGTGTTCAGTTTTAACCAATTTCTGTCCACCTGATAAAAATTGAAGACAAAAGAAAATCTCTGGGCTTCTGACCTTTGAACACACACAGAGATTGTTAGGTTTGTATGGAAATCTGCGTGTGAGTGTCAGCCAATACCTTTCTTTTCTGTGGTGAAAGGAGAAGGTGGGTTTGTTTACATACGTGCCGCTGACGTCCACCAATCGGCTTCCATGGTAGCGTGTTCAGGCCCTGCATGTTTGAGGTTAGATTGGTGTCTGTGGTCAGGATAAAAAGACTTTCCAGTGCTGAGTTATAAAGTCTTGCCTTTGGTGTGAGGGACGCACTTTACTTGTTTACATCACTAGGGGATATGTAGGGTAAATATTGGATGTTTAAAGCGTAGTAGATCTTAATAGGTAGTGTAAATGGATGAGTAGATGGCAAACAAATAACAAGCCAGAACTCCCATTTGTGGTGCATAAAAAGCCTTGTATTGACAAAAGGATAGTTGAAGAAGATAAGAGACGTATCTCGCTCTCCATTACATAACATGCTATGTGTGTTGTTGATTTATAAACGGGTAGTGTACGGGGGCTTTCAAGATCAGTTAAGGACAATTTGAGATCAGTTTCTCTATTGCTTTTATCCCTCCAAACAAGTCGATGTAAATGTCTAGTCTTTGTGCCATGGGGACATGCTGAAATATGCAGTAACATTGCACCCAGCTGATATATGCCTCCTCTGGTTCAGCAGGGGCCCTCACGGTTAGCTGTAAGAGGCAGCCCCATTGAAAGCAATGGGAGGCTGCCGGCTCTAGCAGGTAATTGCAGCCAGTTGCATATAATCACTATGCAGCAATTACCTGCGAGCGATCGGCCCTGGGCGCAAACATATACCAGAGTCTTTAACCACTTAAGGACCGGAAGGATTTGCCCCCCTTAATGACCAGGCCATTTTTTGCGATGTGTCGCTTTAACTGACAATTGCGCGGTCGTGTGACACTGTACCCAAACAAAATTGATTTCCTTTTTTTCCCATAAATAAAGCTTTCGTATTTGCATTATAAACAAAAAAGACCAACAATTTTGAAAAAAAATACTGTATATACTTGAGTATGAGCCAACCCGAATATAAGCCGAGACACCTAATTTTAACACAAAAAACTGGGAAAACTCAAGTATACGCCTAGGGTGAGAAATGTGCAGCTACTGTAAGTGGAAAAGAGGGTCAACAATGCCCATTTGCAGCTTCACTGTGCCCATTTGCATGCCTCACTGTGCCCATTTGGTCAAACTCTGTAGTTAATGGTTCCTAGATGCCCCCTAGCTGCAGCCAAAATTTAGGGTCTCTGGACCCAAAGGGTCCCAAAATGACATTGCTGCAGATGGACACAGTTGACCGACTTTGGGGCCCTGTATCTCGGGGCCACTTGGTGCTAGGAACCCCAAACGTGGTGTGCAAACCCAGTGGAACTAGCACTACAACATATCCAATGGGGTTCCTAGCACCAAGTGGCCCGAGATACGGGGCCCCAAAGTCGGTTGAGAAAATGTCAAGCACTTTTCTGCAGCAGAGAATGACCTTTTCCGAACCGACTTTGGGGCCCCGTATCCCGGGACCACTTGGTGCTAGTTCCACTGGGTTTGCACACCAAATTTGGGGTTCCTAGCACCAAGTGGCCCTGAGATACGGATCCCCAAAGTCGGTTCAGAAAATGTCATTCTCTGCTGCAGAAAAGTGATTGCCTTGAGTATAATCTGAGGGGGGCATTTTCAGCACAAAAAAATTTGCTGAAAAACTCGGCTTATACTCGAGTATATAAAGTACTATTTTTTATTTTTCGCTATAATAAATATCCCCAATAAAATGTAATAAAACGAATTTCTTCATCAGTTTAGACCGATATGTATTCTTCTACATATCTTTGGTAAAAGAAAATAGCAATGAGCGTATATTGGTTGGTTTGTGCAAAAGTTATAGCGTCTACAAAATAGGGGATAGATTTATGGCATTTTTATTATAATTTTTTTTTTTTTTTTACTAGTAATGGCGTGATCAGTGGTTTTTAGCAGGACTGCGACTTTGCGGCGGACAGTTCGAACACTTTTGACACTTTTTTGGGACCATTGACATTGACAGGCAATCCTAGGTGCCTACATTGCAGTACTCTGCGCTGTTTAACAGTATTATGATGATATTGATAGGTTTACTTTTAAATCCTCCAACCCTCTCCAGCAGTGATTGTCTTTGTTAACAATGGATTGCTCCTTATAGGATACCTAATTGAAAACGCTGGATATCCAGCAATGGGTTTTTGTGCTGAACTCTTACAAAGGATGCTTCCAGTAGAATTCTATAGACATCCATTCAGGCCTAGCCTCATAGCGGCACATAGCTGCTTGGTTATGGAGCCCTGTGTGTGGGATGCTGACTGAATTGTGCTGCCGCCAGAGGTATAATTAAAGTGAGACCAGGCTGATGGTCTGTAGCAAAGGTCGCAGCAAAGCAATTTCAAAACAAAGATTTAATTAAACACAAAATGGATCCCTGTCAGCCTGGTGGCCTGCTGCAAACTTCTAGTGCTAAGCACATAGGAAAGTCTGAATAATATTACATCTGTTTCTGCTAACTGCATTATTACAACTTAAAGGTTCCCTCCAGGCAAACGTTACTTTTTTGCATTAAAGCTTTTATCATTGTGGCTGCCGCTTGATAATTCTGTTTGGCCTTTAGTATCTTTTGTTTTTTAAATGGCTTTAAATCTAAGCACACTTCCACCTGTTGTCATGCAATTTGAAAGTTCCAAATCACATGACAAGTTGCACCCCATTGCCGGCAATGGAAACATTTAAATTTTCACGACTCATGTCTCAGCGACTTTGAAAAAGGTTTCTGCACTACTTTTTGCCAATTTCATTGTGACTTGCATAGACTTGTTTAGGGACTCGTTAATGACTGGAATGGTAACATTGCCCATGCCCATATTTAAAAAGCGATCAAGTCTTTACCAAGTAACTATAGACCTGTTAGTTTAACTTCTATAGTCGTGAAGATACTGGAGAGTTTAATAAAAGACCACATAGATGAGTTCTTGCTGGTAAAAAAATATTTTAAGCAACAGACAGCATGGATTCATGAAATACAGAAGTTGTCAAACAAACCCGATTTTTTTTTCTTTTTATGAAGAGGTAATTAAAACCATGGACAGAGAGGTGGCGGTGGACGTGGTATACTTGGACTTTGCAAAAGTGTTTGACACAGTTCCCCACACATGGCTCATGTGTAATGCCCCGTACACACGGTCGGATTTTCCGATGGAAAAAGTCTGATCGGATTATGTTGTCAGAAAATCCGACCGTGTGTGGGCTCTAGTGGGCTTTTTCCGGATCTCAAATTTTCCGACAATAAAATCCGATCAGACTTTTATCGATCGTGTGTCGAGGATTCCGACAGACAAAGTGCCATGCATGCTCAGATCAAATTAAGAGACCAAAGCTATTGGCTACTAGCCTCTACGCAACGAACGTCACCACGTTCGGAATGATCGGATTTTCTGACAACTTTGTCTGACCGTGTGTATGCAACACCAGTTTTGGACAAAATCCGTTGGAAAAAATCTGACAGATTTTGTGGTCGGAATTTCCGACCGTGTGTACGGGGACTTAGGTAAACTCTACAGGATTGGAAAGATCAATTTGTAAATGGATAGAAAACTGGCTAAAAGACAGAGTAGTGGTTAATGATTCTTACTCTGAATGGTCTAAGGTTATCAGAGGTGTACCCCAAGGTTGAGTGTTGGGATCCTTACTTTTTAATAACTTTGTAAATGATATTGGGTCTGGGATTAAAAGTAACATTTCTGTCTTTGCAGATGACGCTAAGCTATGCAGTGGAATAACGTCCTTACAGGATGTCTCCAATTTACAAGCCGACATCAATGCTCTGTCTAATTGGGCGACTATATTGATAAATGTAAAGTTATGCACTTGGGGGCTAAGAATATGCATGCATCATGCATACTAGGGGGAGTACAACTGGGGGAATCAATGGTGGAGAAGGATCTGGGGCTTTTGGTAGATCATAAGCTCAATAATGGCATACAATGCCAAGCTGCAGTTTCCAAAGCGAGCAAAGTCCTTTCTTGTATTAAGAGAGGTATGGACTCCAGAGAGAGAGAGAGAGAGAGAGAGAGAGAGAGAGATCATTTTGCGACTGTACAAATCAGTTAATAAAACCTCATCTGAAATATGCAGTTCAGTTTTAGGCACCAGTTCTCAAAAAGGATATCAGGGAACTGAAGAAAGTGCAGAGAAGGGCAACCAAAGAGGCATGGAGGAACTAAAATATGAGGAAAGATTAGAGCAACTGAATCTATTGCCTCTTGAGAAGAGGAAATTAAGGGGGGATATGATCAACCTGTACAAATACATAAGTGGTCCATATAGTGATCTTGGTGTTGAGTTATTCACTTTAAGGTCATCACAGAGGATAAAGGGGGCACTCTTTACGTCTAGAGGAAAAAAAAATTAATTTCATTTCATTTCATTTCCAGATTGCTTTAAAAAAGCCCTGGATTATTTCCTAAATGTACAGAATATAACTGGGTACTAACATCTATAGAAAAAAGTTGATCCAGGGAAAATCCGGTTGCCTCTCTTTTTTTTTTTTTTTTTTTGGTTGAACTATATGGACTTGTGTCTTTTTAACCTGACTAACTATGTAACTTTTGTTTGTATGGAGCCGCAATGAAATCGGCAGTGCAAATGCACTCTGCAGTAGTGCAATTTCAAAGCCACACCAGTGTGAACGTGGGCTTAACAGTTAGGAAGGCGTTGCAAAGTTCCAAGCAGTGTCCACTGGATTCCTGAGAGATAGCTTGTATGACAAGAATAATGTGTTAAGAAACTCCACTTTTCTGAGAAAAGAAATTAGCAAAAAATAAATAAAAAATATAGCGTATATAATTGTGACACAAGTCATATTGTAATTAAATGTATTTAAAAGTTACCTTTCCTTTTCAATCTGCAGTGCTGTAATTTACTGTAAAATCCAATGCAATATGACAACCTGGGGGCATTATGTACACATATGGTGTACAGAACACCCCCCAAAAACATAATTTCCTGCTTTTGTGATTTGGCTTACTGATTTTACCAGAAGTCTGCAGTAAGATACAATTTAGATTTTTGAGCATCCCCTGCAACAAAAATTGAAATATGCATTTAAACAGGTACAACTTATGTAGGAGGATTTGTTTAATCTCTGTGTATAACATGTGGCCAGTCACTTTACTGGGTATATGTAAGTGTTTACAACCACTTTAAGTAACATACTTGGTGGGAGCTTGCATTGGGCTCAGAAGCGTCAACCCACACCTATCTTACAGCACTCCTGGGATTTGGCCTCTCAAGCACCCAGCACTCCATCGTGGGGGAAAACGGAGACTGTCAACATACCCAGAAATACCAGATATTTCAAAGTGGTCTGCCAGACGAAGGGGAAGTTTGGGGGAGCAGGGGAAGGTAATATTAGCAGTAGAGGGGGCATTCATCAAGTAAACCTGTTACAATCTGAGCAAAACATAGGCCCCAATAGGGCCTTTAAATGTTTGTGTACAGTAGGCACTTTCAACTGTCTTCATGCATATTGATTTTATGTTCAGATGTGCCCCAGGTTGCACAATTACACTCTGACCCACCTGTTATCTAGTTCAGGGGTCTCCAAACATTTTAAACAAAGGGCCAGTTTATTGTCCTTCAGACTCCAGGAGGGCCTGACTTTGGCCAACGGGAGTGGAAATTGTCCTGGTATCAGTGGGAGTAAACATAGAATACTGCCCCATCGTTGGTATCATAGGGAGGAATAGTGCCCCATTAGTGGTGTCAGTGGAAGAAATGGTACTTCATTGTCTGTGTCAGATGGCAGAATAGTGTCTCGTATCAGTGGGAGGGATAGTGCCCCAAGGACCGGATAAAGGCAAGCAAAGGACCGCAGTTTGGAGACCACTGGTCTAGTTGAATAGAGGCGCAGGGCTACAGCATAGCCATAAAATTCTGTCATAAATTGCATAACTGAGCACCACTGGACTCCCAGAAAACACTAAATAGACTGTGGTCTGTAATGAGTAATGATTCACATATTACCCGAAATGAAATATTTTCTTACACCTAGCATCTATATTTTAGACTAACTTTAATTTTATTTAAAAAAAAAAAAAAGGTAAAAATTATAGGAAAATCAGTTATAGGTTTTCTGCTAAATCCCTACCGTATAGTTTGTATGCAGCAGTAAGTTTCATCTGCATCTGTATGGAGCAGTATATAAGTCTATGGGCCCATAATTCGAATAGGTGTGCATGAAGCTGTAATAGTGCTCTGTGTTCAGCAGCATTAATAAAAAAAGACGCATCTGCGGATGCAAATGTTGGTATTATTTACTCTGCAGTGTTTATATGCATACAAGCAGGCACCATGATTGAACCCTATTGACCCCCACTGGTTGCATCCTAGCAAGTTAGGATGCTAGGTGGTTTGCCCTACCAACCAAGAACGCTAAGTTTCAATGATCTTTGGTTATGAAGGGGCTGGTTATAAATAGAGTTAGAATAGGGTAAAGATATATGTATAGATAGCTACCATATTATTATTTTTTTTTTTTTTTTTTTTTTTTTTAAGGATTGTATCATACATTTTTTTTATGTAAAGTATGCTCGAACTGAAGACTGACAGAATTCTTAACTGAGTGACTGCAGGCCAAAGCACAAAAAATTCAAGCGGTAGCATGTAAATAGCTGTGGTTGATGAGTGGCTGATCTTGTAAGCAGAGTTTTTAACAAAATATTCCTGAAGCAGTTATCCCCGTAAGCACTATGCTGGTGGGCAAATTAATGAATAAACTAGCAAGGCTTCATTAGTCTTGTTGGCTCTAAAAACTTCTGTGATGTTACAAGAGTGAGAAGGAAAGTTGGGCAAATAGACAAAATCCATGCAGGCAAGTGACATAGTAAAGAGAGTCAAGTGCGGAGAGTATAATCAAATTATACTATTTCCTCCTATTGTCATTGGTTATTTTTTCTTACTTCAACAGAAGTGACAAAGGATATGTGACAAGGACTACACATTCTTCATTACAGGTTTTACCCAAGAGTTAGAGTACTGGCAAAAGTAAGAAAGTCTTAGAAGAGAATATTGGTGATTTGAAAAGTTTTTTTTTATTTTTTTTTTATTTTTTTATTTTTTCCAATCAGCCTAATCCATTGTTACCCCAGGCAGAGGAAGGCTGGTGTTATTTCATAGACATTAAATTGTCCTGTTATGTCTCTATTCGCTTGCAAACAGAGGCTCCAGAACAAAATTTATGAATGCCTCACTGTGCCAGAATGCTTCCCCCCCACCAAGGAGCAGCCAGACACTTCCACTGACTATTGTATTAAAGAGTGTCCCAACCAACCCAAAATGTTACTTTGATAAGCTAATGGTGCATGGGCTGCTGGACTGTGATCTTCCCTTCATCTAAATTTGCAGGTCAGTGCCTTTCTTTCATGACAGAAAGTATAGGGAGAGATCCTTTACTTTTTATAGGCAATTGGCAAGAACCAATAGGAAGCTAATGGAAAATTACCTGACATGCAAGGATGGCAACTATCCATGTGAGCACATGGTAGGTTCTTGCGAAGATGCCTTTCTCTTCAAAGTAACATACTAAAAGCAGTGTTTAAGAACACCTAGGTATGAGGTCCAATCTGCCCCCCTTCCCTCCCATCCCCTCCTGCCGCAGACGATTCAACAACAGCGATGAAGGAGACAGCTGATTCATAGCTGCAGCTTGTCTTGGCTGTGAGCACTTTCCTGAAACAAGCCACAGCAAAAGGAATGCAGAGGCCTATACGTTGCCCCCATCCTACTTCTGCATTCCTCTTGCCATTACATGTCTCATAAAAGTGCCCACAGCCAAGACAAGCTGCAGCGATGAATCGGCTATCTCCTTCTTAGCTGTTGTCAGATCAGCTGTGGCCATGGCAGGAGGGGAGGGGCGCAGATTGGACATCATAGCTAGGAATTAAAACCTCTTAGAAACCTGGGTCAATGTACTGTACTTTATTCCATAGTGGACAGAACTGTGAACAAATAATAATGATGGATACTTTAAAGCAGCGTGTGCTTATAATAGGGGTATCCTCTTTTGAACATCCACAACTCCAGTATTTTTGTAATATACTTCCCTGATCTGTATTTCTGCAGCAATTATCCACGTTCATCTTTCCTGGCAAAGAACAACATTTGGAATTGCCCCAGTCCTGCACATTTTCCCTTTTGTGTGTATGCCGCCAGCACAACATAGTTGGGATTAGGAGTTCTGTTAGTGTTTTAGGGTAACTATAAACTATACAATCCGATTCTATAATCTCTTTTAGCTCTAGCATGAATTTAGTAGTGCAAGGGCATGCATGACTTAATTCTAATTGAGTGCTTTTGTTTAGGTTAGTCCTTATATTAAATAAGCATTTCGTACAATCAAATTGTATAGAAACATAAAAGAGTGACATGTAGTAGCTTAAACAATATGCTTAAAACAAAGAGTAGTTATTACGTACAACTGTTATGATTTATATGCAAACAGCAAATTAACATGTACAGCTTATGTTAACAAAACAATTTGCTGCACATAATTAATACTCCAAACTTAAAATAAATAGTAACCAACTCTACAACACATTACCATGATCTTGCGCAGTTATTAATGATAGAGCAAAGATTCATCATCAGATGACTATAGATTAATTTACTGCCATTTATTCAATTAAGAGATTGAATTTAATTACAGGAACCACATCACTGTGAAACAGTAAATATATCTCACTCTTATTAATGGGCCAATGGAATGAACTATTTACATATTTTTGCCTCCATAATGTGATGAGACTTTACTTTTTATTGCAGTTCTAGCGAAAGTGCTGAGCTCAATCTCGTGTTGTGCTGTCTTGGCACGTATGGGTAATTAGATTCTCAATTCTATCTATTTAGCTGTTTAACCTTCCAGGAACTCGGAGGAACTTGGAAGTTAGTAGCTCTGTACAGATGGTGGACATTTTGGATTATAACGCAAAGATTTTGCTAAGTTTGCTGGCTAAGGAGGTGATGAATTTGTTTCTTGTGATCTATGCCCCCTTAATGGTGACCTTAATTGGCACATTTTACATTCCATGGAATCCTTGGGTTCCTGCAGAGATTGCTCGGGGTTCCATGAGCAGTTCGCAATTTCTGCCTCTCCGATAAGTACCGTAACCATGCACAATTATATTTTTAGCTATCTGTAAGGGGTCTTCCCATCGCCCACTAGGGTAAGGAACATTCTTTCCGGTGCCTATCACTAATGTACCCTGAGATATAGATAAAGTAATTATAAGCAGGGTTTTCCCGAGACCGGAAATGTTTTTTAAGGCCTCCTCTGTGTTATAGTACACACATTCTTAAGACGCCACCTGAAAACCTCACCAGATTCTGTTCTTTAGAAATTGAAGGAGGGCATTAAAGTACATTTGCTGAAATATTTACAAATGAGTGTAAAATGGAAAAGTCTTTACTAAAATCACATAATCAGTCTCGGTGCTTTACCAAAAAAAAAAAAAAACAACCTTGCTCCTTATCATTTTAAAGCATATCTCCCTACAAATGCAATTCCTCTTTCAGTCCCTCTCCCCCGTTCACATTTGATTCTCTTTAGTCCCCACTCCCCAGGCCTTTTTCACCCTAAATCCCCTTGAGTCTAATGCCCTGTACACAGGATTGGACTTTCTGACAACAAAATCGTGGAATTTTGTTCGAAGGTTGTTGGCTTCAACTTGTCTTGCATACACATGTTCACACAAATGTTGGCCAACAATTACGAATGTAGTGACGTACAAGACGTACGGCGAGTCGATGAAAAGGAAGTTCAATAGTCATGTGATATCTCCATTACAAACGCTAGTTTTACAAGACCGAGCGCTTCCGGCTCGTACTTGATTCCGAGCATGCGTGGACTTTTGTGCAACGGACTTGTGTACACACGATTGGAAAGAGCAACAACAAAAATTTGTTGGCGGAAAATTTGAAAACCTGCTAGCCAACATTTGTTGGCGGAAAGTCCGACAATAAATGTTTGGAGCATACACACGGTCGGTCTTTCCAACCGCCAACAAGCTCACATCCAACATTTGTTGTCGGAAAATCTGATCATGTGTACGTGGCATAAGAGTATTTTGGTCATTAGGCAATACAAGCAATTCTCCTGAAGTATCTGCACATTTTGGGGGATATTTACTAAAACTGGTGCACACAGAATCTGGTGCAGCTGCGAATGGTGACTAGCTTCCAGCTTTTATTGGCAAAGCGTAAAAGATAAGTTCGCCTTCGGAAACATGTTACATGTTCCACTTGTTTTTGTAACATGTTCCCGATCTTGCAGCCGCTGCCTGATCCCCGGCATTCCCTGTGACAGCAGGCATCTTCTCTCCGTACCAGCTAGCACTATTTGAGAAGAGCGTGGCCGTGCAGGGCTCCACCCACACAGCCAAGTCATTGATTCCGATCCCTGTTAATTAATGAATTACAAGTACAGACAGCCTTTGTGACTGCCAGTGTCACGTCACATTCGGCTACCCCATCACATTTTGCTCCCCGCTGGAGTGTGAATGCGCACCCCCGCAATATGCGTTCCAACAGAGGGCCCCTCGCCACGCTTCAGGCACGGCCTCACTTCGCTCGGCATAAATATAGTAAAACTCTATGTCCACTTGGATGGTGGGGCATGCGCAGTCCAGCAGGTAGCCAACTGTGATGGGTCGCCATATGTGACGAGACACCGGCTTTTAGTTCTCCATGAACTACCAGGGCGCTGTTGAGCGCTCTAGTAGTTTATTGAGTCTCCCTGTCTTTCTGAAACTGTATGGTATATGGGCAGACAGCTTACCCTGACAGTCTGTAGGAGTCCTGCATGGCACTTATGATCTGCCGATTGCTGGTGCAATGCTTTCCAGGCTCCTACAAAAAAATAGCAAATGCATATTTTTCTTGCATGCAAACATTTGTGCATTTTTTTTTTTTGGACAAGCTGAAGTTAGAAGCTGGTTGGTTACTACGCACAGCTGCACCAGAGAGTTTAGTAAATCTACCCCTATATCTACCTTAATATGTTGTATATCATTTTTTTTGGGACAGAAAGGGCTTTAAGAGTATCTATTGTTATAGGAATTGTTAGGGAACAATGTTGAGGAGTTGTAAATATTAAATTGTATAGGTTTATGTCGATAGGTGTATTTTTTTTTTTTTAATAATTGTTTGTAGATGATCTACTATCAGGTGTCTATAACAATTACAGAGGGACATTTTGTCTATATTTATCAAAATCCAAAACCAAATATGTAATATATTGCAGCTTACTAGTCATTGGTGTGGTGGCTGCATTACTTACCTTTTTTCAAGCATATTTTGTTTTTTTTTCCCACCTGGTAATCCTGCAAATAACACAACACCTATCCTTGGGCAACTGTGTCACTCCTCCACTGAGCTATGGAGGGAGCCATGGTTGTCACCCTTGGGACTCTTCTCTTGATATGTATACACATTCTTGTATCCCCATTATATCGGGTGCAGAGCAATTGTTCACAGAAAATAGCTAGGAAAGATATTCTTCAGTGATCCTCACATGGAGGGAAAAGGACATTGTATTTCTAGTATTTTTTCTATTTACTGAAAAAAAAAAAGAATGCAGTCACCATGTCTAAGAACTTTATTGGCTGCAATATACAGTATTAAATTTTTCTACTTGGGTTTAGTTCCCTTTTAATTTGATAATAAATTTGGATACACATATCTTTGTTTCCTTAGTTTGTATTGGGAATAAATGGTTAAAAAAAAAAAAATAGTTTTCTGTAATTTTTCCCAATGCAACATTTACATAATTTTCACATCCCCTTATGTATACACCAAACTATAATCAACAAAGTCTGCTGATAAAAATACAGGGGAAAAAATGGTTTGCGCAAATTGTAAGTTGTGATAGTACCATCGATCTATGAAACCGGAATTGCTACCTACATCCCTGAAAATTGAATACAAAATCAAGCAGTTTCCTCTGTGGGACTTTTAAAGGCAGAAATTCCTTGAAAACTAAATGTAATGAAAATATATTGATATTTTATTAGAGAAGTTTAAAAATGAATTGATGACTTATGAGATGTCACAATAGGATGCATATATCTATTATACAAAAATACAAAATACAATGTCAAGAAACGTGTGTATGTATACAGGCAACCACTTGAGACTGGCCAGTAGTGAACTGGGTCAGACGATGCCCGCTGCGTTTCGTTTGTAGCGAATAAACCTCTTCTGCGTGAATTGTAACGTAACATACCATTGAGACAAGATCAAGTCTGGTTGACGAGGGCACAAATTGGCACAATGGTGGCTTTTTACAGGTTGGCGATTGCTAAAAATTCAACTGACATTGGGGTTTATTTACTAAAGACAAATCCACTTTGCACTGCACATGCAATTGGAAGTGCAGTCACTGTAGATCTAAGGGGGACATGCAAGGAAAATAAAAAACAGATATTTTGCTTGCACATGATTGGATGATAAAATAAGCAGAACTTCCCCTCCATTCAGATCTTCTCCTCAGATCTACAGCGACTGCACTTCCAAGTGCACTTCCAATTTTTAAAAATAGACACTGCACAGTATTTCTTTCTGGTACAGAGTGGATTCCATGATTTGTAATTAGTGATTTTACAGCGGAATAGCAGTGGGAGAGGAGGGGCTGGGAGCAAACTCCCAAGCTGACAGACAGGGAGGGAGGGGGAGAGAGGGAGAGACTGCGGGATGATGGAGGCACGTAAATTGACCACAGTATTATGGATAAGCAGCCATGATTACCGTGGTCAGCACACTAAGGGGGACACAGGAACAGGCAGGATCAACCAGGTATTTTACAACATAGAGCGGGACAAATCACACAGCAGAAGCACTATGCTTTATATCCTGCTTTAAAGGAACAGGATCATTTTATTTTCCGGTTACAACCACTTTAAATCTTGGTATTTGCCCGGGAGTCTCTAGACTTGTATACATCCAGCGGTACATGCTATTTGGGACAGATCTTCGGACCTGGGCTCATTCTATTTGCTTCCATAGGCAGATATCTGCCCCTAACCATAGGTAGATATCTGCTCGTAACCATAGGTAATCGCTCGATGTGCAGATACTGGCAGATACAAGTTTACAGCAGCGGAGAGGTGTGGCTCTCTTTAGCAGCAGAAATCATCAGGAGGGCATTTTTTTTCCCATGTGAATGACGCTTAAAGGAAGACCTTTTCTATTAAGTCTTTTTGGATACATTTCAAACATGCCGCGATATTCTGAATACAGTATGTGTGTACGATTTACCATATATATGTGTGTGTGTGTGTGTGTGTGTGTGTGTGTGTGTGTGTGTGTGTGTGTGTGTGTGTGTGTGTATGTGTATGTATGTGTGTATATATATATATATATATATATATATATATATATATAGTAAATTGCACATCTGTACTTCATATGTTGGGCCGTCAACAGGCATTCTTCCATTCGATCTTCATATAATGAAGAAAAAGAACAAGTGGTTGCAGCATTTGCTACTTTATTGTAAAATGTTTTTGTTGCATTAAAAATTCATTTTGGCAAGTTTCTAGCCATGTAAAGAGCTAGAATCCTACAGACAGCAGTTTTCCGTGGATGATGTGAAACCAGTTCATAGATGAGTCACCATTGATCGATAAAGCCAGACCGTTCGTTGCACGTAATAGTCCTTCCTGGAAGGCATCACAGCCAGTAGAATGGATGATCTGATTCTGATTCATTTAACATTCCTGCCTTTGCTTTTTAGATGTTTTATCTTTAAAAGACCACATTGCTTTTTTCTTACATTGGTGTCACATAAACTGACACTGTGTGATGTGTGACAGCAACTAGGAGTCTTTATAGACTGTGACTGTCAAGGGATTGTCATTGATATGCTGTGGATTCGTTTAGCTGAAAACAGCAACTTTTCTTGTGTGGGACTTTACTTATAATTAATAGATCTATTTGTTCATGTTAAATGCATGCAAGCTAAGTAATATGTATGTGTGCAGTAAGTGTAGCACTAATGGGTATTTATTATCTCTCAAGGAAGCCACAGTAATACCCAGAGAAAGCAAGTGTCAATGTTGGGGTATCATCCACAGGCAGCATCTACTCCCTGGACTAAGATGCTAACCCATAGGTGACTTGCAAAGACAAAGAGAAAGAAGTAAATCGATCTAACACAGTAAAGTACTTTATCAAGTCAGTATTAAACCCCAAAGCAAACATGTATTAAGTTGTAGCTCACTAATTCTTAGATATGATGGCTGCATTTTGTTTTCTTTTTTAGGCTATCTTTGTTTTATTTTCACCTGGTGATCCAGCCAATAAGTCTGTCGTTTTTTTCAACAGAACAAGCTTTCCTGCAGATGTAGCAGTTAGGGGGTTGGAGGAAAACCATTTACTACTGGCAGGGGTGCTGACAATGATCATCTTTTATTTATTTATGAAAATCTGCTAGTACTTCTAAGGGATATTTCACACAGGCATTACGATCGGGTCCATCTGTCAGTTTATCCACCGCTGGGCACAGACTAAATGGGCACGGAGGTTAAAAAAATGACATCCGTCCCGTTCAGCTCCGATTCAGCATGGGATCTGCTTACGGATCCCCTGCTGATCGAAGTGGACTCCATGTGAAAGGAGCCTATTTCCGCGTACACGCGATCGGAAATTCCACCAGCAAAAGTCTGATGAGAGCTTTTGGTCGGAAAATGCGACCGTGTGTATGCTCCATCGAACTTTTGCTGGCGGAATTCCAGCCAGCAAAAGATTGAGAGCAGGTTCTCAATTTTTCGGTCGGGAAAGGTTCTGATCGTCTGTACAAATTCTGCTGTGCAAAATTCCTACGCATGCTCAGAAACAATTTGACGCATGCTCGGAAGCATTGAACTTCATTTTCTCGGCTTGTCGTAGTGTTGTACATCGCCACGTTCTTGACGGTCGGAAGTTCAGCAAACTTTTGTGTGACCGTGTGTATGCAAGCCAAGCTTGAGCGGATATTCATTGGAAAAACCATCCAAGATTTTTCCAATGGAAAATCCACTCGTGTGTGTACGCAGCATAACACTCCCCTCCCCCCCCAGACTGACAATGTTGCTGTCCACAGGTGTCTCTGTTGCTCCTTCATCCAGAGTGGGGGCACTCTAATACGGGAGGTGTTACTGGCCAGATCACCAAGTGAAAACAGAGGGGAAAAAGCCTAAAAAAAGAAATAAATAATGCAGCCACCACATTCAGTGATTGGCAAGCTGCAATATATAACATTTTGAGTTTTGGGTTTAGTACATACAGTATGTATAAGGTGATTGGATCACTATGTACAGACCCAGAGTACAGCAGTGAACAGGTCATGGCTCTGTACATAGTGATCTGATCACCTTATATACGTGATTGCATTATTTTTATTATAAGCTTTTAATAAATTGTTGCAAGTCTTGTCACTAGCTGGTGTTGCTAAGGGAGTAGTAAGACAATGGGGCAGTTTCTTTGCCAAAGGTGTAGTGCTACTCTAGACATTAGCAAGTACTATATGGGTTACAATTACTGCAGATGTGTTCATGTTTTATGGTCTAATCCAGTGGTCTCCAAACTGCGGCCCGGGGGCCGGATGTGGTCCTTTGCTTGCATTTGTCTGTGCCTTGGGGCACTATTTCTCCCACTTATACGGGGAACTATTCTTTCCATTGTTATCACCAATTGGCCATATTTACTGCCACTGAAACCAACAATGGGGCTTTATTGCATTCACTATTCCATCCCCTGACACCAACAATGGGGCACTATTTCTCGCACAGATCAGTCTTGCCGCTGCTGTTTTGTCACTTTGTGAGCCGTTGCAAAGTTAAAAAGTCTAAAGGCCCATTTACTTCTTTGTGGTGCATTAACTTGGTTTATGTTGCACGGTAAAGTGCATTGCATTAAGAAATGAAAGGGCTACCAATACACCCTAATGTGCTTAAAAAATGTATCTAAGCCCATTTTTGTAAGGCAATGCACTACCATGCGTTGACATGCAATGCAGTGTACAATGCAGACATGTTGCCTTAGTATGTTGGGTGCAATACAGAATGAATGACACCGTATTACAATAACGCTAATAAAACGATAATGTTATGTGCTTTGATGCATGTTGTAACACACTTTGTCCTCGTTATTGAGATTCACTCTATGTGAATTTTGAGTTGTTTCCAGAATAGGAATAGAGGCGAAATCGTCCAATAGGAACATGTTAGGAATAGGAACATGTTTTCCCATGACAACTGTCATGGAGGAGATTTCCCTCACACTGGAAACATATCTTCCCACTTCCTGTTGAGTCTGCAACACCGGACGTTAAAGAAGTAAACCCTAATGTGTTTACTTCCTCTTTGTTTCCCTGCAAAGGTAAAGCATAATGGACTACTATGCATCGCACACGCGTACACACGGTCAGAATTTCCGATGGAAACAGTCCGATGGGAGCTTTTCAATGGATGTGCGCTGATGAGGTTGCACTGATGGGCACTGATAGGCTGAACTGATGGGCACTGATAGGCTGAACTGATGGGCACTGATAGGCTGCACCGATGGGTACTGATAGGCCGCACGAATTGGCGATGATAGACAGCAATGATGGGCACTGATAGGCTGAACTGATGGGCCTCCGACAGACAGGGCTGATGAGCACTAATTGGCAGCAATGATGGGCACTGATTGGCAGCACTGGTGGGCAATTGATTGTCAATGCAGATGTCTCCTGTGTGGATTGCCGCTTACCGGCTCTCCTCTCCTTATGCGTTGTCAGCGTGAGGAGAGGAATGATGATAACCGGCAAATCCTGTTTACACTGTGATTGGACACAGCTGGTCACATGGTAAAGAGCCACTGTGATTTGATCTGTGCTCAGTTGTGTCCAAAGGACACAACGTTCACAGATCCCTGCCGATGTGTACCACAGGAGGCACAAGAAGCGTGATCACGGGAGGACATCAATAGATGCCCCCCAGGCAATGTGCGACTGCGCTGTAGCCATCGTTCAGCTATAGCGCGCTCCTGAAGAGGTTAATCTCAATAGAAGATTCAAGTTTCTTTGTTTAAAAAAGCTTTATGACATTCTGGAACATGACAGTTAAAACTCATTATTACCTTAGCAAAAACGTTATAGCCTGGGCCCATTGTCTTAAGTGAAATTGCATCCTTTGTCACAGTAAAATGGTTGAACTGAAACTGCCTCAAAATAGAATGTTTATAGTTATCCATTATTCCTTTCCAAAAGTCCCATAAAATTTTTATTTCATCACCGAAATAAAACTACAAGTAGTTGAATACACTTGTGCATCCTGATTAGCCCTTTGTCAGACATGTACATGTTTTTGTCACTGAAAAAGTATTAGTCCTCTTCCTTAATTTTTTTTTTTTTGCGTATTTGACACAATGAAATGATTCAGATCATCAAACTAATTTTTTATATTACACCAAGATAACCCAAGTAAATACAAAATGCAGTTTTTAAGCGATGATTTAATTTATTAACCACTTAAGGTCCGCTCTATAGCAGTTTTACAGCTACAGGGGGGCACCTCTGCTCCAGATCACATGTATATACGTGATCCGGCTCTTCTGAGCAGGGATCTTGCATGTGCCGTCCCCACCGGCTCGCTCCCACTGTGATCATACACCAAATGGCAGGTACCGCGGACTCGATGTCTGCTGGCACCTGCTGATCATCGAGCATATAGGGAATAAAATTCATCTCTTCCCCTAGTAAAATCACCTCCCACAGTGTAGTAAAACATTGGCTAGGCACACAGTTACTAAATAGGAAATAAGTGCACTGTCCCCAAACAATTCACCTTATAACATAAAAATGATGTATGAAATATGTGCAAAACATGGAAAGCCATACTCATTAGTCTTCTACAGTATCAAACAATAATAAAAATAATTCTGTGGTGTTAAATAAATCAATGAAACATGATTAAAGTGCAAAGTACCATATACTCCTTCATACAAGGCAATAATATAAAGTGCAAAATCAACAAGTGACACTCTCTCTAATAGATATAAAATATATGTAGAAAAAAAAAAAAAAAACTGTGAAAGAATTAATAAAAACTTGATCAAATTCCAAACTCTGCCCTATTTCAAGCAAAGAGAAAGAAAAAAGTGCTCTGTGCTGAATATGGTTGTGTCGTCTAGGAGAGATTCAACACTGCTCCACCTCATATGTACAGACAAGGTGCTTACCAGCACCACTGATTCACAAGGGATCAGAACACGCTCTAAGGTATGTTTCCAAGCAGAGGCGTAGCTTGAAGCTTGTGGGCCTGGATGCAAAAAATTTGACCTGCCCCCCCTCATTACCACCCACCACTTCCACTGTGCGTGCAGATACATCCACCGCACGCCAAGATACTCAAAGTGGCTTAAGAGTTTTGAGTTCCTAGAGTTCCTCTTTACATCAGAGGACAGGGATCACCGCTGGAGAATCAAAAGACAGGGACCCCTGGCAGGTCACTTGGCAGAGCTCCTTTCCCATGCCAGCACTGTATACAGCTCCTCGCCCCCCCCACACTACACAGGGCTGAAATCACATTCCTTTACACACATTCTCAGTTTTCACAGGGTGTTTCTGGCTTTTATGTTGCCCTTCTGACCTGTGAAATTCTCTGATCAGAACAGCAGTTTAGTTGCAGAAGGCAGATACACCCTGTGCAGATCATGGCTAACTGGCTGTGTTGTAAAGGAATGTGATTTCAGCCCTGCGGAGGAGAAGCAGTATAGAGTGCTGTAATGGCAAAGGCGCTCAGCCGCCGAGCATAGTATCCAGGGCAGAGGGGGGGGGGGGGGGTCAGGGGGCTTTGGGGGGGGTGCAACTTAGATCTGGGAGGGCAAACCCATGTGACATAAAATCTGGAGCCTCTAGCCCTTCAGGGGCCCCTTGATGAGGTGTTAAGGGATTTGTTTTATCAATTTATGAAGGTTTCTCTGTCAGTTTGGCAGGTGTTGGGGGAAGGTCACCTCCCGGAGGTGTGTATCTTTTCCCCAGTTGTCAGGGAAGTGGGGTAAGCGAACATCCCTGAGTGGGGGGTACAGAGAATCCCAGCTGGTGATTAGAAGACACTGAGTTGTGTCTTACCTCACCAGTGACAACGTTCCCATCATGGCTATAGGACGGCACTCTTCTCTTGCCTCGCTAAGCACGGTTACCATTCCATGTTACCAGCACACAGCACAGACACTTCCCCATCCTGGGCTGTTCTCACCTCGTGCTCCTCTCCATTCAGGAAATGCCTCACAGCTCCTCCCCAGCCAATGAAATTGAAGGGGTGTGGACTGTAGAAGGCAAAGTAGAAGCCCACTACTGGAGCGTGGCTGTGGGGCCCTAGGGCAGATCAGAGCTGGACTTTGTGGAGGATATGATAATATGACAGGGAGGCTGCTGGGGCCCCCTGGATCTAGGGGCAGGGTTGCGATTGTGACCCCTGCAACCCCTTATGGTACGCCCATGTTTCCAAGGGCAGCTACAGCTCACTCCCTACCGACTCAGGTAGGTAGCAATTCACCTCCATTAATGATAAAGTATGCATATTAAAAGCAAGGAGGAGAGATCATCGTGCAAAACCGCTTAACACTTTATTGAAAATAAAAAGGTATCTCAGGAATGTAAACATCCACATTGCACGGGCGTGACTCCACTCATTCGGCTCGATCACTGACATGACCACTAGCTCTGTCTGACGCGTTTCCCCCAAAACGGGCATCACCTGGAATTGGAGGCACACGGTTAACCCTTTAATTGCCCCTGATGTTAACTCCTCCCCAGCCAGTGTTATTAGTACAGTGACAGTACAAAATGTCAGTGTCAGAATGTCCACTGCAATATCGCTATAAGTCGCTAATTGCCGCCAATACTAGTAAAAATTAAATAAAGATATCCCATAGTTTGGTTTTCGCAAAAGTTATAGCTTCTACAATCAATATACACTTATTGGGATTTTTTTTAACCAAAAATATGTAGCAGATTACATATTGGCCTAAATTTATGAAGAAATTCGATTTTTCAATTTTTTTATTGGATAGGTTTTATAGCAGAAAGTAAAAAAATGTGTTTGTTTTTTCCAAATTGTCGGTCATTTTTTGTTTATAACGCAACAAAAAAACGCAGAGGTGACGAAATACCACCAAAAGAAAGCTTTATTTATGGGAAAAAGAGGACATCAATTTTATTTGGGTACAGCGTCGCATAACCGCACAATTGTCCGTTAAAGTAACACATTGCCTTATCACAAATAAAGGTCAAGTAGTTAAGGTAAAAAAGCTGTCCAAACCTCCTAAACCTAATAACTGGTTTTGCCCCCCTTGGCGGCTACAAATGCAATGAGTCTGCCACATCGCTGTGGAGGAATTTTGGCTCACTTTTCTTTGCAGAATTGTTTTAATTCAGCCACATTGGAGGGTTTTCATGACGCAGAATCTCATCCAGGTTTAAGTTCGAACTTTGACTAGGCCACTCTAAAACCTTAATTTTATTTTATTTTTTTGAGCCATTCAGAGTTGGGCTTTCTGGTGTTTTACATCTTTGTCCTGCTGCATAACCCAAGTGCACTTGAGCTTGAGGTCATAAACTGATCGCCGAACATTCTCCTTCAGGATTTTCTGGTAGAGTGCAGAATTCATGGTTCCATCAATTATGGCAAGTCGTCCATGGCCTAAAGCTGCAAAACTGCCCCAGACCATCACACTACCACCACCACGTTTGACTGTTGGTATGATGTTCTTTTTATGAAATGCTGTGTTAGTTTTACTCATTTTAGGTGACAAGTTTGGAAAAGATACCCCTATAGTAGAGGGTCAGGAGGTAGAAGGTTAACTGTGTTTGGAAATCCATGATTGTACTGTGTGCCAAAATGTCACACCTCCAACAAAGGTTATTGGGGTATAATTAGTGAATATTCTCATGGGTGTAATACTAGGGAATTATAATTTAAAAATAATTTTCTTTGTACAGGGAGCATATCAAGCTTTCATTGGCTTGATTGCAAATAGTTTGTCCTAGATTGATTTTATGTCTACCAAGTTGATCAGCCGTGGCAGAATTCTTTTGCTCGCTCCTGACCGATCAAACAAATAACTGCGTGTGGGTCTAAAAAAGAATTGTTATTCAGTTTGTTTTTAATAGATCATTTATACTCATAACTGATAGATTGTATTCATTATACAAAATTTTATATAGCACCAACAGTCTTTGCAGCACGTTACAACCTAACGGGAGACAGTACAGTTACAATACATTTCAAGAAAAGAGGGTAAGGAGGGTCCTGCTCGTGAGCACTTACAATCTAAAAGGAAGTGGCAAGTGGCATTGTGAGGGAATGAGTTTTTTGGAGAAGGTAAAGGTTTGGTTGGTATAGGTGGTGATAGGTTTCCTTCTAAATTTGAGTTTTCAGGGATCCCCTAAAGGCAGAAAGAATAAGAGGCAGCTGGACAGATTGGAGTCCTGTGCAGAGCGGCTGCCAAACTGCACACTGACCACATGGGAGGCTTGCCCAGTAGTGCCACCATTCGCAGAATGCCCTCTATTCCTTTTTAATGATTGGATGAGCTGAAGAGGAGGGGAGGTGACATTACGATCTATACCTCCTTCAATCAGAGCATGTACTGTATTCATTGAAAAAAATACAATATGATTTTGAATAGCAGCAGTGCCTCTTAAAACTCAAATTTAGAAGGGAACCCATCACTGCCTATACCAACTAAACCTTTACCTTCTCCAAAAAACTAATTCCCTCACAATGCCACTTGCCACTCCCTTTTAGATTGTAAGTGCTCACGAGCAGGACCCTCCTTACCCTCTTTTCTTGAAATGTATTGTAACTGTACTGTCTTCCTTAGGTTGTAACGTGCTGCAAAGACTGTTGGTGCTATATAAATTCTGTATACTAAATACAATCATCAAAACAAACTGAATTCACAATTATTCTTTACTACAGTAATGGCTGCAATTTTTCCGGTTCCTGTGTTGACTGCTACAGTGATTTACAGCTTCTTCAGCAGTCCCTGAGGTATGAAATGTAGTCCAACCTGAACTAATGTAAGTATGCAACACAGTTCACACCTGGGGGTTCATCTTTAAAGTGGCTGTTAAGTGAGTGTTGCTACAATCCCCTCTGTTTATAGTAAATGATTTGCCCCTGCGTATGTAATTATTTTTTTTTTTAAATACACTGATATATATCCTATTTTATAGCGCTGCTTATGTGACTGGCCGCCTCTCTCCTTTCTCGACCTGACAGCATAGCAGGCGGGGCTGAGAATCCCCCACTGATGTCAGCCAGAAGGAAGATCTAACGATATAAAATAAGGTATATAGCGGCATATTTTTTACAAAACCCATACACTGGGGCAAAACATTTACTATAACAAAGGAGATTGATGCACAAAGTTATTTTAGCAGCAGGAAGGGAGGGACGGGGAGCAGATCAGAGCTGACAGGCAGGGAGGAAGACAGTGGGGGACAGGAGAGCTATGGATGACGTTTGCACATAAACTGACCACGGTGTCAGGGCTCAGCAGCCATGATAAACTGTGGTCAGTTTACAGAGGGGAGGGCAGAACCAGGCAGGGTCAGCCAGGTATTACGGGTGATAGAAAGCAATCACTATGCTGTATAACATGCTTTAGTGGCACAGGATCTATTTTTTTGTTTTGTTTAGGGTTACAAATGCTTTAAGAAAAGATATTTGGTATGATAATGAATCAATCCCTAATGTTTTGCACTCCAAGGCACTAGGCACTGTTGCCTTCCTCTAACCTAAGGCTGCGTACACACGAGTGGACTTTCCCGCAGGATTGTCCGCCGGACAATCCGCCCGTGTGTGGGCGGCGGCAGACTTTTTCCTCCCAAAAGTCCGGCGGACTAAGTTTAAAGTTCAGACTTAAAATTGTCCGCTGGACTCGGCAGTCCGGCGGACAATCCCGCCGCCTGTGTGCTAGTCCGCGGGACTTTTGAAATGAACGGACTTGCCTCGCACACGGAGGAAAGTCCGTTCATTTAGAACATGACTGCAGGTAGACGGGACTAGCGAAGGCAGTGAATGCCGCCGCGCTAGCCCCGTCACCTGGTATGGATTTAAAGGGGAATCCCTACGCCGAAAAAACGGCGTGGGGGTCCCCCCCAAATCCATCTCAGACCCTTATCCGAGCACGCAGCCCGGCCGGTCAGGAAAGGGGATGGGGACGAGCGAGCGCCCCCCCTCCTGAGCCGTAACAGGCCGCATGCCCTCAACATGGGGGGTGCCCTGGGGAAAGGGGGGCCCTGCGGCCCCCCCACCCCAAAGCACCTTGTCCCCATGTTGATGAGCACAAGGGCCTCTTCCCGACAACCCTGGCCGTTGGTTGTCGGGGTCTGCGGGGGGCTTATCGGAATCCGGTAGCCCCCTTTAATAAGGGGCCCCCAGATCCCGGCCCCCACCCTATGTGAATGAGTATGGGGTACGATGTACCCCTTCCCATTCACATATGGAAAAAAGTGTAAATAAAAAAAAAAGACGACACAATTTTTAAAAATATTTTATTGCACAGCTCTGGGGTCTTCTTCTGTCTTGGGGGGGTCTTCTCGCCGGGCTCCTCCGCTATCTTCTGCTCTTTTACCTAGCTCTTTTACGTAGCGGAGGAGCCCGGCTTTCTTCTTCGTCGTCGCCGCCGTCTGGGGGTCTTGTTCCGACTTCGGGGGTCTCTTCTGTTCTTGCCGGTGGCCGGGGCTTCTGTTACCATCGTCGCCACCACCTTCTGCTTCTGCTTGTTCTTCTTTCTTCATCCGATGTTGACACAATGCTCTCTCTGGCCGTAATGGCTCAGACACGCTGTGATGTGACTTATATAGGGACAAGGGGCGGGTCACATGCTAATGTCACATGGTGACCCCGCCCCCATATGATGTCACAGACGTTGGCGACGACGAAGAAGAAAGCCGGGCTCCTCTGCTAGTTAAAAGAGCTAGGTAAAAGAGCAGAAGATAGCGGAGGAGTCCGGCGATAAGACCCCCCAAGACGGAAGAAGACCCCCGGAGCTGTGCAATAAAATATTTTAAAAAATTGTGTCGTTTTTTTTTTTATTTATTTACACTTTTTTCCTTAGGTGATTGGGTAGGGGTACACCGTACCCCATAGATTTTTGTGTAGATGAAAAACAAACAACCACCGCTCCAAGACTCTCCCTACAAGCGAATGCTCCTGCTCCTGTGTGGGAGCCCCAGGTGCTGGCTAATAGCACAATGATTAGAAATCAAAAAGAAGAACTCCGGACAGCCGCACACCGGGAAAATAAAAGCCAAAGGGTTTATTTAAAAGCAAAAAGACACTACAATCCAAACACGGCAAAAAGGAGGGTACAGAGCTGACGCGTTTCGCACTGTATTTCAGTGCTTACTCATAGCTGATATACTCTCAAATGGACATCAAATATATATGGTTACAACGTATAGGTCACATAATTACATGATCAAAAAAAGCTGTAGCAAACAAGCAGAGTCTGATGTTGATTGGATTTCAAGATGTGCAGCTGAAATGGACCATGAGACCGAGTATAACCAATTGAAAAGACAAGCAAATTAAAAACTTATAGTGAAGAAACCGGGAAATTTGAAATATCGTATGAAACAATTCTATTTTGTGTAAATAAATAAATAAACCACAATTCTTTTTTATGTGAATAAATAAATAAATAGGCCAGAATGCATGGGTGAGTGCGTTAAATTGCTTCAGAAACTCAAAGACTATAGTGGAGTCTAGAAAAGTATGTGCATTTTGCAGGTGTATTGATATCAGTTGACGTTAAACGGTGTGTAAAGTGTAATCACAATGGTTCAATCATATGTATGAATGAACCAACATTGGGCAAATAATGAATAAATAAATGAGTGAATAAAAGAATTACTAGAGAAAGTGTATTTCCCATAAAGGTGTGCGTGTAAACATGTAGACAAATGTGAAGTGAAAAGATGAGGTATAGTGAAGAGAAAAGAAAAAAAAAAAAAAAAAATTATTTTTTTCTTGTTATTATTATTATTTTTTTTCCCCTCTTTATTCTTTGGAAAAACTCTGAGTTTATGGACATAGCCTGTCCTCCATGTAAAGTGTATATATTAACCAAATTCCTTGAGCAAAGCCCATTGAGCAGCACATGTGGAAATCCAAAAATATTTACAAAAACTGATACATTCATAGTGATAGCAGTATACATTGTGTAGTGACAGTATTTCCTGAAGGATTAATATCAAATCAATACATTTATGCTATATTGTGTAAATCAATACATCAGTATTATTTTGTGTGCACATGGTGGTCTTTTCCCATAATAATCCCATTTGTAGAAATGGCAAAAATTGGGTGACACACTAACAGCAAAAAACTTTTGAATAATAAAACATTAAATCTGAATGGAATCGGCAGCTGTAAAACCTATGGGAGATGTATCCACATCGCCTATTCATCATTGTTAATGTAATAGTGCCCTATTGGTAACCTGCACGAGACACAGATCGCTGTGTCTTGATAATTGGTTTATTGCAGAATCCTGCTTGCTACACACAAATGAAGCCGATGTTGAGCCTTTATTGGTTACTCTGTGTGTGTAGAAGATGTACGGTCAGTAACTGGAATTCATTGCTTTGAGAACTATGAGTAAGCACTGAAATACAGTGCGAAACGCGTCAGCTCTGTACCCCCCTTTTTGCCGTGTTTGGATTGTAGTGTCTTTTTGCTTTTAAATAAACCCTTTGGATTTTATTTTCCCGGTGTGCGGCTGTCCGGAGTTCTTCTTCTTTTTGATTTCTAAACACCGTACCCCATACTCATTCACATAGGGTGGGGAGCCGGGATCTGGGGGCCCCCTTATTAAAGGGGGCTCCCAGATTCTGATAAGCCCCCCGCCCGCAGACCCCGACAACCAACGGCCAGGGTTGTCGGGGAAGAGGCCCTTGTCCTCATCAACATGGGGACAAGGTGCTTTGGGGTGGGGGGGCGCACAGCCCCCCTTTCCCCAGGGCACCCCCCATGTTGAGGGCACGCGGCCTGGTATGGTTCAGGAGGGGGGGGGCGCTTGCTCGTCTCCACCCCCTTTCCTGACCGGCCGGGCTGCCTGCTCGGATAAGGGTCTGAGATGGATTTGGGGGGGACCCCCACGCTGATTTTTTCAGAGTAGGGATTCCCCTTTAAATCCATACCAGGTGACGGGGCTAGCGCGGCGGCATTCACTGCCTTCGCTAGTCCCGTCTACCTGCAGTCACGTTCTAAATGAAAGGACTTTCCTCCGTGTGCGAGGCAAGTCCGTTCATTTCCAAAGTCCCACAGACTTTGGCCAAAACTCCGGCGGATTGTCCGCCGGAAAGGTCCGGGCGTGTGTGGGCAAGTCCACATGCTCGGAAAGTCTGGTGGACCTCCGCTGGAAAGTCCGGCGGTTTGTCCGCTGGACTAGGTCCGGCGGACAATCCCGCAGGAAAGTCCGAGCGTGTGTACGCCGCATTAGTCTCTAAGAATGCTGCAATGTTTATAGCATGGTTGGTGCAAAAAACTAAATATTAATAGCATTCTGGATAAAATTATATGTTTTGCTAGATATGTCTTGTAGCTGATGATAAAGCAAAGGCAGACCTTTGAAAGAACTAACACAGTTACTGAAATTTGCAACACTTTAGGTAAAACCCCTTTCTGTAGAGTTAAAGTGACACAAAATGATATCCTTATTCTCCAAAACCCACTACTCTAAGGATAAGTTCACCTTTAAAAAAAAAAACTGCAGACTCTTGCAGCTCCTGCAGACTCTGTGTGTAAGCTGTTTGGCTGAGCAGTTACACACTAGCAGGAAGCATCATTGAACTACCACAGCGCTCAACAGAGTTGTGTTAGTCCATTGAGAACTACAAGCCAAAAGCTGCACATACTGCTGGAGCTTGTAGTTTTCTATTCACAGAACTCTGTGAAAGAGTGATGTGGCCGGGGAAGAAGGTCACCTAGCGCCTGTCACATCGGGGAGCCAGAGAGGTTGGGGGGGCTATGTATTTGTTACATGTTACACCCTGAATATGGTTGTGGCATGTTACAAAAGGTGAACTTATCCTTTAATGGCCCTGTAATTTAAATGTTTTTTACTGTGCTTCTTCCCAGACCCCTCAAACATTTCCTTCCCCCCCGTCACTTCCGTTGGTCTGGAACCAGCAGTGCTCGCTAGTTGTGGTCATATACACAGCTGTATGCAAAATACCTTAAACTCCTAAGAGCCGGTTCACACCAGGGCGACTCAGGATCCGACTTCAGGTCGCCCCAAGACGCCCCAAGTCGTCCCAAGTCGCACTGTAATGTTAATCTATGGAGCCGTCTCAATGCACACTACTGAAGTCGCTCCGACTTCAAAACAGGTTCCTGTACTACTTCAATCTGACTTCTAGGTGACTTGTACCCATTGATTTCAATGGAAGTCGCCTCCATGTCGGATCTCCATCTATTTTGAAGCGACTTTACAGGAAAATAAATTTGTTTACTCAGGCAAACCCCACCCTCCCAGAGAACTGATTATTCTGTGATTGGCCACAGCCAAAGTCGCCTGGCCTGGGGGCGACTTGAAGTTGTGTTGTAAATAACTCAAAGTCACGTTGAAGTTGCTTCCAAGTTGCTTCCAAGTCACGTTGAAGTTGCTTCCAAGTTGCCTTGCTAAGTCGCACTGTAAGTTGTGTTGCCCCAGTGTGAACCGGCACTAAAAGGGTGACTACTTTCTATATACAGTGGGACCATGGAGAACAAATGTTGCCACCCTCTAACAGGAAGTGGGGTCACAGCAACAAAAAGAAAAGGAATTTGGATATTTGAAGGGGGCTGATAGTAATAAATAGAAGGTACTTTTTTGAGTAAAGACTACACACTTGAATATAATTTTTATTCTTTAAACCAGAGTTACATTTTCTCTACTCATCTAACCCTATCGGTAGTCTACATGTGTCACAGAATTCTATGACAGGACAGAGGCACACCAGACAAAAACTCATCTTTTAGCCTTCAATCTTCTACGTCTTTCTGCAGTTGTGCTCTCAGGCTGCTGACAGTATGGGGAATGCTTCAATGCTTCACAGCTGCCTATTCTGAAGCCTCCTGGGCCTTGTCTGCACTCTACAGGGTCAGAGGAATCATCCAACCTTCCAGGGGTAGAGCACCCAGCAAAGAGAGGAAATGTTACAGCTACATCATGTTTAACCCATTCAGTGTTTAGGATTCACAGATCTTGCTTATTTCTTGTTCAATGTTTTTTATTGAAGTTTTAACAAGGTACAAAAAGATAAATGCAGACAGGTACATGAGTATGCAGTAAGTTTGACAGTACTCAGATTGACTTGGAAATACTTTTATTAATCCCAAAGGAAAATTATTAGGATACGGTTCTGCTCAACAATGACAAAACAAAATCACAACAAACAAATATTGAAGACTCAATAACAAACAAAATATAGGTCAGCAATAACGGTAATTACCGTATTTATTGGCGTATAAAACGCACAGGTGTATAACATGCACCCCAATTTAAGAGGGAAGTTTCAGGAAAAAAAACTTTTTTTTTTTTTCTAAATAAACCACTTTGAAGCAAAATAATGGTCGGTGAGCATCAATGCAGCCTGATTAGTGCACATCTGTGCCCATCTGCAGCTTCAGTGCAGCCTGATCTGCGCGCAGCTGCCTGATTAAGCCTCACCATCTCTCAATGCAGAAAATCACTGAGCCGCCATCTCCTGTTTACTCGGCTCGGCTGATAGACAGAACACTGGTCCAATGCCGGTGGCAGAGGCGGGATTGTGTGTGTGTGGAGTGAGAGCCGAGTGGAGAGGAGATGGCGGCTCGTGAATTCCGGCAGGGCTCGACCCCCTCCTTCTTCTCCTCTGAGGTACGCTGTCGGCATATAACACGCACCCCTGATTTGCCCCCTATTTTCAGGGGACAAAGGTGCGTGGTATACGCCGATTAAATACGGTAATATATACAGTACAATAACCATGAATCGAAAATAAAACAAAAATAAAGGCTACATTAAATATTGTACTGTACCATACCATCCTGTTACAAACTGCAATGAATAAATAACACCAGTTGGACACATTTTCAACTCAAGGTCCACAGGACAGTTACAATAAAGCACTGGTAAACTGGTGGCTCTGAACCATTTGCTATATAACTCAAAAAAATATAGAAGCACATTGTAGCACTGTTCCAGCCATGGGAGCTTTAAATGATTGGTTCACCTTTTAATTAAAAAGGTGAACTAACACTGTAACCCTCCCCACCCCCTGCTCCCTGCTGCACTTAGGTGATGAGCTGTTGTGTAGGAAGTCTGGAGCAAAAGGTATAAGACTGAGGCTCAAGGGCTTTATCTCACAATCTGCACCAGAAATCAGGTGTGTCAGGACGCACCACTGTCTCCAGTTGCCTGCTACACAGTCCAGGAGGCAGATTACCACATGGGCTAGCACAAAGGGATAAAGACCATAGACCACCAGATCATTTCAAATATTTATTTGTTTTTGCAAATTTAAACAATGGCCACAGTGTTATTTAAGGGGTAACCCGATAAATAAACCTTAATGAAAATGTAAAGCCATCCTGGCTAAAATACATTAAACCAAAATATGCAGACAATGCTGGATGACTACTCCCCTACTAAATAACACCATAACTTGTAAAGAAGGGAGTGTCGGTGGGCATCCTGCCCGGTCCAGTCCTGACGGTCAGTGAGTAACGGCCGGCAACCCCTTTTTATCCACTTCTGCAATTCTGACCAATCCACTGCTCGCTGCTGTTTAGTGCCACTGAAATGGATAGGAACTACAATTTAGTTCAAGGTTGTCTGCTGCTGTTTCTAATTAAAAAGTATGAATGTGCATGCACATCAGGAGTAAACACTCTGAGACACAATCAGCTTGGCTACTCCTAACTTCTAATTTATTTCTGGGCGGTGTCAATATTTTATACAGAAAGATACGTCATTGCTATGTCAGTCTAATAGGTACATCTCATTGGTTAAAATACGAGAGAAATGAAGAAACTTGATGCTTGAAGGTTGATTGAAGCTCGTTATCACATTCCTCTAATGTGTGGGATGGGGGGTATAGACGCCATCTTCAGAGTCAACAGAAAGCCAATCTGAATACTACATAATAAGTAAGGAGTTTGCATAGAAATATGTATACACATAAGCAAATAGACATTTTCTGATTATATGTATGTACATTACATTCCTTCACACCACGACCAATCCCTTAGCTGTTGCTGCCTAGGGATGCCGTTGCTGTAGCCAATGGCAACCTGCAGAGAAAGGAACAGGGATAAAAGGAGACATGCAGACCCCTTTGGGCTATCCCATAGGGGTCCAGCATATTGCTATGGACCTGTCATTAGGTGGTAAAGCGCATTTTCTGCACGTGTTCAAAACACACTGCAGTTGCGATCTTCTGCATGTGTTAAGGCTAAGTTAACGACACCCCAAATACAGGTTGCAAACGCAGTGCAGTTGCCTGCACCAGATCGCGGGGTACAATAGTACCATGCAAATCGGTTGCAGTGTGTTTATAAAGTAGTGCATGCACTACTTTAGGTGCAGTCCAGTCCATTCAAAATGAATGAGCTCAAATTGCACCATTCCGGACCCGTGTGAATAGCACAGGAACGTGCATTGCGTTCCTGTGCAATTCCTGGTGTGAATTGGCCCTTAAGGCTAAACTCCAGGCACAAGAACTTTTATTCAAATATATTCTTCAATAACCCCAAAGGATATACTGTAAATCCACTTTGTGTGCACCAGATGCCTTTGCAAACCCCGTTATTAACTTGTAATAGTAGCAGTGACATCATCACTGTGCGGCACATAGCCTGTGCACAGAGCAGAGCTGTAGGAGGGACCCAGCAGGCTCCACCTGCAACAGACTGCAGAAAACTACAGGAGGGGATGGAGACAAAACCAGTCACCCTGCACAAGGAGAGACAGTTAGTACACATGCCTGTTGTATATAGACAATATTTACCCATCCTGGAGTCCAACTTTAAAGTGACACTAAAGGTTTGTTTTGTTTTTTTAAAATAACAAACATATCATACTTACCTCCACTGTGCAGCTTGTTTTACAGAGTGGCCCCAAACCTGCTCTTCTAGGGTCCCTCTGCGGCTCTCGCAGCTCCTCCCCGCATCAGATAACCCCCTGGGAGAAGCACTCTCCCTGGGGGTTACCTTGCGGGCGCACTCCCGAGTCCAGCATTCGGGGTCCATAGATGCCAAATGCAGGACTTGCCCCCGCCCCAGACGGCCGCGTCATTGGATTTGATTGACAGCAGCGGCAGCCAATGGCTGCATTGCTATCAATCTATCCAATCAAGAGCCAAGAGCCCCAGGCAGAGAGAGAGCAGGACAAGTTCAATGGGGTTCAGGTAAGTAAAACGGTGGGCGGTCACTGCCAGGTGTTCTTTCACCTTAGTTGCATAGAATGGATTAAGGTGAAAAAACACAAACCTTTACAACCCCTTTAACCACTTGGCGTCCGCGCTATAGCCGAATGACGGCCACAGCACGGACCAGAATTTCCGGGAGGCCGTCATATGACATCCTCCCCTTTGCACACTCCCTGCGGCGAGTGCTGTGATTACCGAGTCACTGAGACTCGGGTGATCACAGATCCAAATAAGGGGCCGATCTCGGCCCCTTACCACGTGATCAGCTGTCAGCCAATGACAGCTGATCACATGATGTAAACAAAAAGCTTGGTAAGCGTGAGGAGAAAAAAAAGCCGATCACCGGCTTATGTGCAAGGGACATTGGTCCTGAAGAGAGAGGCAATTCTGCCTCATCTGTGCCCACCAGTACCCCCTGCCAGTGCCACCTGCCATTGCCACCTGCCAGTGCCCATGAGTGCCACCTATCAATGCCCACAAGTGCCACCTATCAATGACCACCAGTGGTGCCAATCAGTGCCACCTAGCAGTGCTGCCTATCAATGTAACCAATCAGTGCCCATTATTGCCACCCATCAGTGTCCATCACTGCCACCTATCGGTGCTCATCAGTGCCGCCTCATCAGCATTCATCAATGAAGGAGAAAAATTACCTGTTTGCAAAATTTTATAACAAAATATAAAATACATTTTTTTTTTTTTTTTTTAAATTCTGTCTTTTTCATTTTTTTTTAACAAACCATAAAAACCGCAGAGGTGATCAAATAACACCAAAAGAAAGCTCTATTTGTGGGGGAAAAAAGATAAAAACACTGTTTGGGTACAGTGTTGTATGACTGCGCAATTGTCATTCAGAGTGCGTCAGCACTGAAAGCTGAAAATTGGTCTGGACAGGAGGAGAGGAGGGGGGTTTAAGTGCCCAGTAAGCAAGTGGTTAAGGCTTGATCAAGCACTTAAAACATCTTTCTGTTTTGGAGTTTATTCCTGGACTGTATCTCCCCCATGTAGCATTTTCCCAGCTAAAGGCATCAAGCCTTTACTCTTCCCCTGTGATTTGCTCTGGTATCCTGTCCAGTGTATGGATTAACAATTCATTCAGCGTTCCCCTAGAATGGACCACTTCCTGCTCTGCACAGTGCTGGCGCTGGCTCCCACCAGTGGGGGACACACGAACTCGACTTCTATTCTATCGATTGCTATTACTGCAGTGAATATAGACACCAACTGCCATTGTTAAAAACTTCTGATTCAATAGATATTGTCAGAGTTTCCTGTATTGACGCTTACAACAGTATAGGTTTCAAAACATGTTAATTCCATCCTGTAAAGTGTATTTGCTGGTTCTTTCTAAATAAATAATATTGAACAATGATAAATAATAAAGAACATCTTTTTTTCTGTAGGCAATAGCATTAAAGTATATATATATTATTTTTTTTTTAGACTTTAGAGAGTGATAAAGGACAGGAAGTGAAGTAATAACTATCCTATGGCCAAATGGGCTTCTTAAATGGTTTTACCTTCCCCTACCTTTATATAAAATGTATAGCTATACTTTAGCCACTTGCTGACCGCCCTATAGCAGTTTTACTCTTACTGGGCGGCAGTTGTGTGCCGGCTCACGTATACAGTGCATCTGGAAAGTATTCACGGCACTTCGCTTTTTCCACATGTTACAACTTTGGATTCAATTCATTATTTTCCTCAAAATTCTACAAACCATACCCCATAATGACAACGTGAAAGAAGTTTGTTTGAAATCTTTGCAAATTTTTATAAAAAAAAAAAGAAAAAAAATGTACATAAGGCCCCTTTCACACTGGGGCGGTGGGTGCGTTGGCGGTAAAGCGCCACTATTTTTAGCGGCGATTTATCGTCAATTTCGTGACGCTATTCAGCTGCTAGCGCTTTTACCCCCCGCTAGCGGCCGAGGAAGGTTAAAACCACTGCAAAGCGCTGCTGTAGCAGCGCTATGCCGGCGGTGTAGCCGCGCTGCCCCATTGATTTCAATGGGCAGGAGCGGTGAAGGAGCTCCAAAGAGGCTGCTTGTAGGACTTTTTTTTTTAACGTCCTGCCAGCGCACCGATCCAGTGTGAAAGCACTCGGGGCTTTCGCATTGGAGAGACAGGAGCGGCTCTTTACAGGCGCTATGCAGGCGCTATTTTTAGTGCTGTAGTGCTGTGTATTTACAGCCTTTGCCATGATACTTAAAATTTAGCTCAGGTGCATCCTGTTATCAGCGATTATCCTTTGAGATGTTTCTACTACTTGATTGAAGTCCACCTGTGTTAAATTGAGTTGATTGGACCTGATTTGGAAAGGCACATGCCTGTCTATATAAGGTCCCACAGTTAAGGCCCCTTTCACACGTGCGGACCGTATGTCCGTTTTTTCATTCATCCGTTTTTGGATGAAAAGCGGTCATACATGCACCCCTATGGGATAGCGGGTGTCAGCGGATGAGTATCCGCTGACACCCGATATCATCCGCCTCTGCTATTGTCCGATTCTGCAGACGGAGGAAAACCCTATTTTTCCATCCATCTGCAGAGCGGATCAGATGAACATGGACAGACGGTCCGTGCTCATCCGATCCCCCATAGGGGAGAGCGGAGAACTGATAGGGCCCTGTCATTAGCCGGCTCAGCGGGGATGAGTTGAGTGATCCCCGAGGAGCAGCGGATCTTCACGGGACGGATCAATACGGATCCGTCCCGTGTGAAAGGGGCCTAACAGTGCATGTGAGAGAACAAACCAAGCCATGAAGTCCAAGGAATTGTCTATAGATCTCTGAGACAGGATTATATGGAGGCACAGATCTGGGGAAGGGTACAGAAAAATGTCTGCAGCATTGAAGGTCCCAGTGAGCACAGTGGTCTCCATCATATATAAATGGAAGAAGTTTGGAACCACCAGGACTCTTCCTAGAGCGGGCCGTCTGGCCAAACTAAGTGCTCAGGGGAAAAGGGCCTTAGTTAGGGAGGTGCTGACCAGGAACCCGATGGTCACACTGACAGAGCTCAATCATTTCTCTGTGGAGAGAGGAGAACCTTCCAGAAGAACAACCATCTCTGCAGCACTCCACCAATCGGGCCTCTGTGGTAGAGTGGTGAGACAGAAGCCACTCCTCAGTAAAAGACACATGACAGCCCACCTGGAGTTTGCCAAAAGGCACCTGAAAGACTCTCAGACCATGAGAAACAAAATTCTCTGGTCTGATGAAACAAAGATTGAACTCTTTGGCCTGAATGGCAAGCGTCATGTCTGGAGGAAACCAGGCAGCGCTCATCACCTGGTCAATACCATCCCTACAGTGAAGCATGGTGGTAGCAGCATCATGCTATGGGAATGTGTTTTTCAGTGGCAGGAACTGGAAGACTAGTCAGGATTGAGGTAAAGATGAATGCAGCAATGTACAGAGACATCCTTGATGAAAACCCATTCCAGAGCGCTCTGGACCTCAGACTGGGGCAACGGTTCATCTTCCAACAGATTAATGACCCTAAGCACACAGCCAAGATAACAAAGAAGCAGCTTATGGGACAACTCTGTGAATGTCCTTGAGTGGCCCAGCCAGAGCCCAGACTTGAACCCGATTGATCATCTCTGGAGAGATCTAAAAATGGCTGTGCACCGACGCTCCCCATCCAACCCGATGGAGCTTAGGAGGGCCTGCAAAGAAGAGTGTCAGAAACTGACCAAAAATAAGTGTGCCAAGCTTGTAGCATCATACTCAAAAAGACTTGAAGCTGTAATTGGTGCCAAAGGAGCTTCAATATAGTATTGAGCAAACGTTGTGAATACTTATGTACATGTTTTTTATTTTTTATTAATTTGCAAAGATTTCAAACAAACTTCTTTCACAATGTCATTAGGGGGTATTGTTTTTAGAATTTTGAGGAAAATAATGAATTGAATCAATTTTGGAATAAGGCTGTAACATAAAATGTGGAAAAAGCAAAGCGATGTGAATACTTTCTGGATGCACTGTATATATGTGATTTCCGACTTCCGCCTGCATGGGCGCACGCGTGCTGCTTCTGCTGTGAATATTCACAGCAAAAGCCGGTCTGCTGTTGCTGGGCAATCAATGTCTGCCGACACCCTCTTATTGTCGGGCAAAGACTGTAAACAAGGCAAATTTCCATTCTAACAGGGAGCAAGGGATGAATTCTGTATTCCTGCAAATCAGGGACTCAAATCCATCTCTTCCCCTAGTAAAAGCAGCACACATAGTAGACAACAAACACTGGCTGGGCAAACTGTTAACCCTTTAATCACCCTAGATGTTTAACCCCTTCCCAGCCAGTGTCATTAGTACAGTGACAGTGCACATTGTTCACACTGTGTATTAGTGTCACTGGTTCCCCAAAGTGTCAAGCGTGTTTGTTATAGTCTGAATGTCTGCTGCATTATTGCAGTCCTGCTAAATGTCACTGATCACCTCCATTACTAGTAGAAAAAAATAAATAAAAATAAATAAATTCCAGTATATATCCCAAAGTTTGTAGACGCTATAACGTTTGCGCAAACCAATTAATATACGCTTATTGGGATTTTTTTTACCAGAAACATGTAGCAATATACATATTGGCCTAAATTTATAAAGAAATTAGATTTTTTTTTTTTGGTATTTTTTTTTGTTTATAGTGCAAAAAATAAAAAATGTGGTGGTTATCAAATACCACAAAAAGAAAGCTCTATTCGTGGGGAAAAAAATCACATACATTTTATTTGTGTACAGTGTTGCATGACCACGCAACTGTCAGTTAAAGTAACCCAGTTCTGTATCGCAAAAAGTGGCCTGGTCAGGAAGGGGGAGGTAAATCCTCCAGAGGTCAAGTTAATGTTTCCATTTTTTGAGTTTTATTGTATAGCTTTTTTACAGGATGATGTAAAATATTAAAATTTTTACAGATTTTTCGTTCTCTCATGGATATGTATACATCAGAATAATTGGCATCTTTGCAGGATAACTTCTATGAGATAATCAGTTGCAAGATAAAGCACATAGAGGGCATTCATTGTTTTCACCGAAAGTCTGTTGCTATTGCTCATTCACTGGGATGGAATACAAAACAAGGGGCACAGTCTACAAAGACAGAAGCCCTGTGGGCATTTATATTAAAAACCGTAAAACAGAAATACAGTTCTTTTTCAAATGTTAGCATACTGTATGCTGCTAAGAATATTTTATATTGCTGACCACCTTCACATAATTCTCTACTGACAGGTGAATTTTAAAGAACTATCTAGGCTGCCATTCCTGAATTCTCGTTTTCGAGAATGTTAAAATGTAGGGGTGCACCGAATGGAAAATTTTGGTGCCGAAACATAAAATGGAAGATACACTAGGCCGAAAACCGATACCAAAAATTACAGTTTTTTTTTAAATAATACATTATTTTAATATCTAAAATTCTAAATTGTCTTTATATTTGTTTATTATTCATATTCTACTTTTAATTATCATGAATTTTATGAATAAAAAAAAAAAAAATTGTTATATAAATAGTAAAAAAAAAAAAAAAAAAAGTAAAATAAGTACTTTCTTTAACCACTTGCCTACCAGGCTGACCAAGCCATTTTTCAGCTTTCAGCGCTGTCGCATTTTGAATGACAATTGCGCGGTCATGCAAGGATGTACCCAAATAAAATTTTTATCATTTTTTTCCCCACAAATAGAGCTTTATTTTGGTGGTATTTGATCACCTCTGCGTTTTTTATTTCTTGCGCTATAAACAAATTAAGAGAGACAAGTTTGAAAAAACGCAATATTTTTAACTTTTTTATTATAATAAATATCCAATTTTTTTTTTTTTTTTTAAACAAATTTTTTCCTCAGTTTAGACCGATACGTATTCTTCTACATATTTTTGGTAAAAAAAAATCGCAATAAGCGTCTATTGATTGGTTTGCGCAAAAGTTATAGCGTCTACAAAATAGGGGATAGATTTGTAGCATTTTTATTATTTTTTTTTTACTAGTAATGGCGGCGATCTGCGATTTTTTTTTTTTTTTTTTTTATCGTGACTGTGACATTGCGGCGGACATATCGGACACTTTTGACACATTTTTGGAACCATTCACATTTATACAGCGATACATGCTATAAAAATGCATTGATTACTGTATAAATGTGACTGGCAGGGAAGGGGTTAACACTAGGGGGCGCTGCAGGGGTTAATATGTTCACTATGTAAGTGATTCTAACTGTGGGGGGAGGGGACTGACTGGGGGAGGGGACCGATCGGTGTCCCTATGTACAAGGGACACACCATTGGTCTCCTCTCCTCTGACAGGACGTGGATCTGTGTGTTTACACACACAGATCCACGTCCTGCTCAGTTACTGGGCAATCGCAGGTGTCTGGCGGACATCGCGGCCGCCGGGCACGTGCATCGGGTCCCCAGCTACGCGGCGGGCACGCGCGCGTGCCCCCTAGTGGCCAAAAAGCGAGCGCCGTCATATGACGGCGGCCCGCCACAAGAGCTGCACCGCTCCGCCGTCATTTGACAGTGGGCGGTCAGCTACAGGTTAATAAAAGTAACTCGCATAAATTGTACACAGAAAAAAAAATTCAAATACAAAATTAAATAAAGAAAGTAACTTAACTTACAGTAACAGTACACATATGCTGCTGATGCTGCACATTGCACAATAATAATAAAAAAAATAACAAAAAACAGGCATAATATATGCCAAAGACTAATGCTCTGTACACACGAGCGGAAAGTCCGCCAGCAAAAGTCTGATGAGAGCTTTTGGTCCGAAAATGCGACCGTGTGTATGCTCCATCTGACTTTTGCTGGCGGAATTCCAGCCAGCAAAAGATTGAGAGCATGTTCTCAATTTTTCATTCGGAAAATTTCCGATCGGAAATTCTGATCGTCTGTACCAATTCCGACGCGCAAAATGCCTACGCATGCTTGGAAACAATTTGACGCGTGCTCGGAAGCATTGAACTTAATTTTCGCGGCTCGTCCTAGTGTTGTACGTCACCGCATTCTTGACGGTCGAAAGCTCAGTGAACTTTTGTGCGACGTGTGTATGCAAGCCAAGCTTGAGCGGAATGCCGTCGGAAAAAACATCCAAGATTTTTCTGACGGAAATTCCGCTCTTGTGTACGTGGCATAAGAGTCTCTATGCTTGAGTGGACGTACGGTATTTGCACTGTTTACTTTATTGTTCAAAAATAGAACGGCTATAAAACAAGACAGAGGGCGCACGGGCTATTATACACATCATACTACTAAGCCATCAGTTCTGTATCAAAGCGTTTTGTCAAAGTAACACATCAGCTTCCAGTCCACGATGCATCATCATTAAAATCACATAATGGGAGTGGGACAACTGGAAAACCCAACAAGCTAAGGTGTTTCAAGGACTTGCCTCTTCCTTAGAGCCAGAGCCCTGACTAGACGAGGCAAGGCAAGGCAAGTCCTCAAAACACGTTAGGGCTCTTTCACACGGGGCGGATCAGTGCTAATCCGCCCTGTGGATATCCGCTTGCTCAGCGGGGATCGCCGGAGCGATCTCCGCTGAGCAGGAAGATAACAGGTCCGTCTCTGCACTCTGTGCAGGGACGGACCTGTCAGAGCGCCGCTCTCCCCTATGGGAGATTGGGTGGCAACGGACCACAGAGTCCGTCGTCACCGGATCCGCTCTGCAGACGGATGGAAAAATAGGGTTTTCCTCCGTCTGCAGAAACGGACCATAGCGGACACGGACGATAGCGGGTGTCAGTGGATGCTCATCCGCTGACACCCGCTATCCCATAGGGATGCATGTATGTCCGTTTTTCATCCGAAAACGGAAGGATGAAAAACGGACATACGGACCGTCTGTGTGAAAGAGCCCTTAGTCTGTTGGGTTTTCCAGTTGTCCTAGGCTATAGGTGATGTGATATATTGTGGACTGGAAGCTTACTTTGATGACGAGATTGAGTACACCTGTTGGTTTGTTGTATATTACTTAAGTTACCATATTAACAAAGAGAGGTCTTCCTTAATGCACTAGGCCGGGGCGCCCTCTGTCTTGTTTTATTTCAGACAGTGTAAGTATATCCACTGACTTCCCTAGTCATAAGACAGGGCATCAAGGCGAGGCATGTCCAGTGAAGCCAGCAGGGAAAAATGTAGGCAACGGTCTGGGGTCCACTTCCAAGCACCGGAGATTGTGGAGTTGCTTTACTAAAATTGGAGAGATTGAAAAATTTAGCGCAGCTGAGTACATTAGGCTAGCTGATGAGCTTCGAAGTTCTTTGGCTTGTTCAAAGCTTGTTCAAAGCTTTGACAAAAAAAAATCTGATTGGTTAACCTAGCCTTCTACGCAGAGCTGCACCAGATTTTGCACTCTCCAGTTTTAGTAATAGTAAATCAATCAACCTCTGTGTGTTTTCCTATTCAGTTTCATATCCCTTTACTTTAATAGCAAAGTTACTGTGCAAAACAGACTGTTATAAAGTTAAAGAACAACTATCCATGCCATAAATATGGCAGAAGGCCATATTATATAACATTTATGATATTTTTTTTGTTGTTGTTTATTTTCAACTTAAATGAGAACTAATTTCCCTAAGTTCTCTCCCTAAGGTGTCAGTTGCTGCATGTGTGATAAAACTGTGTGTATATGTAATATGTAGCTGCGGGTTACGTACCGCACTGTGTTCCGGCCCCTGAACACAGACTAGTCTACAGTCTGCTCTACAGCAGTGGCTGTCAGCCAATCGCAGCAATGTAGACTAGTCTGTGTTTCTGGAAGTCTCTGCCCATACTCTGACCGCTTAGGGAGAGAGTGAGACATAGTTTGGCCCAACAAAAAAATATGTGTACAGTAGTTCAAAAGCTGGAGTTCTCTTAAATTGAAGAAGTGCAAAAAAAAAAAACTGTAGAAGAACTACAATGAACATTGAACAACCAATTGCACAACTAGACAATTGGTTGGAACATAGTATTGTGTCCAATAACACAATCTGACTCTATACCAATTAAGTTACTATGTTCAACATAGTAAATGACTGTGCTACTGACTTCTAAATCTATTTCAGAGTAAAAGTGGCCGATTTTGCTTTAAGAACAAAAGTTGTTCAGCTTTCTCACAGGAGAGACGGTTCCTCTTCTCATCAAGAATATGAAATGCTAGACTAAATAGTCTCTCACTCTCTGTACTGGTGCTTGGGGCAGATAAATATTGGCGTGCAATCTGTGCAAGCAAAGGAAAACGTTGTTTGTTGATGCGCCAGTACTCAAGGGGATTGTCGCTTCTGGCGATAGGCTGTTCAGCAAAATAAATCTCCAGCTGTTGGGTAGCTGCAATTGTTGTGGCACCGCTATGGACCGGGTTCATGTAAAATTTCTTCAAACATATCAGATATCGAGGGAGTGTGTTCTTCTTCACTTGTATGTGGCAGTTTCTCTGGTATACTTTCCTCTGTGCTACACCTCGGAAATCCTTCACCAGATGCTTCCATCACCTCCCTTTGTGCATGTATTATTTCCTGTGCACGCTGGTTTTTCTCCACATTAAAAAAAATAATGCTCTTTAAATCGAGGATCTAGAACTGTTGCAATGCAATACAGAGGGTTGGATTCGGTGTATTGAAACCGGTTGTTAATGGCCTCCAGTAGAGTGGTTTTAGCCGTTTTTCGCCATGGTCTGTTTCTGCCTCTTTTCCTAGCAGACGCTTCAGTGCAGCAATCAAGGGAATAACTTCAGCAATGGAAGCATTAGCTGAGCTTATTTCTTTTGTAAACTGTTTAAATGGAGATAGAAGAGGCAAACTGTTTTCAACTAACATCCACTGATGTGCGCGCTGTTTCCGGCAGCTCGTAATCTGCAATGTATGCAGCTAAAACATGCTTTTGTTCAAACGACTTTGCAGCATATAGTAGGTTCTGTTCCAACGAGTGGCTACTTATTGCTGCAGTCGTTTAGGTGGCATTCCAAACTGTATCTGCAAAGCTTGTAATCTGGAATAAGCAAGCAGAGACTGCTTAAAGTGACCCACAATTTTTCTTCCTTTTGATACGATAGCGGATATGGTGCGCTGACTTGGCAATCCTTCATTCACAGCCAATTGTAGCGTGTGTCCCATGCACAGTATGCTTTGAAGTTCACTGTCCTCCATTGCTTTTGCCATGTTCTGCGCATTATCACGGACAATCAAATGCATTTTAGACTTCTCAATGTGCCAGGTGTCAAGCATGGTTTTTAAAGCGTCAGATATTGCTGCTGCAGTATTTGCTTCAACAAACTCACGTGCGTTAAGTAGGATGTTTTGCAATTGAAATTTGGCATCTATCCATTGCGCTGTCAGGCTAAGCATGCTCGTTGGATTGACGTCTGAACTGATTGCTATGATGTCGGTAGTCATGAGCTCATGAACATGTTTTCTTACACTGCAAAACAATTCAGATAGACAGACAGGTATCTGCAAAGTAGTGTCTGCTTGGTAGTGTGTGAATGGCTCAATATGTTGCATGAGCCTACGGAATTCAATGTCCTCCACAACAGAGAATGGCTGGTCGTCTAATGCAATAAATTCCATAATTTTATCTGTAATGCCGCAAGCTTTGGGACTGTCACAATTTTTTAACCTTTTCAAAGACTGTGGCCACAGATGGTGTTGAGCCTGGCCCTGAGGCCCTTTTTGGAAGTGGTACTGTTTTCTTGTATTCTGAACTGGATGACATGTTTTCAGGTTGTATATCAAACCTGTTGTTGAAAAATGCATCGGTACTGTACCCCCTCTTGAAATTTCTGCTGAGCAAAGACTGCAGATTGCAAATTTGGGGTCTTTATTAGAAACTTTAAAATATTTTCACACTGCAGACATGGTCCACCTTTGCTGGTAGAGTAGAAGAATAGCATAGAATGATCTATTGTGGGAGTGAAATCTGAGGGGGAAAAAAAAGAACTAAAATCAATCTTAAAAAACTAAACCCCAGGAAGCTATAAAATAAAAAAAATAAAACTAAACCTAACCACCCATCCTTCTTTTTTTTTTTTTTTTTAACAGTGAGTTGCCATGCACTGCAGTACATCTGACTTGTACCAAAGAATATATTGAATTTGATTGCATGCTATTTGTGAGATATAATATATTCAGTAGTACTGTATATTGCTGCATATAGTGCATACTGTCATGTTTAAAAAATGAATGCGCTTGTTAGTGTAGCATTAGTATAACATACCAACAACTGAATGCTATCTAAATTAATTGACGGTGCTATATAAGTAGTAAAGTAGTGCCTAAATAAAATATAATTATTATTACCTGGCCTGTTAGTTTAGTAGTAGAACTAGTAGAAGTAGAACTAACTATAATACTACAAGTACACTACACATACAGCTGAATATCTCTATTTCAATAGCAAAGTTTGTATTACATATTATTATAGTACTAGATGGATTTCTTGTCACCGTCAGTAGTTAAAGAGAATGGTCACTGGTGAATAGTAGTAATAGTAGCCATCCAGGAGGGACGGTGCCCACTCTCCAATGCAGCCCTGTATGCAGCCCTCTCCCGAGTCACAACTGCAACTCAAGTCTCGTCTCAACCACGAGGAACGTCTGTGGGGAAAGTGCTCTCAACTTCAGTGACAGCGAACTCCAGCACGGGGAACGTGCTCACGAGTCCAGCGTCTTAAACACGAGGAACGTGCGTATTGTCATACGTCAGTGTGCACACCGCTACTGCGCATGCGCAATTTTCAGCGCCATTATCTGCAATTTTTTTCTTTCGCCAATGTGCCAAAAACCACAATTTTCGGCCGATATGTTTCGGCACCCGAAATTTTGGTGTATCCTTATTAAAATGTATTTAACTCAAGAACAAAAATGTAATACATTACACCTTTCAAGCCCTTAGTTGTGGTGGCTGCATTATTTTCAGTGTTATTTGCAGGCTGTTTTTTTTATTTATTTTCATCTGGTGCTTAAAGAGCAGGACCTGACTGTCAAATTACAGACAGTGGAGACCTGCAATTACACTGAGCAGAGCGGGTGCAGTGGGAGGGGTAGGTCAGCGGCGGGTTCCATAGGGTGCCTGCACTTTATTAGTAATGTAAATTTATACACTTTAGTGAATATGACAAATTAAAGCTGAACTATGGGATAACCAAATATTTGCTTTCATAATTGAATCATGTTGTGTTTTGTGTATTTCCCACAGACCAGTGCAGTAATCAAGTGTGAAGTCTCTGTGCAGGAGTAATGACCGGTCACTGCTGCATTATTTACTTGTGCATGGTGACTGGTCTTGGCTATGAACCCTCTTGTAATTGTCTGTAGGCAGCCTCTAGTGGCTGGAGCCTTCCCACAGCTCTGCTTTCAGCAAAGGCTATGTGCATACAGTGCCTTGAAAAAGTATTCATACCCCTTGACATTTTCCACAGTTTGTCATGTTACAACCAAAAACATATAAATGTATTTTATGTGATAGACTAACACAAAGTGGCACATAATTGTGACATGGAAGGAAAATAATAAATGGTTTTCAACATTTGTATTCAGCTCCCCTGAGTCAATACTTTGTAGAACCACCCTTCACTGCAATTACAGCTGCAAGTCTTTTCAGGATGTGCACATCTAGAGTGAAATCTTTGCCCATTCTTTTTTGCAAAATAGCTCAAGCTCTGTCAGATTGGATGGAGAGCATCTGGGAACAGAAATGTTCAAGTCTTGTCACAGATTCTCAATTGGATTTAGGTCTGAACTTGACTGGGCCATTCTAACACATGAATATGCTTTGATCTAAACCATTCCATTGTAGCTCTGGCTGCATGTTTAGGGTCATTGTCCTGCTGGAAGGTGAATCTCCACCTCAGTCTCAAGTCTTTTGAAGGTTTTCTTCTAAGATTGCCCTGTATTTGGCTCCATCCATTTTCCAATCAACTCTGACCAACTTCACTGTCCCTGCTGAAGAAAATCATCCCCACAACATGATGCTGTCACCACCATGTTTTACAGTGGGGATGGTGTGTTCAAGGAGATGTGCAGTGTTAGTTTTCCACTACACACATCGTTTTGATTTTAGGCCAAAAAGTTACATTTTGGTCTCATCTGATCAGAGCACCTTCTTCCACATGTTTGCTGTGTCCCCCACATGGCTTCTCGCAAACTGAAAACTGGTGCAGAGTTCCCCCCTCCCAGTACAGACTTCTCCCTGTACAAATCTCTTCCCCACCTTAGGCTGAGTTATCTGTGAACTGGAGGGATATAGCTGCAGCAGGATGGAAATAGATTTATTGCTTATACCCAATTGAGAAAGGCATTCTGGTGCTACTACCATGACAACTGAAATCTAAATGGTTGCCAATGGTAATTCATTTTTATAGCGTACTCAGTATGTTTTAGAAAAAAAGAGTAATTTTAACAGACTGAATCACAATCTGTTTATTCTCCTGATTACCATCAGCTGTATAATCAGTTTAACAAAGCGATTTCAATTTTGATAAACAAGGACTTAGTAATTGTAGGATAGAGACATGCATTGAACAGACAGTGTTTAGAGGTAAAACAATAAGTGGCAGAAAAAATACCACTGTACTGGGTCCTTCTGATTTGCGAATACAATACATCTTATGTTGCATAACTTCACTTCACTTATCATGGTATCTGACTTTGTACATTTTTTTAAAGAATTACTAGAGCTGTCCTAAGACTCATAAAGATGTTCGCTTTCATTTTAGTTTATATAGCTGGGCAAATTGGAGTTAAAGCAGAACTCCAGGCCAAAATCTTTGGAAAAAAAGGTAAATCCACTTTGTGTGCACTAGATGCTTTTGCACACCCAAGTACTACATGGTAAGGGCAGCAGTGACATAATTATTGTGGAATACATACCTCCTAACAGTCTGGATTGTGTGGGACTGTCCCTCATTTAGAACTTTATTCCACTGTCCCATGAGTCCTGCAAAGGCTCTGCCCTGTATACTGTGTTTGCAATTCATGTATATGCAAATCAACACAGTATGAATGACCTACCACTTAATTTGCATATACATGAGCATTGCTGTCTCATTCATATGCAAATCCTCCTGCAGCTCATTTATATCGTAAGCCCAGGGAAGCTCCTCCTCTAGCTTTCCCAGACCTGACCTCAGGAAGTGTTCTTTCTCACAAAGGACCTGCTTGGGAGTGCAAGAACATCTAAACATGCTGACCAGAAAAGACCTAGGGCAGGGGTGCCCAACCTTTTGAAGAGCGAGGGCCACTTAAGCGACTTGATAACCGGTCGCGGGCCACAATGAGCGGAGCGGGTGGATGGCATGTCCGTGTCCACTCTGCGTTTGGAGAGTGGACATGGACGCAGCTCACGATACTTTTTAGCGGATTGTATTGTAGGTAGAACACAAGTCAGTTTATGTCTGCAACTACTTGGAGGTGAATGGAGGGTCCATTTGGTCGGACTGACTGTGTGAAAGTGGTCCAAGGCTGCTTTCACACTGATGCACTGCGGTTTACCCGCACCACGTGTGCAACACAGTGTACCTTTTGGCTTTCCTGCAGTTTGTAATAGACTTCTATTATATTCTGCAGGTTTGGTGCACTTTCAGAAAGCTCACCAGGTAATAATAGAAGTCTATGGCTCAGTGCAGGTAACCTGCAGGTAAACTGCTCTGCACCTGCGGATCAGTTTGAAAGCAGCCCAGTAACCACTGCAAAAAAGATGTGCCCATATATACACTGTGATTTTAGTAATAAACTGACCTTTAATAACAGTATTCTTTCTATTCTATCCCAGAGCAGGAGGTCACGGGCCACATCAGAGGGCTCCGTGGGCCACATGTGGCACCCCTGACCTAGGGCATGTTTCCAGGGAATGCTAAAGTGGTTGCACAGATAAACAGGAATGAAGCATGGGACCCAGGTACAAAACAGCAGATTGATTATGCTTTCCTCACTCTTTTCAAAGCCCACTGACTGCTGTCACTAGCAGGAAGTGCTCAATGGTCTGCCATTGGCACTCTAGGCCTCTGGTATGATGGCAGGCCAGTAAGCAGTGGGTGTTAATGGAGATGGTGCAGGACTTCCATGAGGTGAGACCTATCATGTAAGTGTGCTGTGCTCTGGTCAAGGGTGGATAAAAAAACAAGAGAAGGGAGGTCAGTAAGTAGCACAGGTTAGTTATCATGTGCCAAACGACTGTCCTGATATTTCATCACTGCCCCTGCCCAGCTTCTCATTCTTTTAAAGCGGAACTTTACCCAAAGGGTCAAGTTCCATTTGTTTTCATCCTACCCACCCCTCTCCACTGCCACATTTGGCACTTTGGGGGGGGGGGGGGGGGGGCGGGTACCTGGTTTTGACAGGTACCTGCTCCCAATTCTGGTCAGATGTGCTGCAGTGACCTGAATACTGTTTTTTCAAAAGTTCCCAGGTATGTACATATGGGCTTTCTTCATATTAGTGGAAAGCCTTTTAAAGTCTACCTGTCAGAAAAAATCATAACTAGAGGTTACCCTCTGTGAAGTCTAAAAAAAGCAGTGGATCCAGAAATACACCAAAAGCTGAAGTTATAGTCAATTCTCCAAAGCCGAGCTTGCTTTCTCAGCCTTACTATTGGATCTTTAACATGAGGCACAGCTTCCCAATAGGTTAGTGGGTAGAGAGGGAATAGTAAATCTCAGCTTTTTAATAGGAAAATATCTCTAGTTCTCTAACCTATGGATTCTTTTGACAGACTGTTTTAATAAAATGTGCATATGTACTTTTTTTTAATTCTTATGCTCAGTATGAATTCACTTAAAAAAGGCTTTAATTAAGCTCTAAAGTCTAAACTGTCACCTAGTTTGCACCTGTTACAATCCACCTTTTGGTTCTAGACTTCTGTTTTGCAGCTTGTAAGGACTGCAGCTGTTGTGAATGAATATAGAATCATATCATGGGGCGTTATAAGAGCTGAACATAATTCACAGCTATTGTTGCCCACTCTGGTTACATTATGACTGTCACAGATGCAGTATTGTTCTGTGCTGAGACAGTAATGGAAAGCACAGTAGATACACTGTGTTCTAGGTTCATGCTGTGCTGTTCTGTATAAGGATTGCCGAAGAAGTACAGGACATGACCACAAGTCATTTAATTTATAAGCATCATGGCTTTATGGCTTTGCTGCCTCTAATTATAGCTGCCTTCCAATGCATAAATGGTAATTCTAGTTCTGAAGTCTGTGTTCCGGGATCAATATAAAAACAATTTTTGAGCAGCTTATGGATTTTTCTTTCCAGCAGAGGAACAATATGACACTGCAAGTTGCTTTAAACCGCGGTGTAAAATCATTGTGCGTGCAAGCAAATCACTAAGCTAATCAGTCGGAGCCGTTATTGAGTTTTTTATGTCATGTACAAATCTTTAAACCGATTTACCTGACCCAGGTTGCCATATCTACTTTCATATTTTGATAGAATGTGTCACTTTATAGTGTGTGATTGAGTTCATTGCATTTGATCGATGTTCCCAAAAGGTAGCATGTCTTACAGATGCTTGTAGCAATATAGACAATGGTTGCTCATATGAGCTAATGGCTGCATTTTATAAACTCTAGGCCTCGCACATGAAGCAGGTAAAATGCATTACTAATAGCCAGGTTATTGAGTTGGAGAGTTTGATACACACAAGAATCATGGGAAATATTTGCTTTACAGCAACACAGTAAATGTAATTCCTAAATCCAATGTGATATTTGTAGGGGTCTGTATCCTCAGCCACCCATGTTGGTAAAAGCAGTCTTTTATTTTCAAAAACAGGCAAAATAATGTGTCTTTCTTCAGCATAAACAAATAAAACAGTCTATCAACTTCTGGTATAAGGCTCCATGCTCACTAGATGCTGAAAAACCGCTGATAAAACCCTGGATAAAAAAACGCTAACATTTAGCCTCTTTTGCCAGTGCTTTTGCAGTGTTTAGGAGCATTTTCAAAAGTGTTTAGGAGTGGTAGCATTTTTGTTAAAGATCAGGTGGCCGCTGGCATCCTTAACAACCAGGGCATAGCTGGTTGTTAAGGAACGGGAAGCAAAGCCAGCCACCACGCCCTTAACAACTGATGACTCATCAGCTGTCAGGGGGGTTCCCCCAGACAGCTGAATGTAAACGAAACAATTGCCAAGAATAAAAAATTGGGGAAAAAAACAGTGTGGGGGTCGTTCCTTGTGATGTCATCAGCCAGAGCATGCTGGGTAGATGATGTCACAAGGGGGTGGGGTCGCCCAAATTTATTTGGCGGCAGGAGGCAGCAGAGCTGTCAAACGTCAGGAGCCTTTGTCGGTTGTGGACCTTCTTCTTCTTCTTCTTCTTCTTCTTTTTTTTTTTTTTTATTATTTCAGGTTGGCGGCCAGTGTTCATCATGATTGCTGATGGATCTACATCGGGGGACATTGTTTTTGTTTTTTAATAGAGAACTGTGTGTGTGTGTTTGTGTGTGTGTGTGTGTGTTTATTTACTTTTTAACACTTTTTAACCACTTGACCACTGGGCACTTAAACCCCCTTCTTAACCAGACCAATTTTCAGCTTTCGGTGCTCTCATACTTTGAATGACAATTACTCATGCAACACTGTACCCATATGAAATGTTTGTCTTAGCTTTCTTTTGGTGGTGTTTAATCACCGCTGGGTTTTTTATTTTTTGCACTATAAATCAAAAAAGACAGAAAATTCGGTAAAAAATAAATAAAAATGATTTGTTTCTGTTAAAATGTATTGGCTGAGTATTGGCAGAGTACTGGCACTGAGCAGCGCTGTGGGCTGGATCTGTAGTGCCCACAGTGCTGCAAATGATCTCTCCCTCTCTCCTCTCACACTGTACTGATCGGTACAGAGAGGGGACAGAGGAACCAGCGTCATGACATGACGCCGGTTTGTTTACGTTTTAAGTGATGCTCCATTTGACGGATCGGACGAATGGACGGACAGATTTGACGGATCGATCACGTGGTAAGCGGCCGCTATCAGCGGCCATTTACCATGATCCAGGACCCAGCGGTCACGGAGGTTTCCGGGTGCGTGCCCCAGGGGGCGCGTGGGTGCGCGATTCTGTGTGGACGTCCACCCAGAATAACGCGACCGCGCTGTAACCGTCTTTCGGCTATTGCCCGGCCGGCATGTGGTTAACAGTACATATTTACATAGAAGGGGATAAAGGGGGGCTTCCAGATTCTGATAAGTCACCCCCCCCCGCACCCCCACATCCACTGGGCCTGGGTTGTGGAGAAGAGGCCCTTGTCCTCAACATGGGCACAAGGTTCTTGGGGAGGGCAGAGGTAGAGCTGATGAGTCATCCGTTTTTTGCTGGCCAGCTCCTTAACAATCAGCTATACACTAGTGGTTAAGGGTGCCAGTGGGCTGCTGGCTTGAAAAGAAAAATGCTGGAAACCAGTGATTAGCAGCGGTTAAAGTGGATGTAAACCTGATTTATGAAATTTGAGCTGGACACATCTATCTGTGTTTTTCTCATCTCTCTCCAAAGCACTACGTCCAGTGGCTTTCTCTTGCTCCATAGCTCTGTTTTCAGCCTGATAACTTCTGACAAGTTCTCTGACACAGGAGATAAAAGCAGCTTGTAAATTGTGTTGTAGGAGGTTGCTATAAATAGATTAGTAGACAGCTTGCCTTCTCACAGCAGAGCTCTGCACATTACTTCATTCCTTTGCCAATGTGGAGTGGGGGTGTGTGCCTTTCCTCCAATCAGCTGCCTTGGCTGTATGCCAATAATCCACTCCTGGTGCTGAAAATCTGTAACACGATCTTCACTTTCTAAAGGATATATGCAGCTGAAGACAGCAGATATGCATGTAAAACTTTTGTAGGGAGATTTGTTTCATCCCTGTGTATCATTTGAGGCTATTCACTTCACTGGGTATAGGAGAGGGTTTACGTTCACTTTAAATGCGTTTCGGAGCTTCTAGGAGCTATCAGCTTTTTTTCAGCTAGAAAATCTTTTGAAAAAATACTTCTAGCTTACAATGGTGTGCATGTACAGTCCCTGACAAAAGTCTTGTCGCTTGTGTACAAATTGACCTGAAGTGCCGCTAAAATATATTTCTAATCAAGATTTTGTTACAAGAAATGGGTCATTTTAATCCCAACAGCTTTTGTAATAATGTTTCAGTGCAAAAGGAAACTGACAAAAAGTATTCTAATATTCACAGCTTGGTAAAGCCCATTGAGTCAATTTTTGCCAAGACATAAGACCACTTTCACACTGAGGCGCTTTTCAGGCGCTTTCACGCTAAAAACAGCTCCTAAAAAGCTCACGAAAACGTATTTCCATTAAAATCAATGAACACTTTCACACTGGGGCAGTGTGCTGGCAGGGCTGTGAAAAACTCCCCTTCCCATTGAAATGAATGGAAAGCTCTTCAAAAGCGCATGAAAAGCTCTTCAAAAGCACTCAGGCCGGCTTCACACTGGGGCGGTGCGGGGCGGCGACGGTAAAGCAGCGCTATATTTAGCGCTGCTTTACCATCGTTTTACCCGCGGTATGCGGCCGCTAGCGGGGTGGTTTTAACCCCCGCTAGCGGCCGAAAAAGGGTTAAAAACCTCCGCAAAGCGCCGCTTGATTTCAATGGGAAGGAGCGGTATAGGAGCGGTGAACACACCGCTCCTTCACTGCTCCAAAGATGCAGCTAGCAGGACTTTTTTTACCGTCCTGCTAGCGCACCGCTCCAGTGTGAAAGCCCTCAGGGCTTTCACACTGGAGACACAGCAACAGCTGTTTCGGGTCGGTTTGCAGGCGCTATTTTTAGCGCAATAGCGCCTGCAAACCGCCCCAGTGTGAAAGCAGCCTCAGTGTTTTTACTGGCAGTTTAGAAGCCCCTCAGTGTGAAAGTGGCCTAAGTGTTGTCGCCTTGTTATATGAGCTTCACCTGTGACTAATAATGGATCAATTAGGTCTCAGGTGTGTATAAAAAGAACACCAGTACACTAGACCTTCTCAACTGCAACTAGACCTCTGCAAACATGCCTAAGATTCACCCGGAGACTAAAGTGTTGATTATCAAGAGGCTGAAGACCAGATCCACTGCTGATGTGGCAGACACCTTCATTGTGTCTCAGCGTCAAGTTCAGAGGATAAAAAAAAGATTTGAAGAGACTGGAGACGTTTTGGACAAGGCCAGGTCAAGCCGACCCCGCAAGACAACTGCTCGAGAGGACCGTTCGTTGGCTCGAAAATCCAAGGCCAGCCCATTTTCCACTGCAGAAGAGCTCCACGAGACCTGGTCACCTGAAGTCCCTGTGTCAACCAGAACAGTTTGTCGGATTCTGTCTCGAAATGGCCTCCATGGTCGAATCAGTGCCCATAAGCCAGCACTAAACAAAAGACAATTGAAAAACCGTGTGGCATTTGCCAAGGGCCACAGCCTGCTAAAAGGATGGACTATGGAAAAGTGGCAGAAGGTGGATTTTTCAGATGAATCTTCTGTTGAATTACACCACAGTCGCCGCAAATATTGCAGGAGACCCACTGTAACCCGCATGGAGCCGAGATTTACCCAGAAAACAGTGAAGTTTGGTGGAGGCAAAATCATGGTCTGGGGTTACATCCAGTATGGGGGTGTGCGAGGGATCTGCAGGGGGGAAGGCAACATCAATAGTCTAAAATACCAAATCTTAGCTACCTCTTATATTCCTAACCATAAAAAAGGCCAAATTTTGCAGCAGGATGGTGCTCCATCGCATACTTCCATCTCCACATCAAAGTTCCTTAAGGCAAAGAAGATCAAGATGCTCCAGGATTGGCCAGCCCAGTCACCAGACATGAACATCATTGAGCATATGTGGTGTAGGATGAAAGATGAAGCATGGAAGACGAAACCAAAGAATATTGATGAACTCTGGGAGGCATGCAAAACTGTTTTTCTTTGCTATTCCTGATGACTTCATCAATAAATTGTATGAATCCTTGCCAAACCGCATGGATGCTGTCCTTCAAGCTCATGGAAGTCATACAAGATATTAAATTTGGATCTCACAGCACCACTACTTAATTTGCTGACATATTGTTGGAATTTCATTAAAGTTGTTTAATTTCTGTACTGGCAACAAAACTTTTGTCTTGCCAAAATTTGACCTGTCTGTCTTGATTAAATGATAAATCTTTTTTCAGTGAAACTAATTTATTTCAGTGCATTAAACATTATTTGGGAGGGCTTTAGCTTTTCATATGAGCTATTTCTAACATCAATTGATTAATTAAAAGTCAGGTTAATAGCAGGAGTTTCTACAAAATAGAGAAGCGACAAGACTTTTGTCAGGGACTGTACACATAGAATAACACTATTTACTTCTAGGGGCAGAAAAAAAACACTCAAACTAGCTACTAGGAGCTTCAAAATAGGCTAATGAGCATGGAGCCTAAATCAAACCTTCGGCTCACCGTCTGTATAAACTAGTCCAACACCGGGGTTTAAAGTGTTACTAAACCTAAAAACGTTTTTTACCTTAATGCATTGTTTGCATTTAGGTAAAAAAACATTTTCAATTTCCCTGTATGAAGAGTAAGAGAGGGGAGAACAGATCAGCGCTGTTCACGACAGCATCTCTTCTCCCCTCTTTTCCTCTTTACTTTGCATTCGAGCAATAACAGGAGCCGTTGACTGTTGCTGCGGTCAATAAGATGCAGTGAAGAGGAAGTGGGGGGCGGGCCTAAGTCCGGCTGTGTAAGTCTATGGAGCGTGGCTCCGTAGACACACAGCTCGGGATCGCGGGGACCATGCTCTCCCCATAGCCAGCGGCTGGCGATGGTGGTCCCTCTAAAGAAGATCGCGGCTAGGGACCCAAGAAGAGGAGGATTGGGGCTGCTCTAAGCAGGTAAGTATAACATTTGTTATTTTAATTTAAAAAAATTTGACTTTTTAAGGTTCTCACCTGCTTCGGGTTCCAGGAAAAGGAACCCAGGCAGTGTCTCAGTAGTCCACAGCCCTCTCACAACTGTGTCCTGTTCCACTCAACACCTCACAGACACCTGATAACAGTTTCCAGCCCTTTTCAGCCCTCTCTTGCAGGTGGGTTAACCCCTCCAGGGCCAAAACAACCATAATCAGGGTTGGAGAATCTTTCCTACAAAAAAAATCTCTCAGAACCTCCAAATTTAGGGTCCCATACCAGGAATTAACAATCCTGGAAAATTTCAAGTCAGCATTCTTTATTCTACTGTATCACCCAATACCCCTGCGCCCTGCATGGGTGAGTACTCCTTCTGTCTCCTGTCATCTCCTTTAAAGTTACCATAACCCAAATAATGGGGACACTTGCGTGCCTTACAAGACCCATCCCTGGCGTCCTGTACTCCTTAAAAGAAGCCCTTATTGAAGTTTGCTGATAGCTAAGAAAAGTCTTTCTGTCTTGCCTCTCTACCCCATACCCAGATATGAAGAATACAGGAGTTTGTTGTCACATGTACCACACAGCCAGTACTTGTCAGATATTCCTGCAGCACCCTTAATGTTGCTGTAGGCCTCTTGGCAGCCTCCCTGACCAGTTTTCTTCTCAGCTTTTTCATAAATTTTGGACAGACGTCCATATTCTTGGTAATGTCACTGTTGTGCCATATTTTCTCCACTTGATGATGACTGTCTTCACTGTGTTCCATGGTATATCTAATGTCTTGAAAATTCTTTTGTACCCTTCTCCTGACTGAAACTTTTTAACAATGGGATCCCTCTTATGCTTTGGAAGCTCTTTGTGGACCATGGCTTTTGCTGCAAGATGTGACTAAGAAAAGGTCAGGAAAGACCTACTAGAACAGCTAAACTTTATTTTGGGTTAATCAGAGGCACTTTAAATGATGGCAGGTGTGTACTGACTATTTAATATGAGTTTGAATGTGATTCCTTAATTTGGGAACACGGCTACATCCCCAGTTATAAGAGGGTGTGCACACTTATGCAACCACATTATTTTATTTTTTTATTTTTACCCCCCCCCCCCAAAAGAATTCAGTTTGTTGTTCAATTGAATGTACAGTTTATAGGTCACCTTAAAAGATGGACAAAGTTCTGAAATGATTCATCTTTGCCTCATTTTTTACATCACAGAAATCTGACATTTTAACAGGGGCGTGTATAATTTTTATATACACTGTATATTATGATCTCTGTGTAATGTGGATATTGTTAAGACATAAATCTTTTTTGCAAAATCTTAGTTGTGATAAGTACTCTGAAGATCTTGGAAAAGGGTCTGGAAGAACTGGACTAAAATTTAGTTTCCTAATAAACACCCTGCATGTGAACCACACTCCAGGCTTCAACATTATTGACTAGAAGTCAAAACACAACCAGCCTGGGCTTCTGGGAGCCTCAGTGGACTTTGCTTTGACTCCTAGTCAGTAAAGTGTGGCTCATGTGTCTTTGCATTTGGTGGATTTATTAACCTTGAATAAGGCAAGTGGCGGGCCTGCATCCAGGATCATTTGAAGTTTTGTGTAAAGAGTGGATTTCTACTTTGTGTGTAAAGTAAACCAGTAAAGCACATACATACGTTAAGTCAAATGTCACACAGCACCCCTCCCTAGCCCCTCAGAACATAGATCTGAGTCCCTCTGTGCACAGCCCAGAGACTTGAATGAGATGTTGATCACCCAGACATATGTATTGTAAGGGCTAGGAAAGGGGGCTGAGTCGCTTTTGATGAATGAATTTAATTACATCTAAAGCCTCTAGTTTTCCGTCTCATGTGATAAACAGACATTTCAAAAGTGCCATATTAAAGTAGAACTATAGGCCAAACTTTATTTCATTTTTTTTCCATTTTGGATAGACTAAGAGGAGGGTTATAACCCCTGTAAGTTTAGTTTTTTTACCATCTGTGTCCCATTGGGGATATCTACTTTCACTTCCTGTACCATGGCCAAAACAGAACAAAAGTAGTAAAAAAAAATATGTTTAAGTCATAATGTCCTAGTATGCATCGCATTCTAGCACATTATGACAGACTTACCTGAAAATGAAGCCCTCCAGTGTCACGCTGTCACCGCTGAAAGCGCTTCCATCTTCACCCGGTCCGAGCCAGCAATGATGTAATGTGCATGCGTGCGGGAGTCGCTGTTTGCGGCACGGCTCTGAAGGAACGCCACGGGTATGCCGTTCCTTCAGAGAGCATATGCCGGTGATGTCATCGGCTGCATCTAAAGTAAATATCTCCTAAACGGTGCACGTTTAGGAGATATTTACTGTACTTATAGGTAAGCCTTATTATAGGCTTACCTATAGGTAAAAATCATACATGGGGTTTACTCCCACTTTATAGGAATCCCTTGGGGCCCATCCAGTCACCATTGGAAGATTTCTGGGGACAACCCAAAATCAGGGATTTCCATTTACTTTCATTTTCAATGGTAATGGTAAATAGGACAAATAGAGAGAGTTATTCTGCCTAGCAGGGGCACAGACAGCAATAAAAGCCTATAAGGTGTTCTAATCCATCTCCATTCCTATCCAAAACTTAACACTGCAGTATTTTCATTGCAAAAGGAAAAGTATTGTCACCCTATTAAAGGAATTTCCTATCCAATGGTTCTAATGGCAGAATGTGTCTTGTAGTGACGCAGCCTATCTACTTCTCTCAAGACAAATTACCTTTAGGGCACTTTCACACTGGTAGCGTCCGGGCGTTTTTTAACCCCAGCTAACGGTCGAAAAAGGGTTAAAATCACCTGCAAAGCGCTGCTGCAGCGGCGCTTAGGCGGCGCTTAGGCGGCGCTGCCCAATGATTTCAATGGGCAGGGGCGCTTTAGGAGCGGTATACACCACTCCTACTGCGCCTTAAAGATGCTGCTTGCAGGACTTTTTTTAGCGTCCTGCTATTGCACCGCTCCAGTGTGAAAGCCCCTGGAGTGACAGGAGAGGCAATTGCAGGCGCTATTTTTAGCGATATAGCGCCTGTAAAGCGATTCAGTGTGAAGGCAGCCTTAAAGTAAAAGTGAGATCACTTTAAGAAAGAGACTGACAGTCAACTAGCCTTTTCATGAAAAGGTCAGCAATAGTAGCCCCTGTATTTCTCTCTTGACTGATCAGAGCAGGTAGAAGATCATATAGTCACATTTAGAGGGTCGAGATTATTCCACTTAACGTTCTACATGGGTAGTAAATGAACTGTTTCTTTTATCGAGCAGCCCAGCATGTAATTTGAAGGCTCTAATTATTCACAACGCAGAGGGATGTTTAGTGTGTCGGCGATGTTATCTTTTTTGACCATTTGATTTATTCTTTTCAAGCAAGTGGTTTATAGCAAGAGTAATTTCTTATCCGAACGCATTATCACAGGAAACTGCTGGTGAATACTGTGCTCCGCTATAGAAGTGAATTGCCTGCGGACTCGGAATATCAGTGTATCACTTTTATTTCTTGGACTCTACTGACTTTTATGTCCGTAGGACAGTTTCACATGTTTACTGGAGATGAATCGCCGTATTTTATAATCCCAATGCTCAAGGATCCATCATCCTTTCTGCTCGATAGAGTCATGATCCTGGCATTATACATTGATTATGGCAGATTCCTACACATCCATCTTTCCAGAGATCTTGTAAAGGATGTTGGTTATGTATTTCACACCTCCCCAAGCATTTTGAAAGGGATCTTAACTAAGCACTGTTTGGTGTCTGAAATGGCAACATAAAAAAACTCCACCATTATTTTAGTACACACCTTTCTAAGAAAATAAAAATCTTGGTATCTCTCTGGCAGACGTGTAGATATTTGCATGTTTCTAGCATGTCCTGGCTGAGCCGATCAGATCCAGAGAAGAAAATCTTGGCTGTCAGGATGCAGAGGGATATTTATCTACTGTCAGACAGCTGTGCTAATTTCAGACAGCTGTGCTGTCTGAAACTATGTAATAGAGGAGGTGGGTGTAGACACATAGATGGGGAGGGTGTCAGGTACTAGTTGCTCTCCCATTGCAAGATTGTGTTAGAAGTTTTATTTGGTTTTATGTTACAATTTTTCAATTTTTTTTTAAAAACAATATCAGTCGTTTAGTGAAAGTGAAAAATACAGCGCTGTCGCTCTAGATACTAGATAGCAGCCAGCACAGCAAAAGACAATTGCAAACAAGTGGTAACAAATTCATTGTGCAGCCCTAATAAGAACAGAGAACAGTCGCTATATAATAAGAGACCATAAAAATGATAGACAAATTACTTCTGTACACATAACGACACGTGTGGCTATGAATATACAATGAAGTAGGTCCACAAACGTGATGAATAAAAGATGGATATATAGGAAAGTATACATAAAAAAAGCAAAATGAATAAGTAAAAAATAGTCCACAGGTGAAGATTAGGTGTTTCAAGTTAATCCTGGCAGTTGGATAACCTCCTTAGGACATCAGCGGGAGGACGGGTGAGGAAAGTAGATATGGGAAATAACCGCTACCGGCAATGAGAAGGCTTACCAGAGTTAATGGACTCAAAAGAGCATATGCCCCCTGAGTCTTCAAGGCTTGTGGTGAAAACACACCAATGGATTGGAAACGCCACATCTGCAACCTCTGGTTCGAATGGAAGACAATCACTCCTTGCTTCAAATGGTTCACAGGAACAGTGACGAGATAGATAGTCTCAGAGAGGGATGGACCAAATCATTCCCATGTATTCACATGATGCAACCAGAAAATTAAAGAAAGATTCCACGTAGTGTGATATCGTTGGTAAAAAAGAGTATTTATTAAAAATTACACTCACATTTAGGAAGATATAAAATCACTGAGTAACTGAAGGCTAACACAATGACATCGGCAAGGCTCGTTCCGACGTGTTTCATCTAAGGAGACATCATCTGGGGACATAGAGGATGATGACCAATATCTTGAACTTTTGACTCAACATTCAGCGCACTTCTTTTCGGCCCAAATCTATTTTTAATCCCACTCTTGCTAAAGGCCACTTCATCCAAACTTTTTATCAGGTAGTGTATAAAGATATTCTTAAATTATGCCAACATACCCCCAGAGTTTCTGCATCAAATCTTACTCCATCTGAACGTACTGCCCTTAAAGAGGAAGTAAAGCCTCTGTAAAAAAAAAAAAAAAAAACGACACCCTGCAAGGCAAAGGCATAATGAGCTAGTATGCATAGCATACTAGCTCACTATGAAAAACTTACCTGAAAACGAAGCCCCCGATGCCGTCCTTATCTTCCATCTTCCTCGCCGCCATGCAGGGCCGGAGTGACTTCCGGGTCTCGCCGCTCCAGCGCTATCATTCGCTGGAGCGGCGATGACGTCACTCCCGCGCATGCGCACGAGATCGGCATATTGCCGTGAGAGCGGCATATGCAGTGCGCCCTCAGTGCGCCTGCGCGCCGCTGTCTACGGCGCATGCGCCGTAGACAGCGATGCCTTTTCTTCGCTAAATATCTCCTAAACCATGTAGGTTTAGGAGATATTTATTGGACCTACAGGTAAGCCTTAATCTAGGCTTACCTGTAGGCCAAAGTCATGTGGAAGGGTTTACTTCCACTTTAAAGGTTTTACCGAAAATCACAACCTCCTTATCAGGTCAGGTGATAAGGGTGGTGGTATCGTAGTCCAAAATCGATCGACCATCCTGCCCCAAAATCCACTCCCAACATTTATCATTGAGGCACATGAAATTATAAATGGGGCTTCTGCTGAGGGTCTCCTTGAAAAATCTGCAAAGTTTCTCAAACATAACTTCTATCATAGGCCGTACTTTTATCACCTCCCAAAAATCCATAAAGACCTTATACATCCACCTGGGAGAGTGCTAGTCGCGGCCATGGAAAGTATTACCAGCTATTTTTCCATTTTATATTGATTACTTCTTACAACCCTTGGCCCAAAATCTTCCATCTTACATTAAAGACAGTATACATTTGTTACAGATGCTCTGCGACTACTCTTGGGAGCCATCATGTGTGTGGCTTTCCCTAGACGTAGCCTCTTTATACACTTCCATACCACATGATGTAGGCATTTGTGCTGTCCAATATTTCCTCAACGAGAATCAATCCATCAATCTCCGTCAAGCAGCTTTCATCTTGGAAGTCACCGAATATTGTTTAACCCACAACTACTTTGAATTTGATGGGCGCTTTTATCTACCGACCCATGGTACAGCTATGGGGGCGATTTTTCGCCCCCAATTATGCCAACCTGACCATGGGAAAACCACTACATATGGCAACACAAGAACATAATGGAGATGAATTAGAACTTCTGTCAGTGTTTTTATTGCTATCTGTGCCTTCCTGTAGAGGCAACAACCACTCATTTCACTTCTTCCTTGTACAGATAGCACACTGACAGGAAGTGAGGATAAATCTTCCCAAATTAGCCAAAGATTGCCCGCTCTATCCTAAGCTAAATAAAAAATGTTTGGCTGGAATCCACTGATTGCAGGTGCTTTGCAGGTTCCTGTGGATAAACTATATAATTCCCCCCCCTTTTTTTTCCTGCAATGATATTTTTTTTCTTAAAGGGGAACATAGGCTTAAAATCAATCAAGATAAAAGTGACAGTTGCTTAGTGGTTAGCACTCCTGCCTTCCAGCATTGGGGTCCTTGCCACAAATCCTATCCAGGACCCTACTTGCATGGAGTTTGCATGTTCTGCACTTGCTTAGTTTAACTCCCACACTCCAAAGGTGTGCTAGTAGGATAACCATAGGAATCACATGGTACAGGACCAATCACAATGGCCCTTTACCCTAATCTGTGATCCACAGATCTGCGCAGCCAGAGTGGGAGGACATATAGGTCCTCCCAGAGCAAGGAAGCTCCAGTCTGGTCATGTATGTATAGAGCTTCCTTGTTCTGGGAGGACATATCTGTATGACCTCCCATGCTGGTCGTGCAGAGGCGCAAACTGTGGATTAAAAAATGTCAAAGGAAATTAGATGCATAATTTATACCCCTTGAAAGCCTTAGGCCCCTTTCACACTGGGGCGGTGGGGGCGTCGGCGGTAAAACGCCACTATTTTTAGCGGCACTTTGCCACCAATATCGCAGCGCTATTCAGGCGCTAGCGGGGCGCTTTTACCCCCGCACTAGTGGCCGAGAAAGGGTTAAAACCACTGCAAAGCACTGCTGCAGCAGCGCTGTGCGGGCGGTATAGCTGTGCTGCCCCATTGATTTTAATAGGCAGGAGCGGTGAAGGAGCAGTGTATACTCAGCAGTGTGAAAGCCTCAGGGCTTTCACACTGGAGACACAGAAGCGGCTCTTTCAGGGTGCTTTGCAGGCACTATTTTTAGCGCTGTAGTGCCTGCAAAGCGCCCCAGTGTGAAAGGGGTCTTAAGGTGCTGCTTGTATTTGGGCCCCTTTGTGTGGATAGGCTGTGAAACTTTCTCACACATATTGTATCCCGATACTCAGGAAAAGTAGTAGAATGTGTTTTGGGGTGTAATTCTAAGCATGCCTGGGCTGCGTGTTAAAAATATCTTATTAATTGACATCTTTGTGTAAAAATAATTTTTCTAGAAACTTGTGGAAAAAATGACATTTTCAAAAGACTCATTATGCCTCTTAGAAAATACCTTGGGGTGTTTGCTTTCCAAAATGCGGTCATTTTGTGGGTGTTTTTGCTGTCCTAGTGCTCCAGGTTCCAAGGAAGCCTGAAAGTGGGGCCTCTCTATGTGGCTAGGTTGTGAAAGTCTCACACATATGGTATCTCCATACTCAAGAGTATGTATTGTAAGCTTATGCTGTGTGTGAGAAATAACTTAAAATAACAACTTTGTGAAAAAAGTCATTTTCCAATTTAAAAGAAACTCACAATTTCTCTTACTAAACATTTGGACTGTCTACTTTCAAAAAAGACATCATTTTGGGGGTATTTGTACGGTCCTTGCATTTTAGAACCTGAAGAAATAAGATGGGCAGCCAGAAAATTAGGACTGGTCAATTTTCAAATATATGTACTATAGCTTGTACACTCTATAGCTTTTAAACAAACTAAATAATATACACTGATTTGGGTTATTTTTGCCAAAGAAATGTAGCAGAATACATTTTGGTCTAAATTATATGAAGAAAGATTATTTATTTGCAAAATTTTATAACAGATTTGATGGTGGTGCTGGTGCCACAACACTGCAAGTACTCACAGTTACTCTCGGTGGGCGCTTGAACGGGCCCTGTATTGAAATATAATATCAAGAATTGTAATTACATGCACCTGTTAAACAGGGGCTGAAAAATTGGGCCTTAGGCACTGGTGCCACAACACTGCAACCTAGGAAAATGTTTTTTTGTTTTTACATTTTCTGTCTTTTTTATTTTTCATTCATATAGAAAAAATAGAAATCGAGTGGTGATTAAATATCACCAAAAGAGAGCTCTATCTGTCTCATAAAATGATATAAAATTAATTTGGGTACATGTTACTTCCCCCAAAAAATAGCTTAAAATTCCTAAAAAATAAATAAATAAATAAATAATTGGAAAAAAACATTATTTTTAACACACACCTAAATGCCTGTTGCTAGGGGGTCCCTCGTAGTCTGCCTCCTTCAGTGCCTGGGCTGGTGACATCACTTCCCCTCGGCGCAGTCAGTCATCTGGGACACGTGACAGGTCCCAAATGACTGCACGGCGCGTGGCGCCGCTCGTGCATGCACAGTGGCTGCCCGGCTGTGGCTTCACAGCCGGGTGCCCACAGTAAGAATGCCGGTGCTGCGGAGCGGGGAACGAGGGGGGGCTTCATTCCCCCACATCGCTGGACCCTGGGACAGGTAAGTGTCTGATTATTAAAAGTCAGCAGCTGCAGTATTTGTAGCTGCTGACTTTTAAATTATTTTTTTTTAAGGGGCACCCCACTTTAACTAGGTAATTGTCATTAAAGTGGTTCTGCACTCATTTCATTTAGTAAATCTCTTTGCCTTCCAAATCAGGCAAAGAGTACTAAATGAAATGTTTTTTTTTTTTTTTTTTACTTACCTTGTAATTGAAGACTTCCGGTCTTCTCCCTCTGCGGCGGCGGGCGGGGTCTCTGCGTCGATCGTCGTCACGCCGCACTGTCTCCTGGGATCTGGTGTCATTGATCCCAGGAGTCAGTGCGGGCATCTTCCGAAATCTCGCGAGATTTCGGCCACATCTTCCGAAATCTCCCGAGATTTCGGCCGCATCTGCCGAAATCTCGTGAGATGTCGGCAGATGTGCCGTTACTGCGCACGCGCGAGTAACGGCGGTGCATGCTGGGCCATCAACAGTGCCTGTGGGGTTTCACATGCCCACAGGCAAGATGGCCCCCAGCACTAAAGAAGAAGACGAGGAACTTCAGCGGACGAAAACCGGCGGCGATCGAGATGGAAGATTAAAGTTTTGACAGCACTGAATTCTGAAAAATGCCCTGGGCAGGAAGGGGGTGAAAGTCACTGGTCTTGAAGTAGTTAATTGCCTCCTGTCTAAATTGGCCTTAGTATATGTATGTACGCATGTGAGATGGGTACCTTTTTAGATTGTAAGCTATTTTGAGGGCTGGAACTGATGTGAATGTACAATATATAAAAGTGTTGTGTAAATGGTCAGTGCTATATAAATATCTTTAATAAATAACTACTTTATCAGATGACCGGCTTATAGTAAAAAGACATCATTACTTTGATGTTAAATACCGGAGTTATGGCAGCAGCTAGCTGCCATAGCCCCGGTGTCCTTTTTTATCATGGCTGGTTCTCTGTAAGATAAAAGGGGTCTCGCGGGCGAATTGCAAAGATCAGCATTTTAATCTCTACGGTCTCTGCTAAAAAATATATATATAATGTTTGGGGGTTCTAAGTAATTTTCTAGCAAAAAATACAAATTTTAAATTTTTAAACATAAAGTTCTAGAAAAGCAGGTAAAAAGGTAGACCTTCTAACATCTGCAGCACAGATGCGGGCATTTCACTCTAACGCCAGCTATGCTGCCTTTTACACAATCTTCCAGTAATGGAAGTTTACAGCTTCTTGGTTTTTAACAGATTTGTTGCGTACAGTCTGTACATTTTTGTAAGTGAAGAGCAGGAGTGAATTATCATTTTCCAGAATTAATGTGTAAAGATGTATTCCTTAAAAACTGTTTATATCAAGAAACATCAAACACTCCGTTTATCAGCTGTAGGCTACAGTATTAAAGTACAATGACATCTACAAAATAATCTGTGACGTTCTACTTGGGATGCTAATTGGTAATTATAATGACCTGTTTGATGGTATTAATTCTGTTTGTAGTTTTTATGATGCCTCCAAGCTTCTAGTTCAACTTCTAATGATTAAGTACCAATTTTGAGTGACATCTTTTAGTAATGACACAGTACAGCAGATAAGTGACTATTGATTAAAGTAGTTCCCTTTCTATATTTCAAGAACTTAAGCTGGGCATACCGTAGACAATTCGTTTTTTTCTGTTCAGCTAGCAGGCTGAACAAATAAAACTAACAAATTCCTCTTTCCACACAAGCAAGGTGGATGGAGGAATTAACACCCCCTCATCAGGACATGTGAATTTGCAATATGTGTGAAGCACTGTGTAAATTGACAGTGCTATATATGTACCTGTAATAAATAAAATTCCAGTGTGTCTGTCTGACAGAAGTCATTCTAATGTTATTGGATACCTACTTCACCCCTAAAGTTCTCTGGTTCCTCCCACCAGCCTTGTGTCAGTACTATGTCCTGTAGAGAAGTAGAAATCAGCAGGAGAAACCGCAGAATGTGGCAGGGGTAAAAGCGGAACTAAAATCTCCACACTCAAAGTGATTGTAAGGGATTGTTTTTTTTTTTTAAATAACAAACGTATCATACTTACCTCCACTGTGCAGCTCGTTTTGCACAGAGTGGCCCTGAACATCCTCTTCTGGGGTTCCCCGGCAGCTCTCGCGGCTCCTCCCCACATTAGATGGCCCCCCCTAGAAGAAGCGCTCTCCCGAGGGGTTTACCCTGCGGGCACGTTCCCGAGTCCAGCATTCTGCGTCCTTAGCCGCCGAATGTTTGACTGGGCACCGCCCCCCGACGTCCACATCATTGGATTTGATTGACAGCAGCAGGAACCAATGGCTGCGTTACTATCAATGTATCCAATCAAGACCCGAGAACCCCAGGCAGAGAGACAGCGTGTCCCCGCCGGGTTACGTTCCAGGGCTCAGGTAAGTAAAACAGGGGGGGCAGGGGGACCGCTCACTGCCAGGTCTTTTTTCACCTTAATGCATAGGATGCATTAAGGTGAAAAAACACGAAGGTTCACAACCCCTTTAACGGTCCTGCGCTATCATCATCTTCTGAGTGCCAGTCTTCAGGCCTCTTCATTGGCCGGCGGGGGATGACCTCATTCCTGCGCATGCACAGGAGACTGTAATTTCAGCACTCGGAGACCTGGCACTGTAAGCTGAGCGGCACATGCACAGCTCAATTTACAGTCCTAGAGGAGATGGCAGGCAGGTAGGGGCATTTTACTGCAGAAGAGACAGTGCGTGTCTATTCTGCAATAAAAGCCTGCCTGCTTGCAGTTTTTTACAGCATGACTTTAGTGTGTCAAATCTGAAGATCTTTCAGGTGGCTTTGCTCAGCAACAGAATGAAGATTCTACAAATGGGTGCCAAGACAAGTGTGAAATGTCTTTTTTACCTGGAGTATTTCCTTTTCTTTCAGCAACAGGGTATTCTTTAAATTCTTCCAGGGGAAACATCTTCATGGAGTAGGTATGAACTCCATATGTCTGTATATGTTTCACTGGGTGCCCTGTTTCCTTCAACTACTGAAAAACATTGTTGTAGGTTAAAGCTGAACTCCAGACAAATATTAAAAGTGATTTTAATTTGGTAAAAAAAATAAAAAAAATCATTAAATTAAATTACTATTAAATTCAAGTAGTATAAATACCAAAATACTGTCAAACTAATACCAAGAATTTCCCTATTGAAGGAGAGTGCAGTGAGTAGTGGTCTCATCAATGTATTCATGCTCTTTTATTGTTTGGTTACCAGGTAGAGGTGGGTCAGTGACAAACCTAAATTACTAACATAACAGTTGAGATAAGGGAAGTGATGACCCGGCTCTGCTGCCTGGCAAAGGGAGTGAAATACCAGAGTGGCTAAACAGTATTGCCAGTCTTTTGGCTGGTATGAAAATGCATATATATTTCAGCTGTGTATTTTGTTCTTTCCTGAATTTCAGCCTTAATTTCTACCTCATCAAATTGCCTCTAAAGTGTGTATGTGCCTGTTTGTGTGTAGGAGAGACATTAGATTGGAAGATCTGATGGGGGTAGATGTATTCATTATTTCTAGATATTCTGTTAAGGGTCCAGTTGGAACTGCAGTAAATTATATTACAATAATTAATATTTTTACATGGTTCTATACAACCTTCCTTCCTTACATTCATATGTGTAGGGAAGAATGCAGTTGGCTTATGCTTGTCGTAGATGGATTGAAATTTGGTCAGTTCAGCAGGGACCGGACTAGTTTTGACCCATCTCGGACTGTTCCCATTCGTGACTGTATAAATACAATTTAAACTAATAAACACACCACCCTTTGCTGTGGTCTTGGAATCAGAGTCATCTAGAAGATAAGGAGATTGGGAACTATAGCAAACAGTGGTGGCCACTCCAGTAGGGGGGCTGCCCCCCTAATCCATGCATCAGGCCCCTAATCTACATGCAGGGCAACGGACGCATGGATTTCAATGGCGTTTTTTTTTTTTTTTTATTAGAGCCTCAGGCTCTAGCTTAAAAAAGGGTACACCCTGAGCCCATTCAGCTGTGTGACAATAGTGAACTAATATTCACTATTGTCTTCCTGATTCTCCTCCGGGTCAATCAGGAAGCGGGTCCTGGGACCCGATTGGCTGAGAGGAGAAGCGACCATATTGGCCGCTGAGGAGGAGATGCAGGGGGAAGCCGCCGATAAGGGGCCCTTGAGCAGGAGACGTCAAGGAGGAGACGCAGGCTCGTGACCTAGATGGGGTAAGTGTAGGGTTTGCCGATCGACCAACTGAAGAACAGGCAGGGGGTTTGACTGACCGACCGGTCAATGGAGAAATGGAGCACCAGCCATCACTGATGGCAAACAAGGCAGCAAGGGGCAGATAATAAAAGCCAGGGTTGAGATGACTTAGTTTTAGCAGTTATGCTACTCTATGTCAGTTAATCACATTTTCATGTTTAGATTGAAGTGTGCGATTTAAATTTAGTGTTAAATACTGTTCCATTGCACGTGGGTGGATTGTAATTCATATGCTTCATTAATGTCTGTTGGTATTTGAATATCTTTGAGTTGTTATTCACATTGATTGCAGGACTTTTTTTTTTTCCTTCTACCAAATGTTTGAGCAATATTTAGCTGCGGAAAGACATTAACAAATGAGCAAATGATTAAGAAAGCTGTTGCTTTTAGACTCTTCTGTTCCTCTAGAATCTTTAATGAAGTTTGGCAGAGTTTATCAGTCAGTTTAGTACATATTATAAAGAGGCACTTCTATCGTAGCTTTGTCTCATGCTGAGATCTGTCTGTGAATTAATGTGAAGCATCTGTCTGACATCTCTCTTACAGATCCAGACTGGGCATCCTACACTCTTGGGGTGTTCATTTGCTTGAACTGTTCTGGAATTCACCGCAACATCCCTCAGATCAGCCGAGTGAAATCTGTCCGTTTAGACCCATGGGATGATGTACAGATTGAGGTACAGACTTGTTTTCTGAGCAGTATTCCTTTTATAGATGTACTATTTTCAGCTACTATGTTGGGTAGATGTATTTACTGTAAAAAGTTTGCCTCCAGTGAAAGTTTGGAGCAACATTGTTCCCAGAACAAAATTCAAAAATGGAGCACTCCGCTTTTAAAATGCATAGAGAATGAACTATTTGCTTGTTCTGCTTATGTTATGGCATATACACAGATCAGCCATAACTTTATGACCACTGACAGGTTAAGAGGCCAACACTGATTATCTTGTTACAGTGGAATCTGAAAGTAGGTGGGATATAGTAGGCAGCAGGTAAACATATTTTCGCTGAAGTTGATGTGGTAAAAGCAGAGAAAATGGGTATCACAATTTGTTGTGTATGGGGCTGTGGAGCTGCAGACTGATTTAGGGGACCCATGCTGACCCGTGTTCACAACCAAAAGTGCCTGCAATGGGCATCTTAGTATCAAAACTGGACCATAGATCAATGGAAGAAGGTGGTCTAGTCTAATGAATCACATTTTCCTTTCACAGCTTCCTGAGGGTGGTTCCTTTTGAACCTCCCTCCATGGTCCTAGGGTCAGACACTATGGCAATGCACAACTTTTGGTCACAAAATCACAAAACTCATGGGTTTCAGTAACATTTTGACTGTTGAAGCCAGATTGAAAAATAGATGTATTTATTATACAAACATGTAGCTACATGTAGGGAGAGCGGCACAGCATGGTGTTGGATTCAATATTGCTCTGTCTAGAATAGCTAATACAAATTTATATGTCTTACAAAAGGGTGGGCACTAGCTAGCTAAAGTTTCTTGATTGAAATGCTAAATACTTGTTCACATAAACTTGTTACTTCCAGTGGCTCTGCGGGAAAAGGCCGAGATATCCATCTTCACAGCTGGAGGTGTAAATGGCATTTGAACACAGCAGCTTTTCCACAATATGGCTTCTAACAAAATATACATCATATATATATATAAAAAATGTGATGTGTACCTCATCCCTATTGTTACTCGAAAATGTATGGAATGGTCAGGTTGAACAGAGTTTAACGGCACCAGTGAAGGACAGTAGAAAACGAATTATAAAATAATCATCTTTATTACAAAAAGTAAAAAAATGCTTAACACACTGTTAATAAAACCAAGAAACATTGGCTCAATATTAAAATATTAGATCAATAGGTTACTATAGTATATATCTGTTACTGCTGTGTCAAGAGGTTGATGCGTTTTCAAATCAGTGCTTCTTCAGGACCTCAATTTCTAGACCACAGACAGAGATGTCCTATTTAAGAAAAAACATAGCTGTTAATTACATTTCATCAAAGCATGGGCGCAACATATACATCTCTCTCAGCCTGCATCCTGTGCCCCACCATATACTGTATATATACACATGCGCGGAGGACCACTTGCATGTGCATGATATGAGCCTTTGTGCAAAATGGTGTGCCAAGTGTCATCAGGAAGCAACTTGGTATATGATGCTGTGGAATCAACAAATAATATAAAAGTAGCTTGATACTTCTATTAAAAGGAAAGTGAGCAGCGCATTGGCTGGCTATATTCAGGAGCTAGGTAAGAATTCAGACAACGCACCAGCCAAAAGGATGTAACACTTAAGAATGTGATCCCAGAAGATGAGGCCAATGGCCCAGAAAAGAAGGCTAATAATCAGTTCCAGTTATCTAGCATAACCTACAGTGTCCAAAAAAGACCAGCCGTTAGGACCATATATGATGTTTCATTTCTAATAAAGTACACAAAGACAAATATATACCTAAATGATGTTTAAAATAGCAGTCAATGATTGTACTTGGTCTCAAAAGCTGGAATCATCCATATAGCCATGTTAAAAAGGAAAGACATCTGGGAGTAATAATAATAATAATAACATAATTTAGACCAATATCAAAGTCTCTCCATTACTATCAAGCATTACTATAGAAGAGCCTGTTTGCAAGAAAGCAGACCACATAGAACACTTACGAGCTAACTTGTATCAGAATTTGTATATCAAATTGTTTTAATGCCAAACAAACATCTCTTTTCTGGGCATGCTCTCCCTTTATCAGCCGGATATCTATAAACAATATACCAGACAAACTGTCATGTAATCACAGGAAACAATATCCAGTTCGTTCTTTCCCACCACTAACCCCCTTCTCATCTGGCCCAACACTTAATCCCCCCCTGCTTATCTGTCCCACCACTGTAACCCCCTGCTCATCTGTCCCACCACTGTAACCCCCTGCTCATCTGTCCCACCACTGTAACCCCCTGCTCATCTGACCCACCACTGTAACCCCCTGCTCATCTGTCCCACCACTGTAACCCCCTGCTCATCTGCTCCATCACTGTACCCCCCTGCTTTTCTGTCCCACTGCTGAACCCCCTTCTCATCCCTCCCACCACTGTACCTCCTGCACATCTGCCCCACCACTGTACTCCCTTGCTCTTCTGTCCCACTACTGTAACCCCCTGCTCATCTGCCCCATCAATGTACCCCTTTTCTCATCTGCCCCACCACTGTACCTCCCTGCACATCTGCTCCACCGCCGTATCGCCATGCTTTTCTGTCTCCCTACTGAAGCACCTGCTCATCTTCCACACCACTGTAACCCGCTTTCTCATCTGCACCGTCATTGTACTTCCTGCACATCTGTCTCACCTCTGTTCCCCCTGCTCTCCTGCCCCACCGCTGTTCCCCCTGCTCTCCTTCCCAACCACGGTAACCCCCTGCTCATCTGCCCCACCAATACACCTCCTTTCACATCTGCCCCACTGCTCTACCCCCCTGCTCATCTGCCCCATCACTGTACCCCCCTGCTCTTCTGCACCACTGCTGAAACCCCCTTCTTAGCTCTTCCACCACTGTACCTCCCTGCACATCTGCCCCAACACGGGAACCCTCCTGCTCTTCTGTTCCACTTCTGAACCCCTCCTGCTCATTTTCCCCACCGCTGTACCCTCCTGCTCATCTGCTCCACCGCTGTACCCTCTTCTCATCTATGATATTTGTGATATGCAGTGTGGTGAACGGAAGCAAAGATGAGATCTACCTGTCCTGGCACACTCATTATGCTGATCCACCTCTCGCATCCAGCCCACGTGCTTGTATGTGATGTCACATACAAGCATCTAGAATGGATACACAATGATGAGCTCCGGTCAGGGGCATTTTCTGAAAGCAGTGGGCCTGTGTGCAGTATCATAAGTTGGGCAGCTGAGAAAAAATGGTTGTGATTTTCATTGCGCTTAATACTGACTGTCACTGTGGCTCAAAGGGACACAGAGTGCAGACGGTTCAGTAGTAAGTGACACAAAGGTTCAGGAATAATTTCAACAAAGTTCCCAGAAGCTCAACAGCAATTCCACAAATTTTACCAATCTTCTTTCTGAGATTGGTAGTGGCAACCAAGCAAGTCATCTTCCTCCAGATGGTGGACGGGGCTCGCAGGACTGTGATTGGCTTTAACAGTGGCCAAGACACTCCTCCTCCTCCTGGAAACAGGGACCGCCCCCTCCCAGAACTTCACCCAATCTCTTCCCCATCACAAAATATGACGATCGCAGCTACAGCAAAGTTAGAGAACCAAACAATGTTTCCCATCTTTTACAATGTGTGGGGGCATAGTGCCTCCCCCTCAGTGCAGGTTCGGTGTGGGGAACTCTGAAATTGGAATGCATTAGTGTCTCACTGACACTTCCCTGCGCTGCTATGCTGATGGGGAGGGAGTCGAGTGCCAGCAAAAGAGGCTTGGTGTATCGCTTGTGGTACCAGTGCTGGGGGTTGCCTACCCCTGAGATAGACCAAAAAAAAACTTCCATATGCTACAATTGAATTCTAACCTATTACAAACTGCAAAGAAGGGTCATGAGGCCTTATACAGTAATTAGGCCTAAAGATCACCGTTAGGGATAAACAAAAGGCCAGACATAGGTCTAGCCAGGTTTCATACAATGCTGTGTGAAAACAGTAAGTTTGGGCGATGGGGGTCCAGAGGCCTGTCTCCATAAAAGTTGACATCATGCACCTATTGGGAACCCCGTCCTATGTTTTCTAGGGGTGCCCTGCAATGCCCCTGTATGAGCTAACAGGAAAATAAAAGAAAAAGAAGGGGGCATGGCCTGCGGCTGAGGTGAATGGGTGCACACTAGCTGAGCTCCGGAAAAACGGGTCTCCCTATAGCGGCTAATGGTGACCCAAAGCATATCTGAGGGTAACAAAAGTAGCTGGAAGGTAGTTGGGAATAATACCCCACAAATGCAGAAGTGTAAGCCGCGGGATAAACCCCGCAAATTAGGCAAATTCTGTAGCCCAGCCGGGTCTCTCAGGCATGATAATAGCACCTGTCCCTCCTCTCACACACACACAAGCAGGCAGGCAGCCCACTCTGAGGAGAAAGGGAGAGGACAGATGCAGCCACAGCAGCAGCACCAGGATACAGACTACTCTTAGTCTGATGTCTCCAGTCCTGTGAGACAGAAAAGAAGGCTGTTTGTGCCACAGGCACAAGTAAGTGAAACTCCCATTGATTGTGACCCTGTACTTCCTAGTAACCCTTATGAGGAAAAACTACCAGCCTTTCCAACCATAGGCACAGCGGTTTTAGACACAGACATGAAAGAAATATTAGTCACTGAGGGGAGCACTGCAATATGACATGAGAACCTTTATGCAAACATCTAGAAAAGAAATAGACAGTTTAGGAGAAAAAGTGAATTATATGGAGAATAAAATGAGAGTTTACTGAGGCACATAACGAACTAGTGGATGATCATTTTGCACTAGAAGAGGAACTTCTACAACTGAAAGTTAAAATGGCAGACCTCGACGATAGGTCGAGAAGGAATAACATCAAATTCAGGGGTATTCCTGAAGAAATAGTGATTGACCGAGCACATAGGCTGCGGAAACCACCACACATATCCGAACAACTGCCAAGGGATGTGATCACCGAAATTCACTTCTTTCATGTGAAAGATTCGCTGATGCATTTTGCGAAATTGCGCTCAACGCTTCCAGACTCTTATGCAGGGATAATCTTGTACTCTGTCCCAAGTGACCATCCAAGCTTGCAAAAACCTAAACCCCATCATTAAAATATTACGCAACCACAAAATAATATACAAATGGGGGTTTCCCACCAAACTGATCATAGAGCGAAACAATACATCCCACTCAATCCATATGACCGAACAAGGCCTGAAAATGCTGCAAGCATGGAATCTACTTCCGCAGGATGAACTTGTCGACGCTTACAAAAACCCACCGGTGAAAATTGATACCCACTGGAATACAAGTTGAGGATAAATTTAATTCTTTAAGAAAGTTCTAGATTTCCTTTACTCTTTCATCATAAGAATTTACAGCTCACCTCAAGATTGCATTAATCATGGTTGATCTTTGTTCTTCAGCTTTCAGCTACCCCCCCCACATCGATAGTGCAAGTTGCAATGCACACAAGAGTTGTGAGGCAACTCTTCACTTCTTATAAGTTTAATTCTGTTCTAGACCCCTAGTCTAATCTTTTCGAAGAGACCTTATTGTCTTTCTCCCTCTTCGGAAGTCACACTGTTGTAGAAGCTACCACAATCACAATGGCTCTACTATGTACAAGATCTGTACTGTATCTACGCAAATTCTACCCTCAACCTGGCGAGTCTTTAAAATTTTGTAATTTAATGTAAAAGGCCTCAATAACCCCTTCAAAGGGAAAACTATATGGAATGATTCTTTAAATTTGGCAGTGATATTATTTGCCTACAGGAGACGCACTTTGCAAGAGACAATCCCCCTAAATTCTCCCATCATAAATTTGCGCACATATTCTTTTCGAACAATCGGAAGAAGAAAAAAGGTGTTGTCACGATCATTAGAGACTCAACTAGACCAGAAAAGGTTGCCCCTTATCGCCTATCATTTTTTCATTAATAATCGAACCCCTTGCGGAAACTGTCAGAACCAATTCTAAAATTAGTGGTATTAAAATTGGACAAATAGAACATAAACTGTGACTATTCGTGGGTGACATCATATTGACACTTTCGTCTCCTGTTACCTCTCTGAGCAAAGTCAAGAATACTTTAGAGGCCTTTGGAATAGTATCCTATTATAAAATAAATCCTAGTAAATGTTACGCCTTGCCAATGAATATTCCACCAGATCAAGTTAACGATTTGTGTCAAAACTATATGTATATCTGGGATAAGCCATCTATCTCATATTTAGGGATCCAACTCACTTATCCCAGTAAGAAGCTGTATGAGGTCAATTACACTATTTTGCTAAAACAAATCACTCAAGACCTCCAATTCATCCAAAAAAATTATTTATCCTGGATCGGTAGAATATCGGCATTCAAGATGAAAACACTACCAAAAATGTTATATTACTTCCGATCCCTTCCAATTCCATTACCGCTAAAGTTTTTTGGCCAAGTCAACTTAAAACTAAATAACTTGATCTGGGAAGGAAAAAAACCTAGGGTTGCATTCTCGATTATGACCTTGACGAAAGCGAAAGGTGGCATGAATCTTCCTGATGTTCGCGTATACTACTATGCATCATTACTTAATCAGATGAAGCATTGGTTTACTTATTCAAATGATAAGTTATGGTTAAATATTGAACATGAATTAGTTAAAGGTAATGATCTATGTTCTTTAGCTTTCGCTATTATTATGTACTCCCTAAAGTGAATATACCTAATTACCTAGCACTTAAAGCTACCTTATCAGCCTGGAAGTTTATTTTAACCAAATTGCAACCTATAAATGACCCAGTCCAGGTTCCATTACCAATACGAACTATTGCATTTTGCAAAGCAAGGCTTAATGTGACTCCCTGGATTAAAAAGGAATACATTTTTTTTCATCACCTTTTTCATGCCAGATGCTCAAAAGACCCATTTCTCGGGTAAGCTTAATTCCAAACCACACCTTAAGAAGTTTAATCCTAATAGGACCATGGAGATTCCAAAGGTGATCTGGAATTTCTTCACCTCTAGCGAAATCAATAATAAAAGCGGCATATCACTATTTTATAAACTCATCTCCTCCTTTTCCCCAAATACCAAGACTTCTAATATGCTTAAATGGGAGAGTGATCTTTCCCAATCATTTTCATGGGAAACATGGTACAAAGCCATAAGAATTAATAACTCAGCATCCTCCTGCATGGAACACTAGGAAAACTCCCAAAAAATACAAAATCGTTGGTATTTAACACCATACAGACTTCCCAAAATGTTTCCATCTTCGTCCTCCCTATGTTGGAGATGTACAGGTCCTTCTCAAAAAATTAGCATATTGTGATAAAGTTCATTATTTTCTGTAATGTACTGATAAACATTAGAATTTCATATATTTTAGATTCATTACACACAACTGAAGTAGTTCAAGCCTTTTCTTGTTTTAATATTGATGATTTTGGCATACAGCTCATGAAAACCCCAAATTCCCATCTCAAAAAATTAGCATATTTCATCCGACCAATAAAAGAAAAGTGTTTTTAATACAAAAAAAGTCAACCTTCAAATAATTATGTTCAGTTATGCACTCAATACTTGGTCGGGAATCCTTTTGCAGAAATGACTGCTTCAATGCAGCGTGGCATGGAGGCAATCAGCCTGTGGCACTGCTGAGGTGTTATGGAGGCCCAGGATGCTTCGATAGCGGCCTTAAGCTCATCCAGAGTGTTGGGTCTTGCGTCTCTCAACTTTCTCTTCCCAATATCCCACAGATTCTCTATGGGGTTCAGGTCAGGAGAGTTGGCAGGTCAATTGAGCACAGTAATACCATGGCCAGTAAACCATTTACCAGTGGTTTTGGCACTGAAATCTTCATCTCCATAAAGCTTTTCAGCAGATGGAAGCATGAAGTGCTCCAAAATCTCCTGATAGCTAGCTGCATTGACCCTGCCCTTGATAAAACACAGTGGACCAACACCAGCAGCTGACATGGCACCCCAGACCATCACTGACTGTGGGTACTTGACACTGGACTTCAGGCAGTTTGGCATTTCCCTCTCCCCAGTCTTCCTCCAGACTCTGGCACCTTGATTTCCGAATGACATGCATAATTTACTTTCATCCGAAAAAAGTACTTTGGACCACTGAGTAACAGTCCAGTGCTGCTTCTCTGTAGCCCAGGTCAGGCGCTTCTGCCGCTGTTTCTAGTTCAAAAGTGGCTTGACCTGGGGAATGCGGCACCTGTAGCCCATTTCCTGCACACGCCTGTTCACGATGGCTCTGGATGTTTCTACTCCAGACTCAGTCCACTGCTTCCGCAGGTCCTCCAAGGTCTGGAATCGGTCCTTCTCCACAATCTTCCTCAGGGTCCGGTCACCTCTTCTCGTTGTGCAGCGTTTTCTGCCACACTTTTTCCTTCCCACAGACTTCCCACTGAGGTGCCTTGATACAGCACTCTGGGAACAGCCTATTCGTTCAGAAATTTCTTTCTGTGTCTTACCCTCTTGCTTGAGGGTGTCAATGATGGCCTTCTGGACAGCAGTCAGGTCGGCAGTCTTACCCATGATTGCGGTTTTGAGTAATGAACCAGGCTGGGAGTTTTTAAAAGCCTCAGGAATCTTTTGCAGGTGTTTAGAGTTAATTAGTTGATTCAGATGATTAGGTTAATAGCTTGTTTAGGGAACCTTTTCATGATATGCTAATTTTTTGAGATAGGAATTTTGGGTTTTCATGAGCTGTATGCCAAAATCATCAATAATAAAACAAGAAAAGGCTTGAACTACTTCAGTTGTGTGTAATGAATCTAAAATATATGAAAGTCTAATGTTTATCAGTACATTACAGAAAATAATGAACTTTATCACAATATGCTAATTTTTTGAGAAGGACCTGTAACACCCAAATAGGTAATTTATTACATACATTATGGGATTGTAAAGCTTTATCCAGTTATTGGAAGTCAATTTACTCATTTACAGAAGTCTAAACCCAATCAATTATAGGACTATAGTAGCCAATATTTTCTTGGTCGCGAGACTCACCATTACCAGAAATCCACTTAAGCTCCTAACCTATCAGATGTCATACTAAAACTCAATTCTATAGCCCATTTTGAACTAATGCTAGCGCATAAAAATTATGCTATAGCTAAATTTACAAAAGTTTGGCTTGCATGGACTTTACATCCTAGAGCTTTAAATTTCCTGAAAAATAACGAGAACTACTAATATTGTGTTTCAGGTAGATCATATAACTAAGAGATTGAACTGATATGATAACTTCCTCTCCTTTTTCCTTCCTTTCCTCCTTCCCTAACGTTTAGCAACCTACCCTTGTTTACAGAATGTTCCCGTTTGGGGTAAACAAGGATTCATTTATTATTCAAGAGTAATACACTATTACCGTATATATACCCGAGTATAATCCGAGTTTTTCAGCAAATTTTTGTTGTGCTGAAAATGCCCCCCTCGGCTTATACTCGAGTCAAGCATACAGGGCCCCAAAGTTGGTTCGGAAAATGTAATTCTCTGCTGCAGAAAAGTGCTTGACATTTTCGGAACCAACTTTATGGCAACTTGGTGCTAGAAACCCCAACTATGTTGTAGTGCTAGTTCCACTGGGTTTGCACACCAAATTTGGGGTTCCTAGCACTAAGTTGCCCCAAGACATGGGGCCCCAAAATCGGTCAACTGTGTCAATCTGTAGCAATGTAATTTCGGGACCCTTTGGGTCCAGAAACCCCAAATTTTGGCTGCAGCTAGAGGGCATCTAGGAACCCCTTAACTACCAAGTTTGAAGTTCGGGGGACCTATGGCTGCAAATGGGCACAGTGAGGCATGCAAATGGACACAGTGAGGCTGCAAATGGGCATTCTTGACAGTCTTTTCCACTTACATTAGCTGCGCATTTCTCACCCTAGGCTTATACTCCAGTCAATAAGTTGTCCCAGTTTTTTTGTGGTAAAATTAGGTGCCTTGGCTTATACTCGAGTATATACGGTAGTTGTATTGTACTGCAAACAAATCATAATATATACTGGTAAGGTATTTTGGTCACTTATATAAGTCTTATATATGTGTAGGATGAAATTATTGACCCAAAACGTTGATGTACTACTTTGTTATATATCTGAAAAACCCAATAAAAATATTTGAACTAAAAGAAAAAGAAGGGGAAGGGAGGGGAATCGTACCTTTTTAGATCATTGAGGGAGGAATACTGAATAGTTGCTTTTGGATATGACACGTTGGAGTTATTGAATAACCCTATTTATACATCATATATAACAAAAAAAATCAATCATATGAGCTTATCTGACTTGATCTAAGCCTGGCAGTCATAGCAGCTGGGTGAAGGGCAGGTTGTGCTGTCACACTAGTGCAAATCTGAGTACAACTTTGGAGCGCGACTTTTATGTGACTTTACACTCTCTGGCACTCAAGTTGCAAGGAAGTCACATCAAAGTAGTGAAGGAACCTTTTCACGCTGCGACTTTAACCACTTCCTGCCCAGCCTGTAGCAAAATGATGGCCAGGCTGTGGTTTAATTGTTCTGACGTTCAGGTGCGCACGAGCGGCCTTTCTGAAAGACATCATATCAGAACAAAGGAAATCTCCATAGTGCAGTATTTCTTAAAAGTGAGTTTATTAAACAGTAGTAACTTACATTCAGGTTAAGAACAATCAGCATTAATAAGTATCAGAACCTCTGGTCTTGGCCACTAGTTCTCATGCTCACACACCCATAGATAGCATTCTACTTAGTTTGGTTGGTTCCTCTGTATTGACTCATAAGAGGAACCAAATAGTAGAAGATGAAAGAAAGAGACCATACTCTATGCTAGTATCCTGCTCCTGTAAGAAGGTCCACAGGGGCTTCTAAATATGATTACATTATCTAGGGAATAATGTACAATGAGATTGAAGGGGAACCAGTTTTGTGACCTGTCAGTCACATGACTGGTTCTCCTCCAGTCACAGAGCCTCTCACTTTTATTGCTCTCTGCTGGTTTTGAACTGCGCAATGCACATTTGTAAGGTACACTATTATTAAGTGCTGTATGACTGCAGTACATGAGCCCCTTTTTTATTCCCTTTTTTCCACACACATATTACTTGTCCTGTCTGTTGCTCTGTTGAGCATTTTCTCTCTATGTTACCAAATGTCAAGTCTTTGTGGAATATTGATCGATGATGACTCTTCAAGAAATGTCTACAAGATGGATTTAGACACTGCAACAGTTTTTGAGACATGAAGAATGTTCATAACATAATGTTAAGTGAAGGTAGATTTGTATTCCATGAAAAATTGCTTGTAGTGACTTTTTTAGAAACTTTGCTTTCTACTTTTAAACAGTTTCTTGTTTTTTTTTTTTTTTACATATAGGTTTTATTTGTAGAATGCATCACAATATTCTTTCTTTCTTTTTTTTTTATTCTTTTTATTGAGATTTTTCCAGAACATGAAAAGAAACATTTCCCATCTCTGGGGTGCATCAACATGGCACTACCCCGATGGTGAGGCCACGCAGGGCCAAAAATAAACAACAAAACACTGCTGTCTAACAGTCTGCTAACTAAGATCCCAACTTCCCTCCCCCCTCCCCCTTCCTGATCCCCCCCCCCCCTTGTCACAGCTCCATTGACTGGATGTATACTGGATGGATGTATATGTGTGTGTATATATATATATATATATATATATATATATATATATATATATATATATATATATATATATATACAGTTCGCAGCATAAATGTGTACACCCCAACAGATTTGTCAGAAAACCTTTACCTTTCAGAATCAACATTTTCTATGGGACACTATACTACAAAATACTCCCACAAATGCGGGCCATTGATTGCAACCAAGATTTGTTCATTTGCACAAAAAAGTTTTTTCCCTAACAAATTCATTCAAGACAATTTTGCAAAAATAAATACACCCCATTGAAAGTCTTAGGAGCAAAGCTAAATTTTCGACAACAAAATCCTAATTAACCACTTAAGGATCGGAAGGTTTTACCCCCTTCGTGACCAGGCCATTTTTTGCGATACGGCACTGCGTTACTCTAACTGACAATTGCGCAGGCGTGCAATGTTGTACCCAAATAAAATTGATGTCCTTTTTTCCCACAAGTAGAGCTTTCTTCTGGTCGTATTTGATCACATCTGCTTTTTTATATTTTTTGCGCTGTAAACAAAAAAAAGACTGACAATTGAAAAAAAAAAAAAAAAAAAAAACGTTTACTTTCTGCTATAATACATATCCAAAAAAATATATAAAAAACAAATTTATTCATCAGTTTAGGCCTATGTATATTCTGCTAAATATATTTGGTAAAAAAAATTGCAATAAGCGTATATTGATTGGTTTGCGCAAAAGTTATAGTGTCAACAAAATAGGGGATAGATTTATGGCATTTTCCTTATTTTTTTTTTTTTTTTTTTTTACTAGTAATGGTGGGGATCAGCAATTTTTAGCAGGACTGCGACATTGTGGAGGACAGATCAGACACTTTTGACTTTATTTGACGTCAGGAAAAGTCCTGCCAGAAGCTTCTTTGGAGCGGTGTGTTTAACCCTTTCTTGGCCGCTAACGGGGGTACAAGCGCCCCGCTATCAGTCGAAATGCGCCCCAAATCCGACGGTAAAATGCCGCCAAAAATAGCGGCGTTTTACCGCCGACGCTATGGGCGGTGTGGTGTGAAAGGGGTCTTAACAAAGAAAACCCCTTCCCATTTCATACTGTCAGCAATGGCACCACCTGGAAGAGAAATGTCACAAGGCCTGAGAAAGACCAGAAAGGTGAAGGCTACAAGAAGATCAGCAAAGCTTTACTTATCAGTCAGAATACTGTAGCAAACGTAATACAAAAATTTAACAAAGATGGAGCTGTAACCATCTCACAGAGACGTCCAGGCTGAAGTTAAAGTGATTGTAAAGTTTTGTTTTTTCTTTTCTATTAAAATAACAAACATGTTATACTTACCTGCTCTGTGAAGTGGTTTTGCACAGAGCAGCCCGTATCCTCCTCCTTTCTGGTCCCTGGCTGGAGCTCCTGGCCCCTCCCTCCTGCTGAGTGCCCCCACAGCAAGCAGCTTGCTATGGGGGCACCCGAGCTGAGCTGCAGTTCAGTGTATTCCCTCTCTCGCCTGATTGGCCAACTGCCTTTGATTGACAGCAGCGGGAGCCAATGGCGCCGCTGCTGTGTCTCCGCCAATTAGGAGGGAGAGTCCCAGGTGGCTGAGGCACTCGTGGACATCGCTGGATAGAGAGAGGGCTCAGGTAAGTAATGAGGGGGCTGCTGCACACAGAAGGTTTTTTATCTTGATGCATAAAATGCAATAAGATAGAAAACCTTATGCCTTTACAACCACTTTAACACCTAAACAGGGGCATCTTCTGATGAGAAGGATTGAAGAAGATTGTCATGCAAGTTCACTGCAGTTAGCTAAAGAAAGAGAAAGCCAAACTTGGGTGATTGTTTGTTTCCCATGACACAATATGCAGAGGAATGGCATGCATGGGTGTCCTCCACTAAGGAAGCCTCCACTAAAGCCTATGCACAAAAAGCTGGCCTAGAATTTCCAGAACCCATGCTGAAAAAGAAGACTACTGGGACTCTGTACTCTGGAGTGATGAGATCAAGATCAATGTTTTTGGAACTGATGGCTTCAAAACTATATGGAAGTGCAAAGGTGAGGATTACAAAGAAAAATGCATGGTGCCTACAGTGAAACATTGTGGTGGGAGTGTCCTTCTGTGGGGCTGTATGAGTGCTGCTGGTGTCGGGGAGCTGCATTTCATTGATGGTATAATGAATTCACAGATGTACTGCTCTATATTGAAAGAGAAGATGCTACCATAACTCCATGCCCTTGACAATGATCCATAACACACATTTAAGGCCACTGTTGCATATCTGCAGAAGAACGGTGAAAGTGGTTCAGCGGCCAAGTATGTCTCCTGATCTGAACCCAATTGAACACCTATGGGGAAGAGACAAGTTGAGCATTACTCTTCATCCAGCATCCAGGCTCTAAAAGAGGTCATTCTTGAAGAATGGCAAAAGATAGATGTTGCAACATGTCACCAACTTGTTTATTCCATACCTAGAAGACCTGGTGCTGTCCTTGCAAATCATGGAGGTCATACAAAATACTAGATGTAGTAGTTTTTGTTGTGAGGTGTATTCATTTTTCCATCAACTATTTTGAGTAAAACTGAAGATTTTTTAAGTTATATTATTAACCTAACTTTCATGTAATGAGCTAAACAAATGTTCTATAAAGCACAGTTTTGTCAAAATGTGGGAAATTTTTCTTGTGTTCATTGGGATATTGATTACAATCTTACTTTTCAAAAGGAGTGTACTCATTTATACTGAGCACTGTATGTCCAAGTTGGGGTAATTGTTTAACCTGTGGACAAGGAGATTAAATCTCCTGTCCTTGTGATACTTAGTAATATTAATACTTTATATATTTTACTGTATATTATGTGGTTATGTGTTTAAACTGAAATATTAGAAACATCCACCATATTATATATCAAATTTACAGAATATCTATTCATATCTGTAAGCAACTGAAAGTGTCTGTTTTCAGTTCATGGTGAGTTTAATATCTATTTAGATGTAACAGGCTTGTTTTTTTACCTGTGAATGTTATATTGCTTTAGGGGACTCTACAGATAGTTACTAGATCAGTCTGTTCTACTTCTCCTATCCAAGGAAAGCCAGTTGCCCTAGGCATTGCAGCTGATGACTGGTGAAATTCACAGTGTTATGTTATAATGTATATTGTATGTGCTACTTCTGAAATTATTTATGTGCAAGTGCTGCCCAGGTCTTCCAATCCAGTCACATAAATAGAGCAATATCCAGTACTCGGAGTGTATTCAGTAAAGCAGGCTGGTTTCACATGGACATTCCGTTTTTTTGTTCAGTTCAGTCACGTTTTTCTTTTTTGTAAACAAAACTGAGCAAAAACGGATACTGATGTAAATTTTTCTTTTTCAAATATTTTATTGATTATAGCACGGTACAATAAAAGTATTACACCAATAACATTTGTGGTGAAACAATGAGTATAAGCACATGTAACGCGGATTCTCAAGTACAAAATAATTGGCAAGTTATATCCTTTAGAACTGTTTGGCGATATAATATACATTCTAATGGTTATATTCCAGGCTTTGAATTTCAGCACTTGCAAACAGTGGAAGGTAAAAAGTAAAACAGTTTAACGTAATCGTAAAACAAGGGTATGAACAGGACGTAGTTGTCATTGGGGTGGTAGAATAGATTACTGTGGGATAGTGGGGGAGATCTTCAAACATTTCCAGGGCCAAGTTTCGGCAATGTGGCTTTGCGTTTTCTGGGGGGAGGATCAGTGATCCAAACTATCCCCTTTGCAAGTAGGTCATTAAACAAAGTATCAGTAGCATCTGCATTTCTAGATTTTTAGTTTAGGGGACCTGAATGGTCATTAATAGTGTGAAGAGTGAGAGCAGGGATGTAAACCTTTACATCCGTTTTCATATCCGCTGACATCAGTTTAAAAAAAATAAATGAGAGAGAGAGAGAGAGAGAGAGAGAGAGAGACTGTTTTTGACAATTCCTTTATTAATAGCTCTGTCTTCTCCTCCACCGTCTCTTCCTACTGCCATCTTCTCCTGCCATCTCGCCCGGTGCCTTCTCTCCCGCTGCTGTCTTCTCCTTCTACTGCCGTCGTCCGCCAATGCCTTCTCTCCCACCGCCGCCGCCTTCTTCTTCGCCACCGTTTACTCGCTAAAAAAAATTAAAAAGCTGCTGTTTTTCTGTTGCCGTCTTCCTCCGTTGTGTTGTCGTCCGTTGTCTGGCATCTTTTATATAGCCATCTAATGACGTCACCCAGAGAGCCCTTCCTTGTGACAGCACAGGGGGCGGGCTCTCCAGCACCCCCTCCATGTTGAGGGCATGCGGCCTGGTATGGTTCAGGAGGGGGGCGCTCGCTCGTCCCCTCCCTTTCTGCCTTTCTTCCCATACCTGCCGGGCTGCATGCTCAGTTAAGGGTCTGGTATGGATTTTGGGGGCGACCCCACGCCATTTTAAAAAACAATTTTGGCATGGGGGGTCCCCTCCAAATCCATACTAGACCCGAAGGGCCTGGAATGCAATTTTTTTTTCGCTGACAGCTGATGACTCATCAGCTATTAAGGACGTGGCGGCCGACTTCCTGGCCCCCTCTTTAGCAACCAGCTATATGCAGTGTGTTTAATGAGGGGGAAAAAAAAGGGGGTTTAAAAACGGATGTAAGCGAAGCTAACATCCCTATTTTTTCATGGATGAAAAACGGTTTCCTTTCGGCATAAAAAACGAAGCTTAGCGAAGATGGATGTCAGCGGATGATCATCCGCTATCATGTTGAGGGCATGCGGCCTGGTATGGTTCAGGAGGGGGGCGCTCGCTCGTCCCCTCCCTTTCTGCCTTTCTTCCCATACCTGCCGGGCTGCATGCTCAGTTAAGGGTCTGGTATGGATTTTGGGGGTGACCCCACGCCATTTTAAAAAACAATTTTGGCATGGGGGGGTCCGCTAACGTCTGCTATCCCATAGAGATCATAGAGATACATGTATATCCGGTTTTCATCCTTCAACGGATGGATGAAAAACGAACATACGGAACGGCCGTGTGAAAGGGGCCTGAATGGCGATGTTTATATGTAGTAATACTATTTAACAATACTTGTAGATATGAGTGAAACTTAAAAGCTGATTTGTTGCTATAGATCACTACAATATTATTATTATTATTCTTTGCTCTGCTTTCCTGAATAAGCCAGAAGATAAGTTAATGTAACCGTGTCAGACTCAGAAAAATAAGCAGTATGAGAATATTACCCAATATAACCAATATCATGCCTCGATTTTTATAGCAAATGTCACTGACTTTTATGAATCGGTCCAATTGTCATTCTTTATAGCAGATAATTGAAGTAAACAATTACTATAGGCAGCGATGCTAAAGTTTTAGTCCTCTTATTTTCATGTCTTGACCACACAGAACAATTATTCTATTTATATACTTTCTTTAAAGGTAAAATACAACATTCATACAGATCTACTGTACTGCAAATGTTCAAATTAAAGCAGATATAAACTTTTTGATGCATGGCAAAAAATAAAGCTGATCTTTCCCAATTCTGGCACCAACAAGTCATTACATACAATGCAGTTCAGCATAGCATGGGCTCTTTGTATTGACTTGCTCCAAGGTGCAAGGAAAGGACTTGTAAGATTTGTGCAGATGCTGACACAGCATTGAAAATAAGAAAAACAAAGTCCACATATCCTGATATTTTACTGGTTATTTTTAAATCCGTTCTACATTTATAGCATACACTTTGTATAAATCTGCCATCTGTCCCAAATTTCAAAGGAAATTGCAGGTTTTAAAGGTATGGCTGCTGACATTTATGTCTCGGTGAATATCTGTTCAGCAAAATGAACCATCTGTACATCACACCTCAGTAGTTCTCTACATTAAATGTCATTGTCATTATACATTTTATTCTCTGAGTTTTATGCTGTGTTATTGTATAAAAAAAGCACCCCACGGGGATGGGGGTTATTGTGTACTTAGAGATACTGGAGGGCCATGATAGCTGTCATAGCTAAACTCATTTGGGCCTCTAATGAAAACTGCATACCATGGCCCCACAGCATCTCACTATTTTTATTATACTTGATTTATTATAAAATGATATCTAGGCTCAAACATAATTATAGTGTGGCACTTATATGTACTGCAACATTAAAAACAATGCAGCCACCATATCTAAGCTGCAATATACAGTACCTTTAAAAAAGTATTCATACCCCTTGAAATTTTCTACATTTTGTCATGTTACAACCAAAAACATAAATTTATTTTATTGGGATTTTATGTGATAGGCCAACACAAAGTGGCACATAATTGTGAAGTGGAAGGAAAATGATAAATAGTTTTCAGAATGTTTTATAAGTAAATATGTGAAGTGTAGTGTGCATTTGTATTCAGCCCCCCTAAGTGACTACTTTTGTAGAACCACCTTTTGCTGCAATTACAGCCTCAAGTCTTTTTGGGGATGTCTCTACCAGCTTTGCACATCTAGAGTGACATTTTTGCCCATTCTTCTTTGCAAAATAGCTCAAGCGCTGTCAGATTGGATGTAAGGCATCTGCAAACAGCAATTTTCAAGTCTTGCCACAGATTCTCAATTGGTTTTAGGTCTGGACTTTGACTAGGCCATTCTTACACATGAATATGCTTTGATCCAGGGGTGTCCAAACTTTTTTCTAAGAGGGCCAGATTTGATGAAGTGAACATGCGTGAGGGCCAACCATTTTTGCCTTTCTTTGAACCATTAAAATTAAATTAAATGAAAATTAACTATTTTATGCAAAATTTATTGCAAACTGCATACTTTTCATTTTGACACATGGATCACAAATCTAAGCAGGTGTTAAATCACTCTGTCTTTAATATCTGAAGGCCTATATCAGGAAAATTGTAAAGTATATTACATATTATTGGTGTAGGAGGCATGTTGTAATGCAATTTCTCCTTTTGGCCACAAGATGGAGACAGAGATGCTGATTGGTCCTTCCAGAAAAACTCAGAGACACAGAGCATACTGGGAAAAAGGGGAGTTTCAGGAAGTTCTGAGGGGATGGAAGAGAGGGAAGTACTGAGGTAAAAGAGTTCTGACAGGAGACAGAGGAGAGGAGATTGCTTAAAAGAGAGGGAGATACCAAGGCTCAAAAAGTCCTTTGCTTGGACACAGTGAAACCTAACAGTGAGGAGAGCAGTGTGTGAGGTGAAGGAACTGAGGTGCCAGAGTGAGGAAAGACGCACGCTGACACCAGGGACTTTGTGCCCCAACAGAGAAGGAGGGATATCCCGAAGTCTGGGAAAAAGGAGAGATGTGAGAAAAACGCTGTGAGGGATTTTTGGAGCTGAGGGGAGAGAGAGACACTGACACAAGAGAGTGTGTGACCTATTAAGGAGGGAGAGCTGTCGGAGGAGAGCGGGCTGAGGTACCAGCATCAGGCTAAAGGAGAGCGAGACACACACTGACACCAGAGAGTGTGTGACCTATTATAGAAAGAGGAAAGATTTTTTGGTGATCTGGTTCCCAACCCAGAGGACCAAAAGAAAGGGGGAGCTATTGGACTATTGCGGTACTTGGTGCGATAAGTTAGGTCACAATGTGAGGCAGGTATAAAAGTTTTATATCAATTTATTACAGAACAGACAAAAAGCAAAATCTAAACACAACATATATACTAAAAACCGTACATATAGTGGATGATTTCAACATTTCATTTTGACTAGTTTCGCCACATAGTGGCTTGTTCAAAACGTGTATACATCTGAAAAACAAATTCACAGATATATCATATATCACAGTACATCATAAAACATATACAAGGAAGCATCGTGGATGCATGGGAGAGGAGTTCACTTATGTACATAGAGCTCTTACCCAACTTAAGCATGGTCAGGCTGTAGTGAGCACACCCAGGCACAGTCTCACCCGGCGATTGGGGGGGAGAGCAGAATATAGACCAAACACCGAAGGTACGATCTATCAAGGAAATGGTATTGGTGATGAGAAGATAGCTCATATAATTGTACATGTGTGGTGCATCAGCACCCCCACAACAGATCGAGTTAGGGAAGTATATTCAGATGCCCCAAGGAACCCCGAAAATTACCAGTGTAATAGTTATCATTAATTATCTAATGTAGTGACGGGTTCATATAGCGTACTATAGTAGAGCTCCATAGGTGAGAGTGAAGATGGGGGAAACCCAACAAATATATTATATTAAAGTGGAGCCCTATAGATGGCGCCAAGCACCAATTAAGATATAGGGCCCTGTAGATAGAACCCGATTAAGAGATAGCAGTGTAGGAAAGGTGAATGAACAAAAATAGTGCATGGGTGTAGACATGTTACATATCAAAGGATAACGCGGATGACCGCATCAGAAATGGCTAGTGATAAGGGAAATGGTGATAGGGAAATAAGGGTAGCACGTTAGTACATGACACCTTTAATAACAAAGGTTTAAGGACATAAACCGTGCAAAATCATATTAGGTGAATAGAAAGGCCGGGTGAGGATATCTGTAAGGAGAACCTTCTAACAGGCCGGCAGCCAAGAAGCAAGCGACAACAGAAGCAACCGCAGGAATCCAAAAACACCAAAAACAAACAGTGATCGTAGTGTGCAATGAAGTAGAGTGCAATGAAGTGGAAAAAAGAGGTATCCATAAGATAGCCAGTGAACAAATCCAGATATAAGTGAGGTGTCAGAGAATGGGGGTTACATACCAATTGTGCCTTGATAGCGTAAAATGGACTGGAGGCGCCAGGCAGATAACGATGTGATATATTGGTGGTTTAAATGATATATGTAATCCAGAGACAGGTTGTAATGGCTGTATTGTAAGCCAAAAACCTAAGAGTAAATAACTAGTCACTCGGTAGAATATACCACTCCAGGGCATAGATATAAATGACCTGGGTAAAAGGGGTAATTGTTATGAGTGAAAGTTGTGGGACAACATCAGGTAAGCTTAAGATAAAGTCTGCATCGAGAGAGGCAAAGGTGACTTACCACCACACATCAGAAGTTGCGAGTGCCTTCCAGTCCAGGGGTGCCTGGTCGTTTGACGGATCCTGTCCGTCTGAAATACTCTCCCCCAACGCCACGCCGGCCAGCCGTTGCCGGCGTGCCGCGTCATGGGGTCACAGGTCCCACAGGGCGCGCGCACACGGACCACGCACGCGCATGCGCGCCAAGGCCACGCATCTGCGCATGCGCCCCCTGCGTGATCGCGCGCCTGCTCACAAGCCCAAAAGACCCGGCATTGGCTAGGTCAAGGCAAGTACAAGGGGAAAACGGGGAGATCCACCCAGAGAAACCATAGGCGGGGACTCCCCGTCCCCCAGGGAACTGACCAATCGCCGAGGGGGACAAGCCCGGTGTCCCCCACAGCCTAACATGCCAAAAGAGGGTGTATTAAGAGGTCAGAAATAAGTCAGTACATGAGATACATATGTGATTAGCACAATAGCGAATTGTATACAAACATATTATAAAAGAATAAACATTTAGACAATAATAATGAACAATGTGTAATACAGAACACTAAATCCAGGCTGTAGACTCATGGATGGATCAAGGTATATTCTAAACACATATGCCATATGCAAATGTGAATTTTTCAAAGGAGTTTTTTGTTTTTGGTTTTCTATATCAAGAAACTTTATCTAAGGATCTCCGACCCATGCAGTCGGTGTGTTGATAAAGTGGGAGAGACGGTGTGGAGGTTCAGGCAGGGAGTGTGTCACAGAAATGGCCTGAAGGAGTTCACCTCGTTCAGGCCTGGTGGCAGCATAGCATCTAATCTCTCGATCCAAAGGGATTCTTTTTGTAAAAGCATTTTGTCTCTATTACCGCCCGAATATCTGTGGGTATCACCTCCAGAGCCATAAATCTGACCGCCTGTAGATCAAACTTATGGTAAAGTCCAATATGGCGACCAATGGTGGTCAGTTTGCCATTGGTAGAGTGGTAAACGTGATCTCCCACTCGCTGTCTGAACTCCCTGACCGTCTTTCCTACATAAAACGCATTGCATTTACATAGCATGAGATATATGATGCCAGTTGTATCACAAGTCGCCGAAAAATGCGGTGTAAACATTTCCCCATTAGGAAGCCTACACTTGGCGCTACATGGAATCCAGGGGCACAAGAGGCACCGGCCACAAGGGGCAGTGCCACAGGTGCTCCCGGTAGTTCTGATGTCTGATGTGTAGTGGCTCTTAAGCCCCATACACGCGCGCGGATTATCCGAGGACCAGGTCCATCAGACCATGTCCGTCATACTTTGATGTTGGTTTTGCGTACACACGGTCGGACAAAGTTGTCGGAAAATCCGATCATTCTGAACGTGGTGACGTTTGTTACCTACGACGGGACTACGTAGAGGCTAGTAGCCAATAGCTTTGGTCTTGTAATGTGATCTGAGCATGCGTAGCACTTTGTCCGGTCGGAATTCGCTACACACGATCGGATTTGGTGTGATCGGACTTTGTTGTCAAAAAATCTATCCAGCAGGAGATAGGACTTTGTCCGTCAGACAATCTGATGGAAACTGTCCGATGGTGCCTACACACGGTCTGATTTTCCGACAACATTGTAGGATAGGACAGAATCCATCGGAAAATCCTACCGTGTGTATGGGGCTTTAGTGAGGCGGTCTCTCAGAGAGCGAGCTCTCCGGAACACAACCTCCGGTTGCTCACGCACATAATTGGTTAATATGTGGTGACTAGTGAGTAGATGCCAATGTTTGGCTATTAACTTTTTGAATACATCCTGGTGCGCCGAGTATTGTGTGATGATTTTCACAGTGTTAGGTCTGGGGATACGTGGGCTAGGATACAGCAGTGCGTTCCTACTGCGACTATTCGCTTTGTTGAATGCTTTTCTTAAATTAGTCTTGGTATAGCTTCTAAGTAAGAGGCGTTCCTTAAGGGCATAAGATTGTTTAAAAAAGTCATCATCTAGTGCACAGTTCCGGCGCAGTCACAAATACTGCGCATAAGGGATACTGTGCACTAGAGATTTAGGGTGGGCGCTAGAGGCGTGTAGTAATGTGTTCCCAGCTGTTGGTTTACGGCATAGATCAGTACCGAGGGAACCGTCGGGTCTGATCCCAATTAAAACGTCAAGAAATGGAATCTGCGTTTTATCCATAGAGACGGTAAAGCGCAGATTCATGGAGTTTATGTTAATGGCTTGTATAAACATGGTTAGCAAAGATTGTGGTCCAGTCCAGACTATAAAGAGGTCATCTATGAACCTGTACCAACATAAAATGTGTTCCAGGTACATAGAGTAAACTTCGTCAGAGAAGATCTGTTTTTCCCACGCGCCTAGATACAAATTCGCATAGGATGGAGCACAGAAAGTGCCCATGGCCACACCCTGGATTTGCAAAAAGTGTTGTTCATCTCCAAACACAAATACATTGCGCCTGAGGATGAACATAAGTAATTGAAGGATAAATTCGTTAAGAGGCCAGGAGGCCTCCTCCTGCTCCATCAGGAACGTCCTGCCCATCGCGACTCCTCCCTCGTGGGGGATGCTTGAATATAGAGCCTCCACATCGATAGCCACGAGAAGGGAGTCGGGAGGAACCAGGACATCCTTGATGTGCCTGAGGAGGTCCGAGGTGTCCCGAATGTGAGAGGGTAAATTAGACACATGGGGGAGTAGAAAACTATCGACAAATTTGCTTATGTTGTCTGTGAGTGACCCAATGCCCGAGCCAATGGGTTTCCCGGGGGGGTTAAGTAGGTGTTTGTGAGTCTCGGGCAATGCATAGAATGTCGGGGTACGTGGATGTTTAGGAAGGAGATAATTGAGGGTATCTTTGTCAATTAAATCCTGCCAAAAAGCGCCAGTACAGAGCTCACTCAATTCATTGGAGAACAACAGCAGGCAATTGGGTGAGATAGGTTGGTACCACATGGTGTTTTTCAGTATGTTCTAGCACATACTTTGATATTGTTCATGTGACATTAGCACTATGTTCCCCCCTTTGTCGGAGGGTTTGATGACAATGTCATCCCTTCGCTGGAGGTTTTTAAGAGCCCGTTGTTGGGACGATGATAAGTTAGGTATAAATTCCTGCCAAGCTTGGTTTTTGAGTTCCTTGATACACTGATAAAGGAAGGCCCAGATGGCCGGACATGTATTGAGATCGGGGAATTTTTGGGGATTTAACTATAAATTTTCTATTTATAGGTGTAATTAATCTCACGGAGGTGGATGTAGATACCCCTGGAGTAACCTCTGCTTGACCACCCTCTATGTCTGATGTGTCATGAGTGGTGCTCTCATCATAGAGCAACATTAAATCGCGTAAAGCGCGAAACTCCTCCATAGTGAAGGATCTGGTTCAAAGTTTGGCGGTTAGTGTCGAACATGTATTAAAACGTTAGGTTTCTTGCGAAGAGGTAAAGGTCCTTAACGTTTAAATACATGTTCGACACTAACCGCCAAACTTTGAACTTAGAACGGGAACTTACGGAACGTACCAGATCCTTCACTATGGAGGAGTTTCGCGCTTTACGCGATTAAATGTTGCTCTATGATGAGAGCACCACTCATGCCACATCAGACATAGAGGGTGGTCAAGCAGAGGTTACTCCAGGGGTATTGCATTTTCGGCGACTTGTGATACAACTGGCATCATATATCTCATGCTATGTAAATGCAATGCGTTTTATGTAGGAAAGACGGTCAGGGAGTTCAGACAGCGAGTGGGAGATCACGTTTACCACTCTACCAATGGCAAACTGACCACCATTGGTCGCCATATTGGACTTTACCATAAGTTTGATCTACAGGCGGTCAGATTTATGGCTCTGGAGGTGATACCCCCAGATATTCGGGGCGGTAATAGAGACAAAAAACTCCTTTGAAAAATTCACATTTGCATATGGCATATGTGTTTAGAATATACCTTGATCCATCCATGAGTCTACAGCCTGGATTTAGTGTTCTGTATTACACATTGTTCATTATTATTGTCTAAATGTTTATTCTTTTATAATATGTTTGTATACAATTCGCTATTGTGCTAATCACATATGTATCTCATGTACTGACTTATTTCTGACCTCTTAATACACCCTCTTTTGGCATGTTAGGCTGTGGGGGACACCGGGCTTGTCCCCCTCGGCGATTGGTCAGTTCCCTGGGGGACGGGGAGTCCCCGCCTATGGTTTCTCTGGGCGGATCTCCCCGTTTTCCCCTTGTACTTGCCTTGACCTAGCCAATGCCGGGTCTTTTGGGCTTGTGAGCAGGCGCGCGATCACACAGGGGGCGCATGTGCAGATGCGTGGCCTTGGCACGCATGCGCGTGCATGGTCCGTGTGCACGCGTCCTGTGGGACCTGTGACCCCATGACGCGGCATGATGGGGGAGAGTATTTCAGACGGACAGGATCCGTCAAACGACCAGGCACCCCTGGACTGGAAGGCACTCGCAACTTCTGATGTGTGGTGGTAAGTCACCTTTGCCTCTCTCGATGCAGACTTTATCTTAAGCTTACCTGATGTTGTCCCACAACTTTCACTCATAACAATTACCCCTTTTACCCAGGTCATTTATATCTATGCCCTGGAGTGGTATATTCTACCGAGTGACTAGTTATTTACTCTTAGGTTTTTGGCTTACAATATAGCCATTACAACCTGTCTCTGGATTACATATATCATTTAAACCACCAATATATCACATCGTTATCTGCCTGGCGCCTCCAGTCCATTTTACGCTATCAAGGCACAATTGGTATGTAACCCCCATTCTCTGACACCTCACTTATATCTGGATTTGTTCACTGGCTATCTTATGGATACCTCTTTTTTCCACTTCGTTGCACTCTACTTCATTGCACACTACGATCACTGTTTGTTTTTGGATTCCTGCGGTTGCTTCTGTTGTCGCTTGCTTCTTGGCTGCCGGCCTGTTAGAAGGTTCTCCTTACAGATATCCTCACCCGGCCTTTCTATTCACCTAATATGATTTTGCACGGTTTATGTCCTTAAACCTTTGTTATTAAAGGTGTCATGTACTCACGTGCTACCCTTATTTCCCTATCACCATTTCCCTTATCACTAGCCATTTCTGATGCGGTCATCCGCGTTATCCTTTGATATGTAACATGTCTACACCCATGCACTATTTTTGTTCATTCACCTTTCCTACACTGCTATCTCTTAATCGGGTTCTATCTACAGGGCCCTATATCTTAATTGGTGCTTGGCGCCATCTATAGGGCTCCACTTTAATATAATATATTTGTTGGGTTTCCCCCATCTTCACTCTCACCTACGGAGCTCTACTATAGTACGCTATATGAGCCCGTCACTACATTAGATAATTAATGATAACTATTACACTGGTAATTTTCGGGGTTCCTTGGGGCATCTGAATATACTTCCCTAACTCGATCTGTTGTGGGGGTGCTGATGCACCACACATGTACAATTATATGAGCTATCTTCTCATCACCCATACCATTTCCTTGATAGATCGTACCTTCGGTGTTTTGTCTATATTCTGCTCTCCCCCCCAATCGCCGGGTAAGACTGTGCCTGGGTATGCTCACTACAGCCTGACCATGCTTAAGTTGGGTAAGAGATCTATGTACATAAGTGAACTCCTCTCCCATGCATCCACGATGCTTCCTTGTATATGTTTTATGATGTACTGTGATATATGATATATCTGTGAATTTGTTTTTCAGATGTATACATGTTCTGAAGAAGCCACTATGTGGCGAAACTAGTCAAAAATGAAATGTTGCAATCATCCACTATATGTACGGTATTTAGTATATATGTTGTGTTTAGATTTTGCTTTTTGTCTGTTCTGTTCTGTAATAAATTGATATAAAACTTTTATACCTGCCTCACATTGTGACCTAACTTATCGCACCAAGTACCGCAATAGTCCAATAGCTCCCCCTTTCTTTTGGTCCTCTGGGTTGGGAACCAGATCACCAAAAAATCTTTCCATTTAAATTCTGGATGATGGTACAATACTTATAGTCAATAACCTTGTATATCCTTTTGGATAGGCCACATACTTTTCTATTATAGAAAGAGAAAGTCAAGCCTTTCCAGAGACTGCCAAGAGAGAGAGAGTGGTGAGGTGACCAGACTGTGTGGTGGAACTCCACCAGAGAGAAAGAGAGACGCGTTTTTCCTGAGAGGACCGGGAGAGCTCTGCAAGAAGATAGAGGGGAGCCAGGATCAATGTCACCCACACAATCTGCCACTGTTAAGCTCAGGAACCCTGATCGGTGACCCAAGGAGCACCCAGCTCAGCAGAGACGACCCACTGGGTTTCAGGGATCACAATATCCATCCAGGTATCGGGTCGGCCGCTGCCTCTTCACCTTGCGAGTTTTGCTACCAGTCGATCGCCCCTCAAAAAGGGATCCAGTGCCTTACAACATCGCTAGGAGCATCAGGACCCTGAACCAGCATCTGGGATTATCATTTTGTCATCGCACAGAGAATTGGTGAGAGGGTGCAAACCCAACATCCTTCTTGACACCTAGACATGTGCACACTGAAATATTTTGTTTCGGAATTTCGTCCGAAAAATACATTTATTTAGTGACTCCCGAAATTCGTTTTTATTTATTTTGTTTTTCGTTAAAAATTGCATTCGTCCGAAAATCCAAATGAATTAAGGTTGAATCTGTCATTGAAGGCTTATGGTGTCTGTCGAATGTTCAAAGAAGATTTGACGGAGCAGCTAAACTGTATGACTGTATGACTGTATAGTTTAGCTGCAATTCCACCCAATTCCAGCAGCAATCTTTCCCCTCTACGCCAAATCTTTCCCCTCTACGTCAAATCTTTCCCCTCTACGTCGAATAATCTTGGACTAATAGAGTTAAGGTTAGGCACATTCGACCACAGGTTCAATGGACACAGATTGTTATTGTCACCATCAAATCTCCTATCTATATCGAACTGTCGTCCCAACGAAAATAAAGCATTTGTATATGTCGGATCTTTCGTTTTTTGGATTCTGCACTTTCGTTATTGTTTGTTAAAACGATAACGAAAATACTTGAAATTTGGACGAAAATGCATTCGGACGAAAAAAAATGCACATGTCTATTGACACCATACTGACACTGCATGCAGACACCAATTTCCCTTTTTGGTGTCACGGGATTCTTGCTTGGAGCTGCCATCTGTAGTAGTTTGCCCTTTTAAATCTTTACCTAACGGAACATTCTAGAGGATTACTGCTCCATGAAAGCTTGTTTAAACCTACTCTTTTAAAACAAGGGCCCCACAGTTTGCTAGCAGAAGACACTAGTATTCTTCACCTCAGGACCTGCAACACTACTCTACTTGTGTAACCCTTTTCTTTTCGTTGTGTGTTTGCCTCTCAAAGGTGTTTGCGGCCCAGAAGTAGATGAGAAGTTGACAAGTCTTCTCTCCTCCCTCTCAGCGCCTGTGTTAAGGGCATATAGATATATATACCCCTTTCTTTACCTGCAGTTGCTAAATATTGAAGGTTGTCTTTTCTAATGTCTTTTCTAATGTATTAGTTATTTGTAGCAAGGTTTAACAGTGTTGTGAGTTTCCATATACTTTAAACCGTGCTAATATATTCAACTTGTTTATCACTACCAGGTGTGTGTCTATTTTTAGTGATAATCCACAGCCAGGATATCTGTATTTACAGCATGTGTCCTTAAGGCCCCTTTCACACTGGGGCGGTGCGGGGCGGCGACGGTAAAGCAGCGCTATAGTTAGCGCTGCTTTACCATCGTTTTACCCGCGGTATGCGGCCGCTAGCGGGGTGGTTTTAACCCCCGCTAGCGGCCGCAAAAGGGTTAAAAACCTCCGCAAAGCGCCGCAAAGCGGCGGTTTGCGGGCGGTATCCCCGCGGTTTCCCATTGATTTCAATGGGAAGGAGCGGTATAGGAGCGGTAAATACACCGCTCCTTCACCGCTCCAAAGATGCAGCTAGCAGGACTTTTGTTGCGGTCCTGCTAGCGCACCGCTCCAGTGTGAAAGCCCTCCGGCTTTCACACTGGAGTGAATGGGGCCGGTTTTTTCAGGCGGTATACAGGCGCTATTTTTAGCGCTGTACCGCCTGAAAACCGCCCCAGTGTGAAAGGGGCCTTAATGTGTTTGCTGTAATTTTATTAGACCAGGTGTGTCAGAGGGGGCTGAGGTCATTCTTGGAGTTGAGGCAGAGATCAGAGAATCCAAATTCACCACACGGCTCCTTCGGGGGTGGCGCTACATTGGTAATAAAGGTTGTCTGTCAACTTTTAAGTTAAAAAAATATGAACAGGAACATAACACCAAGTATACAGATTGTGTCCAAATATATTTATAACTGATTTAGACCAACTGACATTAACTGATATTTTACAATGTATTCATCTCAATTGAAAAAAAAAATTGATGCTGTTTGTTCGCCAAGGTTCTTTAACAAACATCTGAGGGCTTCACAGAACAGCTATATTTATACTAAGATTAAATTACACACAGGTGTACTCTATTTACTAATTGGGTAACTTGAGTAACTTGGGTAACTGAAGGCAATTGGTTCCACTAGATTTTAGTTAAGGGTATCAGAGTAAAGGGGGCTGAATAAAAATGCATACCATGCTTTTCAGATATTTATTTGTAAAAAAAAATTTAAAACTATTTATAATTTTCCTTCCACTTCACAATTATGTGCCACTTTGTGTTGGTCTGTCACATAAAAAATCACAATAAAATACATTTACGTTTTTGGTTTCAAGGGGTATGATACTTTTTCAAGGCACTGTAGCAATTGTTTGTTCTTGGGTTTAGTTACCCTTTAAGCACTGTTGTTAGTCAGGATTACTGTATGTTGTGGATTGTGTGGGCACAGGAACATCATGTTTAAGGGTGTTAGGTCATGAAAAGCAAATTTGCTGTTACAAGCAAAATAGGTAAGTATTGACTAGGTACATTTAATCACTTCAGAAGGTCTACATTACTGAAAATCCACTGGTCATCATTAACTGTGATAATATCTCCTGCTTCAGTCTACACCAGACATAGGCAGACTCTCCTATGGAGAAACCTGTTGAGAGTCTATGTGCAAGCAACAGAAAAGGTAGCTTAGAGCTAGGTGATTCTTCCAGACCATTGGTTGGCAATCAATACTGTAAAATAAACTAGAGATGTTTTGATTGGAATGAAACCATGTATGTTTCTTCTTTCAGTACATGTCGTGCCTGGGAAATAAAATAGCGCAAGCAAAATTTGAGTCTAAAGTGCCAGCATTTTACTACAAGCCAGCAGCTTTTGACAGTCAGTAAGTAACACAAAGTCCTTTTCTTTTCCTCTCTGTTTGTAAAATGTGTATACATGTCTTTTTACTTAGTAAAGGCGCAGGGGACGATGATTTGTGCCATCAACGGCAGCTACCAAAGTTGTGGCCACTGGCATGAGTGTACAGTACAGTGACCTGTATGCTTTCCAAAAATTTGGAATCTGAATGATGTCAACTAGACGGGCAGAATGGAAAAATGTGTTTTAGTTTAGTTTCGGATAGATTTGTTAGGTTACTAATTTTAGTTAAGTTGATTTGCTTTGGATTTCGTTTAGTTTTGGTTTGTTTTCGAACAAATTCCAACTTTTCGGATAGATTTGAATCGCAAATATTGATCTGATCCGAATTCTGCATAAAGAATAGTTGGTTGTTAAGGAGCAGGGCATCCTCCTGGCTGCCACATCCTTAAAAACCAGCCATTCTTCACACAGAATTTGGTCCCCCTTAATTCTTACCGGGCCCGATCCCTAACAACCAGCTATTATCAAAAAAATTCAAATAATTTTTTTAATTCGAATGCTTCAAACATCCGAATGAAATGGGCTTTCACACTGGAGTGGTGCGCTGGCAGGACACTAAAAAAAGTCCTGCTAGCAGCATCTTTGGAGCGATGTATACACCGCTCCTACCCATTGAAATTAATGGGGCAGTGCGGCTATATGGCCGGCAAAACGCTGCTGCAGCAGCGCTTTGCGGTGGATTTAACCCTTTCTCGGCCACTAGCAGGCGAATAGCGCCACAAAATTGGCAGTAAAGTGTCTCTAAAAATAGCGGCGTTTTACCGCCAACGCACCCACCGCCCCAGTGTGAAAGAGGCCTAATTTCACATATTTTTACACCTTCTTCAACTACAAACTCATTGTATTTCTTTTATTGTATTATTCGCAATAAAAATATTTGAAAAGAGTAATCTTATGCTATTTTATTATTAAATCCATTTTTGAATTTTTACACAAGAACTGAACGGTCTCTCTATTTCGGGACTTTTCTCATCAATATAAGTTTACAGAATTTTGAGAAAATATTCATATATTTAACAATGTCCATGTACAGTATACTATGCACTATACCCAGGGCTCAAGTCCTGCGGGAACGCATGGGAACGGAGTTCCTGTACTTTTTCCACAACAGGAACTCCGTTCCCGTTAGCAGCCGTGTCATGCAAGACTTTGAAGTATGCGAGCTGTGTGGCAGGTGCTACACCAGCAGCTGCCGAAACAGCTCGCAATAGTAAGTGCCGCACACCTGACCATTCAGGCATTGCCAGTAGGGGGCCCCATGACAGCTTCCGCTTCGATCTACCTGTCAATCACAGCCATGCTGACAGGTAGATCAGGTCCCTGCTGCTAAGAGATTTGTATTTAGTCAGACCTCTCGTGATGCGTTCCTCCCCGCCGGCCCCTCCTGATTTTCTGTCTCCTCATCTCCCCCCCCCCCAGTCTCCTGCATATTTGCTCTGTGTGTCCCGCTGAATCCCCCCTCCTCTATCTTCAGTGCCATATGATGAGAGAACCCAGAGAAGGAGCACATCTATTCTGCCGAGGGAGGAACATTCGTTTGGGGTGATAAACTGAGCACAATACCTGGCAAAGTTTAATGCCAGGAGGGAAGTTTATGCGGGAATATGTGAAGGGTTGGAATAGCAGCGAGTGTGTGTTGGAGCCCTGCAGAGTTTGCAGCCCCCCAAGCTAACATACATCTCCTAAGCAGGAACACATCACTATCTCCCCAAGCATTCTGTCCAGATAATGTGCAGTTAATTTATGACCATTCCGTTTAACCCTGTGTTATCCAAACTCTGTTCAACGAAAGGTGTAAACTCACTACATAAACACTCTATATACAAAATAAAATTCCCCAATAAAGATCAGAACATGATGTTCACATTTGCATGGAAGCACAATTGAATGAATGCTGATTATTCAGAGATTTACCGTATTTATGTTTATTGAGGATTGTTTTTTTTTTTTTTATGTACTAACAGTTAAGCTTCATACACACAATATGAAAATTCGATGAAAAATACCACTTTTGAAGCGTTCGTGCATATGAGCGTATCATTTTTTTTTTTTTTTTGGTGGGCGAGTGGATCTTGGGTGGGAGTTCCCACACTTTTTTCCCCAGGACTTGACCCCTGACTATACCAATACTTGGTCAGGGCTCCTTTTACATGATTTACTGCATCAATGTGGTGTGGCATGGAGGCGACCAGCCTGTGACACTGTTGAGGAGTTATGGAAGCCCGGGTTTCTTTGATAGAGGCCTTCAGCTTGTCTGCATTGTTGGGTCCGGTGTCTCTCATCTCCCTCTTAAAAATACCCCACAGATTCTCTATGGGGTTTAGGTAAGGCAAGTTTGCTGGCCAATCAAGCACAGTGATACCATGATCATTAAACCAGGTATTGGTACTTTTGGCAATGTGGGCAAGTGCTAAGTCCTGCTGGAAAAATAAATCAGCATCTCCATGAAGCTGGTCAACAGAGGGAAGCATGAAGTGCTCTAGAATTTCCTGGTAAAGGGCTGCGCTGACTTTGGACTTGATAAAACACAGTGACCCAGACCAGCAGATGACATGGCTCCCCAAATCATCACTGACTGTGGAAACTTCGCACTGGACCTCATGCAGCTTGGATTCTATGCCTCTCCACTCTTCCTCCAGACTCTGGGACCTTAATTTCCAAATGGAATGCAAAATTTTCCACAGTCCGTGATGATTTAGGGAGCCATGTCATCTGCTGGTGGTGATCACTGTTTTATCAAGTCCAAAGTCAGCCCAGCCTTCTGTCAGGAAATTCTAGAGCACTTCATGCTTCCCTCTGCTGACCAGCTTTATGGAGATGCTGATTTCATTTTCCAGCAGGATTTGACACCTGCCCACACTGCAAAAAAAGACCAATACCTGGTTTAATGATCATGGTATCACTGTGCTTGACTGGCCAGCAAACTCCCCTGACCTTAACCCCATAGAGAATCTGTGGGGTATTGTCAAGAGGAAGATGAGACACCAGACCTAACAATGTAGATGAGCTGAAGGCCACTATCAAAGCAACCTGGGCTTCCATAACACCTCAGCAGTGCCAGAGGCTGATCACCTCCATGCCACACTGCATTGATGCAGTAATTCAAGCAAAAAGAGCCCCAACCAAGTATTGAGAACATACTATATTATACAGGGACATACTTTTCAGTAAGCCAACATTTTTGTATTAAAAATACTTTTTTTTTTTTTTTTTTTATTGATCTTATGTAATATTCAAATTTTCTTAGATACTGAATTTTGGGTTCTCCCAAGCTGTAAGCCATAATCATTCAAATTAAAAGACAGAAATGATTGAAATATATCACTCTGTGTGTAACACATCTATATAAAATATGAGTTTCACTTTTTTGAATGAATTACTGAAATAAATGTAACTTTTTGATGATATTCTAATTTTATGAGATGCACCTGTATACTCATTTACTTAATACATAAGGCCCCTTTCACACTGGGGCGGTGGGTGCGTCGGCGGTAAAGCGCCGCTATTTAGAGCGGAGCTTTACTGTCAATTTCGCAGCGCTATTCGGTCGCTAGTGGGGCGCTTTTACCCCCCGCTAGCGGCCGAGAAAGGGTTAAAACCACCGCAAAGCGCTGCTGCAGTGCTATGCCGGCGGTATAGCCGTGCTGCCCCATTGATTTCAATGGGCAGGAGCGGTTTAGGAGCGGTGTATACACCGCTCCTTCACCGCTTCAAAGATGCTGCTAGCAGGACTTTTTTTACCGTCCTGCTAGTGCACCGCTCCAGTGTGAAAGCACTCGGGTCTTTCACATTGGAGAGACAGTAGCAGGCCTTTCCGGGCACTTTGCAGGTACTATTTAGAGTTGTAGTGCCTGCAAAGCGTCCCAGTGTGAAAGGGGTCTAACTAATGTCATTATGAAATAAATTACTTTCAAAACGTTGTTTGATATGTGATGATGAGCTCTAATGAGCAGGGCCCTCTGATTCCTCCTGTGTTGAATTGTATTCTGACTGTACTATCTGCCCCCATATTGTAAAGCTCTGCACAAACTGTTGGTGCTATAAAAATCCTGTATACTGTAATAATAAAAGTAATTTTAATAGCTCTTGCCTTTTACAATCCCCAGGAGTGAGCCGGATTTTCTTCACAGCATGACCCATAACAACGCTTCCTATGTAGCAGAGACTTCATGTTCATAGATGTGGTGCATTACAGCATCTTATAGTATTTTCACAAACCCAATGATCCATAGCTGTTGTAGAAAAGCCTGTGTGCAGATAGAACAGCATTGATGATATGTCTAATGCATGGGCCTTCACTGTTTATTATGTGTCTTCTGTGCTCAATTGCAGAGTGCTCCGGGAGCAGTGGATCCGGGCCAAATATGAGAGAAAAGAGTTTATCTACATCGAGAAGCAGGAACCTTATTCTGCAGGTATGGAGAGTAATGCAAGCACATTTCATGAATCCTTAGTTGTCTGTGTTGTAAACGAAGGAACCAGAGCTTCACATGAGTCTTATTTGATTCTTTTGAGTTGAGCTTCAATTTCAAATGATTGCAGGTACTTACTGTATATAGTGCCAACAATTTATGCAGCGCTTTACATATATATTGTGAAAACAATTTACAGCCCTATTCTAGTCTTTTTTTTAATTTTTATCTCCTTTAAAGCAGACCTTCAGTAATTTTTTTTTAATCTTTTCCATCTATTAAATCCTCTGCCCTTGTTGTTTTAACTTTTCTGCCAGTAAATACCTTATACAGCCCACTTCCTGTTTCTTGTCTGGCCATTAGCCTAGGCTTATGACATCATACACAGCTCTCTCTCTCTCTCACTCTCGTGAGAGTTTGCCAGGAAGGAAGGGGTGATAAGTCATAAGAGGGCCAATGAAAGCTACAGAGCTGAAGGTGTGCCTCTGTGTGTCTGTGTAAATCCAGGAAGTGAACATTCAGCAGCTTCAGCTGCCCACAGTTAAAATGGCTGCAGCCAGACTCAGTGCAGGGAGATTTCTGCAGCATATTTGGCAAGTACATAATCACGGTATATATACAATAATATGCAAAGTGGTTGGGGGGAAGCTTCATAATGGCAAAGATGTTTTTATTACAAATTATGTTAGCAGACTGCAGTTTCTCTTTAAGGAGATTTCCCCTCACTTCCAATACTGTATGACAACTGTTACCTAGACGGAAAGTAGGGAGAAAAGGTTTTTTGTTTGTCCTGTGATTTAAAGGGGTTGTAAAGTTTTATTTTCTAAATAGGTTCCATTAAGCTAGTGCATTGTTGGTTCACTTACCTTTTCCTTCGATTTCCCTTCTAAATGTTTTTTTTTCTTTGTTTTCTTTGTCTGAATTTCTCACTTCCTGTTCCTCCTCAGTAAGCTGTTCTGGCTGACTAAACACCGCTCGAATGATGGTGTGAAGTTTACTGAGGAGAAACAGGAAGTGAGAAATTCAGACAAAGAAAAAAAACATTTAGAAGGGAAATCGAAGGGAAAGGTAAGTGAACCAACAATGCACTAGCTTAACCACTTCCCGACCGCCCCATGTACATATACGTCGGCAGAATGGCACGTACAGGCAGAACCACGTACCTGTACGTGCCATTCTTCAGGCGCGTGGGGGGTCCGATCGGACCCCCCCCGGCCGGCGGGGACGGTCGGGATCGCTTCAGGAGCGATCCGGGATGAGGGGACGGCCAGTGGTTTCTGGCCACCCCCTCGCGATCGCTCCTGGCGAATCAGATGCTTCCTCTGTCTGTGTCAATCAAAACACAGGCAGAGGAAGTGATGTCACGCTCGGTGCGCCGGTCTATGTGACCGGAACGCCGAGCTGTGAACATCTAAAGGTTAGTGCACCAACAGTACACTGACACCAGTACACATAGGCACACAAAACACCCCCCTGTCACCCCCAGATCACCCCCCAGATCACCCCCTCCCCCCCCAGTCACAGTGTCACTAATTGCAGTGATCATTTTTTTACTGATCACTGCATTTAGTGTCAGTGTGACTGTAATAACTGTCAGTGCAGTTAGTTTTAGGTCCAAGGTAGCCCCCTACCCCCCCTAATAAAGGTTTAACCCCTTGATTGCCCCCCAGGTAACCCTTTCACCCCCTTTTGCCAGTGTCACTAAGCGATTTTCTGATCGCTGTATTAGTGTCACTGCTGTCGCTAGGTAACCATTTTTTTTTTTTTAGGTAACCGCCATGTTTATATAGGTTCATAAATAGGTTTATAGGTCAGGTACCCCCATATTACAACCTAAATAAAGGTTTTAACCCCCTGATTGCCCCTAGAGTTAACCCTTTCACCAGTGATCACTGTATAACTGTCACTGGTGACGCTGGTTAGCCAGTTAGTTATTTCGTTATTTAGGTTCCCCGTCAGGTTTTTATATAGCGTCAGGTACCCCCATATATTACCTAATAAAGGTTTTAACCCCCTGATTGCCCCTAGTTAACCCTTTCACCCCCTTTTTCCAGTGTCACTAAGCGATCGTTTTTCTGATCGCTGCATTAGTGTCGCTAGGTAACCAGTTTTTTTTGTATTACTGTTACGGGTGACGCTGGTTAGTTAGCTTTATTTTTTATACTGTCAGGGCACCCGCCATTTATTACCCAATAACGGTTTAACCCCCTGATCGCCCGGCGGGTGATATCAATTAGGTTTTAGGGTCAAATAAGGTCTGCGTCGCCCCAGGTTAGTGCCAGTACCGCAAACACCCACGCGCAAAGCATACACCTCCCTTAGTGGTACAGTATCTGAACAGATCAATATCTGATCTGATCAGATCTATACTAGCGTCCCAGCAGTTTAGGGTTCCAAAAAAAACCGCATTGTTAGCGGGATCAGCCCAGATACCTGCTAGCACCTGCGTTTTCCCCCCTCCGCCCAGCCCAGCCCAGCCCACCCAAGTGCAGTATCGATCGATCACTGTCACTTACAAAACACTAAGCACACATAACTGCAGCGTTCGCAGAGTCAGGCCTGATCCCTGCGATCGCTAACATTTTTTTTGTGGTAGCGTTTTGATTCAGTCGCTTCAGTCAGGAGCTTTTTTTTACCTGTGAATCTCAAAAAAAAAAAAAAAAATAGTTGTCGTTTTATTGTTCTCTCTCTCACTCTATTCTCTCTCTATTGTTGCTCTTTTTTTACTCCATTCTATTCTGCAATGTTTTATTATGTTTTATCATGTTTTATCATGCTTGCTTTTCAGGTATGTAATTTTGTTTACTGTGTTTTAGTGTTAAGCATTTTTTTGTTTTCAGGTGCGCCATTCAGTTGCAACGCGGATTTATTTATCTTGACAGCAACAGCGTTTGCTCCCACGATACATAAAGCCGCGACTCCAACGCTGTAGGAGGTGATTTCACCACCACAGTTAAAAAAAAGAGCATATATGCCGAAGCATGGGGGCAGCAGGGGGGGGAGGAGCGATTGGCTCCTAATGCCACGTACATACGGTCGAAATTCCGACCGTGTGTACACGGCATAACTTTTGCGGGAGGATGCCCCCATGCATCGGCATATATAAATGGTGCATGTATGCCCATCATTAGAAGTGGGTGGATGAAGGGAGGTATTCTAATGGTGGGCATACCCACCAATCAATCTCTTTTTTTCGTTCAGCCAAGAGGCTGCATGAAAAAAAAAAGATTACAATATATGTCCAGTATGTTGCTGGACTTTGAATGGTTATACCAGAATGATGCCTGCAGGTTTAGGTATCATCTTGGTATCATTCTTTTCAGCCAGTGATCGGCTTTCATGTAAAAGCAATTCTAGCGGGTAATTAGCCTCTAGACTGCTTTTACAAGCAGTGGGAGGGAATGTCCCCCCTCCCGGATATAAACCGCGCCATTGGGAAATTGGGAAAGCATTTTATCACACCAATCTTGGTGTGGTCAGATGCTTTGAGGGCAGAGGAAAGATCTAGGGTCTAATAGACCCCAATTTTTTCAAAAAAAGAGTACCTGTCACTGCCTATTGCTATCATAGGGGATATTTACATTCCCTGAGATAACAATAAAAATCATAACAAAGAAAAAAAAATGGAAGGAACAGTTTAAAAATAAAATAAAAAAGCTAAATAAATAAAAAAAAAAACCAAAAAAAAAAAAAAAAAGCACCCCTGCCCCCCCTTCTCTTGCGCAAAGGCGTACACAAGCGTTGGTCTGGCGTCATATGTAAACAGCAATTGCACCATGCATGTGAGGTATCACCGCGAAGGTCAGATCGAGGGCAGTAATTTTAGCAGTAGACCTCCTCCGTGAATCTAATGTGGTATCATGTAAAGGCTTTTAAAGGCTTTTAAAAATGTATGTAGTTTGTCGCCACTGCGTGTTTGTGCGCAACTTTAAAGCATGTCGTGTTTGGTATCCATGTACTCGGCCTAAGATCATATTTTTTATTTCATCAAAAATTTGAGCAATATAGTGCGTTTTAGTGCATTAAAATAAAAAAAAAGTGTATTTTTTCCACAAAAAATGCGTTTGAAAAATCGCTGCGCAAATACTGTGTGGAAAAAAAAAATGCAACACCCACCATTTTAATCTGTAGGGCCTTTGCTTTAACATTATATATAGTGTTTGGGGGTTCAACGTAATTTTCTTGCAAAAAAAAAATATGTTTTCATGTAAACAAAAAGTGTCAGAAAGGGCTTTGTCTACAAGTGGTTAGAAGAGTGGGTGACGTGTGACATAGGCTTCTAAATGTTGTGCATAAAATGCCAGGACAGTTCAAACCCCCCCCAAATGACCCCATTTTGGAAAGTAGACACCCCAAGCTATTTGATGAGAGCAATGTTGAGCCCATTAAATATTTTTTTTTTTTGTCCCAAGAGATTGAATAATGAAAAAAAAAAAAAATATATATATATTTTTTTTACAAAAAGTTGTCACTAAATGATATATTGCTCAAACATGTCATGGGCATATGTGGAAATACACCCCAAAATACATTCTGTTGCTTCTCCTGAGTACGGGGATACCACATGTGTGGGACTTTTTGGGAGCCTAGCTGCGTACGGAACCCCAAAAACCAATCACCGCCTTCAGGCTTTCTAAGGGTGTAATTTTTTTATTTCACTTCTCACTGCCAATCACAGTTTCGGAGGCCATGGAATGCCCAGATGGCATAAAACCCCCCAAAATGACCCCATTTTGGAAAGTAGACACCCCAAGCTATTTGCTGAGAGGTATGGTGAGTATTTTGCAGATCTCGCTTTTTGTCACAAAGTTTTGAAAATTGAAAAAAAAAAAAAAAAAATTTTTTTTCTTTACTTTCTTCATTTTCAAAAACAAATGAGAGCTGTAAAATACTCACCATGCCTCTCAACAAATAGCTTGGGGTGTCTACTTTCCAAAATGGGGTCATTTTGGGGGGGGGTTTTGTGCTATTTTGGCATTTTATGGCCTTCGAAACGGTGATAGGTAGTAAGGAGTGAAATCAAAAATTTGCACCCTTAGAAATCCTGAAGGCGGTGCTTGGGTTTCGGGGCCCCGTACGCGGCTAGGCTCCCAAAAAGTCCCACACATGTGGTATCCCCATACTCAGGAGAAGCAGCAAAATGTATTTTGGGGTGCAATTCCACATATAACTATGGCATGTGTGAGCAATATATCATTTAGTGACAACTTTTTGAAAAAAAAAAAAATCTTTTTTATTTTTGTCTTTATTCAATCACTTGGGACTAAAAAAAAAAATATTCAATGGGCTCAACATGCCTCTCAGCAAATAGCTTGGGGTGTCTACTTTCCAAAATGGGGTCATTTGGGGGGGTTTTGTACTTCTCTGCCATTTTAGCACCTCAAGAAATGAAATAGGCAGTCATAAATTAAAAGCGGTGTAAATTCCAGAAAATGTACTCTAGTTTGTAGACGCTATAACTTTTGCGCAAACCAATAAATATACGCTTATTGGCATTTTTTTTACTAAAGACATGTGGCTGAATACATTTTGGCCCAAATGTTTGACTAAAATTGAGTTTATTAGATTTTTTTTTATAACAAAAAGTAGAAAATCTCTTTTTTTTTTTCAAAATTTTCGCTATTTTTCCGTTTATATCGCAAAAAATAAAAATCACAGAGGCAATCAAATACCATCAAAAGAAAGCTCTATTTGTGGGAAGAAAAGGACGCAAATTTCGTTTGGTTACAAAATTGCATGACCGCGCAATTACCAGTTAAAGTAGTGCAGTGCGAAATTGAAAAAAGACCTCTGGTCCTTTGGCTGCCAAATGGTCCGGGGCTGAAGTGGTTAAAGGAACCTATTTAGAAAATAAAAAACGAACCTTTACAACCCCTTTAACTTTGGATGATAAATTAGAAAAGAGTTTGATTTCTCACTGGGCCTACGCGGCTTACAGAGACCTTGGATCCTCCCATGTCTCAGCCCTTTCCTCAGCTTTGTCTCGGTTACATGAGGCAGAAGTGATACTGTATCTCTATATAGCAAATCCATTATATAGTGGCAAAAATGGTAACTCCGAGATATGCAGTAAGGTCTTACTGCCACATTTGGACCTCAAATCGCATGTGCTTGATTTATGAATTTATTGGATTTTCTTTTTCCCACTGCATCCAATCAGTTGACAGCTTTAACCTTTACTGTCTAGGTTAGGGAGGTTAATTGTTTGTTATAAGCAACAAGAAATGTTTCCTTTAGAGCACGTTTCTTGCATCAGGCCCTGGGTTCTATTGGTTATTATTCTGTGATTTGTGTTGGTGCTGCCTGCCGGTGTTATAGCGATAATTTGGTTATGTGATAACCTGTTCGTGTTTGTGAAAATAAACGTGGCATTTTTCTTCATAAGTGCATAACGACTAACATTCCTTAGCCTCAAAACCTTCCTATGGGTGTGATTGCTATGAGAAAATATTTGGTATTCAACCATCAAATAGCTTGTAATGTTCCTACTTCATAGGCAAAAGGGACCATCTTAATTTTTTGGCATTATTACTTCTTTGCTGCAGTTACCAAGATAAGGAAGCTTTAAAAGATTCTCATGACACATAGCCAGACTCTTTATTATATATACTCTCACCGACCACTTTATTAGGTACACCTTGCTAGTACCGGATTAAACCCTCTTTTGCCTTCAGAACTGCCTTCATTCTTCGTGGCAAAGATTCAACAAGGTGTTGGAAACATTTCTCAGAGATTTTGGTCCATATTGACATGAAAGCATCACCCAGTTGCTGCAGATTTGTCGGCTGCACATCCATGATGCAAGTCTCCGATTCCACCACATCGTAAAGATGCTCTATTGGATTGAGATCTGGTGACTGTGGAGGCCATTGGAGTACAGTGACCTCATTGTCATGTTCAAGAAACCAGTTTGAGATGATTTGGGCTTTGCGACATGGTGCATTTTCCTGCTGAAAGTAGTCATCAGAAGATGGGCACTCTGTAGTCCAGGGATATGCAATTAGCGGACCTCCAGCTGTTGCAAAACTACAAGTCCCATCATGCCTCTACCTCTGGGTGTCATGCTTGTGGCTGTCAGAGTCTTGCTATGCCTCATGGGAGTTGTATTTCTGCAACAGCTGGAGGTCCTCTAATTGCATATCCCTGCTGTAGTCATAAAGGGATGGACATGGTCAGCAACAACACTCAGGTAGGCCGTGGCTTTTAAAAAATGTTCAGATGGTTCTAAGGGGTGCAAAGTTTGCTAAAAAATTATCCCCCACCCCATTACACCACCACCACCACCACCACCACCACCAGCCTGAACCATTGATACAAGGCAGGATGGATCCATGCTTTCATGTTGTTAACACCAAATTCTGACCCTACTATCTGAATGTCACCACTGAAATCGATACTCGACCAGGCAACGTTTTTCAAGTCTTCTATTGTCCAATTTTGGTGAACATGTGCGAATTGTAGCCTCTGTTTCCTGTTCTTAGATGACAGGAGTGCACCCGGTGTCTTCTGCTGCTGTAGCTTCAAAGTTCGATGTGTTGTGCATTTATAGAAGGTATTCTGCATACCTTGGTTGTAACAAGTGGTTATTTGAGTTACTGTTGCCTTTCTATCATTTTGCCCATTCTCCTTTGACCTCTGACATCATCAGGGCATTTTCCTCCACACAACTGCCAATCACTGGATAATTTATCTTTTTCGGATCATTCTCTGTAAACCCTAGAGATGGTTGTGCGTGAAAATCCCGTAGATCAGCAGTTTTTGAAATACTCAGACCAGCCCGTCTGGCACAAACAACCATGCCACGTTCAAAGTCAATTCAATCCCCTTTCTTTGTCATTCTGATTCTTGGTTTGAACCTCAGCAAGTTATAGCGTCTACAAAATAGGGGGTAGATTTATAGCATTTTTATTATTATTATTTTTTTTTACTAGTAATGTCGGCGATCTGCGATTTTTATCGGGCCTGCGACATTATGGCGGACACATCGGACACTTTTGACACATTTTTGTGACCATTGGCATTTATACAGCGATCAGTGCTAAAAAAAATGCACTGATTACTGTAAAAATGTCACTAGCAGGGAAGGGATTAACACTAGGGGGCGATCAAAGGGTTAACTGTGTTCCCTGGGTGTGTTTCTAACTGTAGGGGGAGGGGACTGACCTAGAGGAAATGACAGATCGCGTTTCCTAGCTATTAGGAACTCTCAATCCATCTCTCCTCACAGAATAGAACAGGGATTTGTGTGTTTACACACACACGTCCCTGTTCTGCCTCTCGTGCCCGCGATCACTCATGGCTGGCAGTCATCGGCCACGAGCATCAGCACCCCCGCAGTGCAGCGCCCGATCCCGCGAGCCGACGTATAGCTACGACGGCTCGCTGGATCGTGCCGACCTGCAGCAGTATAATGACGGCGGCTGGTTGGCAAGCGGTTAATGGCTGTGTGTTGAGATATTTTGAGGGGACAGCAAATTTACACTGTTATACGAGCTGTACACTCACTACTTTACATTGTAGCAAAGTGTCATTTCTTCAGTGTTGTCACATGAAAAGATATAATAAAATATTTACAAAAATGTGAGGGGTGTACTCACGTTTGTGAGATACTATGTTTGTGTATATGTGTGTATTCACACACCTTTGAAATTTTCCACATTTTGTCATGTTACAACCAAAATGTAAATGTATTTTATTGAAATTTTATGTGATAGACCAACACAAAGTGGCACATAATTGTGAAGTGGAAGGAAAATGATAAATTGTTTTCAATTTTTTTTTAAAAATAAATATGTGAAAAGTGTGGTGTACATTTGTATTCAGCCCCAGATGTCAATACTTTGTATAACCACCTTTCACTGCAATTACAGCTGCAAGTCTTATTAGAGATGTCTCTACGAGCTTTGCACATCTAGAAAGTGACATTTTTGCCCATTCTTTGCAGAATAGCTCAAGCTCTCTCAGATTGGATGGAAAGCGTCTGTGAACGGCAATTTTCAAGTCTTGCCACAGATTTTCAATTTGATTTAGGTCTGTACTTTGACTGAGCCATTCTAACACATGAATATGCTTTGATTTAAACCATTACATTGTAGATCTGGCTGTATGTTTAGGGCCATTGTCCTGCTGGACGGTGAACCTCAGCCCCAGTCTTAAGTCTTTTGCAGACTCTAACTAAGTTTTCTTCTAAGATTGCCCTGTATTTGGCTCCAATCATCTTCCCATCAACTCTGACCAGCTTCCCTGTCCCTGCTGAAGAAAGACATTACCACAGCATGATGCTGCCACCACCATGTTTCACGGTGGGGATGGTGTGTTCAGGGGGATGTGCAGTGTTAGTTTTCCTCCACACATAGCGTTTTGTTTTTTGGCCAAAAAGTTCCATTTTGGTCTCATCTGACCAGAGAACCTTCTTCCACATGTTTGCTGTGTCCCCCACATGGCTTCTCAAAAACTGCAAATGGGACTTCTTATGGCTTTCTTTCAACAATGGCTTTCTTCTTCCATAAAGGCCAGCTTTGTGGAGTGCATGACTAATAGTTGTCCTGTGGACCGATTCTCCCACCTGAGTTGTGGATTTCAGAAGCTCATCCAGAGTACCATGGGCCTGTTGGCTGCTTCTCTGATTAATGCTCTCCTTGCCCGGCCTGTCAGTTTTTAGGTGGATAGACATGTCTTGGTAGGTTTGCAGTTGTACCATACTCGGATGATGGATTCAGATGATGGATTGAACAGTGCTCCGTGAGAGGTTCAAAGCTTGGAATATTTTTTTTATAACCTAACCCTGCTTTAAACTTCTCCACTACTTTATCCCTGACCTCTCTGGTGTGTTCCTTGGCCTTCATGATGCTGTTTGTTCACTAAGGTTCTCTAAAAAACCTCTAAGGGGTTCACAGAACAGCTGTATTTATACTAAGATTAAATTACACGCAGGTGGACTCTATTTACTTATTAGGTGACTTCTGAAGGCAATTGGTTCCACTAAATTTTACTTAGGGGTATTAGAGTAAAGGAGGCTGAAAACAAATGCATGTCACACTTTTCAGATATTTATTTGTAAAAAAAAATTGAAAACCATTTATCATTTACCTTCCACTTCACAATTATGTGCCACTTTGTGTTGGTCTATCTCTATCACATAAAATCCCAATATAGTACATTTATATTTTTGGTTGTAACATTACAAAATGTGGAAAATGTCAAGGGGTGTGAATACTTTTTCAAGGCACTGTGTGTATGTATGTATGTATGTGTGTGTGTGTGTGTGTGTGTGTCTATATATATATATATATATATTTATTATATATATATATATATAATTACACACACATGACACAATGACAGACTAGTTGTGTGTTGTTTTTTTTTTACCTCTGTGTCCTTTTTCTTAACTTTTTTTTTTACAGTCTGTTTTGTCTATTGGATGTGTATTAGCTTGTAAAGCATGTTACAATATCCTTTCTCGTTTTCTGGATCATTTCAAGAAGCATTTAATACACAAGTTCCATTCACTGTATCTTGAAAGAAAACATAAGGTTTGCAAAGTCAGTGGGTGATTCTGTTAAGCTGTAACCAAAGTACCACTTTTGGGTGGATTTATGCTGTAAAGAAGGTTGGACCAGTAAGTCATTGTTGTGTCAAATGGTTGCCTCTGAGATCTGGTTGTCTTCATAAAGGAGTACAAAGAAACATGGAACCCCTATTGGTGGACTTTTCAGGCACGTACACAAGTGAAATAATTAAAAATAATTTATTTAATTGAAGAATAAAAATAGAATAATGTGTCAAAATGGAGTAAGTTGGTTGTGAAGAGAAGCTTCCCAGTGCTCTGTTTGTGTGAAATGGTCATATTATTCCCTTATCATTTTGGGTAATTATAGCTATTCTGTGACTAACTATTATGACTCCATGACCCATCATTAGAAATGTGTTCCTGTGTCTGGCCAATTCTCCGCCTCAACACATCCCAGTTACTTTTTTCTCTCACTCCAGTGCACTATGCTAGCAAAGATGACTAACCTGTAGGCACAAGTATCTTCACTTGTCTTCCAAGGAAGAGGGGGGGGTGGGTGCCTGACCAGGTCAGTTATATTACGTGTATTAGACAGTGTGGTCAAAAGCTGGTACCTGTTGCACTTGTATAAAAACAGAGGCTGTTAGTACAATGATTATATGACAGAATATCTATTTGTGTGACTTCAGTTGGGCTCTATAGGGAACTCACAAGGCTACAAATATGGAAATTGCCATTGCTGACATGTTTAAGGGTTCAAGGGCTTCCTTTCTGATCTAGTCACTGCCCTGGAACAAGTGTGCTAAAGGGGAGTTAAGACTGCAGATTTCACTGGGTATGTGCTTGCTTCAGGCAAGAACTTGGAACGTGTCCTACACCTTAAAAAAAAAAATCCACAGTTACACCCTTCATATTGCTATCCTTACAGGTTCACTTTAATGCTGAAGTTTAGTTAAAAAATATTTTGTTTGCTACAGCTGCAGTCACATAACTTACCTGTAGTGAAGTACTGTATGCCCCACATACTGCAGGCTGAAGGTTCCTGTAGAAACCTTCTCTCCAGTGATGCCCGATCCTCTTCACAGTGCTGAACTTCTGGCTCTGTCAGGTCTAACATTAAAGCATGTTGAAGGTTTGGATGGGACCCATCCTTTCCCCTGCCCCTTGACAAAAATCCTTGCATTGCTTTCCCAGAATACAAAAAATGATGTGAATGGGGGAGAGACAGATGAAAGACTGTATCCTCTCCCCCATTTATAAAAGGCACTGTGTTCTATGAAAACAATGCAAGGATTTTTGTCAATGGAGGAGGGGGGCGGAAGCAGCAGGTGCCCATCAGGACCTTCTTCAGTGTATTTCAGTGTTAGACCCACAGTTAATAATAACCCCTACAGTGCAGGAAGTTCAGTGCCTTGAAGAGGTCCAAGCAACAGTAGAGAGAAGATTTTTTACAAGAAACATCAACCTACAGGATGTAGGACATACAACGTTCAGGTATGTTATGTGACTGCAGCTTTAGCAAAAAATAAAATGTAACTAAGCTTGTTCCTCCTCTCTCCCCTCATCAATATGCTAATTACATGTTTAAACGTCAAACCTTTCTGTCTTCATTACTTACCTTATTTAGACTTGGTGACGTCATCAATAGATTTCTGTGCTTCTCTAAGCAGTGCATAACAACCTGCCTCAGTAATCCTCCAAAGAGCCCTTTGGAGGAGTTATGCAGATATAAAATGCATTGATGGGTGGGGGTGAGTCTGGATAAGTGGGCTGAATTTACATGCATCCACACTAGTGAACACCCACCCACATATGATGCTGAGCCTCCATGACTGAGAGAAAGACAAAAGTTGAAAGAAGTGGGTCAGGGACAGTAAGGGTGGGGATGGAAGGTGTTGCTGGGTGTCCTCCAGTGTGGAAATGAGGTGGTTTCACTTGCTGGAGCTTCTAATGCGAACTGTGAGAAACTCGGTGTGTAGTGAGATCTGAGTACAGGAGATGGACATTGGTGCAAGAGTGAAGGTAAGGCTGGAGTTCAGCTTTAAAGGATTATCCAGTGGCCCAGAGTGTCTCTCTTTTGAAGCCTTCAGCCATATGCTGTGGGATAAGCCAGCTGTACTGCTGTGTACAGCACAGATAAAGTGAATGTATGTAATTTCCCCGTGCTGTTCTCTGTAACCTCCCATCCTCCACTTACATTATTCATATTTCCTGTACAATAGCATTTCTTTGTACTAGACGGGGATAAGAAAAGACTGAGCTGGCGGAATTTGCAGGATTAATAATTTATGTGTATATTTTAGTAGTAGCCCCCATCCCCATCAAAACATTTTCTCTTTGTATGTGAGGACTTTGTTTTTAAGTGTATTGGCAGAATTGCCAGGAGTGGCCAGGACTAAATGTGCTATAATAATTATTCATTTAATACAAAAAGTAATTTTAATGGTAAGGACGTGACATTGAAAATCTTTCTGTTTAGTTAATTGTGTCTGGCCATCAAACACCTCCGCTGGAGTCCAGAAGCATCTTTTCGAAGAATTAGTGGCTTTGCAGATCTTGATAAGTCTTATGTATGCAGAAGCAGTCATCCACTGAAGAAGGCAAATCCCTTTGTTCAGCTTTTCTTTTCAAACTGTACTTCTGACCAGTCCACTGCATAGATCTATTTAAACAAACTGGTCCTTTGGCTCCTAAATACAGTACATCCTTCTTGCCAATACTAGTGATTCAAATTGTGAAATAATAAATAAATTCACAGTATTTTTGAAAGACCCAGGATGTTATTTTAAAGGGGACCTACTGCTTTCCAAAAAGCCCACACGCAGTGTACTATGTATTCAGACAAGAAACCAAAGCTTCCTTTCTTGGATTGGATTTGAAACTCCATTCCACATAGGCCTAGTTCCTGACTCATGATTTGTTGTGGTTTTCCCTCCCCTCCACGCAGCGACGCCCAGTCCCACAGGTGGGATGGCGGAGTTTTGGGGGTATGTTTGGAGGGGCAAACTCCAGGGGTCATATAAAGGAATTGGGTAGCTGTACAACTGCTGGATCATTTTTTTTAGAAAGCTGACAGTAAGCTTGTGGAGTATAGGAACCCCCCCACTGCCAGAACTTATGGTGGTAGCAGTAATAGGGTTATTAGACTGCTGAGGTCTTCAAAAAAGGACCTGTCACTTGCCTATGCTATCACATAGGAGGCTTTTTAGTCCCCTTGTGATCACAATAAAGTTAAAAAAGTCTTAAAAATATTGCATTTTATTAAATAATTAAGAGAAACCCGCATACACACAAATGCAAACACGTGCATAGGGCCATAATTCACAGTTAAATCGGTTCTACACACGTTTGGCTATGTTTGGCTCAATCAATTCTACATGCACTAAAAAGTTCACAATGGACATTTAAATAACATTTTTTCTAACGTACCTGTTCTGCATTTTGTTAGTTTTTTTATGTCCCTGCGACGGTGGGCGGTGTTTGTGCGGGGATCCGCATCATATCCAGTGACCGCCGCACTGTCTCCTGGGATCTCGTGTAATTAATCTCAGGAGTCAGTGCGGAGGTCCGCTATCTCGCGATATTTCGGCGATTTAGGATTACGCCACTCGTAGCCGTAGCCACTGAGCATGCGCTGGAACCAGCAAGGCATGCTGGTTCCTGCAAATCGAGGGAAGGAGGAAGTTATTGCTTGTGGGCTTCAAATGCCCACAAGCAAGATGACATCAGCTGGGAATGATTTTTTAAACTATCGATTATATGGAAAAACGGACCTGGATAACGGGCATCATCACTGCAAGTGAGTATGATGTTAGCAAGACATGATTTTTATACATAAAAAAATGAAATAAAAAAAAAGTCAGTGCAGAACCGCTTTAACTCTAAACTGATAACCTTTGAAGGGTTGTAAAGCATCATCTATGGACAATTTTGTGTTTCATCGTTTTTCATCATTTCATGGCCACGCATGGCTTTGTGGTTTTGTTCAGTATATATTTACATAACCCCATCCTTTATATTTTACCAAAATTGGGTATTTTATTGTGTTTGTGTGTACTAAGATTCTTTTTTTTCCCCCTGAAAATATGGGTTTAATAAACAGTTGCACAAATATTGTTAAACATGAAAAACTGCTAGCATTTCTGATTTTAGAAAATACATAATTGATTGGGTGTTCAAAGTAGTTTTATAGAAAAAAAATCTATTTTAACATGGGTCTGAAAAATTACAAAAAAACACCCCAGTAGACAATTGGTTAGTCCATACCCATGGTCTACCCAAACATTCACCTCAATCTAATTTGCTAGAACTTGATGTAACCCATGCCAGTTTCTTACAATCTCATCCAATTTCATAAAGTCCAACAATGGCAACCATCCTGCCTATCAGCAGAGATGAGGAGTGTGTATGAAAAAAGATATTTTGAGCTTTTCAGCTTCACGCATTTTAATTATTTTAACCTAAGTTATCACAAGGCATTTCATGTAATCCAATAAACAATTGGTCTTATTGATTTCTCAAAAGAAATACTCAGCGCTAGGGAAAAGGAGAATATATATTTATTCAGCTAGCAAGTATGGTAAGGTGGTCTTCCATCCGAGTACTGACCGGACCAGACTGCTTTGCTTCCAAAATCAGACAAGTGCAATACTTAGGCAGTTAGCAAGTGAGATAGACCCCTTACATAGCGTTAGTTTTTTTTTACTTAAAATGTACTATGTGTACGATTTGACACACAAAGCAAATCATTGCTCATTAATATAGTGTGTGGACCAGTGATTCTCAACCAGGGTTTCTCCAGAGGTTGCTAGGGGTTCCTTCAACATTGGGCAATTTCTGCCTCTCGGATAAGTTCCCACTGACACCATTGTTCTTTTTAGCTATCTGTAAGGAGGTAATTCTTCCCAATGACCACAAGTGTAAGGACAATTCCTCTCACTGACCATCACACTAATGCATCACAAGTTGTAGATTTCAAATTTTTAGCAGGGGTTCTTCATTAACGGAGAACTATTTCAAGGGTTCCTCTGTGTTGAAAAGGTTGAGAAAGGCTGGTATGGACATTAGACATTTATTTCTGCCCAAAAAGGACCCTACAGTCTAATACTCCTACCACAGCTTTATGTACACATGCTAGAAGAAATTTGAGTGGAAACTAAACTTGCCAGTATATAATCTTATAAATTGGGTTCCAGGTGGGATTTGAACCCAAGACCTTAGAGCAGCGAGACAAGAGTGTAAATTACTTAGTCGCTATGTTCCCTGTAAAACTGTCATAATTTTCAGGTTCATAGTAACTAAGACAGAGGGTGACCTAAAACTGCACTAAATGGTAAAAGCGAGAGACGGCAGCAGTATAATAACATTAATTTGACAGAGTAATCTTTAGTCACAGGCACAGTAACCTTTTTCCCTTAGAGCCGTTCACCTTGGCTTATGAAATCAGTCAAGCACGCACTTTTATTCTATTACAAGCTGAAGGTTAGGGGAAAAAAAAGGATAAAGAGAAAGAAATAAAAAATCTGCTGATCTGGCGCTTCACAAACACATCATTGAAAACATTTTAAAATTCCATTTTGCTGGGAATAGATGTAGTGTTGTAGAGCAGCCCAATTATCCTGTCAGGGTTACATGCAAATGATCTTTATCTCACCTTCACTAGGCTGGATGGCACATGCAGAACCTCGCAGGAAGCTATTTGTGCTTCACATGTGCTAGGAAAACAAGAAAATAAACAAGCTGGTTTGAGATGGCAAGAGATGGCAAACGGGTGGTTTTGCATCTGTTGGGAACAGCAAGTAACAGAAGGAGCAGCTTTTTGAGCATACAGATTTACCAAGTTTAATCTCTACTGAAATTGTTATATTTATTTTATAACCTTACAAGATGGTTATAGGACAGACTTTTATTACATATGCTATATCAAATGTTTTTAAATATTTATATTTGTCCAAGCAGAACTACAGTTTAAAAAAGCTTAAGATGCAAATCTTTTGCTGCAATACTCACTTTCAGTCTGGAGCTGCCATTTGGAGAAAGCTCTTTGCACCACTAGATGATCATCCTTGGAATAGAAAAAAAAAACCTCTATATACTGTGTATACATATACAGTATCTCACAAAAGTGAGTACACCCCTCACATTTTTGTAAATATTTTATTATATCTTTTCACGTGACAACACTGAAGAAATGACACTTTGCTACAATGTAAAGTAATGAGTGTACAGCTTGTATAACAGTGTACATTTGCTGTCCCCTCAAAATAACTCAACACACAGCAATTAATGTATAAACCGCTGGCAACAAAAGTGAGTACACCTCTAAGTGAAAATGTCCAAATTGGGCCCAAAGTGTCAATATTTTGTGTGGCCACCATTATTTTCCAGCACTGCCTTAACACTCTTGGGCATGGAGTTCTCCAGAGCTTCACAGGTTGCCACTGGAGTCCTCTTCCACTCCTCCATGATGACATCACGGAACTGGTGGATGACCTTGCGCTCCTCCACCTTCCGTTGCCCCACAGATGCTCAATAGGGTTTAGGTCTGAAGACATGCTTGGCCAGTCCATCACCTTTACCCTCAGCTTCTTTATCAAGTCAGTGGTCTTCTTGGTGGTGTTTTTGGAGTCATTATCATGTTGGAATACTGCCCTGAGGCCCGGTCTCCGAAGGGAAGGGATCATGCTCTGCTTCAGTATGTCACACAGTACATGTTGGCATTCATGGTTCCCTCAATGAACTGTAGCTCCCGTGTGTCGGCAGCACTCATGCAGCCCCAGACCATGACACTCCCACCACCATGCTTGACTGTAGGCAAGACACACTTGTCTTTGTACTCCTCACCTGGTTGCTGCCACACACTCTTGACATCATCTGAACCAAATAAGTTTATCTTGGGCTCATCAGGCCACTGGACAGGGTTCCAGTAATCCATGTCCTGAGTCTACTTGTCTTCAGCAAACTGTTTGCAAGCTTTCTTGTGCATCATCTTCAGAAGAGGCTTCCTTCTGGGACGACAGCCATGCAGACCAATTTGATGCAGTGTGCGGCGTATGGTCTGAGCACTGACAGGCTGACCCCCCCACCCCTTCAACCTCTGCAGCAATGCTGGCAGCACTCTATTTCCCAAAGACAACCGCTGTATATGACGCCGATCACGTGCACTCTACTTCTTTGGTTGACCATGGCGAGGTCTGTTCTGAGTGGAACCTGTTCTGTTAAACCGCTGTATGGTCTTGGCCATCGTGCTGCAGCTCAGTTTCAGGGTCTTGGCAATCTTCTTCTAGCCTAGGCCATCTTTATGTAGAGCAACAGTTATTTTTTTCAAATTCTCAGAGAGTTCTTTGCCATGCGGTGCCTTGTTGAACTTCCAGTGACTAGTTTGAGAGAGTGAGAGCGATAGCACAAAATTTAACACACCTGCTCCCCATTCACACCTGAGACCTTGTAACACTTAACGAGTGACATAACATCGGGGAGGGAAAATGGCTAATTGGGCCCAATTTGAAAATTTTCTTTTGGGGGTGTACTCACTTTTTTTTCCAGTAGTTTAGACATTAATGGCTGTGTGTTGAGTTATTTTGAGAGGACGGAAAAGTTACAGTGTTATACAGGCTGTACATTACATTGCAGCAAAAATGTGAGGAGTGTACTCACTGTATACTGTGTGTATGTATGTGTGTGTGTGTGTGTGTGTGTGTGTGTGTGTGTGTGTGTGTGTGTGTGTGTATATATATATATACACACACACACACACACACACACACACACACACACACACACACACAGCGGGTAAAATAAGTATTGAACACGTCACCATTTTTCTAGTTAAATATATTTCTACAGGTGTTATTGACGTGAAATTTTCACCACATGTCAGTAACAACCCATGGAATCCATACATACAAAGAAACCAAACAAATAGGTTCAGAAATTAAGTTATGTGTAATAAAATGGAATGACACAGGGAAAGAGTATTGAACACATGAAGAAAGAGAGGTGCAAAAAGTAGGGCTGTTACTGATTAAAATTTTCGTGTTCGATTGATCGATTTTTTTTTTTTTTAATCAACTAATTTCGATTTATTAACGCACATACAGATCCCACTACTTTTAGCTGATCTCCTTGCATTGCAACTCTGCATTAATTAGTGGTAAATGTGGTATACACTATATACAATCACCCGACACTAGTTCGTTACCACAATCCATGACTTAACTTCACAGTTCACACAAATACGTTTTAAATTCAAACTGTAGCACTGACGTAAGTAATTGTTTTTTCCACAGTAGAGTGACAATCCCTCCACCTCCGGTCTAACTAATCACTCTCACCTTATGGCATGGACCCCTGTGCAAACAGGTGGTCAGGCAAGCGGGTATAAAAAGGAAAAAAACACGGACCATAAACTTCTCTCACATCTCCTTAGATCTCAGCAAGGACGCCAGGTCATGGGTAGATAGAAAAGATCTAAGTGCTCACTGCTTAAGTATAAGATTTTATTTTTGTGTTCAAACACAAACTACTCACATAAAGATGATAAAAAACAGCATGTAAAGCCAACAATCATGTTAGTTCCGTAGGGCCACAGCGGATGATGTCATGCGTAGCTCCTCCCCCCTACTCGTTACTTTCAATCAGAACTTCAACGTCACCAGACTCCTCCCCCCTTCCCTTCGTTAGCAGACTGAGGCACTTGGGGAGGGGAGGAGAAGTCCGGTGACATTGATGTCCGTGACATCGCCGGATCTCCGACGGAACTCCCTGAAGTGCCAGAAGCCGACGGGGAGGTGAGTACTGATCAAAATAATTTTGATCGATCAAAAAAATTAATCGATTAATCGAGGAATTAATCCTTAATTTCCACAGCCCTAGCAAAAAGGCATGGAAAGCCAAGATACCAGCTGAGATCTATCAGTAATTAGAAAGCAATCCCGCCCCTTGTCAGTGCAAATTATTATCAGCTGGTTCAGTCTTAACTGATGGCCTATAAAAAAGGTGTCTCACAAGAAACATATGATAGGTAAAAGCAAAGAGCTCTCTCAAGACCGTTGCAACCTTATTGTTGCAAAACATACTGGTGACATTGGTTACAGAAGGATTTCTAAACTTCTAAATGTTCCAAGTAGCACTGTTGGGGCCATAATCCGGATAGAACATAATTTTCACCATATAATTCATCATTAAACTGGTCACGATTTGCAAGATTTCTAACAAAGGAGTGAAAAGAATTATCAGAAGAGTTGTTCAAGAGCCAAGGACCACTTGTGGAGAGCTTCAGAAAGACCTGGAATTAGCAGATACAAATGTTTCTAAGAAAACAATAAGTAATGCATTCAGCCGCCATGGTCTGTATGCACGCTTACCACGCAAGACTCCATTGCTGAAAAAAAAAGCATGTTGAAGCTCGCTTAAAGTTTGCTGCACAACATTGCTCCATTCAAACAAATGCAATCTTTCATGCTTTTTTGCCTTTTTGCATTTGTTTAACATGGGCTCCTATGGAACATGTTCACATCAATGCATTTTTGTGCCTCTGCATTTTTGGAAAGGGTCAGGTACTTTTTAAACACAAAGCGTGCATTTTGGCGGTTTTTGGTTCAATAGACTTCAATGGAGAAGCTGCAGGAAAGCATGTAGTGCGTTCTTACCGGAGTTTTGCTGTGATTTTGCAGCGATTTGCATTTTTAAATCTGCCCAACAAGACATTTTCTCAAAAAAAAAAACAATTAAAAACGCAAATTGCAGTATAAGGCCTGGTTCACACCTATGCAGGTTGCAGTTTGCATATTTCAGGTGCATTTTGCATTTTTCAATACACGTTTTTGATCCATTGAGGTATATGGAACCAAAAACCAGAAAAAAGGCCCTGGCCCTTTCCATAACATGCACGGATGTGAACTACATCCATAGGAAACCATGTTCAATGGACTGTAGTGTGTTTCTGCAAAACTGAAAATGCATCAAAAAATGCATAGGTGTGAGCCAGGCCTTAAATCATTTCACGATTACCACCTTCTATTACGATTATCCCCATCTATAACCATGAACCACTTTTTCGTGTGAACTAGTCTCCTTTTATGTGTTTAAAATGAAATCTTTTCATTGTAAGTTATTCATGAAGATTTTTTAGATAAATGTGGATATACTGATTCATTGGTATAAATTATTTACATTGTTGTTATTAATATTCTTTATACTAGGTCTTTATTAGAATGCTGGGATATTGGTGATGGTATCTAGTTTTCAGCCATTTTCTTTTCTATGATTGAAGATTATTTTTCAGATGCAGCTTCTAATGGTCATCTCATTAACTAAATCGATTGCAAGCAGGGTGGATTTGATTTAAATCACTAGTAAAAAGTCTTGATTTAAATCATAATTTTAAAAGAGCAACTGTCATCTCTGTCCCTCAGCAGCTCCTCCTCTGACCCGTTGTTGACTCACCGACAGTCCCATTCACTTTAATGTGACGGCTGGTGATGTGGCAGTGACACAACAAGGTGAGGGACACTGCGGCAGCAGGTGAGTGGATGCCCGCTAACAGGCACTGTCATGATGGATCTGAAATGACAGGTTCTCTTTAAATGTAAGCACTTATTTTTTTTAAATCCAAAAAATCTGATAATTTTTTTTTTAATCATTGATTTTTATCCACCCTGTTTCCAAGTGTTCTTGCTATGTATATATAAAATACTGCTTCATGTTTGTCATATGTTGATGTGTTCCTGTCTGAGGAAGGGCGCTACCCGAATAGCCCGAAACTGGAATTGGAATACCAATAACAGTTTTTTGCATGTTTATTATTTTTTTTTCATTTAAATAAATGATTGTGCCTTCTCTCTATATATGACCCGTGGGGTGGTCTGATTGTGTTGCACATTGAAGCTACTGACATGCTGTTCACCCCACCTGCTTTGGATATATATATATATATATATATATATATATATATATATATATATATATATATATATATATATATATATAGTACATTGCCGAGTATAATTATTTGGTACAGTTCACAACAGTTATGCTACATTAGTTCTGTGTCAATTTATTCCATCATGTCTGATGTTGGCGAATCTGGTGTGGCCATCTAATTCTATATAATGTTCCCCGTGAAAGATATTATAGTGGCACAATGTGCATTTAAGAATTATGCATTGGGGTTGATTTACTAAAAGCAAATCCACTCTGCACTACAAGTGCAGTTGCTGTAAATCTGAGGGGGAGATCTAAAATGAGGGGGAAGCTCTGCTTATTTTATCATCCAATCATGTGCAAGCTAAAATGGTGTTTTTGTATTTTCCTTGCATGATCCCCTCGGATCTACAGCTACCACTACTTGTAGTACAAAGTGGATTTGCTTTTAGTAAATAAACTTTGTACTAGACTTGTTTCACTATTGGACTATTTATATGGATGTTGTGTGTTAGTGTTACATTTTAGATTTATAGCAAAACAAAGTGGATTTGTGGGAAGGAGATTGCAATGTGTGCTAGTATGTGTAAAATTACTTTAGCTGCCTAAGAAGTGAAAATTATAGCGGTACATCTAGGTGTGGGGACAAAAGTATCCATAGAGGCTGACACTTCAAGTCACCACCAAACCATTTATATTATACATTAATATCTTTTTATATATTACTGGGCTCATGGGTACCATAGGAATACCATGTGAAAGGGGCTCTGAGTCTCTGCATCAACAAGCTTTTAGCACAGGTCCTCTTTGAACTTAAAGTGAATATGATTTTTACTCCAACACCTACAGTGACTAAAACGAAGTGCTGAGTTATTTTTCAGAGAGTTCTAAATAAAACTTGAATTCTCTCTCTATCTATCTATCTATCTATCTATCTATCTATCTATCTATCTATCTATAAAAATATTTTCGTTTAAAGGTCATAGGAAGAATCGGGGCACAGTTTACATTCCAACCAGTGCGTAGTAAAGACATGCTGCCTAAATCTTTTGTAGCTTAAAGGTATTGTAAACCTTCGTGTTTTTTCACCTTAATGCATCCTTAATGAAAAAACTCCTGGTAGTGACCCCAGCCCCCCCCCCCCCCCCTGTTTTACTTACCTGAGCCCTGGAACTTCATCCGGCAGGGACATGCTCTTCCTCTGCCTGGGGTTCTCGGCTCTTGATTGGAAAGATTGATAGCAGCGCAGCCATTCTTTCCCGCTGCTGTCATCAAATCTAAAGATGTGGGCACCGGGGGGCAGAGCCGAGTCATTCATTCAGCGGCTATGGACGCCGAATAATGGACTTGGGAGCATGCCCGCAAGGTAACCCCCCAGGAGAACGCTTCTCTTAGGGGGTTATCTGATGTGGGGAGGAGCCGCGAGAGCCGCCGAGGGACCCCAGAAGAGCAGGTTTGGGGCCACTCTGTGCAAAACGAACTGCACAGTGGAGGTAAGTATGACATGTTTGTTATTTTATTTTAAATTTTTTAAATAAACAAAGCTTTACAATCACTTTAATCTATTTAATCTATTTAAATATGTGAAGTTTCTCTTCTTGCTTGCAGCAAACTACTATGACATTATGTACAGTATAATAACATGCTAGCGCTATTCGGGCTGAATTTTACAAGCGAGTCCTTTTGAGAATCCCTTTAAAATGGGGAAGTGCTTGTCAAAAGAGTGACGTCTGTGTTTCCACAGTCAACAGCCTGGCATTGTTTTATAAATGAAGTTTGCATATAACCCACTCATTCACACCTCTCTTTTTTTGCATGCATTAATAAATGAATGATAAAGGGATTTCAAATATACAATAGGAGACAATGCTGCTGTTCACTCCACTGCATTCTAAATCTGGAATGCTCTATTGCTCATACGTGGCTGCACGCAAACACCACAATGGATTGTATTGGTGAAAATGCTGTGGGAGAAAATCACATAAAATGCATTTAAACAGAACTGAAAAAATATGAGTAACATGTTCTAAATGGAATGCCTAACTAATGCTTTTTCTCGTTACATATGTATGAATTAGGACTGTGGGGTCAATTCACAAAAGGATATCACATGCGATAATGAAAATGATAATTCACTACAGGTTTATGTGGTATTTACCGCAAAAATAAGAAACGGTCAGTAAATATTGCATAAATCTGTTTAAATATCAATTAATTAAAAAAAAAAATAAATTGTGAAAAAAAAACATTTTTAAGTAAGTTGTGGTCTAGCCATGCACTGTTTAATGAATACTAGCTGGTTGTGCCAATTCTGACATTTCGTTCCTACAAGTAAAATTTTTTATGTCACGCGGTACACGGTTTTCGCACAGCAGTTTTTCAAACGCAATTTTTTTGGGAAAAAAACTTTCATGAATAAAAAAAAAAAAAAAAGCACCAAAGTTAGCCCAATTTGTTGTATAATGTTACACTATGTAATGCTTTAAAATTGTGTCTGCCTGTGGAATGGCAGCAAACAACGGTGCTTAAAATTCTCCATAAGTGACGCTTTAAAGCCTTTACAGGTTACCAGTTTAGAGTTGCACAGGTGGTCTGGTGCTAGAATCATTGGTCTTGCTCTGACATTCATTACAATACCTCATATGTGTGGTGCGATCACTGTTTACATATGTGTATGCATTCACATTAGCACGTAAGCGCGGTGGGACGGGGGCACTTTACTTTTTTTTTTTATATATTTTATTTATTTTATACATAGTTACATAGTAGGTGAGGTTGAAAAAAGTCCATCAAGTCCAACCTATGTGTGCGATTATATGTCAGTATTAACTTGTATATCCCTGTATCTTGTGGTCGTTCAGGTGCTTATCTAATAGTTTTTTTGAAACTATCGATGCCCCCACTGAGACCACCGCCTGTGGAAGGGAATTTCACATCCTGGCCGCTCTTACAGTAAAGAACCCTCTATGTAGTTTATGGTTAAACCTCTTTTCTCCTAATTTTAATGAGTGGCCGGGTGTCTTGTTAAACTCCCTTCCGCAAAAAAGTTCTATCCCTATTGTGGGGTCACCAGTACGGTATTTGTAAATTAAAATCATATCCCCTCTCAAGCGTCTCTTCTCCAGAGAGAATAAGTTCAGTGCTCGTAACCTTTCTTCATAACTAATATCCTCCAGACCAGTGCTCGACAAATACCGGGCGCCAGGTCGCATTGGCGACTAGAATTAGCGACCTGGCGCCTGGGGCAGCACAGCTGGGGGTATCCTGTCTCCAAAATCACCCCCCCCCCCGCCGCGCGCGCGATCGCGATGGGCCGTGTCGGCCGGTAATTGAGGCCCCGGCTTTGCGGCCTTGTGCAGTCCCATGGTACCTTCTAGAATCTGGCACCCTCTTGTGGTGGCCGTTGGTATGACACCCAGCAATGCTAATCGAGCCGTTTTGTTTTCACTGTCTGCCTATCTCCTTCACTTAGAACCCCCAAACATTATATATATTTATTTTTCCACACACTCTAGAGAATAAAATGGCGGTCGTTGCAATACTTTCTGTCTCACCGTATTTGCACAGCGGACTTACAAGCGCACTTTTTTGGGAAAAAATACTTTTTTTAATTAAAAAATAACACAACAGTAAAGTTTGCCCAATTTTTTTTTTTTATATTGTGAAAGATAATGTTACGGCGAGTATATTGATACCAAACATGTCTCGCTTCGAAATTTTGCCCGCTCGTGGAATGGCGACAAACTTTTACCCTTTAAAATCTCCATAGGTGACGTTTAAAAAAATTCTACAGGTTGCATGTTTTGAGTTACAGAGGATGTCTAGGGCTAGAATTATTGCTCTCGCTCTACTGATCACAGCAATACCTCACATGTGTGGTTTGAACACCGCTTTCATATGCGGGCGCTACTCTTCTGCAAACAAGCTCGGCGGGACGGGCGCGTTTAAAATTATTTTTTATTTATTTTAACTTTTAATTTTTTCACTGTTCTTTTGAAAAAAAAATTGTGTAACTTTTATTCCTATTACAAGGAATGTAAACATCCCTTGTAATAGGAATAGGGCATGACAGGACCTCTTGAATATGAGATCTGGGGGGTCAAAAAGACCTCGGATCTCATATTTACACTAAAATACAAAAAAAAAAAATTGCCATTTGAAAAAAATAAATAAAATGTCCCTTTTTTAAGAGCTATGGGCAGAAGTGACGATTTGAAGTCGCTTCTGCCCTGCAATGACTTGGAGACAGGCGGGGGCCATCTTCCCCTCACTCGTCTCCATGTCGTTAAAAAAAAATAAAATAAAACCTGGCTCTTAACTTTTTTAGCTGGCTCCTAGATTCCAAGCAAATTTGTCAAGCCCTGCTCCAGACCCTTTATTAGTTTTGTTGCTCTCATTTGTACTCGCTCCATTTTCAGTACATCCTTCCTGAGGACTGGTGCCCAGAACTGGACAGCATACTCCTAGGAGCAGCTGGACCAGAGTCTTGTAGAGTGTCAGAATTATCACTTTATCCCTGGAGTTAATCCCTTTTGTACTGCTTGCCAATATTCTGTTTACTTTGTTAGCAGCAGCTTGGCATTGCATGCTATTGCTGAGCCTATCATCTACTACAGGGGTGTCCAAACTTTTTTCAAAGAGGGACAGATTTGATGAAGTGAACATGGGTGAGGGCTGACCATTTTGCCTGACATTCTTTAAACCATTAAAATTTGGTCTAAGTGTGTTTGTTCGAGCACTAATACACTGCCCAACAAGTATTCTCTTGCTTTTGTGGGTGTGTGTGGTGAAGAGATGAGCTCGGGCATGTTATTTGGATATACCGTATTTATTGGCGTATAACATGCACCTTCACTTTAAAAGGGAAGTTTCAGGAAAAAAAACTAAAATTTTAAATAAAGTGCCATGAATGCAGCCCCACCATTGCCATGAATGCAGCCCCACCATTGCCAGGAATGCAGCACCCACCATTGCCAGGAATGCAGCACCCACCATTGCCAGGAATGCAGCACCCACCATTGCCAGGAATGCAGCACCCACCACTGCCAGGAATGCAGCACCCACCACTGCCAGGAATGCAGCACCCACCACTGCCAGGAATGCAGCACCCACCACTGCCAGGAATGCAGCACCCACTACTGCCAGGAATGCAGACTCACCATTGTCATCAGTGCAGCCATTAGTGCAGCCTGAAGGATTGCCCATCCATCTGCAGCCTTGGAGGGGACAGGAAGGGGACGGGACGAGCGCCAAAAGATTACATTCAGGAGAAACTGTTTTCTCGGCGGCCTCTTTAATAGAAAGTCCCGCCTCCTTCTGATGGACAGAACAGTCGTCCTATGGCAGTGCCTATTACTCCCCTCTAAGGCAGCTAACATATATATCTTTTGTGGCGCTGGGAGATTGTTGGGGGCCACAAAAGATATACAAGTCTAGATAACCAGGTGAGCCAAGATTGGCCCACGGGCCAGACTTTGGAAATGCCTGATCTACTAGGACCCCCAGGTCCTTTTCCATCCTAGATTTTCAGTGAGGTTCTCTCCCTAGTGTATAGATTGCATTCATATTTTTGCCACCCAAATGCATTATTTAAAATGTTTCTACATTAAACCTCATTTGCAATCTAGTTGCCCACCCCATTAATTTGTTCAGATCTTCTTGCAAGGTTTCCACATCCTGTGGAGAAGTTACTGCCCTGCTTAGCTTAGTATCGGCCGCAAATACAGAGATTGAACTGTTTACCCCATCCTCCAGGTAGTTTATGAATAAATTAAATAGGATTGGTCCCAGCACAGAACCTTGTGGGGGCCCCCACTACCCATCCCTGACAATTCCGAGTATTCCCCATTTATCACCACCCTCTGGACTCGCCCTTGTAGCCAGGTTTCAATCCATGTAATCAACCTATGGTCCATGTCAACGGACCCTATTTTGTACAGTAAATGTATATTGGGAACTGTGTCAAATGCGTTTGCAAAATCCAGATACACCATGTCTACGAGCCTTCCTTTGTTTAGATGACAACTCACTTCCTCCTAGAAGGTTAATAGATTGGTTTGGCAAGAACGATTTTTCATGAATCCATGCTGATTACTGCTAATGATACCGTTTTCATTACTAAAATCTTGTATATAGTCCCTTATCATCCCCTCCAAGAGCTTTGTCAGGTCACCTGAGACCAGGTGACAGATACACTCCGTAGGAGTCGAAAGTGCACCGCTAGGTAGTGGACCTTAGGACTGACTGCTGCAGATTGTACCCAGGGAGATTCAGGACACTGGTCTACTGGATCCCTAACACAGATCCCAGTGGAAGCTAGAGCATAGATTCCCCAGGGCGTGGAGTCTAAGAGCCAGCAGGTGTTCGCCCGAGCCTCCAGTGGTGAGGATGGACTTCGCTGCAGTCTGGCTCCTGGTCGCGGCCCCTAGGATCTCACAGCTCACGCTCTCAGTAGACTACAGGAGAAGGAAGCAGCAGGCTGGAACGACAAGGATAGTAAGGGGATAAGGCAGAGGCCAGGGCAACTAACAGACAGGAACAACCGAGTACACGCCAAAGGTTCAGGGTCACAGGCAGACAGGAATGGTCGGGGACATGCCAAAAGATCAAGGTCACAAGCAGACAGGAATCGTTGAGAACACGCCAAGGTCAGTAACAGAGACAAACGTAACACACACGGCAAGCAGGAAACAGGAAGCCGAAAACACAATGGATACACAATGGTTGATCAGCACCACTGGCTTGCAGTGCACAGGTTAATATAGGTTTCCCTGATAGGGCCTGGGGTGGAGCCATGCTTAGAGGAGAGGTTATAAAAACCACCAGGTGGAAGTGGCTGGCCTCTTAGTCTGAACACATGAGGAGAGGTAAGCAAACAGAGGAAGATTACTGCATAACCATGACAAGCTTGCAAACTATTGATGTTAGGCTAACTGGTCTGTAATTCCCAGGGATGTATTTTTGGGCCCTTTTTAAATATTGGTGCTACATTGGCTTTTCTCCAATCCACTGGTACCATTCCAGTCAGTAGACTGTCAGTAAAAATTAGGAACCATGGTCTGGCAATTACTTGACTGAGTTCCCTAAGTACCCTCGGGTGCAAGCTATCCGGTCCCGGTGATTTATTAATGTTAAGTTTCCATAGTCCAACTCTAATTTTGTCCTCTGTTAGCCATGAGCGTGCCTCCTGTGAGTGTCATGAGGATAAGCACTGCAGTTTTGGTTACTAAAGCCCCCCGATTCCCTAGTTTTTTTGTATTAAATGTATTGTTATTACAAGGGATGAAGAACTTCCCTTGTGACAGCATGGGCAAAGATAGGTCCTGTTTATGGAGAGATCTGGGGTCTCCTCTAGCCTCCCATGCAGCCGATCAGACAGAAATCAGTCTAATCGCCTACTTTCCTGGCCGCTGGTGGCCAGGTAAACAGAGGCGGAATCGGAAGCGACGACATAACTCGTCGATCCTTGTTTCCTGGGGTTACAGAATGAGGGGAGCGATGTCAGTTCCTCTTCATTCATGGCAGCCATCTCCGCCGGCCGCAACCCTGCCGGTCACCGCAATAGTACAGTAGAGGCGGTGTTGGAAAGGCGGGTGGGACCCCCTTCCGCCACCCACAGAAGTGATCGAGTGGCTAATTATCCACTCGGATCACTTCTGCATGAAAGAGTATCGCCGGCTGAAAATCTACATACCAGAATGATGCCTGTGGGTGCAGGAATCATTCCGGTATAACCACTGAATCTGGGGAACATCCATGGATGTCCTCCCAGAGGGAATTGGTTAAGGAACTGGCACCCGCTGGCATCCTTAACCAGTAAATAGCTGGTTCTTAAGCTGGCACCTACAGCATTCTTATACAGTGACTTATCTGCTGTCAGCCAGGATTAACTGCTGACAGCAGAATGTAAACAAAAGAGCCAAAGATAATATAATTGCACGTGTAAATAAAAACGGCACACAGTTTTTGAAAAGTCCTTTATTAAAAAATAATAAAAAGAATGTCCCCCAATGTAGGTCCATTGTCAATCACAATGAACGCCGCCCACACAAAAAAAAGCCAGTTGACATGCTCCTGAAGCTAGGCTCCTGCCGACTGACACAACACTTCCCCCCTTCACTTAGGTAAACAAGGGGGTGGGTCAATGACATCATGAGGGGCAGGGCCACCTGGTGATGCCATTGACCATATGGTTAATGGAGTCACTATGTGGCCCCACTACCATGACATCATTAACCATGCTCCCTTGTATTAAACATTTGAAATACTGCATTGCAGCTCCACGCTTGCTTAATGCACACATACATATGTATTAGGTCATATGGTTGTATACTCTGCATTAGACCATGTGCATGGGGGGCACTTGGTAGGGGAAAACCGCCAGCCAGCTGTTTAGTTTAGGTGCATGTCTCAATAAGCCTAGTAAATTGCATGGACTGTAGCTTCAGATAGCATTAGCTGATTGATTTTGATTCAACATATTGACCTGTGTTAATGTTGATTGATAGACATGGCTCTGACAACTATGAGGATTTGGCCATTGGGACAACCAGGTGTAAGAGATGAATATAGCTACCCAGGGGATTGTGAGGCTGTGTCCAGTTAAATGCAAATTCCCTTGTTACACTGGAATGCACCTTTTATTATTATCAGCCCATGTACATTGGAAGTAACATTATACCTAACGCTATCAGGTGAGGGCTGATCAAAGTTCACACACCTAGAGAAGAAAGTCATTCTGCAGATAATGAATAGATCTAGGACATATTCTGTACTGAAGCAAGTGTGTGATGTTAGATTGTAATTATTTACTGTCAGCACTTCACATTTGAAGAATAAGGCCAAATATAACCTTTATTTTGAACCATGAAAAATAATTATCATGCCTCCATAGTTTCATTTTGCTGTTCATAGAAAAGAAAGTATATTCGGGAATAGCAACAGCATTACTGTGGATATTGACCACGCAAGTGTTACTTTCCTTTGAAGTGTTGTGAAGTAAGTCGTAATTTTGTAGGTATAGTTGCTTATTAGTTGAGTAGAAAGGCTGAAGTAGCTTACTTTTTTTTTATTTGACAGTCACAGGAATGCACAGCCTCCCTCACATCATTCTTCCTCACAGTGGGGGGCATGTCTCTAGAGCAAGCGATTGGGCAGAGTATTATGTCAAACACAGCGGGGAAGTATATTCCCCATCTGTGTGAGCTGCGCTACTACAGGCTGCAGCTGCAGCTGCAAAAGGCTGTCCAGGGGGGCGTGGCAGCTATACTAACAGTAGATATAGGCACACTGTGCGTGAGCTTGGTGTCCTGCATCTCAAGGATGGAGCTTGACCTCGCCTTCAAGGATCTGATTCCATGCTTGGCCAGATTGTAAAAACCAAGGTATATAATTGCCAGCACACTATGGACATTACCAAATCTATACTTGCCTCCACTTTGCAGTTCGTTTTGCACAGAGTGCCCCGATCCTCCTCTTCTGGGGTCCCCCAACGGCGCTCGTGGCTCCTCCTCACATCGGTAAACCCCCTAGGATAAGCGTTCTCGCTGGGGGTCACCTTGCGGGCGTGCTCCAGAGTCCAGCACTTGCGTCCATAGACACAGAATGCCGGACTCGGCCCCGCCCCCTGGTGCCCACGTCATTTGATTTGATTGACAGCAGCGGGAGCCAATGGCTGTGCTGCTATCAATCTATCCAATCAAGAGCTGAGAACCCCGGGCAGAGAGGTACAGTGTGTCTCCGCCGAGGGAATCAATCAACTGTGTATAGTCTTGACCATCTCAGTCTCCTGACCTCAATATCATTGAACCACTCTGGGGAGATCTCAAACGTGCAGTTCATGCAAGACAGACCAAGAATTTACAGGAACTGGAGACTTTTTGCCAAGAGGAATGGGCAGCTTTACCATCTGAGAAGATAAAGAGCCTCATCCACAAATACCAGAAAAGACTTCAAGCTGTCATTGATGTTAAAGGAGGCAATACACGGTATTAAGAATTGGGGTATGTAAACTTTTGATCAGGGTCATTTGGGTAGTTTCTGTTGCCATTATGATTTAAAAAGAGTAAACACAGTTGATTGATAATAAATGGCTTCAGCCAAACACTAACCATGAGTGAAAGAAAAATTTTTGTGTTATCATTCATATTCTCTGAAAAATGGCCAAGAAATCATAAATTCTGTCTGACTACCATACAGTGCCTTGAAAAAGTATTCATACCCCTTGAAATTTTCCACATTTTGTCATGTTGCAGCCAAAAACGTAAATGTATTTTACTGGGATTTTATGTGATAGACCAACACAAAGTGGCACATAATTGTGAAGTGGAAGGAAAATGATAAATGGTTTTCAATTTTTTTCCAAATAAATATCTGAAAAGTGTGGTGTGTATTTGTATTCAGACCCCTTTACTCTGATACCCCTAACTAAAATCTACTGCCTTCAGAATTCACCTAATTAGTAAATAGAGTCCACCTGTGTGTAATTTAATCTCAGTATAAATACAGCTGTTCTGTGAAGCCCTCAGAGGTTTGTTAGAGAACCTAAGTGAACAAACAGCATCATGAAGGCCAAGGAACAAACCAGACAGGTCAGGGATAAAGTTGTGGAGAAGTTTAAAACTTGGTTAGATTACTGCAAACCTACCAAAACATGGCCGTCCACCTAAACTGACAGGCCGGGCAAGGAGAGCATTAATCATTAAAGCCGCCAAGAGGCCCATGGTAACTCTAGAGGATCTGCAGAGATCCACAGCTCAGGTAGAAGAATCTGTCCTCAGGCTAACTATTAGATGCGCACTCCACAAATCTGGCCTTTATGGATAAGTGGCAAGAAGAAAGCCATTGTTGAAATGAAGCCATAAGAAGTCCCGTTTGCAGTTTATGAGAAGCCATGTGGGGGACACAGCAAACGTGGAAGAATGTGCTCTGGTCATATGAGACTAAAATTGAACCTTTTGGCCTAAAAGCAAAACGCTATGTGTTAGAGCTGCACGATTCTGGCTAAAATGAGAATCCCGATTTTATTTTTTTTTGCTTAGAAGATAGATCACGATTCTCACGGCGTAACATCATCTTTCACATTAAAACAAAAAAAATTGTGCTAACTTTACTGTTTTGTTTTCTTTTATTTATTGAAGTGTATTTTTTCCCCAAAAATTGCATTTGTTTCAAATCTTACTTTATTTCCATTTTCACATCTTAACAAACATAAAACTTTGCAGTTACATGTATTATACAGGCATTTACAGTTGTGTCTGTTTATAACTCCATAGTTTCTTATTCCTGTACTTTTGCGTGTTAGTTATATATCGTTGCTATTACTTTCATTCTTTCTCCCCATCATATGTCATTAAAACTTATCAAACAATCTATCATACTCTCTTCATTCATATTAGTGTCCAGTAGAGAAAAAAAAGAAAAAGAGAGAGAAAAAAAAAAAAAAAAAAAACAAAGGATTTTGACAAGGTCTCTCCCATCCTCCCTCCTCCCCTCCCCCTCTCATATCGTCCGCAGCAATAAGGACGACATCCTATAGTCTTTCCATTTTTGCCAAGTTTCGTTTATGTGATCTTTGGGATCCTCCTCCTTTATAATCCTCTCTTCCAGTGAACGCATATCATCCATTTCTATGATCCATTCCTCAATTGAGGGTGCTATATTGTTTTTCCACTTCCTTGCTATTACTGTTCTAGCTGCGGTTAAACAGTGTTTTAGTATCCCTTTTCTTATCTTTTTGATCGTACCTGGTATCATTGATAAAATAGCGATCTTTATTTCTGGTTGTATGTTTATATCTGTCATCTCGCTATATATCTTAAATATTTTTTCCCAGAATATGTACACCTTTGGGCATAAAAACCAGATATGTGACATAGTCCCGGCTGCTTTTTGACATCTCCAACAGGTGCTATCATTTTCTACATTAATTTTATACAGGTCAATTGGGCATTTATACCATCTCACTAGTAATTTGTAGTTTCTTTCCTGATGCCTATTGGATAGAGACATTTTGTGTGTTAGTAAAATTGCTTTGTCCCATTTCTCTCTGGGTATAGCCTCTTCCATCTCCTGTTCCCATTTTCTTACATACTTTAACTCTTGTGTGTTACTGTTTGAAATTAAATATTTATATATATTGGAGAGATTATGTATGGGTCTTTGTTCTTGTAATAATAATGTTTCCAATGTTGTGGGTGTTCTGTCCAGTATTCCTGTTTTCTCAAGAGTATTTATATATTCCTGAAGCTGTCTGTGTTGTATCCATTTGTGTGCATGTTCTCTACCCATGTCTTCTAGTCGAATAAGTTTTTTGTTCTCCATTGTTTGTACTATTCTGATGTTGTCTTTTTTCTCCCATTTTAAAAAGGTTCTGGATTCATTTGCTGGGGGGAAATCGGGATTGCCGAAGAGGGGTGTCATTGGGCCTATATATGATGACCCTATTCCCCTTTTCATCAGTCCGTCCCATGTTTTCAGTGTTGCTTCAATCAAAAATGGCATTTCTTGTCTTAATGGTCTATTCTCTTTTTTTATCCATGGTAGTATTTTTAAATTTATATTCATAATTTCTTCCTCTAGTTCCACCCATTGTTTAGTTCCTTTATTATGAAACCAATCCAGAATCCTAGTGATCAGGGATGCCTTTAGGTATGTGGATAAATCCGGAAGAGCCAAACCCCCGTCTTTTTTAGATCTTATAAGTGTTTCCCTGCTGACTCTTGCTGGTTTACCCGCCCAGATGAAGCTGCCTATCAGTTTTCGTAGAGTATTCAATATGTTTTTGAGGGGAAATATTGGAACTGTTTGGAATATATATAGTATTTTGGGAAGTATGTCCATTTTTATAATATTTATACGCCCTGTCCAAGAGAAAATCCCTTTGTTGTAGTTTTGAAGTAGTTTCGTTATTTTTTGTATTAGTGGGACATAGTTGTTTTCTTGGAGTTTTCTGATGTCATTGGGGATAAATATTCCTAGGTATTTAATAGTACTATTTTGCCATTTAAAAGAGAAATTCCTTTTAAGAGTATCAACAGTGTTTGTAGTAAGTGAAATGTTTAAGGCTTCCGTTTTATTATAATTAACTTTGAAGTTACTAACTTCAGCAAAGCGTTTGAATTCTTTTATTAGATTGGGTAGCGTCACTATGGGGTTTGTAATATATAATAATAGATCATCTGCGTATCCTGAAAGTTTATATTCCTGATCTTTTATTCTAATTCCTTGTATATCCTTATTTATCCGGATTGCTGTCATCAGATGTTCCATAGTTAAAACATATATCAGTGGGGATAAGGGACATCCCTGTCTGGTTCCGTTTCGTATTGTTATCGTGTCTGATAATTCCCCATTTGCTCGAATTTTGGCCGTTGGATTCTGATATAGAACCAGAATCTTTTCTAATAATCTAGGGCCCAGTCCCCATTGTTTCAATGTCTCTTCAAAGAATCGCCATCCCACCCTGTCGAACGCTTTTTCAGCGTCTACTGCCAATAGACAGGATGGGATGGCGTGTCTTTTCGCATATTCGACTAATGTCAAAGTTTTAAGGGTGTTATCTCTCGCTTCTCTTCCCTCCACGAATCCTACTTGGTCTAAATGTATCGTTGTTGGTAATTTAGGGGTAAGCCTATTGGCTATAACTTTAGAGTAGATTTGGAGATCTATATTCGTCAGGGAGATCGGTCTATAGTTTCCACATAGTGTATGGTCTTTATCGGGTTTGGGTATGAGAGATATATATGCCTGCATACTTTGTGATACAAATGGCTGAGCTATAGATACAGAGTTAAATGTGCGTTTTAAAACTGGGATAAGCAGGTCTTTGTATAATTTATAAAAGCGTGGGGTAAATCCGTCAGGCCCTGGGCTTTTACCTATTGTCAGTGAGTCTATTACTATTTGTATTTCCGTTTCTGAGAATTCATTCTCAAGTTGTTCTATATCGCTATCAGGTAGTGGTGGTATCGGGGTTTCTGTTATGTATTGTTTTACCTTTTGGTCAAGGTCTTCTAGGTTTTGTTTTGTTAGTTGGTTAGGTAGGTTATATAACCCAGAGTAAAATGTATGGAAAGTTTCCATAATCTTTTTGGGATCATACGTCAGTTCCCCTGAGTCTGTTTTAATTTTGGGAATTGATGTAGTTCTTGTTTGTTGTTTTAAAGCTCCAGCTAATATTTTACCTGGTTTATTCTCTTGATGGTAATATAGGGCGCGATTTTTGTCTCTAATTCGAAGTGATTGTTCATTCAATATCGTTCTCAACTCTACTCTTTTATCCGAGAGGACCATTAATGTTTCTCGTGTTGTATTCTGTTTATGGTGTTTCTCTAATGCCGAAATTTCTTGTATCAATTCTTTTAACCTATTGTTTTTCATTTTTTTAATCTAGACCCATGTTTAATAAAGAGGCCCCTTATTATACATTTAAGGGCTTCCCATTGATTTGGGAGTGATGTATTGTCTTCTATGTGGTCTGATGTAAAGTTCAATATCGCGGAAGCAATTTCAGTTCTACAGGATTCATCAAATAGTAAATTATCATTTAATTTCCATGTACCTCTAGGCATACTTTTATTTATTGTATCTATAGTTAGGTAGATGGGTGCATGGTCTGACCATATGAAATTCCCTATCTCGGGGGTAGAGGTTGTTGCAATCGCCGAGGAGTTTATCAAAAAGTAGTCCAGTCTATGGTATGTATCGTGTACCTGGGAGTAATATGTATAGTCTTTTATACTTGGATTTGTTATTCTCCATATATCTATTAGTTGGTATTGTTCTAGTAGTTTTTTAAATGCTCTTTTCTCACTTTTCTTTTGAGGTCCTGTCTTTGATGTGGTATCCATATTTCGATCTAGAACAAAATTGAAGTCTCCTCCAATTATGATTGTCCCTTCTGCTTTAATCATCATCTTTGTTAGTAGTTGAATGCCTGTTTTTATTTGATCTATATTTGGTAGATAGATATTAATAAAAGTGTATATCTGTCCGTATATATTCAGCTTTAGCAATAGTGCTCTGCCCTCTCGACTTGTCCATTTTTCTAAAACCTGATGAGGTATTGAGTTATGAATTACTATTGAAACCCCTCTGGATTTTGAATATGGGTATGTATCGTGATACCAGTTGGGATATTGTCTATTCTGTATGTTTGGTAGTTGATTTGTACGGAAGTGCGTTTCCTGGAAGAGAATAATTCCTACATTTTGTTTCTGGAGAGAATATAAGATTTGTGATCTCTTAGATGCTACATTTAGTCCCCTTGTATTGAAAGAACAAACTTTAATAGCTGTCATATTTCGACAATAGGGGGTCTAGAGGAGGGAAGAGGGAGAGAGCAAAAGGGGGGGGGGGAGAGGGGAAGAGGGAGAAGGAAAGAGAGAGAGAAAAGAAAAAGAAGAAAGAAGGAAGGGAGAGAAAAAAAATAAAAAATTAATATTTTTTATTCTTTTAAAAAAAGCTTCTCTTCTGTAGTTCACATTCACTCGTACTAAGAGTCAAGTGCTCTTTGGTGTTCTACTCACTTATAATTTAAACTTTCATACTTTATCATTCTCTAAATGACTCGTTGAGTCTACCCTTACAATGTAAGTTCCCTATTTGGGGGTATATAGGGATTTCCTTAGGGTTAGGACGTGTCCCTGGTCTGGGAATAGTTTAGTTTAAATAATGTAGGATTTTAATGGGTATTTTAATCCTACATCTTATTTATCACCTTCATAAGCTATTATTATTGTGTTACTTATGTTTGTTCTCCTATCTTCTTCCCCTCCCCCTCCCCCCCCTCACCTTTGAAGTTATATTTGAAAGCCGACAGTTTATGTGGTATATATACGTCTTTTCCATTCTGTTATTCCATTATTACAGATTGGTATTTGGGTTGTTTCCCATGGATACAATGTGGTTTATTGGTGCATAATCTATACAGTTTATTTCCTCTGCTCTTCGTTGTGGGGATAGAGTGGGCAGAGAGAGAAGGAGAGAGAGAAGGGAGGAAAAGGAGAGGGAAAGGAAAAAGGAAGAAAAAAAAAAAAAAAAAAAAAATTAAAAAAACCTAGAGGAAAAAAAGGGGAGGAAATTTTCTCTCTCTCCTCCACCCCACCCACTCCCTCCCCTCCGCAGAGGGTCGTTTTTTTTGGAGGGCAGAGGAAGATTGAATCAATTGTATCCAATGGGGGCAAACCAATTTCCCAAAAGCCCACAGCTCATAAGTGTCCATTTTTCAGGTACATTACAATTTATACATTTTTATCATATTTTCATTATATTCTGACATATTATATTTATAAAAATATTCAAAAAAAAAAAAAAAAAAAAAAAAAAAAATTTTTATAATAAAAAAAAAAAAAAAAAAAAAAAAATTTTTTAACAAATTTAAAAAATAAAAATTAAAGGGGGGGGAGCACATAGGGGGGGGAGGGGAGGCCAATTCTTTTGGAATCTCCCCAATCCCCCTTGTTCTCCTCCCTCGTTCCATTTCCCCCTCTTCTAGAGATGTGTGTGTAAGTAATAGATTATAAATTGTGTCTGGTGTGTCCGTGTCGTGTGTATATAATATTAGTGTACAGGCATGTGATCGGTGTATCCCTTTCCCTTCTACCCTTCCCTCCCCGGTCCTATGTCCGCCCCCAAAAATGTGAGTCCTTGTGTAGATATGGTAAAGTTATGTGATTTTTTTAAAAAAAAAAAAAAAAAAAAAAAATTTTTTCTCTTTTTTTTTTTTTTTTCCTTTGTGCCCCTATTCATACTCAAATGATTCTGGTCTTTCCCTGATCACTTCTAATATTAACATTGTTTCCTCTTTATCTATTACATATCCGCAGTGTATATTGTGATGGTTACTGTTTGTACCCTATTCCTAAACCTCCCTCTTTTCTCCCTCCCCTCACCCTCCCATCTCCCCCTTCTCCGGAAAAAGAAGGAGAGGGGGAAAAAAAAAAAAAAGGGGAGAAGGGGGGAAATTATGTATCTCTTTCCCTTCTCTTTCCCCCTCATTTCATTCTGAAGAGATTTAATATATCTGGGCCCACAAGGGCAGTTCTATCAGAGGGAGTCCCAAATGGTTGAGGAATTCTTGTAGATCTTCAATACTCCGAAACACCGTCTTCTGGCCTTCTTGGTACACTATTACTTGAAAGGGGGATCCCCATTTATAAAGGAATCCCTTCTCTCTCAATAGTTCCAGTAGTGGTTTCACCGCTCTTCTCTTATTTAATGTATGTTTTGATAGGTCTTGTTATGATTGGGAATTCTGTGTGCTCCATCGATCTCTATTGCTGTTGTCTCGATCTCTCTCTGTTGTTCATCTGTAATAAAATATTAAATATATGTTGTAATTTTTGTTTCAGATTCTCGGTGTCTACTGATTCTGGAAGTACATAAAATATTGCAGCAATTGCCTTATAGAGTTTTTATCTGTTTCAAAGTAGTAGATGGAAAGCAAACAACCAATAAAAAAAAAAAATTAAAAAAAAAAAAAATGAAACCCTTTCCTCTCAAGAGAAGTGTATATTCCACTTTAGTTGGTAGTGATTTTAAGTGAGTCTGTATGTCCCGGGTTTGCACTATCTTCACCCCAATTTAAATCCTTTTTTTAGTCTCTGCTTTGTGAACTGCAATTTGAAAATTATATATATATAGATATTAATGGCTGTTTGAAAAACCCCTTTATATCTGCGTTCTGTGCAGATTGTGGCTTAATCTGATTTTTTGTTGTTCCACCTGTGGATCCTCTCTTTGTTTTCTGAGTGTGTGTACTTTTTGGTGGCATCCTTATAGAGTTTTTATCTGTTTCAAAGTAGTAGATGGAAAGCAAACAACCAAAAAAAAAAAAAAAAAAAAAAAAAAAAAAGGAAACCCTTTCCTCTAAAGAGAAGTGTATATTCCACTGATCATATATTCTATATATATATGGAATGTTGTTCTCTTGGGTAGTTGTAGGGGTCTTTCTTATAACTTTTTTAATCTGTCTGGTGGGGAGGTATCTCCCGGGTTGCACTATCTTCACCCCCAATTTAAATCCTTTTTTAGCCGTCCATTTTTCATTAGGTTAAACTTCCCCCTTTTTTCTCTTTTTTTTTTCCTTTCTTTTCAAAACTCTTTATTGTACTCTGTATTCTTTGTTAACTGTCAGCAAGGTTTATCAGATATACCAGGAATATCTTTAATGGGTATTCTGTACAGTTATGTAATTAATTATTTAACCCTTTTACGGTGAGGTCTTTCTCTCTACAGGAGGGTTATATTTGGGTGTTTTTCTGCTGGTTTCTGTAGGTCCCACTACAGTGTAGGTCCCACTAGAGTGACGTGACGTTTATGCCCTTAATACCCTTTATTATACAGTTATTCCTTTTCAGTTTTTATGCCATAGCACATATCCAAAGGGAAAAAGAAAAAGGAAAAAAACGGGGTTTTTTTGTCGGTCCCCTCCGCTTTACCTTTAGTCTGTAGGGTATATGAGATGGGGTACTTATCTGCTGGTTCCGTTAGTCCTGCACAGTCACTCTAGGGATTCCCTGTGGAGACCTCCGCTTCATGTAGTCTTCACAGCGGTGGTTGCTGCAACATTGGTCTGTTGTGTTACCTTCCCAGGCAGTTTGGTATCTCCGCGTGCGACGGGCCGTCGAATCCACACGGTTTGTATGGCGTATATCCCGTTCGGTATATCCCGGCTTCGGCCGAAGGGGGGTCTTTAGTCAGCACTCTGGGGACGCCTCGTTCCCATCACTGCAGGTAAGAGATCGCTGGGAACTTTTTCTGTCTCTCTTGGGATTATATCCCAGCGCTTTTCTTGGAGCCTTTTCACCGCTATTTGCGCTTACCGCCAGCCAGCAAGCTAAGCTGCAGAGAGGTTGAAAAGATGTGTCCTTCAGCTGTGGTCAGAGCAGCATATCGTCGGCTTAGGGAGGGTAGGTGGGGATCATCTGTAGCTCATTGTGGTCAGCTGCAGGTCGTTTCCCAGACCTAGGAGGAGCTCCTTTGCTACACGTCCATCCTGTTCAATCCCCTTCCCCCAACTGCATCTCCCACAAGTCCAAAAATTGCATTTGAAAGACCGTTGGGCAAATACAGTTTGACATAAAATATTGCAGCAATTGCCATTTTATTCCCTAGGGTCTCTGCTAAAATTATATATATATATATATATATATATATATATATATATATATATATATATATATATATATATATATATATAATGTATGTGTGTGTTTGGGGGTTCCAAGTAATTTTCTAGCAAAAAATATTGATTTTAACTTTAGAAAAGTGTCAGAAAAAGATTTAGACTTAGGCTGCATTCACACCTGAGCGTAGCGGTTTTTAGGCAGAAAATCGCGCAAATTGCAGCGTTTTTACCGCGATTTCGCATTGTTTTTTGCCGCGATTTTGTGCAGAGCAAAAGGTCAGCAATGTAAAAAGAAGAAAAACGCCCAAATCTGCCTGATTCGAGTGACAAAAAAGGGTCCGGAACTTGTTTGAGCTTCAGGCGTAGGGCTTCAGGCGTTTTGGAGTGGAGATGTGAACCATCTCCATAGAGAATAATGTATTTTTTTTTTCCCCTCTAGCGTTTTGTAGCTTCAGGCGACAAAACGCTCAGGTGTGAATGCAGCCTTAAAGTGGTTAAACTTTCTGCATTTACACATGGTTGAAAGCTTAGCAGACTGCCCAGATTATTTGTTTACACAAGAAGTTGTATAGTTACAATGTTTCAAGTTCTAAACTTGGCATATTGCCCAGGAGTGAGAGTCCATTCACACAGGGGCAACACGACTTCCAGCACGACTTTGGGAGGCAACTTGGACACTACTTGAGTATGAATCACAGCACGACTTGAGGCAATTTACAAGGCAACTTGAAGTTCCCTCCAGGACAGGAGACTTTGCCAGTGGCCAATCACATAATAATCGGCTCTGTAGGAGTGAGGGGTTTGCCTAGAAAACTATTTTTACTTGCTGAAAAGTTGCTTCAGTTAAGACAGGGGATCCGACTTGGAGGCAACTTCCATTGAAATCAATGGGTACAAGTCGCCTAGAAGTCAGATTTAAGTAGTACAGGAACCTTTTCTGAAGTCGGAGCGACTTCAGTAGTGTGCATTAAGATGGCTCTCATTCACTTACATTGATTAATTTTGTTGCGGGACTTGGGGCGACTTCAAGTCGGATCCAAAGTTGCCCCTGTGTGAATGGACTCTAAGCAGATAATCTCTCCACTTGTTTATATGAAAGAATCGCCTACTCTCAGCAGGAGAGATTGTCAGGGGGGTGAATCGAGATTGCGATTTTTTTTTTAACGATTAATCGTGCAGCTCTACTATGTGTAGTGGAAAACTAACACTGCACATCACCCTGAGCACACTATCCCCACCGTGAAACATGGTGGTGGCAGCATCATGTTGTGGGGATGCTTTTCTTCAGCACGGACAGGGAAACTGGTTTATGTGAAGATGAATGGAGCCAAATACAGGGCAATCTTAGAAGAAAACCTGTTAGAGTCTGCAAAAGACTTGAGACTGGGGCAGAGGTTCACCTTCCAGCAGGACAACGACCCTAAACATACAGCCTGAGCTACAATGGATTGGTTTAAATCAAAGTATATTCATGTGTTAGAATGGCCCAGTCAAAATCCAGACCTAAATCCAATTTAGTATCTGTGTCAAGACTTGAAAATTGCTGTTTACAGACAATCTCCATCCAACCATCCAATCTGACAGAGCTTGAGCTATTTTGCAAAGAAGAATGGGCAAAATGTTCACTCTCTAGATGTGCAAACCTGGTAGAGACATCCCCAAAAAGACTTGCAGCTGTAATTGCAGTGAAAGGTGGTTCTACAAAGTATTGACTCCGGGGGGCTGAATACAAATGTACACCACACTTTTCAGATATTAATTTGTAAACAAATTTGAAAATAATTTATAATTTTCCCTCCACTTCACAATTATGTGCCACTTTGTGTTTGTCTATTGCAATAAAATACATTTAGGTTTTTGGTTGTAACATTACAAAATATGGAAAATTTTAAGGGGTATGAATACTTTTTCAAGGCAATGTAAAAGATATGTGATTTTATGTCATTGATTGTGATTATAATAAATATAACAATTTTGACACCCAAGAAGTCCCACATATGGCAAATGTAGTGTCCTGGAATCTAGTGGATCTTTTGAAACTTTCTCACATATCATTTTACAGTCCACTCAAAATCTATTTTGGGTAGACAATGGTGGGATGAACCACCTGCGAACGTCTTTTCTCATTCAGTTACGTGAGATTAATGCTAATGTTCTCCTTCCTCTCTAGCCCTTAAGTGGGGTATTGGTATTAAAGGCATCACAGAAAGAGTGAACTTTCCATGTAGGGTTGACATAATCAATAAAAACGTCATGCCCGCAATCCACAATAGATATAAAAAAGTTCATTTAGCCCATCAGTATCTATATGTTACATGTACAGTGAGGGGAAAAAAGTATTTGATCCCCTGCTGATTTTGTACGTTTGACCATTGACAAAGAAATGACCAGTCTATAATTGTAATGGTAGGTTTATTTTAACAGTGAGAGACAGAATAGCATTAAACATATCCAGAAAACCACATTTCAAAAAAGTTATAAATTGGTTTGCATTTTAATGAGTGAAATAAGTATTTGATCCCCTATAAATCAGCAAGATTTTTGGCTCCCAGGTGTCTTCTATACAGTTAAGGAGCTGAGATTAAGAGCACTCTTAAAGAGAGTGCTCCTAATCTCAGCTTGTTACTTGTATAAAAGACACCTGTCCACAGAAGCAATCAATCAATCAGATTCCAATCTCTCTGCCATGGCCAAGACTAAAGAGCTGTCCAAGGATGTCAGGGAAAAGATTGTAGACCTACTCAAAGCTAGAATGGGCTACAAGACCATCGCCAAGCAGCTTGGTGAGAGGGTGACAACAGTTGGTGCGATTATTCGCAAATGGAAGAGACACAAAATTACTGTCAATCTTCCTTGGTCTGGGTCTCCATGCAAGATCTCACTTCGTGGAGTTTCAATGATCATGAGAATGGTGAGGAATAAGCCCAGAACTACACGTGAGAATCTGGTCAATGATCTCAAGGCAGCTGGGACCATAGTCGCCAAGAAAACAATTGGTAACACACTATGCCGTAAAGGACTGAAATCCTGCAGCGCCCGCAAGGTCCCCCTGCTCAAGAAAGCACATATAGAGGCCTGTCTGAAGTTTGCTAATGAACATCTGAATGATTCAGGGGAGAACTGGTTGAAAGTGTTGTGGTCAGATGAGACCAAAATTTGGCTTTTTGGTATCCACTCAACTGTTTGGAAGAGGAGGAATGCTGCCTCAGACCCCAAGAACACCATCTCAACGTCAAACACAAAGGTGGAAACATTATGCTTTGAGAATGTTTTTTCTTCTAAGGGGACAGGAAAACTTCACTGCATCAAAGAGACAATGGGCGGGGCAATGTACCATCTAATCTTGGGTGAGAACCTCCTTCCCTCAGCCAGGGCATTGAAAATGGGTCTTGGATGGGTATTCCAACATGACAATGACCCAGAACACATTGGCAAGGCAACAAAGGAGTGGTTCAAGAAGAAGCATATTAAGTTCCCAGACCTTAAACCCATAGAAAATATGTGGAGGGAGCTGAAGGTTCGAGTTACCAAACATCAACCTCGAAATCTTTATGACCTGCAGAGGATCTGCAAAGAGGAGTGGGACAAAATCCCTCCTGAGATGTGTGCAAACCTGGTGGCCAACTACAAGAAACGTCTGACTTCTGTGATTGCCAACAAGAGTTTTGACAGTACTAAGTGATGTTTTGCGAAGGGGTCAAATACTTATTGCACTCGTTAAAATGTAAGTCAATTTATAACTTTTTTAAAGTGCGTTTTTTCTGGATATTTTTGTTGTTATTCTGTCTCTCACTGTTAAAATAAACCAACCATTAAAATTATAGACTGATCATTTCTTTCTCAGTGGGCAAACGTACAAAATCAGCAGGGGATCAATTACCCTTTTCCCTCACTGTACCTCAGGTCATTTTAATGAACCCTTTGTCCGTATTTTGTGAAACACTTAAAGCATTTGTTACCCCAACACTTCACATTCCTGATATATAGCTGCTGTACTATGTACTTGTATGAGAAAGTATCCTGTTCTCTTTTTTTTGCTTCCTTTTGTTTGAAATCCCTGGTGTTCCTGCCAGTCCCTCTGCTTTCCTATTAAAAACTGACCACTTAGCAGGAGAGCACACTGTGGTCAGCTCTCTAGTTATGCTGGGAACTCAGCCTGCTCTCCTCCAATGATCAGACTTGTCTTGACACACCCCCACTGCACAGCCATTCACTGGGAAGCTGCTGCTGCTTTTCCTCTCCCCAGCTCTTATGCAGCTGAGAATAGAGGGAATGTGATCACTTGTAAAAAAAAAAAAAAAAAAAGGTATTTAAATTTTTTTTTATAGTTATACAAAAATGTTTTGCCTTTCATTTTCTATTTTAAATGGAATGGGTTGTTTTACAAAGTGATCATTTACAATCACTTAAACTCCGCTTATAATGTGGCTACCTGCAATCAGTATGGATGAAAGGAGGTAGACTTTAAAAATAGAACAGGAGAAGTGATAATATCTTCATGACTCTAGAAGTTAATTCACTGCAACTTCCTTGTTTTTGGCATGAAGCTGTGTAACCATGAAGAGGAACTGCAGTCTGCTCACATAATTTGTAATAAAACATCTTTGCCATTTTGTAGCTTCCCTCCAACCACTTGGCATATTCTTTTATATATACTGCGATTCTGTACTTGCCAAATATGCTGCAGAAATCTCCCTCCACTAAGTCTGGCTGCATCCATTTTAACTGTGGACAGCTGAAGCTGCTGCCTTTTCACGTCCTGGATTTACACAGACACACAGCAGCACACCTCCAGCTCTGCAGCTCTCATTGGCCCTCTTATGACTCGTCCCCCTCCCTTCCTGGCAAACTCTCAGGAGAGTTAGGCCCCTTTCACACTGGGGCGGGGTGTTTTGCCCGCGGGTTTCGGCCGCTCGCGGTGCGGTTTTTACCCCCTGCGAGCGGCCGAAAAGGGTTAATATCCCCCACAGAGCGCTGCCGTAGCAATGGGAAGGATCGGTATAGGAGCGGTGAACACACCGCTCCTATACCGCTCCAAAGGTGCTGCTAGCAGGACTTTTTTTGGCGTTCTGCTAGCGCACCGCTCCAGTGTGAAAGCCCGCCGCGAGCGGCCGAATACCGCGGTTAAAACGACGGTAAAGCAGCGCTAAATATAGCGCTGCTTTACCGTCACCGCGGCTCCCCGCTCCAGTGTGAAAGGGGCCTTAGAGAGAGAGAGAGCTGTGCATGTCATAAGCCTAGGCTTTTTACCAGATAAGAAACAGGAAGTGGGCTGTATAAGGTATTTAGTGGCAGAAAAAAAATGTTTTACTATCCAATAACAACAAGAGCAGGGGATTTAATAGAGGCAAAGATGAAAAAATTACTGAAGTTCCGCTTTAAGTACGTTTTTCTGTCTGGATTTAGAAACTGGCATCTAAAAACGTCTGTTTGTGACTAGAAACGTTTGTAAAAAAAAAAAAAAAAAAAAGTTTTTTTGTTAAAATGAAAAATGTCTGTAAACGAAACGCTGCTTAACGCGAGTTACGACATTTAGCAGCGTTTACAGGCTGTGATAGGCATTTGTCATTTCAAATGCCTTTGAACATCTGTCCGAACCCATTTTTTTTTGCGTTCCAAAAAATGCCTAGAAACTACTATAAACGACCCTGTGTACATGTACTGATAAGATAACATAGAGGCCAGTTCAGGGGCAGCTAAAAATAAAATGCCCAACTGCTCCTAAGGCTGGATTCACACCTTTGCATTTTTAGTGCTTTTTGCATTTTGCAGATTTGCACTACAGTCCATGTAACATGGTTTCCTATGGAACACGTTCTGTAGTGCAAAGTGCAAAAAGCACCAAAAATGCATAGATGTGAATCCAGCTTTAACGTCCGTTTACCAGCAGCAGTGTACAGGCCTTAATCTGAACTAGCAACAGAACAAAATGATGTCCAATATCTGCACATATGTAAACATGAGCAGCAAAGCACAAAAGTGTGATTGGCTCCTTAGTAATACATTTTATTTTCAGGACCAGAGGGGAAAAAAAAAGTGTAGACTTATGCCGCGTACACACGGTCGGAATTTTCCGATGGAAACAGTCCAATGGGAGCTTTTCAACGAATTTTCCGACCGTGTGTATGCCCATCGGTCTTTTTTTGTTGGAATTTCCGACGGACTTTGGATTGAGAACCTGTTCTCAATTTTTCCGACGGAAAACCTTTCTATCGGATTTTCCGATTGTGTGTATGCAATTCCGACACGCAAAATTCCGACGCATGCTCGGAAACAATTTGACGCATGCTTGGAAGCATTAAACTTCCCTTTTTATAGTGCTGTTGAATGTGTTTTATGCCGCTGTGTTACAGACCGTCAGAATTTGGTGTGACGTGTGTAAGCTTTTAGCGAAATTCCGTCGGAAACCATCAGAGCTTTTTCCGACGAGAATTCCGACCGTGTGTACGCGGCATTAGAGAGCCTGGTCACCTGATTTTGTGGTGTAAACTCTGCAGTGTCCAGCAAATAGTGATATACAGTATGCTCTCCATTTTTCTTTAGGTGGAATTTTTCTTATGTAACCAATTGCAATGGAATAATACATGAGTTTCACTGGTTGTTTACTGTGCAAGGGAATTTTCCCTTATTTCAGTGAATGTGGTGAAAATTCACTTTGCAAAGAATACTCAATCAGGTATATAAAAACACTCTTTTTGCTTGCACAGGATTGGATGATGAAAGCCAGCACAGCTTAAAGTGTTTGTTAAACCAACACAAAAAAAATGATCCTGTCCCCTTAACCACTTTCAGACTGGACCAATTTGCAGCCAAAGGACCAGGCCCCTTTTTGCGATTCGTGCGACGTGGCTCCCAAACAAAATTGACGTCCTTTTTTTCCCACAAATAGAGCTTTCTTTTGGTGGTATTTGATCGCCCTGCGGTTTTTATTTTTTGCGCTATAAACAAAAAAGAGCGACAATTTTGAAAAAAAAAAACACATTCTTTTTTTATTTTTTGCTATAATAAATATCCCCCAAAAATATATAAAAAAACATTTTTTTTCCTCAGTTTAGGCCGATCCGTATTCTTCTACATATTTTTGGTAAAAAAAATCGCAATAAGCAATTATTGATTGGTTTGCGCATAAGTTATAGCGTTTACAAGATAGGGGATAGTTTTATAGCATTTTTATTAATAATTATTTTTTTATTAGTAATGGCGGCGATCAGCAATTTTTATTGTGACTGCGACATTATGGCGGACACATCGGACATTTTTGACAAATTTTTGGGACCATTGTCATTTATACAGCAATCAATGCTATTTAAATGCATTGATTCCTGTATAAATGACACTGGCAGTGAATGGGTTAACCACTAGGTGGCAGTGTAGGGGTTAAGTATGCCTAGGGGTGTGTTTCTTACTGTGGGGGGGCGTGGCTGTTAGCTAGTGAATGCTGATCTCTGCTCCAATCACAGGGAGCAGAGATCGGTGTCCCTAGTTGCTAGGCAGAACGGGGAGATGCTGTTTATTTCCGCATCTCCCTGTTCAGCCTTCCCGGGAGACGATCACGGGTGTCCCCGCGGCCGGCCTCACGGGGGTCCCGGCTGGCGTGGGGGCCCGCCGCTCCCGATGGCACGGACGGCATTAAAAAGGGACTTATATATACGCCCTTCTGCCTGTCCGTGCCATTCTGCCGACGTACATCGTCGTGCGCCAGTCGGGAACCGGTTAAAGCATGTTATACAGCACAGTGCTTGCACTGTGTCAGTTGGCCCCCTGTAACCCCTGAAATACCTGGCTGATCCTGCCAGGCTATACCCTTCCCCCTGTACGCTGAGTCCAATATATCAGGGCTGCTGAGCCCTGAAACCGTTGTCAGCGTACATGCCTTCTGTCATCCGCTTCCCTGCTCTCCTGTGTCTCCTCTATCCTCATCCTCCCTCCCCTCCCTGTCTGTGCTCGTACCAGTGCCCACCCCCCCCCACTCCTGCTGCTCTCATTTCTGCAGCTAAAACCTCCCATCCTCTCTGTACTATAATAATGTGTCCCTGTGTAATGTAAAAAATCTGCCGATCTGTACCTATATGACCGCGGCTCCCGGCGATCAGCTGACTGTAGGCTCTCTCTCTTCTTTCTGCCCCCTCCCCGGCTGATGTCAGCGGGAGGGCTCGGCCCCACCCACTAAAACTGTGAGCCAAGAGAGAAGAGAGCTGACAAGTCAGCTGAGCGCTGGGAGCCAAGCTTATATAGGTACAATCCGTCAGATTTTTTACAATAAACAGGCACAGGGACACTTATTATGGTACAGAGGGGATGGGAGGATTTGAAAGAAGTGGGTTAACAACCACTTTAACCTCATTAATTAAATTTAAGGAAAAATTCCCTTGCAAAGTGAACAGTTTAGTTACAAGGTACAAGCTACCATTATGGATAAAGTGGATTTTTCTTGTCTCTTTGAGTAAGAAAAAAAAAAACCCAACAGCAAGCAGTGCATTGTCTTGTAACACAGTAGCACGTTGTTCCATAGATGAACACAAGGCCCTAAGTAACAAAGGCAATGCTGTGCAGACACAGAAAAAGGGCCATCGATAGAGGAGGCAAGAATAGGCCCAGTGTTTGGGCAAGGCACTTGTTGTTGTTATATAACCATGACCAGTCTGTTTCAGTGGGTGTTTGGTTCATAGTATTTGCAAAAGACCAATGAAGGTAAATCTATACAGCAGTCATTTAATGATTTTTATGGTAAACATTTACAGAATTCTAACATGGAAAAGACAATGTTATTCTACTTTAATTGTCTAGAAGTTTTATGTAGAAGTATGATCTAACGTTTAACGTATATCTAAACCCTAGAAAAAAATATGTAGCATATTGTGGTTTTCCTTTCCTCTGTCTTAGAGTAACAATGCTTAATTTTTGAATTGTATCTATGGGGGAGTAGAGAGGTGTTAGCACTACAATACACCCCCCTTATGTTTATAACATGAAGGTGGGGTGGGGGGGGGGGCTGAAGTTCACAGGAATGAACTGAAAACTGATGGGGATAAGTGCACCACAAGCAGAGAGTACAGGAAGCTCATTGGATTTCTGGCAGGATCAACAGGTATTTCTTTTGCACCCGTTGGACAAAAAAAACACTGTTAGTGATATATTTAGCAGACCTAAAGGAAACAGGTAAGAAAAGTCTGTTTTGGGGAAATACAGTATCTCACAAAAGTGAGTACACCCCTCACATTTTTGTTAATATTTTATTATATCTTTTCATTTGACAACACTGAAGTAATTACACTTTGCTACAATGTAAAGTAGTGAGTGTAAAGCTTGTATAACGGTGTATTTGCTGTCCCCTCAAAATAACTCAACACACAGCCATTAATGTCTAAACCGCTGGCAACAAAAGTGAGTACAGCCCTAAGTGAAAATGTCCAAATTGGGCCCAAAGTGTGAATATTTTGTGTGGCCCCCATTATTTTCCAGCACTGCCTTAACCCTCTTGGGTATGGAATTCACCAGAGCTTCACAGGCTGCCACTGGAGTCCTCTTCCACTCCATCATGGGGACATCACGGAGCTGGTGGATGCTCAATAGGGTTTAGGTCTGGAGACATGCTTGGCCAGTCCATCACTTTTACCCTCAGCTTCTTTAGCAAGGCAGTGTTCGTCTTGGAGGTGTTTGGGGTGGTTATCATGTTGGAATACTGCCCTGCGGCCCAGTCTCTGAAGGGAGGGGATCATGCTCTGCTTAGTATGTCACAGTAGATGTTGGCATTCATGGTTCCCTCAATGAACTGTAGCTTCCCAGTGCCGGCAGCACTCAGACCATGACACTCCCACCACCATATGTCACTGTAGCCAAGACACACTTGTCTTTGTACTCCTCACCTGGTTGCCGCGACACACGCTTGACACCATCTGAAGCAAATAAGTTTATCTTGGTCTCATCAGACCACAGGACATCCATGTCCTTAGTCTGCTTGTCTTCAGCAAACTGTTTGCAGGCTTTCTTGTGCATCATTTTTAGAAGAGGCTTCCTTCTGGGGTGACAGCTATGCAGACCAATTTGATGCAGTGTGTGGCGTATGGTCTAAGCACTGACAGGCTGACCCCCCACTCCTTCAACCTCTGCAGCAATGCTGGCAGCACTCATATGTCTATTTCCCAAAGACAACCTTTGGATATGACGCTGAGCACATGCACTCAAAGCTGAACCTGTCCTGTTAAACCGCTGTATGGTCTTGGCCACCGTGCTGCAGCTCAGTTTCAGGGTCTTGGCAATCTTCTTATAGCCTAGGCCATCTTTATGTAGAGTAACAATTCTTTTTTTCAGATCCTCAGGTCTTTGCCATGAGGTGCCATGTTAAACTTCCAGTGACCAGTATGAGAGAGTGAGAGTGATAACACCAAATTTAACACACCTGCTCCCCATTCACACCTGAAACCTTGTAACACTAACGAGTCACATGACACCGGGGAGGGAAGATGGCTAATTGGGTCCAATTTGGTGTACTCCCTTTTGTTGCCAGCGGTTTAGACATTAATGGCTGTGTGTTGAGTTATTTTAAGGAGACAGCAAATTTACACTGTTATACAAGCTGTACACTCACTACTTTACATTGTACACATGAAAAGATATCATAAAATATTTACAAAAATGTGAGGGGTATACACACTTTGGGAGATACTGTACATTCTTAAAGTTATACCTGCTATATGCCAATAATAATTAAGTAATTTTCCAAAAGAACCCACAACTGCTACAGCAGATTAAGTAATCATAATACACTTACATGTGAGCCCCAATGTAAGGTAGTACGTATCACAATGTAAGGTAGTACGTATCCCATGACCATCATTCTCTGTTTACCTGAAGCTAATACTAAGGTTGGCCATACACAACCTGAATGAAAAAAAAAAAAAATCAAACAGATACTGTGTAAATTTTTGGCCAACATTTTTTGAATGTTCTGACAGCTGCCTGTAGCAACTGTCAAGATACCCAAATTGTTCGGCCGAAAAATTTCCATCTTCCTTTTTCAATCTTTCAATCTCATCATGTTTGGTGTGAGAAGGACAACAGGGGTACCCACATAGCGAATGTCTGACAGTTCCTTAGAAATTTGCATAGAGTATGGCCATTGGGTGTAATGTATTGGGTAAAGCTAGGATCATGTGACGTCGTCGCCCACCGAGATCGGCCATTTTGTTGGTTGGAAACATCTCTGTGCTATATTGATTCACATGCAAGTTTTTTCTTCTGTATAGTGAGTGTGTATTTTGGAAACTGTTTTAATAAACCCCCACTTTTTTGAACATACTGCACCATGAGATGTCTATCTGCTTTGTTGACATTATATATCTGGCGGAGTTTCTGTCATATGGAGTCTATCTGATGTGGAAGGAATTCCTTTGACGTTTGATATCGGAGTGACCTGGAGTGATCTGATTTTTAAAGAGTGCCAGTAACCACTTTTTAGGGTGGTCCACAGATTACGGTAAGAGGCAGTGTGTGCATACCCGCTGGTGGAGGATTCTTCACAAGATTTCTTGTTCACCATTCGGAATCACAAAATCTGTACTCTTATTATGAACTATATATTCTCCTTTAAAACACCCTCTTTTTTTTTTTTTAGCACTGCAGTTTTTGTGTTTATAAGATACCCAAACTGTTCGGCCGAGAATTTTCCATCTGCCTTTTTCAATCTTTCAATCTCATCATGTTGGGTGGGAGAAGGACAACAGGGCTATCCACATAGCGAATGTCTGACAGTTCCCTAGAAATTTGCATAGTGTATGGCCAGCATAAGCATCATCCCTTTCCCCCCAACCCAACCATATATGTCTCAATGGGGTTGATTTACTACAAACTGTTCACTTTACAAGGGAGTTTACCCTTTGCAAGAGACCAGAGCATAGTGTATGAGTCTGCTGGCTTCCATCATCCATACATGTTATTTTCTTTGCACTTGATTGGGTATCCTTTGCAAAGTTAAATTGCACCACATTGTAAAGCAAACAGCATGTTTGTCTTTAGTAAAGCAAACTAAATGCGTCAGTTGATGAACTCTAAAGCCGCGTACAAGCGTTCGGATCTTCCGACGGGAAATGTGTGACGACAGGCTGTTGGCGGAAAATCAGACAATTGTTGTCGGATTTTCCATGGACAAATGTTGGATGGCGGGTTTTCAAATTTTACGCAGACAAATGTCTGTTGTCGGATTTTCCGAGCGCGTGTACACAAGTCCATCGGACAGAAAAAAGTCCAAAGTACAAACACGCATGCTCGGAAGCAAGGACGAGCCAGAAGCAGTCGGTCTTGTAAACTAGCGTTCGTAATGGAGAATTAACATTCGTGACGTGGCAAATTATGAAATCTCGAAATGTAGCGCACATTTTCTTCTTCTTTAATGGGATAATAATGAAGCTGCTTTGTTGGTGATACTGATGGAGTTATTGCAAACTCATTTTCAAAGGCTTTTATTTTTCTAGTGATATCAATAATAATATTATTATGCTTTTTTTTTTTTGGGCAAGTTACCACAACACCATTATCCCGTAGTTATTAAGATCAAAGATACAACTATGTTGGTGTCCCTTGTCAATTTTACATTGTATTTTTAAAAATGTAACTGTCATTTGAAGTAAAACACATAGCCAAGTATTATTCTCCACAATTTTTTTTATTGTGCATTTAAAAAAGAAAACAAAATGCTATCTGCCAATAGAAATTAACCAATAAGTGCATTCGATGCATCCAAAAATATAGAAAATATAACAAATCAAATCATTATTATTTAACCAAAAAATAAAATAAAAGCCCCATGAATGTGTCCTGCTTCTTAATATAGGGGTCAGCAATGCCAAGGGTTGGTGAAAACGGGGCTCAGTCACCCGGAGATAATTCCGAAAATCATCTGGATTATTCTCCTGGAGCTCCCACAGCAAATGCATATGACATAATTGGTCATGATTTATAAAGCAACCAATTTTTGGTCCAAGAACTCCTCCTCCTCCTGTTCCTGGACTGGACTTGGGTCAAAGCAATAATAAATAACACGTTATCTCCTCTGATTCCGCAACATGGCTGGTTGACTAACAGCTGTTCAGGAACGAACTGAAAAGCGCAAACTGAAAAGCGCAAAATGAAATGCTCGAATCAAGACTAACCAAATTTCTACTAACACAAAATTAGCAGAAGGAGCCCAAAGGGTGGCGCTAAAGATCTAAAAAACCACGTAGTACGTCACTACGTTTGTGTTTTTTGGCCGACAATTCCTTGCCGTTTGTATGCAAGACAAAATCCAGGCACACGCCTTCGGACAAAAGTCTGAGGTTTTGTCTGCGGAAAATTGGATCGTGTGTATGCCACATCCAGTATCTCTGAAATGGAGTAAAACCCATTGGTAAGGTATTGAGTGTCTGTACATAATGCATGACTAATTAGTGAAACCTAAGAAAATACTGTAATACTCAATTGAATGACAACAATATTTATCCACTTATCTGTAAAATCTTTATGCATTTTAAAAAGTATTGTTTGGGTGCAAATCAAAAAGTCCATTAGATGATGTTGGAAAGACTAATGATCTAGAGGGAATTCCGGGAGTCTTCTTTAGCTGGCTGTTACTTTTCTGCAGTTTGTTACTTTTAAAAGCAGTGAGGGTTTCAGCACATGGTTGTGGCTTTATAAGATTTCCATAATTGTCATAATTGGAGCAGTTTAAGAAAAACATATTTTCTAGGGGTTGAAGGATTGTGCGTATTTTCCAAGGCAAGGAAGTCTAATTTCTTATGGGTCTATGTTTGCCAGTTTCCACAAAAAATGCCAACTTTATACTAGTCAGAAAGATCAGAAATAAATTTCCAGGACTGATTTTAGTCAAAAGATTTCCCTTCAAGAGTGATTGGCCAAAGCGTCAGTTTGAACTAATCGACATCTAGGCATTGAGTATGTATACTTATTTACCTCTGGAACACCCTTATGGTCTTGATTATGTCCTTCATATTACTTAAAAGGTCCATAGTGAGAAAGCTCTTTCAGCTGATAAGAGTTTTTCAGATATAGCTTGCGTTCTAAGCTAAAGCTTCCATTCTCAGCTATAGCTTGCATTTCTACAAATCCTTCATGTTTGGAAGCATGGAGACAACAGTTTCTTTAAAAAAAAAATGTTTACAAGGTCGGAGGCCATGGGTTTTATATACTAGGGGCAAAAAGACTGTTCACTTTGCAAGTGCAGTTGCTCTCTGTAAGGGATTTTGCTCTAGAGCTTAGTAAATGAGGGAAGCTCTGCTGACTTCCATTATCTAATTACATGCAAGCAAAAATGCATTTTTTTTAAAATATTTTCCTTAATGTGATTTGGTATTCATTGCAAAGTGAAGCTTCACTTCATTTACTAAGCTCTGAAGCAAATTTCCTTGCATAGTATGACTGCACTTGCAAAGTCAACAGCCTGTTTGCCTTTAGTAAATCAACCCCCATGTCTTTCACACTTTCAATGGCCTCATTCACAAAGGTACTTAGATCCATACATAGTGAATATGCCATTTGTTTATGTGGCTTAAGCTGCCAGGTGCTGTGTACAAGCAACCCCGGTAAGTGTATGGGGACACAGCCTCAATTTTAACAATCATGTGGGTAAGTGGCCCTGAATACTTTCAGTGTGCCATGTGTATTTTTACCTAAATCTTAGTGTCCTTTTATGTATTTCTTCTAGATCTTTGCAGTAATCCAGCTGTAATTTGCCTCTGTGCAGGAGCTTCCTGTAATAAGGACCTGGGTGGTTGATTTCTTTTTCATACATCATGGGACACAGAGTTAGGCTAATATTCATTACCTACTAGGTTATACTTCATCTCCAGGTGAATGTACACTGGTAGACCAAAGGTCTTTAGACAGGAAGTGATCCCCTATATAACCCCTCCCATACAGGAAGTACTTCATTTTTTTTACCAGTGTCTGGAAGGTGGATGGCACGGTTGTTTGAGCTCTCTGAGCTCCAGGTCTCTAGTCCCACAGACGGTTCCTAAATGAATCAAGGGATTGACCAAAGCTTCCATTGCCAATTGGGTCCATCAATTATTCATGCCTATAGTCTGAAACGTAAAGCTCCTCCCTTTAGGTGAGAGCTTATTCTACCAGGGGTATAGGAACCTCCTGGGCTTTTCGCCATCAGGTATCTGTGTCTCAGATTTGTAAGGCTGCTACCTGGTCTTCAGTGCATGCATTTTACAAAATTTTATCAAGTCGATGTTTGAGCAGCCGAGGGTTCGGCTTTCGGCCGCAGTGTACTGCGGGCTGCCCTATAAGGTCTGATGGCTATTGTTTGGCAGGGTGTCTCCCTCCCCTCAAGCCTATTGCCATGGGACATCCCAGTAGGTAATACATTTTAGCCTAACTCTGTGTCCCATGATGTATGAAAAAGAAAATAGGATTTTTTCATCATACTTACCTGTAAAATCCTTTTCTTTGAGTACATTTTTGGACACGGAAGTCCCTCCCCTGTTTTTTGAGGATTCAGTGCTTGCTACAAAACTGAAATACTTCCTGTATGGGAGGGGTTATATAGGGGATCACTTCCTGTCTAAAGACCTTTGGTCTACCAGTGTCCATTCACCTGGAGATGAAGTATAACCCAGTAGGTAATGAATATTAGCCTAACTCTGTGTCCCATGATGTACTCAAAGAAAAGGATTTTACAGGTAAGTATGATGAAAAAAATCCTATTTTTGTATCCCCCTCTGTAGTGTTATATCTGGAGAACTGTAAGGTGCAGTAGCTGCATTAAATTAGTTCACCACCCTGCTGCACCCCCTTAAAGCAAAACTCTAGGTATATATAAAAGACAAATTATTGCAGGTCTGTAATCACTAAAACCTCATTAAATGTATTTTTAAATGCAAGCAATCTAAACATGAATGAGACCAGGTTTCCCCTTTTTGCAGTTTCTGTATAGCAGAGCTTGAGTGTTAGAGGAAGAAGCAGTAAGGGCTCATGTACACTTGCTTTGGCTTCAACACTCATTAACCGCTAGTTTACACTTGCTTCAAAACAAGTCTTTGGACAGGCTTTGTTAAAGCTCTCTGAATGCTAGTCAAAGCTCCTGTCACTAAATAAGATGGTTAGCTTACAATCCTGTTTACACCTTGCTTTTGCTTTGCTTTGGCTTGACTTCAAAAATGATACCCCATGTAGCTTTAGTGGTGCTTCAAAGCATCTTCAAAACCGCTATAGAAGTCTATGGCAAAGCTTGCTTGAAGCCTCATTGAAGCCCCACCAAAGCCTCATTGCAGCCCCACCAAAGCCTCATTGAAGCCCCACCAAAGCCTCATTGAAGCCCCACCAAAGCCTCATTGAAGCCCCACCAAAGCCATATTGAAGCCCCACCAAAGCCACATCAGAGCCCCACCGAAGCCTCGTCAAAGCACCAAGCAAAAGCAAGGTGAAAACAGGACTGTAAGCTAACCATTTTATTTAATGACAGGAGCTAAGACTGGCGTTTAGAGAGCTTTAACAAAGCATGTCCGAAGCCATGTTTTTTGTGGGGTTTGTAAGGCATGCACGAAATTGCATTTTCATGCACTGCTGTAGTGCGAATACAGTTAGTTATTTTTTCTTATAATGGGCTATTCACTATTTATCTGATTTTTGGCTGGAGTTTTGCTTTTACAGTGGAGACCACAGCCCTGAAATAATCTATAAGATTTGTTATACCTGGTCTAATATCTCTAATTTGGTTGTAGAAGATCATGTTACTCGGCTTGCCTATGAAAAAAAAACAGATTTTACCCGACTTTGAATACAACAAGGATTTCTCCATAAGAGGCAGTAAAATTATAGCATTACCACACAGCATGAAAAAATAATAACTGACTTGATAGCAGGGGAGGGAGAAATAAGTGAAGTCAAGTGGAAAAATATACAGAGACAAGTTAAACAAGGCAGAGGAGCTAAATGTTAGGCAAGGATGAAAATAAGACAGCTCTGAGTCAGCCATCAGGACTTTAACTTTCATTTTTATGTGGCTGATGGAAATCATGAATAAATTTATACTTTGATCTGCAATTTAAACTACACCAAACGTAACCACCGCTACCCTGATATGCTTCTGGGTGTTTCCTAGTTTGAAATTTAAAGCTGAATTCAAGGCAGATATAAATACACAAATTAATGCAGCTATGTATAAACTATAGATCATTACGTGTATTTTTTTTAATTCCACTACTGTAAGGACCTGTATTTGACCTGTTATTAGCCTCCTATAATTCCCCCTGTAAAAGCACTCAGACTGGGAAAGGATAGAAGGCCAATTTATCAAATTTTCTTTACTGAAATCATACTGGAATGCCGAAAGAGCTAGGAAGGGTATGCTGCTATCACTAGATTATCATGGCCATATCTATTCCATTCACTGACTAAATGGAATTTTGGACCCAAATGTATTACTATACTCCATCCCGACTATAAAGATATAAATCCAATCCTATTCATATTCATAGTTACACTAGACAGGGATGCCCTTTATCTCCCCCCATATTTATCATAGCTATCAAAACTTTAGCTGTGGCTATTTGGGCAGATCCTAATGTACAGGGCATCATTAATGGAGAGACACCACAAGCATGCTCTTTTCGCAGATAATTTACTACTCTTAATTACCTCTTCAGTCAGAACGTTGCCCAATATGATTAAAAACCTTAAGAGAATTTGGTGTTATATCAGGACTTAATCCTATCAAATCAGAAGCATTACATTTTAACTTAAAGTGGAACATTACCCATAATAAAAAAATGTTCTTTAGCAAGGAACATACATTCCACATTAATAATTATGCTACCAAAATTAGTGTGTGCTGTAAATTGCCACCAACATTGTTCCTTTTTTTTTTTTTTTTGGAAACTGTCATTTTGCTGAAACCCAGAGACCCCGAGCAGCAGTATATCTTTAGGCTGTCAGCAGATGGGCCTCTAGTGGCTCTGATTTTCAGCACAATGGCAAAAAACGGAGAGCAACTGAGCATGTGCAGAGCATGGTGAGACCGTGTATTACTGGATTTTAAAGCAGTAGTATAGGCACTTATTTTTAATGTTTTACATAGCTATACCTGCAAAAGGGGCCAACCTGAAGTGATCTAGCAGGATCTAATTTTTTGACTGAAGTTCACAGTTCACCTTTTTTTTTTTTTTTTAAAAACCTTGAGCCCTGTCATACCTCAAATATAGCTACACTTTATAACTCAAACTACACTCCTCTCTTCCCTAAACTTATCAAACATACATTTATGGTGGGTCTATTCCTTTTCATAGATGGGCAAAATTGCTTCAGTCAATGACTATATTGCCAAAAATCGTATACTATTTTAGAACTCTACCTATCAGTGTCTCTGCCTCTGATCTGAATGCCGTTTTATTTTGCATATTAAAATTTACATGGGGCTCTAGGAGATGTAGGTTCTCCCGAAAGACACTATGTGCCCCCAAACCATGAGGAGTACTGGGGGTCTCAAACCTCCTGAAATACTTCAGGGCAGCCCAAATTACACATTTGTTACAAATTTAGTCTACAGGCTTTCACAAGGGCGGCTGAGCTGTGGTTTTACCGATTATCACTGAAATACTAATATTGCAGTCTGACAAGGCTGTACACATGCTGCAGCCATGGCATTTGGGGCTTCATACACACTAGGAGCTTTTATAAACAGATCAAAAATGCTCATATTTAGGGGTTTAGCACTTTTTGTGCTGGTGCTTAGCAGTGACTAGTTAACTGGTTGTTAAGGGTCAGGCAGCCACTGCATCCTCAACATCCGATGACTCAGCAGCTGTAAGTGGGATTCCAGGCTGACAGCTGAATGTAAACAAAAGAATGTCGGCATTAACAATTTCTTTTATTTTTTTTTAAACTGAGTGGGGGTCCCCCCAATCTATACCAGGCCCTTCAGGTTTGGTATGGATTTAGGGGGAACCCCATAGCAAAATTAAAAAAAAGCAGCATGCCCCCCCCCAATTCATACCAGACCCTTCTCCAAGCATGCAGCCTGGCGGGCCAGGAAAGGGGGGACAAACGAGCACTCCCCCCTCTTGAACTATACTAGGTCACATGCCTCAACATGGGGGGTGCTTTGGGGCAGGGAGGCTCCCCTCCTCCAAAGCACCTTGTCCCCATGTCAATGTGGACAAGGGCCTCTACCCCACAACCCTGGCCGGTGGTTGTGGGGGTCTGCGCGCAGGGGATTATCAGACTATGAAAGCCCCCTTTAACAAGGGGTCTCCCAGGTCCCAAAAAAAAAAACACTGGAAACTGGTGCTTAGCAGTGGTTATAGCAGCATTTAGGAGCTTATAGGAGCTGCCAGCGTTTTTTATCTGCCAGCAAATCGCTCCCAAAAATGTCTAAGCTAGTGTGCATGGAGCCCTAACTTGGGCTGCAGAGTTTGACAGGCAGCACCGGGTCCTAGGAGCAGAAGTGCACTTTCTCTTTCTATCATCATTTCTTTTCATCATTTCTTCCTTACTGTCACCTTGGAAGCTGATGATCCTTCCCATACTTTATAAAGGTTTAACCTAGGATCTCAATCTAAACCTTGTGTTTTAAAGCCAGCCATACATGGATCAAAATTTGTCCGGTCTCTGCTAAACATACCAAACTTCGATCCATGTATGGGCAGGGTAGCTGTACAGAAGTCGATCCACCAGTCTTGTACAGAAGTCGATGTACTGTTCTGTTGGAAAATTTTCGGTTGATCAGATCCCTGCTCGATCAGAGCAGCTGGCTATAGCTGCCAGGGCTGATCAGTTTATTCTGATGGCAGGGAAGTCTTCCCACTGTCAGAATACAAAGGCACAGCTGGAGGAACCCCCTATTCACCTCAAATGTGTGGATGGGGGAATTGAGTCTTCTTTTTTTTTTTTTTTTCTTTCAACCTGTTGGTTGAAAAAAAAAAAAAAAAAAAAGTATCAATGGGCTGCCTAATGGACTCTGAGGCTACATTTCCACCACTACTATTACTACAGCAAGTTCTGGAAAATTGAATGTATTCATTTTAATTTGAGTTTATTCATTTAAATTTGATTATTCTTCACTTATAACTGCCTGTTTGCTTAAAGTGGTTGTAAACCCTCACATATACCCAATGAAGTGAATAGCCTCAGATGATACACAGAGATTGAACAAATCCTCCTACATACGTTTTACTTGTATATATGCAGTCTTCCCCTTTCTATTACCATTGAAAAGAGCAGATTGTGTTTAAAATCTTTCTTCATATTTTAGCAGTACATAGGGGTGGGTGAGGAGACTGCACTTACACTGTGTGAGAGCTGATTGGAGGAAAGGGACACCCCCCCCCCTTCTCCACCTCCAACCAGGCAGAGGAACGAAGGAACATGCAAAGCTGTATTCTGAGCAGACAAGCTTTGTGCTTATCTCCCTCTAAGCACCCTCCCCGAAACTAATTTTAGGCCCCTTTCACACTGGGGCGGTTTGCAAGCGCTATTGCGCTAAGAATAGCGCCTGCAAACCGACCCGAAACAGCTGTTGCTGTTCCTTCAGTGTGAAAGCCCGAGGGCTTTCACACTGAAGCGGTGCGCTTGCAGGACGTTCAAAAATGTCCTGCAAGCCGCATCTTTGGCTCGCTATAGGAGCGGTATATTTACCGCTCCTATAGCGCCCGGTCCCATTGAAAACAATGGGGGAGCGCGCCGAACCCGCCCGCAAAACGCCGCAATAGCGGCGGTTTGCGGGCGGTATTGACCCTTTTTCGGCCGCTCGCGGGGGGTAAAAACACCCCGCGAGCGGCCGCAATGCGCCGCTAAAACGCCGGTAAAGCGGCGCTAAATATAGCGCCGCTTTACCGCTAGCGCCCCCACCGCTCCAGTGTGAAAGTAGCCTTAAGCTCATGTTGTCTCATGTGTCTGAGAACTTGTCAGAAGTGACTCATGTTGATAAAAGAGGAATAAAGCACCAGAGAGAAATAACACTTAGAGCTTTGGAGAAAGACAAGTAAACACTACATATATATGTGCTTAGTTCAAATTTCATGAATGAAATTTTCAACCACGTTAAGGCTCGGGCCCAGCCATCCAGAATTTAGATATATCTGATGGTCTTTCCTTTCACTTTCACTCCAACACATACATTTAGATTCCTAATACATGTGCCGAATCCTGTTGAGAAAAGACCACAAGAATCTCTGTGTGTATGACCTTTTTATTGAATATTTAGTAAAAATCATATAAATGCAGACTGGAAAAGGGAAAGGCAGGACTGGTAGGCAATCGGGTATTAGGATATGAAGAGTGAGCAGAGAGAAGACTTTATCCATCTCCTGATGTCCCTACACTGTTTTATCAGCAGTCCGGGGATGCAGAGAAGATACTGCTATATTCCTTCCCCAGTCTAGTGCCCGGTATACACGATCAGAAAATCATACGGAAAATACCGATTTCTAAGAGATTGTATGATAATCGCATCATTAGTACAGAGCTTTCGAGAGCCGATCATGACAGTTCATCCGATATTATTCTATCGGACGTGCACAAATTTATTTTTCGGACGATGCCAGATCGTACGATTTTCGTTTTAATCAGTACAGCTATCGTTCGAAAATGCAATACAAATGCATTACAACACATGACATCACTTCCGAAAATGTTTTCTTTCGTACGGGAATTTTTGTGACTTTAGTAAACTCATCAGATTCGATCTGAGATTAGCATGCAAAACAAAAACAGACGATCATTCGTCTGATAATCTCATCGTGTGTACGGGGCTTAGGTCTGTAACAATGGTGTCTTCTGCTTTGATGTGTGGAAGGGCTGTGTAAATTATAGTACTGAGTGGGCAGAAATAAAAATCCTTTGTCAGTTAACACAGGTTCCATATGGGTTTTATCTGTATAATCAATTGTTTGCATTGAGTTCATCTTTAATAAAACAACTATCATAAATAAGAACAATGTACAGTAGGGTATTGTTGGCTTTTTATGATCTAAGATCTATGATATTGCCATCATAGTGTGTTTAGGGTGCAGAAAAAAGATTTTAGTGCTCATGACATTGTTAAATAGTTTGAGGCTTTTTTGTAAGGTATTAAACTATATCTGTGGCCAGGACATATGTAATAGATTTCAGCTTACTTGTAGTTAGATATGGTGGCTGCATTCGTTTTAAAGTGACACTACACTCTGATTTAAAAAAAAAATGTATTCAGGTATGTATTCTTGTAGCGTAGCTTTACTTTTGTTGTGAAAAAAAACATTCCCCTCTGGGTGATCTATGTACATTGCAAGGATTTTAACAAACGTTGTTGCAGATTCCTACCCTTTGTTATTCTGAAGAAATCCCAGTTTGTTCCTCTGTGCCCATGTGGCAAAGTGAGTCTAATGGGAGTGGTTTCATAATTATCAATCAGCTGCGCACCTGCATGGCTCTAATGAGGAAAACTGCTGGGCCTGCATCACTTTATACATGTTCCTAATGGAAGTATCTCACCAAAAATATTTTTTTTGTTCCAGGGGATGCCTGAAATCTCATTTGCATTTTAGTGTAAACTTCTGGGAAAATCAGTGAGCCAATCACGCAAGAATACAAGGAAAGAGGCGCCTCTGGGTGTAGAGATAAAAACAATTTTAATCACAAAAATATGTATACACAGGCAACTCCCATTTAAGGAGTAATTGGTAAGCCTTGAATAACATTGATCCCGAACATGGGGATGATCGTCAGGTTCGTCAAATCCTCCTGCTGGCTGGGACACTGTTTCTGCTTGGTCCAGGAGACCGCAAGGAATGAAGACACCGGCCGCAGTGAGCTGGGAGCAAGGTCTGAAGCGCAGGCAGAGGGTGATGAACGTCACTGGTAGGCGCGACCGGTTTCGTGAGCGTACAGGCTGAGTTGACATGACAGCCACGCTCCTTCGTTAAGCTCAATCACACTAGCAGGAAATAATGTTTCTGGGGGCCGTTCTGTACACATTCTGTGTACAGAACAACTTCAGGTAGCCATATTGCATTACATTTTCAAATATGATTTGTGATGCAATTGTATACACTATATTATTTTTTTCTTTATTTGCTATTTTTTTCCCCCCAGGAAAGTGGAGTTACCCTTTAACTTTAAAAAATAACCTTTTATTGCTCTCAACCTCCTCCAAATCAGCACAGCTGACAACGGCTGTGAAATGAATAGGAAGTGACATCACCCATAGAGTTACTGTAGCGGATCCTCAAGTCCGCTGGGAAATCCTTGAAGCTGAGGAAGTGCTAACTTATCCACGGCCACCTTCCCCCCCCCCCCCCCCCCCAGTAACTGGACGACACAAAGTTCGGGGAGTCAATGAACAACTTTATTTTAGCCACAGCTGGCTTTTATATGCTTCCCCATGCAAGGGGTTTCTTAACTCATTTTCCAGGGGCATTCCCCTAACAATAAAACTGTGCCCTACACATGACTAGGAGTGTAATTACATCTTTTAGCAGATAATAGGTGGATTCATTAACACACTGAACAATAGGTGAATGGAAAGCTTCCTCAGACCCTACTTAACCCAATTTACTTATTCAGACATCAGTAGAAATTCCGTCTCCACCTCTCCTGGAATGCCCATACTAGGAGTCAGAGTTCCTGGCCATCAACGTCACAGTGTAACCGGGGACTAGATCTTTATATTTCGCTACAGTTACTATGGGGCTTCCGTTGTCGGCTGTGTCCACCTACACAACGAAGCCGTGGCTGACAGCTCAGCATGGGATCGGGTCGGATCGGCTTCAAAAAAGGTATGTGTACTGATATCTTCTTTACAGGGCTAGATAGGTTAGTGTTAGATCGTGGATGTCTTTAGATGCAGGGACTTCTACTGTAAGGATTGCTCACCACCAATGCTAGAAAGGAGGAAGCACTATACTCTTCATGTGACTGGCCAAAGGGTTTAGGGATTAGGTTGATCATTTAGAATAACTTCTATGTGATTTTTTGGGAAATTATATTTTTTTGAATATGATAAAATATTTGGCACCAAAACTGTAGTGACCAGCACAATCACACAGATTTTATCAAGCCAAAAATGAGCTGGTGCCATTGATATCAGACAGCTCGTTTATAAAAGCCTCTGCTAGTTTCTGTTTTGTATCTTCCCATCTATCTGCCCTTATGGCTTTCTGTCTGAAACTGAATTGCCTTTTATCACTTAAAAAGACATTTACAAGCCCTGGGAACAAGATTTTGATTGACAAATGCTTTGTGGTAAATGTTCCAATCCTATAAAGCAATTTGGATACCTTCTATAAACGGTTTTAGTTCCAGACTAGAGATGTAATCATTGTAAAATACATTGTTTGCCAATCTCAGCTGTCAATGTTTAGCTTTGTAAAAAGATTTTTGTTATGAGCAATTGGTAATGTTTCAGCAAAGAGTACTGAAAGAAGAACTTCAGACTAAACAAAATTTTTTTATAATTTAAAAAGGAGATAACGTGAGGAATGGTTAGAACTTCTGTTTTGTTGCTGTCTGTGTCCTGTTTAGAAGCTTTGACCACACTTTCGATCCTGAAAATACAGGTTGAAGTTGAAGGGAATAATTCCTTTAGGTAAGGCCTCATGTACACTTCAGCTGGTAAACGGACGTTTAGGAACATATGGGCGTTTTTTTCAGCAGTCCCTGAACTCTCCTCGTTCTGAGCTGCCAGCCAGGGGAAGAGAGAGGAGAGGAAAAGGCGAGCCGGCCGAATCATCAGAGAGCAGGGAGTTGCTTGCTGTAACCACTTTCATTTGAATTGCCCAGTGTTCCTGGAGCTCAACGTCACACAGTCCTGCCTCCTGGTCCGGGGCCTTTGATAGACAGAACACCGGTCCAATGTCATCATCAAAGGTGCTGGGCCAGGAGGCGGGACTGTGTGACGGTGAGCTTTGGGAACACCGTGCAATTCAAATGAAAGCTGTTACAGCGGCAAATATAAATACAGAGGTTACTGCGCTAACTTTAAGTAAAAAGGAGAAAAAGCAGCTACATAGACAATGTGACAAACACATAAAACGTGGATGGTGGATAATGTAGTGATAACAGGTAAACACATATATCAATATATGTGAAATAGTGCAAAGGTCAAATATACAAAAATGGAAATGTGAAAAAGTCCAATGGATGTCAAAGTCTTTAAGAAGGGCCGTATGCATCAACCACCAAATGATAATAAATCAAAGATGGAATAAGCTGGCACTGTCCGGCATAGAAGCATCAAGGGAGGTACATCTTCAACCAAAAAGGGAAGTATATCTACTCTTACTGGAACAGGTGGACTCAAATGTCAGCGACAATGAGTCATAAAGGCAAGGGTGCCGAAATCAGTGGATCAATGGAACTTCAGGGGACACGGCCTCCAAGCATGACTCCAGGGGTGTTATGGGTGACCACCCAACCAAACCTAAGATGGAAGAAACACCAGGGTTGGACCTTAGGTGTGGAAAGTCTGATTGGACCACACAGGAACTCTCATCCGGATGGTTATGTAAAGAAAAAAATGTCATATGGTGTAGGTCAAAAAAAAAAAAATTATTTCTAAAAACCGGCATACAGCAATAGGAGTAAAAACTGTGATAACAGAATAAAATTCAGGGCAATGTGGGGAGCAGAAAGTCAAGTCTAACATGTTTCGTCCCAAAGGACTTCAACTAGTGCATATAACAGCTCCCCCACATTGCTTATATTTATAGACTACATAGGAATAAAAGACCAACAATTGAGGACCAATTAGACCCCGGCAATTCCGAGGCCAGTGATTGGAGAAAGGACAGTCATCTCACTATATGGGCTCCTAGCCTCGATATGGGGACCAGTAAAGAAGGGGAAGGCTGGTCACTTGAGGTCAAGAACCTGCTCCGCAGTGACCCGGAAGTATATGGTAATTTTAACTCGGAAGTCGCGTGGTTAACACGTGAACCAATCCTAACCCTGAAATTCGCAAGTCACATGACCAAGATACAATACAGAGGAAGCGATTCACACATGAACCCAACAAAATCTTACACATGATCAGCGTTAGCCAATCATCACAATGCCGGTCAACTATCCAAAAGGACCAATGAAAGGGGGAGATTGTCTGTCTGAATACGTGATCGCAACCGGATGTTGCTGGTCACGTGGCTGGAAGTAATCATGGCCGCCGGAACCAATCAAGTCACGTTGAGAAGATCATCTGAGCACGTGATCGCGACCGGATGTTGCTGGTCACATGGCCGGAAGTAATCACGGCCACCGGAACCAATCGAGTCACGTGTCAAAATGAATCACGTGACAGAGGATGGATCAACTGACACACCTGTTGACATCAATCACACGGCCGGCAGTTTTAAATCCCTGACTGTCAAAACAAGTGAATAAGGGCTGAATCAGCCATGCAGCGCCCGCCCTAACGATGCGTGATGGATACGCCCCCACTGGACTGTCAGAGTAATGACATGGCCGGCCAAAAAAGGACATAACACTAAAGTGCCATATATTACACAGCTGGACCTAAGTCGCTTAATAGAATGTCACCTGCTACAACTCCCGTATAAATCAAGGGGGTATGGCGGCGACATCCAAGCCATCTGCCCCACTAGGGCCACCACAGGACAGCCAGGCGTACCGTGCAAACTCAGTCAGGGTGAGTACCTCCGCACACAGACTCCTACAGTGGCCGACCTCACCTGACAGCACATATTCACATCCCTCTGTGGGCAAGGAGGCAACCAAAATGGACGTCATGGCTCGTCTGAGTATAACTAATCGACTGTAAATAATGCAATCAATGTATGAAACAATAAAGGTTTGTATACCCTATTGAATTGGAGAAATCAAAAGCAGTGTGGACATAATATAAACCAGTGTAAAGGAAATAAATATACGTATAATGCTAACAACATATACACGAAAAATAAAGAAAGACCCAAAAGAGAAATTAAGCTTGATTGATAAAGGAGTAAATTGTCCCACTCCACGTTCGTTACGAACGAGCTGGTTCGCCTCTTCCTCTGCACAGGTGAGGCTGAATTGATTGGCACAGGTGGTGCTGCATTGATGGGCACAGGTCATGCTGCATTGGTGGGCACAGGTCAGGCTGCATTTATGGGCACAGGTTATGCTGCATTGATGGGCACAGGTTATGCTGCATTGATGGGCACAGGTTATGCTGCATTGATGGGCACTGGTCAGGCTGCATTGATGGGCACTGGTCACACTGCATTGATGGGCACAGGTCATGCTGCATTGATGGGCACTAGTTATGCTGCATTGATGGGCACAGGTCAGGCTGCATTAACGGGCACTGGTTATGCTGCATTGATGGGCACTGGATACGCTGCATTGATAGGCACTAGTTACGCTGCATTGATGGGCACAGGTCAGGCTGCATTAATGGGCACTGGTCATGCTGCATTGATGGGCACAGGTCAGGCTGCATTGATGGGCACTGGTTATGCTGCATTGATGGGCACTGGTGAGGCTGTGCTGATGGGCACTGATAGGCTGCACTGATGAAGCTCCACTGATGGGCACTGATAAAGTTGTTAATATTTATATTTGTAACTTAATTCTGCATAAAACATGGCTAGTAGCTCAAGACTTGAAATGTTGAGCCCTGCTCTGTTATCTTATGGGTACATGTACACTCATGTGTTTATAGTAGTTTAGAAGCAGTTGAGGTTAGAATGGTTTTAAAGCAAGAATTTGCATTCAGAACGCATTTGAAACGCCAAATGCTTGTAACAGTGTGTAAAGCCTCTAAATGCGGTAACTCGCGTTTATAGGAGTTTCAACGGGGAATAATTTCTGACCATTTGCAATGTTAAAAAACAGACTTTCCAGAACCCGGAGAGAGGGAGAGATATTTGGGAGGGTCTACTGATCTGTAAAATCTGTTATCTGTCAAAAACGCTTCTAAACGCAAACGCTCATGAACGCCGCTAAACGCGGCTTGTAAAGGTGGCAAAACGGTTTTAACCGTCGGTTACTAGTTGTCAAGTTCCAGCATTCAGAAGAGGTTTTCAAACACCCTGTGTAAATGAAGCCTAATGCCGCGTACACGCGATCGGAATTCTCGTCAGAAAAAACTCTGACGGTTTTTCCGACGGAATTCCGCTCAAGCTGTGTTGCCTACACACGATCACACCAAATTCCGACGGTCAATAACACAGCGGCATAAAACACGTTCGACAGCACTATAAAAGGGAAGTTTAATGCTTCTGAGCATGCGTCAAATTGTTTCCGAATTGTTTCCGAGCATGCGTCGGAATTTTGCATGTCGGAATTGCATACACACGATCGGAAAATCCGATAGAAAGGTTTTCCGTTTTCCGTTGGAAAAATTGAGAACAGGTTCTCAATCCAAAGTCCGTCGGAAATTCCGACAGAAAAAGACCGCTGGGCATACACACGATGAAAAGCTCCCATCAGACTGTTTTCATCGGAAATTTTGACCGTGTGTACGCCGCATAAGCCATACTTCAAGCAAATGCTGGAGGCCACCATTTGTAAAATGACAACTTTTACAAAAGGTTAAGTAGTTGTTTAAAAGCAAGCAGTGTAAGTACCGGAATTTGAATTGATATCAGCTTTTTTGCCATCCTTATAGCGCAGAACTTAAACTGGGGGCGGCGGAAGCAGCACAGGGAGCCAATCAGTTGTGCTGCAGTGCAGAGAAAATGCTTAAAGGAGGAGAGAGCAGAGTGATGGAGAGAGGACCCTCTCAGTCTGCTGCTTCTCCTTTCATTGCCCAAACACAGGATGACATTGTCCTTTAAATAATATATTTAAAGTTGTAATAATGAATACAGAGGTGCATTATATGATTTTTTTTATATCAGCTTTAATACTAGATATCCAGATTCTTGAATTTGCCTAGTTGTAGAAGGGTTCTTTGCCAAAAGATTACTTATTGCTTACAGTACCATAGGCCACTTCCTCAGGGCCCTAATGTCAAACACATTTATCTGCTGGAAACTGATAGATAACCTACTGAAATTCAGAAGGGAAAATAACATTTCTAAGCAGGCATAATGTAATATTTAGTACATTTTCAAGGAATATTTACAGTGCTTGAACTCATATTTATGGACTCTAATTCCACCCCTTCACTGACCAACCTAGCTTTATGACCACCCACCCAATATCGATTAGGTCCTCTTTTCCCACCAAAACAGCCAATTTAGTCTACATATCTGTCCCATCAAAGCTTGGATGGCACTAGACCTCAGAAATATGGTGTGGTATCTGGCACTAAGCCGTCAGTAGCAGATCATTTAAGACCTGTAAGTTGCAAGGTGGGGTGGGGTTTTCATGTATCGGACTTGTTTTTCCAGCACATCCCAGAGATGCTTGGTTAGATCAAGATTTGCAGAACTTGGAGGCCAAGTCAACACCTTGAACTCATTGTATTCCTCAAACCATTTTTTAACAATTTTTGCAGTGTGGTAGGGCGCATTATCCTGATGAAAGAGACCACTGCCATCAGAGAATATTGTTTCCATGAAAAGGTGTACTTGGTCAGCAAGAATGTTTAGGTAGATGGTACATGTCAAAGTAACATCCATGGCTGGAACCCAGGTTTCCAAGCAGAACATTGCCCAAAGCATTAGACTGCCTCCGCCAATTTGGCTTTTTCCCATTGTGCATCCTAGTACCATATCTTCCCCAGTTAAGCGATGCATATGCTCCCGGCCATCCACATGATGTAAAAGAAAGTGATTCATCAGGCCAGACCACCTTTTTCCATTGGTCCATTATCCAGTTCTGATGCTCATGTGCCTATTGTAAGCACTTTTGGCTGTGGACACAGGTCGGCATGGGCACCTTGAGCATTCTGCTACTATCCAGGCCCCATATACAACAAACTGTGATGCCCATTTTTACTGCTTTCAACACATCAACTTCAGGGACAACATGTTCACTTGCGAGCATTGCAGCAAGAGACTCTTTTTTTTTATCTCCTGCAGCACCATTAGAAAAAATATGCTGGGTGGGGTTCTCTCAAAGGATATCTTTACTAAAAGTACAGCTGTATTTTAAAAGCTAAAAATTTGAAGTTTGGTTACATTTAACGGTAATATTTAGTCTTATTTATTTTTTCTACCTGTGCTTTTATATGTAAAATAAAAAGACAGAACAAAAAGCGCCTCTGTGTAGCATTTATTGGACATGGCAAAGATAATAATAAAAACTCACAGGAGGAAGATCGGCTCATCTGTATGATGAAAGCATCTTGATGAGAGGGGTTCTGTGCGCTGCTCCAGGGGAGCCAAGACCACGGGTCACAGGGAAGGAAGCCGGCAAAGTCCGTGTGGTTCCGGGTATGATCGTGTGGATAGCGGCGTGGAGCGCAGCGTCAAAGATGGCGTGTGACGTCACCGGGAAGCTTGGAAACAACGCGTTTCAGAGCATGCACATTTTTTATTATCTTTGCCATGTCCACTAAATGCTACACTTAGAGGCACTTCTTGTTCTGTCTTTTTATGCATCTACTATAGAGTTGGTTCCTGAGAAAAGCCTTAGCCCTGAGTATACAAGTGTTACAGACTTCCACCTGTGGCTCTGTCCTTTTCCATTGGTCCTGCATTACCTTTTATTGAACTCCTTATGGACCTTGTTAAATATCACATCACCTTATACAGAACTTTGTGATAAGTACTTGAACTTGTTCCTACACAGCCCTTTATAGTGGTTTACCCTGAGTGCATGTCATATATGTCTCATATGCCATTATATGTAAAATAGATCTTCTTGATTTATGTAATCAATATATGTTAAAGAAGAATTTGAGGTATGAATATTTTATACATGGTAACATTGGTCTAGTTTGGACCAACGTAACTAATAAAGTATATACCATACCTGGCCAATGCCCCTGGGAGTCGTCAATCACTGAAGTAGACACCGATACTCCAGTGATCTCCACTTGCTTCCAGGTCCTGTGATGAGCAGCCGGCCTGATGCATTGTGAACACAGGAGGTTGGCCACTTGGCATGGGTGCCAGAATGCGAGGTGGGGAGGCAGAATGGTGAGAAAACTGGAAGTGGGTTGTGACGAAACTGCCCATAGAAACTGGAATTCCAGCTTCAGCCAGATATGATATTTACATTGGCCCAAGCTGGACCTATGTAACTATGTATAAAATATCAATACCTACCGACTGCCGATATACGTCCTCACTTTGAGGATGAATATTATTGTTAGGCAGCAGCTAGCTGCCATAACCCCGGTATCCCCATGTTCAGCCGGCGGTCGGCTACAAGATAAAAGCGGTCTCTGTGGCGGATTTGCTGCAAAATCACTTTTATCGGCAGCAGGAGAGGGCCCATCCCGTCGCTTAACAAATACGTTGGCAGTGGCGGAGGCGATCCAGTCCATTTCAGGGCTGTGCATGGAGACGAGTGAGGGGAAGATGGCCCCCACCCGTCTCCATGACATTGCAGGGCGGAACGTCACTTTCGCCCATAGCTCTTAAAGGGCCATTTTTTTAAAATCTTTTTTTTAAATGACAATTTTTTTTTTTTTTTATTGCATTTTAGTCTAAATATGAGATCTGAAGTCTTTTTGACCCCAGATCTCATATTTAAGAGGTCCTGTCATGTTTTTTTTCTATTACAAGGGATGTTTACATTCCTTGTAATAGGAATAAAAGTGACAAAAAATTATTATTTTTTAAATAAAAAATAAAAGGTAAAATAAATAAGAAAAAAAAAAGCAGAAGCGAACGCATACGTGAGTAGCGCCCGCATATGAAAACGGTGTTCAAACCACACATGTGAGGTATCGCCGCGATCGGTAGAGCGAGATCAATAATTCTCGCCCTAGACCTCCGATGCAACTCCAAAACATGCAACCTCTAGAATCTTTTAAACTTAGCCTATGGAGATTTTTAAGGGTAAAAGTTTGTCGCCATTCCACGAGCGGGCGCAATTTTGAATCGTGACATGTTGGGTATCAATTTACTCGGCATAACATTCTATTTCACAATATAAAAAAAATTGGGATAACTTTACTGTTGTCTTATTTTTTTCCAAAAAAAGTGCGCTTGTAAGACCGCTGCGCAAATACAGTGTGACAGAAAGTATTGCAACGACCGCCATTTTATTCTCTAGAGTGTTAGAAAAAAATGTATAATGTTTGGGGGTTTTCTAAGTAATAATCTAGCAAAAAAAATGTTTTTAACTTGTAAACAACTCTTCTAAAAAAGAGGCTCGGGCCTTAAAGTGGTTGTAAACCCATTTTTTATAAGTTTATGCTACAGGTAAGCCTATATTAAGGCTTACCTGTAGCTACCCTGGATATCTCCTAAACCTGTACTGTTTAGGATATATCCCCTTGTGTCTGCATGTGCCGAAGTGATTCGCACATGCGCACTGAAGCAATGGCACATCGTGCCATTGCTTCAGTTAGCTATACCGTTACCGCCGGCTCCAGCGCGGGAGTGACGTCATCGCGGCTTCGGCCAATCACTGCGCAAGAAGGCCTGGATCAGTTCTTGGGCATGCACATTTTGCTTGGGTTCCCATGAGTTTTATTCTGGTCCATATCCCCTCCATTTGATCAAATATTTAATTTGATTACCTCTCCTCCTGCAATCTACGACAGCCTCCACCTCATATTCCTCGTCCCCGTCAATAATTACAGGTTCAGGTGGACCCGATCCTCTGTCCGGGAAGGGGTCAGGAGCCGCAATACCCAGAAGTAAGCTCCCTGAGAGATGTCCGCGGCCAGAGGAGGGGTCGAGGATGGCTGCGGGGGCTTTCGATTTAAAGTAAGTAATACATAATGAGCTAGTATGCGATGCATACTAGCTCATTATGCTTTTAAGTGGTTAAAGCCCAACTTAATTTTCTTTACCCATGCAGTGTGGGCAACTGCTCTTTTTCTCTAGGGGTGAGCAGATTGTTATACTCGCTTGATGCGCTGATGCTCTGGAGAACTGCGCTCCCCCACAGTCCAGTGGTGGACTTTTCCTGTCTATGGAGCTTGCTGACGTCAGAAACAGTCCATTTTCAAGACCACTGGAGCATGGGGGGGGGGGGGGGGGGGGACGCAGGGGCTGCAAGGACTTGTGCGGGGAGGATAAGCGGGTCAGGTAAGTATATCTCTGCTGTTCTCTCCCCTAGAACAAAGCAAGCAGTTAACCTGTGCAGTATGGGCACAGCCCCACTGCACCAGTATAAAAAAATGCCCAGAGTTTTCCTTTTACTGTAACAATTTACAAATTGTTATTTTATGTTTAATTGGCAACCATAGTGTATATACACATGGTGGCAGCCATATTTGCTCATTTGCTGTTTTCTGCACAGTGGTTGTGCGTTACTGCTCCACTAGCATTTCAGGTCTGTAAGTGGCTAATCTTTGAATCTTATGTTTACAAAAAAATAAAAATAATTAGGTTTAAAAAAAACATGTATATGTACATATATATATGACGTAAGTAAGTGAGTTAAAATAAACGGAGTTACTTAACGCAGTTACTTTAGAGGATAACGAGTAATCTAACTGATTACTTTTCCCCTCATGGTAACGCAGTGCCCATTACTTGGGCGGCGTTACCGCAGTTACATCTACCGCCACTAGATGGCAATAGTATAATTCCGGTGTCCTGCCGAAAAAGTTCCCCCGTCGGATAAGGACCCCCTGTACTGCGCAGGCGCAGCACTTGCGCAGTACAAAGGACTACGGAGCTTGCGAAAATTGCCGAACCTAAACAGCTCTGAGTGAACGCTACACTGCGCAGGCGCAGTTAACATGTAATTGTAAGAGGCGATGCCGCGCGCTCCCAATGCTCTTGCTACACTGCAAGGGGTGTCTATCGTGTAACTAAGGGGCGGGTCTAGTATTACTGTAACCAAGGGGCACATTTATTATTATTGTTATATATTGAGCTCTTCCCATTAATTTAACATTCGCCCTCTTCTGTAGCCATCCGCCCCTTACACGATATATTAATAACAGACCCGCCACTTGCTTACACGCTATAACAGATGTGCCCCTTGGTTACACGATATATAACAATAATAATAAATGCGCCCCTTGCTTACAGTAATACTATACCTGCCCCTTAGTTGCACGTATAGAATATTAAAAAAAAGGTCAGTTACTTTGCTGCGTAACTAATTACTTTTCCAATGTAGTAACTGAGTTACTACATTGGAATATTACTTTTTGGGAGAAGTAATTTGTAACTTAACTAATTACTTTTTTAAAGTAAGATGACCAACACTGTATATGAGCGTCACCTTAAAAATAAAATAACCCAAAATATGCTGGAATAATACTACACTTTCCCTTTAAAGGATTTACCCTGCATCAGAGATCCAACCTCCCAGTCCTGTGTGCAGGAGCCGTGTAATTTATATGAAGAATGATCTCAGCGTAATTGTAGATGAGGTTAATAGACCCCAAGCTGTGGCTGGACAACTAGCATGTGCGTTCAGCAGATGATATCATCTTGTGATCAGTAGAGGGGATGACTCATTCCACAGCATTTCTTTTCTTTCTTTTTTTTTTTTTTTTTTTTTTATTGTTTGTTTTTGCATTGTTTTCTGAGACATCTCTGAAGAGCAATTTACAAGCCACATCCATCTGTGTTTCCAGTTATAGGATTACTGCAATATCAAGCAGGTCCTGGACATGAGAGCTCACTAGATGAGGTTAATGACTGCAATACAGTATCCAGGCCTTGAATTAGATCAGCTACTTTCTATTAGAGCAGACATTTGATTCCTAGGTCTGTACACGATGACCTCCAGATACACAGATCGCAAATAAAACATTAGGATCTTTTTAAACTGCTGCATGCATGTAAGTCTATATAAATAAGAAACTCTTAAGAGCACACATTCAGAACTATTAATGGGAAGAGACAGTAAATTTGAATTGCTTGGTCATAAAAATTAAAAGAGCAGTTAACATTTCTTCATACATTTTAATAAAAGTTTGGTGGCTCGTTAGGACTGAAAATGTGTTAAAGAATTCCAATAGTATAAATGTTAAAAATGGGGGTTATCTGGATATTTACCTTTTATTAGCCGAGTACAACTTTTGATGGTTCACAATAATTTAAAATATCTTTTACATCTAAAAAATGACATAAAAGCCCTGTTGTGGACCATGTTTAATATGACCCAGGGGTCAAGTCCTGGGGAAAAAAGTGTGAGAACTCCCACCCAAGATCCACTCGCCCACCAACAAAAAACAAATGATACACTCATATTCACGAATGCTTCAAAAGTGGTATTTTTCATCCAATTTTCGTATTGTGTGTATGAAGCTAAACTGTTGGTACATAAAAAAAAAAAACAGTCCTCAATAAACATAAATACGGTAATTCTCTGAATAATCAGCATTCATCAATTGTGCTTCCATGCAAACGTGAACATCATGTTCTGATCTTTATTGGGGAATTTTATTTTGTATATAGAGTGTTTATGTGGTGAGTTTACACTTTTCATTGAACAGAGTCTGGATAACACAGGGTTAAACGGTAAGGTCATAAATGAACTGCACATTATCTGGACAGAATGCTTGGGGAGATAGGGATATGTTCCTGCTTAGGAGATGTATGTTAGCTTGGGGGGCTGCAAACTCTGCAGGGCTCCAACACACACTCGCTGCTATTCCAACCCTTCACATATATCCACATAAACTTCCCTCCTGGCATTAAACTTTGCCAGGTATTGTGATCAGCTTACCACCCAAAACTGATGTTCCTCCCTCAGCTCACCTCTCTCCCTGCATGTCCTGTGTGCAGAATAGCTATGCTCCTCCTCTGGGTTCTCTCATCATATGGCACTGAAGATAGAGGAGGGGGGGGGGATTCAGCGGGACACACAGAGCGAGTATGCAGGAGACTGGGGGGGGGGGAGATGAGGAGACAGAAAATCAGGAGGGGCCTGGCGGGGAGGAGCTCATCACAAGAGGTCTGACTAAATACAATCTCTTAGCAGCAGGGACCTGATCTACCTGTCAGCTAGCTGTGATTGATAGGTAGATCGAAACGGAAGCTGTCATGGGGCCCCCTGCTGGCAATGCCTGAATGGTCATGTGTGCGGCACTTACTATTGCGAGCTGTGTCGGCGGCTGCTGGTGTAGCACCTGACACACACCTCGCATACTTCAAAGTCTTCCAGGACACGGCTACTAACGGGAACCGAGTTCCTGTTGTGGAAAAAGTACAGGAACTCCGTTCCCATGCATTCCCGCAGAACTTGAGCCCTGATATGACCTATGCAGTCATTAAATGCTTGCTTGACTGGGGAGGGGGGCTAAGAGCTAAGTACAAAAAACACATCTAATTCTCGTCATCCTCCAATACAGTGCAGGATTGCTGGTAGGGATGCACGGATACCATTTATTCCTGAGGCTGTCAATCACCTGCTGTGTGTTGGGGGCTGTGTGCTTGTGTCGGAATAAATGATCAGAAGTGACTCATGCAGATAGCACAGGAAAAGCTAGAAATCACACTTGGTGCTTTGGATTGAGGCAACTACACACTATAGAAGGATATGCTATGTTAATTTTTAATTCCAGAAGTTTACAACCATATTAAAAGACAGTACAAACAGTAATCATATTTAGTGAAGGATAATTGTTGGTGGACTGCTCGATTGCCAAATAGCTGTAATAGATGGGCCATTTTTCCTTATTTTTAAGTGCTTAAAGGAGACATATAGGGCAAAATTTACAGTGTTTCGGCAGAAGGGTTCCCCAACCCTTTACACTCACTTGCCAATGCTCTGCAATTGCTCCTTCTACCATTGCAGCTGGTACTAAAATCCGCAGCAGGGAGTGCTCAGGCCTAGCAATTAGCTTCTTAACCTGAGTACTGTCATAGAAGAGCAGGTCCCATGCACCCCATACCTGGAAGTGCCAAGTATTGTCACTGACTGCCTTCACTGCAGGTTTCCCTTACCAGGAATGGCGGCGGCAGCACCCAGGAGTCGATCCGAAAATCGGCAGGGTGCCTGTACATGCAAGTGCCCTTATATTAAAATTCAGCAGCTACAATATTTGTAGCTACTGACTTTTAATTTTATTTATTTTTTTCAGGCGCAACTTCTCTTTAACCTGCAGTTTTTAATTTGGTGACATGGTCTCTTTAAACTACTAAGGCATTTTGTGAAACCGATAGTACCTTGCAACAAAACCCCTGTACTATAGATAGATATGACAGCCATTCCAAAAAATAAAAATAAACATTAATTTGCTGCGTGAAGATTTTTTTTATTGGTACAATTCTATATAGCAAGCCATAACTATTAAGTGTCATATTAGAAGGAAGATCCAGTATCCCCAGGAGATCCAGACACACAGGATAGGAAAATTAACTGGAATAAAATAGTCTCAAAAAGAGATATTTATGGAAAGCATTAACAGTAATGGTCTCTTCACATTTCATACAGCTCTTTCATTCCAAATCCCCCTGTGAGTGCATATGAATGAGGATGGTGGTATCCATTCCCAGTTTGTCTGCTGATACCGCAATCTGCTCCAGAATGTAATCACATTTTAGTTTTTCGGGTTTTTTAACAACATTATACAGAAGGCATAAAAAAGATATGTATTGAAAAGCAAAATTGTAATATGCTTATGTTTATTTCTTCTACTATTAGGCCCCTTTCACACTGGGGCGGTTTGCAGGCGCTATTGCGCTAAAAATAGCGCCTGCAAACCGACCCGAAACAGCTGTTGCTGTGTCTTCAGTGTGAAAGCCTGAGGGCTTTCCCACTGAAGCGGTGCGCTTGCAGGACGCTGGAAAATGTCCTGCAAGCCGCATCTTTGGCTCGCTATAGGAGCGGTATATTTACCGCTCCTATAGCGCCCGTTCCCATTGAAAACAATGGGGCAGCGCTCCGAACCCGCCCGCAAAACGCCGCTGCAGCGGCGGTTTGCGGGCGGTATTGACCCTTTTTCGGCCGCTCGCGGGGGGTAAAACCACCCTGCTAGCGGCCGAAATGCGCTGCTAAAACGCCGGTAAAGCGGCGCTAAATATAGCGCCGCTTTACCGCCAGCGCCCCCACCGCTCCAGTGTGAAAGTAGCCTTAGGTTCAAAGCTATGGTCATACCGGAGTAAAAATATAACTTGATATAATAACAATAATAAGAGCAGAAGGCAGGCACAAAGTGTAGTAATCGCCAGCATCCAATCAAAAACAAACTTGCCCTTTGTGCTGTATTATCACATACAGTGCCTTGAAAAAGTATTCACACCTCTTGAAATTTTAGTCATGTTACAATCAAAAAGGTAAATGTATTTTATTGGGACGTTATGTAATACACCAACACAAAGTGGCACTTAATTGTGAAGTGGAAGTAAAATTATAAATGGTTTTCAACTTTTTTTTACAAATAAATATCTGAAAAGTGTGGGGTGCATTTGTATTCAGCCCCCTTTACTCTGATAACCCTAACAAAAATCTATTGGAACCAATTGCCTTCAGAAGTCACCTAATTAATAAATAAAGTCCACCTGTGTGTAATGTAATCTCTATAAATACAGCTGTTATGTGAAGCCCTCAGAGGTGTGTTAGAGAACCTTAGTGAACAAACCGCATCATAAAGACCAAGGAACACACCAGACAGGTCAGGGATCAAGTTGTGGAGCAGTTTAAAGCAGGGTTAGGTTATAAAAAAATATTCCAAGCGTTGAACATTTCACGGGGGGAACTGTTTAATTCATCATCTGAAAATGGAAAGTTTATGGCACAACTGCAAACCTACCAAGACATGGCTATCGACCTAAAGTGATAGGCCGGCAAGGAGGGCATTAATCAGAGAAGCAGCCAAGAGGCCGATGGTAACTCTGGAGGAAATGCAGAGTTCCACAGCTCAGGTGGGAGAATCTGTCCACAGGACAACTATTAGTCATGCACTCCACAAAATTGGCCATTATGAAAGAGTGGCAAGAAGAAAGCCATTGTTCAAAGAAAGCCATAAGAAGTCTTGTTTGCAGTTTGTGAGAAGCCATGTGGGGGACACAGCAAACATGTGGAAGAAGGTGCTCTGCTCAGATGAGACCAAAATTGTACTTTTTGGCCTAAAAGCAAAACGCTATGTGTGGGGGGAAAACTAACACTGCACATCACCCTGAACACACCATCCCCATCGGGAAACATGTGGTGTGTCAGCATCATGTTGTGGGGATGCTTTTCTTCAGCAGGGACAGGGAAGCTGGTCAGAGGTGATGGGAAGTTGAATGGAACCAAATACAGGGCAATCTTAGAAGAAAACCTGTTAGAGTCTGCAATAGACTTGAGCCTGGGGCGGAGGTTCACCTTCCAGCAGGACAATGACCCTAAACATACAGCCAGAGCTACATTGGAAAAGTTTAGATCAAAGCATATTCATGTGTTAGAATGGCCCAGTCAAAGTCCAGACCTAAATCCAATTGAGAATCTGTGGCAAGACTTGATAATTGCTGTTCACAAACACTCTCTATACAATCTGACAGAGCTTGAGCTATTTTGCAAAGAAGAATGGGCACAAATGTCACTCTCTAGATGTGCAAAGCTGGTAGAGACATACCCAAAAAGACTTGCAGCTGTAATTGCAGTGAAAGGTGGTTCTACAAAGTATTGACTCAGAGGGGCTGAATACAAATATACGCTACACTTTTCACATATTTATTTGTAATAAATGTTGAAAACCATTTATCATTTTCCTTCCACTTGCCACTTTGTGTCTATCACATAAAATCCCAATAAAATACATTTACGCTTTTGGTTGTAGTTTGACAAAATGTGGAAAATTTCAAGGGGTATGAATACTTTTTCAAGGCACTTTAAGTGCTTTAACGTGTATGTGATCACCAGTACTTTTAGTTTTTTTTTATTTGCAATTATTGGTTTCCTTTCCCTTCCGTTTTCACTGCTTTGTTGGTTGTAAAAAAATGTTGTTGAATTGAAATTACAATATAAAAATACAGTAATGCCACAAATATATTTCAATTATTATATTAAATAATTTTTTATTAGAATTCTGCACAGGTCATATACACTGTAGAGTTTGTTAACAGCTGACCATTGAACCTACAGTGTATGAACTTGTTGGACATTCTGTTTCATAACGATGGATTTGTATATAATTTTTTCCCACTTTAAGACCCTTTTCACACTGCGGCTGCATTAGCGCTAAAGCCCTTGAGCTTTGTTTAAGCGGGGCTTTTCGGCCGCTAGCGGTGTGATTTTAACCCCAAAGAAGGGGTTATAAACTCTTGTTTTGCGGCACTTTCAAATCGCTTTGAGAGCGCTGCCCATTCATTCCAATAGGCAGGGCATTTTGGGAGTGCTAAATACAGCGCTGACAGCGTGAGGAGAAAAAAAAGCCGATCACCGGCTTCAGTGCAAGGGACATTGGTCCCAAAGAGGAAGAGGCGAAGCCGCCTCATCTGTGCCCACCAATTTTACCTTCCAGTGCCACCTGCCAGTGCCCACACAGTGCCACGAATCAGTGCATAAGTGCCAGCAATGAGTGACACCTATCAATGCCCACGATTGCCACCTATCAATGCCCACCAGTGGTGCCAATCAGTGCCTCATAAGTGCCACCTAGCAGTGCTGCCTATCAGTGTCACCTACCAGTGCTGATCAGTGCCCATCACTGCCACCCATCAGTGCCCATCACTGCCACCTATCAGTGGGGGGCCTTGTCCCGCTCCTTCGTTTCTTCTGCCGGGCCTCCGCTATCTTCTTGCAGCTCTTTTACTAGCGTTGGCCCGGTCTTCTCGTTCGTCGCTGTCGCCGCCTTTTTCTTCTTTTCTTTTTCTTCCTTCCGATGTTGACACAACGCTCTCTCCGGCCGCAATGCCAGGGACGCGTTGCGCAGCGACTTATATAGGCATAAGGGGCGGGGTCACTGGGCGATGTCACATGGTGACCCCGCCCCTTATGATGTCACAGTCCCAGCACCCCCGGGACATGGGGACAAGGTGCTTTGGGGTGGGACAATTTTGAGTCAAGACTTCTTTCTAAGTCTGCTGGACTTTTGGGAAGAAAAAGTCCGCCGGAGCCCACACACGGGCGAGTCAAAGTCTGCGGATAGTCTGATCGTGTGTACGCGCATAAGGCTACTTTTACACTGAGGTGCTTTACAGGCATTTTAGTGCCTACAAAGTGCCTGTAAAGCCTCTCCTGTCACTCCAGTGTAAAAAACAGTGCTTTCATACTGGAGCGGTGTGCTTGCGAGTAGTTAAAAAATGTCCTGCAAGCAGCATCTTTGGGGTGCTTTAGGAGCGGTGTATAGACCACACCTAAAGCATCCCTGCCCATTGAAATCAATGGACAGCACCGCTGAAGCGATTTTCAGGTGCTATTAACCCCTTCATCGGCCGCTAGCGGGGGTTGAAAGTGCCCCCTAGCGGCCGAAAAGCGTCGCTAAAAATAGTGGTGCTTTACCGCTGACTCTCCCCGGCCCCAGTGTGAAGGTGCCACTGCTTTTTGCTTGGATCTCAGAGCTTGGTGAGCAGAGAGATGGTGACGGTCAGGCACTGCTCTCTTCTCTGCCCCCAATAATTAAACGACTGTATTCCTATGGCTGTGCTGATAATTTGGTAGGCTTTCCTAGGCACACTTTGTGTCATTTGGTGTGGTGATGGTTATATTGGCGTTTTTCAAAATTGGCTTTTTTATGTCAAATTTTTTAGAAGCAAATTGTACAAGACAGCATGTTTACATGGGCAATGTCAAGGGAAACGTAACTGAAAAAAATGCTTTAAATCAGGGGGCCCTCGGGCCACATGCAGCCCTGGATGGGTATGAATGCAGCCCAACACTAAATTGGAAACGTACTTAAAAATGTCTCTTTACTGTCTCTTAAAAGGACTTTTATACGTTTTATCTTCCCAAAGAAAAATATCCCACTTTTCACAATCACACCTTATTCATGTCATCAGTTTTTGGCACAACTTATATTTGTGAGCAACTATTTTCAAGGATGATGCCCACAAAGGGCAAAATTAGAACCAAAATATCTGATGGGCACTTTGACAATTCATTGAGAATTGCTCCTCCATCCATCAAACCAGATATTGATGCGTTTTTTTATTTAAAAAAACTTGTCAAATATCACAAGTTTTATGTTGCCCACTTTTAATTTTATAATAAAAAATATTACAAAAAAATGAAGTTTTATTACTCAGTTAGGTACACTATCTATATCAGTAATCGTTGACATGTGATCTGCCTGACTTTTCCTGCTCGTCAGCTATCCTTTTTGTTAGTGTCTTTTATGTGTGGACCAAGACAATTCCTCTGCTTCCAATGTGACCCAGGAAGGTAAAAAAGTTGGACACCCCTGCTTTAACGACTTGCCGACCACCGCACACAGATGTACGTTGGCAGAATGGCACAGGCAGGCAAATGGGTGTACCTATATGTACCTTTTAAATTTTTGGCTTATCGGACGCGCGCGGGTCCCGGGAACTCGATGTTCGCCCGCGGCCCGCGATTGGGGTGAGGAGAGGCAGAACAGGGACATGCCTTTGTAAACAAGACATTTCCCTTTTGTGCCTAGCAACATGACAGAGATCCACTGCTCCCTGTCATCGGGAGCAGTGATCTCTGTCATGTTGTAGTAAGCCCATCTCCCCTACAGTTAGGACACACTTAACCCCTTGATCGCCCCCTAGTGTTTAACCCCTTCTCTGCCAGTGTCATTTATACAGTAATCAGTGGCTATTTGTAGCTCTGATCGCTGTATAAATGACAATTGTCCCAAAATAGTGTCAAAGTGTCCAATGTGTCTGCCATAATGTCGCAATCCCGATAAAAATCGCAGATCGCCGCCATTACTAGTAAAAAATAAATAAATATGCCATAAATCTATCCCCTATATTGAAGACGCTATAACTTTTGCGCAAACCAACCAATATACACTTATTGCGATTTTTTTTTTTTTTTTTAAACTAAAAATATGTAGAAGAATACATATCGGCCTAAACTGAGAAAGAAATTAGTTTTTTTTATATATTTTTTGGGGATATTTTTTATAGTAAAAAGTAAATATTGCTTTTTTTTCAAAATTGATGGCCTTTTTTTGCTTATAGCACAAAAAATTAAAATCGCAGAGGTGATCAAATACCACCAAAAGAAAGCTCTATTTGTGGGAACAAAAGACGTCAATTTTGTTTGGGTACAACGTTGCACGACCTAGCAATTGTCAGCTAAAGCTATTCAGTGCTGAATCGCAAAAAAATACTCTACTCAGGAAGGGGGTAAAATCTTCCGGGGCTGAAGTGGTTAAATCATTTGTGTAGTAGCTTTCATTTTTAGGACTACAGAACCTTCATTAAAAATATTCCATTATAGCTTTTCAAACTTCCGTTAGAGAGCAAAGTACAGATAACCAAATTTCTGCAAAAAAAATAAAAAGTAGTATGGCAGTCGAGCAATAATCAATGAACCATGTAAATTGAGAACATCCCGGCTGTGAGTACATGGTGGTGTATTTAGTAGAACTTTGCATTTAAATTGTCTTGTTCCGCCAGGCTATGAGATATTTGGTAGTACCGTAAGTATTACGTAATGGAGACACGGCTTGACCATACAGTATTTCTATAGGTGAGAACTTATGACCACCGTACCTAAAGGAGAATATCAGCTAGAAAACAAAAAAGAAGACTGCAGATGCTTTTTGCTCTTCTTTGTAATGCATACTAGATAAAATGAGAAACACTTGGATAGAAAAATCGTTTTTATTGATTCTAATGATGACAGGCAATAGCAATGTCTATGTATTACAATATCATGGCAGAAGACAGAAAGCATGGGATTGTATATTCAGTTCATGCTTTTAAACTGATCACTGATGTAGTCTTGATAGACCTTGACTCTTTCTAACAGCAGATGAATAGTAATGCTAATAAGTGCTCTTCTGATCTCTCTCCCTCTCTGTATCTTGCGGTTGTGATGTGCCATTTTTTGTACTGCACGTCCACAGTGGACAGATGTCCCTACTTACTTAATAGACATCTGACCCTCTTGATTCAGCGCTAATTACCGCCAATGGAAGTTGGCAAAACAGACTATTAAAAGTTAGTCTGTCAATCATGAATCAAAGTGAAATGTATATGAGGGAGATAATGAATGGACCTAGCTGAAGCAATTAAGCATTGCGACAATCTCTGATATTATTGTTCCCGACACACCAGCCTCCATGGATTATTGGTCTTTATTTGTTTGCCAAGATCTGTAGAACATTTCAGGCAACTGACATGTCTAGCAGCATTGCCACCTATCTCCATCAGCTACATTTCATCCGTGGATTCTTTAAAGAAGAAAACCAGGAAAGTATTTAAAGTTTGAAGTAAATGGTAACAACATAAATGTTTAAAATATGCAAATGTTTAAAAATAACAAACTAGTTATACTTACCTGCCCTGTGCGGTGGTTTTGCACAGAGCAGCTTGCTATAGGGGCACCGAGATGAACCACTGCTCTGTGTGTCCATTGAGACACGGAACTGTGACTCGGCCCCATCCCCTCTGTTTCCCCAGTGGCTCACTGACTGATTGACAGCAGCGGGAGCCATTGGTGCCTCAACCAAATGATTTGGACCAGTGCACACACCAGGGTACATAAAGACATGGATGAGCGAGTTTGAGGTGGAGAAACTTGACTGGCCTGCACAGAGTCCTGACCTCAACATGACAAAACATCTTTGGGATGAATTAGAGCGGAGACTGTAAGCCAGGCTTTCTCATACACATCGGTGCCTGATCTCACAAATAGACACACTCCTAAAACCTTGTGGACAGCCTTCCCAGAATAGTTGAAGCTTTTATAGCTGCAAAGGGTGAGCCAACTCAATAATAAACTCTGGAATGCCATTAAAATTCATGTGCATGTAAAGGCAGGCGTCCCAATGCTTTTGATAATATAGTGTATCTGCAAGGGGGCATCCTCAACCTAATGTTCATACTAATGTCCCATGAGCTGTAGATATAATTATTAGCACAGGTTCTATTTTGAGGGGTTTTCACTGTTTAAAAAAGTTGAGAAAGGCTGGTATATGGAGAATAGGGTAACAGCCTAAAAAGATCATGTTTCTGCTCACTCTGCTCCCTTCTACTGTTAGCATGTTACCTATCAGCACATTTGCATGCAGCATACAGTATATTACTAGCGGCCCTTTCTTCCCCCAGTCTATGTGTTGCTGTATAGGGGAATGCAAGAAGTTGATGCCGGGTCAAATCCAGCTTGCATAAAAGCAGCATTGTTACTAAAATCAAAGTGCAATTAAACCTGTTTCCTGCAAAGATGACAGTGAATACTTACTTCCCCTGCTGCCCACCTTTATACTCAATCCCCACTTTCTAAAGATACTTAAATTGATTATAACAAACATGTCGTACTTACCTCCACTGTGAAGCTCGTTTTGCACAGAGTGGCCCCGAACCTCGTCTTCTGGGGTGCCCCGGCGGATCTCGTGTCTCCTCCCCACATCAGATAACCCCCTAGGAGAAGCACTCTCCCGAGGGGGGTTACCTTGCGGGCGTGCTCCTGAGTCCAGCATTTGGCGTCCATAGCCGCCGAATGTATGACTCGGCCCCGGCACCCACGTCATTGGATTTGATTGACAGCAGCGGGAGCCAATGGCTGCACTGCTATCAATCTATCCAATCAAGAGCCGAGAACCCCGGGCAGAGAGACAGCGCGTCCCCGCCGGGTCAAGTTCCAGGGCTCAGGTAAGTATAACGGGGGGGCTGGGGGGCCGGTCACTGCCAGGTGTTTTTTCACCCTAATGCATAGGATGCATTAAGGTGAAAAAACACAAAGGTTTACAACCCCTTTTAAAGTAAACCCATCCATAAAACTGTTTCATTTCCAGCATGTGACAGAAATGTAACACTCACATTGGTTGTACTCTCAACCAAACTGTCAAACCATACAATGGCTGGTGTCATAACTGCACAACAAATTCTCCTGCGCTCTGGTGTCTGGTCTCTAGATTTGTGGTGTAAACAATTCCTCAAGGTAATGCCTAGTGTCTTGCAGCCCTCTTCACAACAATGGGTGTTCATGAACACTATAGGAAAAAGAAAAACAGAAGGGCGCACTGACCTTTGTGCATTACCACTAAAGAGGCTGTTTTATTCTTTTTATTAAAGCCTCTTTAGTGGTAATGCACAAAGGTCGGTGCGCCCTTCTGTTTTTCTTTTTCCTATGGTGTCATAACTGATCACATGTGCAGCATCATGGCAGTTGTACATTAAACCGAGGCAAATATGGCAGCTTCCTTCCAGGCTGAAAACGATAGGGGGGGGGGTTTACTTACACTTCAAGCCAGCGATTCCTCTTTTGCATCAATGTTCCGCATCACCGGCAGCGGGAGAGGTAAGTATGGACTATGTTCATTGCAGGGAACATGTTAATTGGCACTTGGATAATAACGACAGTCACTTTAAATAATTCAACAAATATATTGTACCTACAGATAGGCCTATCATAAGGCTTACCTGTAGATACTATGAATATCTTCAGAGTGCATGCAGCCGATGACATCATCGGCCCATTCGCTCTGAAGGTCCGGCTTACCGTGCCGGACCTTCAGAGCACGTGCAGTAGATGTCATCGCGGCTCTGGCTCTCACAGCGCCGTGGACCCGGAAGAAGCACCAGGGAAGATGTCCGCTGTGTCTGCAGTGTGCGGGCACCGCTGGAGGGCTTCGTTCTAAGGTAAGTATTTCATAATGAGCTAGTATGTGATTCATACCAGCTCATAATGCCTTTGTATTACAGGTTTTTTATTTTTTTTCGAGATTTACAAGCTCTTTAAAAAAAAGTCCTAAAGGAATTAATTACCTTCAGTGAGATGTGTCCCTTGTGCTGCTGTGTCCTACTTTCGCTGATATCGGGCGGACATTCAGCATTATTGAGTGTGCCTGTCACAGCCACATAGTTCTCCTAACTCCCTCTGCACCAGAAGATTATGCCGTTCGGGCCGGGGGCATCGGAAAAGGCAGATTTCAGTTAAAGGAGGATCCAGCAGCACAAGAGACACATCTCACTGGAGGCAAGTAATGTCCCTTGATTTAATTGTTTTTGGTAGTATTAGGCTTCAAGGAATACTTATGTATGTGTGTATTTGTTTAACTTTGCTTTTAATGTGACTGTTGAATAACGTGACTATAACAATTTAATCAATAAATAGTAATGTAAGACATTTGAAACAGGACGCTACTAGACCACTACACAAGCCACACTTGATAGTTAACACAGGAACATGTTACAAGTGTCTTTGGTTAAGTATGTGGTTATCTGAACAACATGAAGTTTTTTTGCTGTTTCCTTTGCATAACTAGTTTGGTTATTATATATATATTTTGGTTCCTAATAAAATAACCTTGTCAAGAAAGGCCTAACGAAACAATGGCCTTAAGGTAAAAAGAACGGTGTAAACATAGATCCCTACCTACTACAGAATCCATGACTCGGTATGAGTTGGTGTAAGGCCCATTTCTTTTAGTTTTCATCTTAAAAATACTTTTTACGACCTTTTTTTGTCTACATTTTGCTCTCAAGTTCCAAATGCAGTAACAAGCTGGAACACTACAATATCTGATACAGTTTACCTACACTTTGTAATCTCTAGAAGTCATCCTCTGGTGTGCTCTTGTATGCTTTAGTGCTGTGGAGTTGTGTTGGTATTTAATGAATGTAAATAGCAATATTCCACTATTGTTTTCTATTGCATCTTGAGACTGAATTGATGGCTCCTACCACTGTAATAACCTAAAAAAAATTAATGAGTGCCTGTCATGAGCTAAGACAAACAAATATGATTCAGGATCTGCTAAACGGGGTTAGAACACAGTTACATTGCCTTCCAAAAGTATTCACCCCTTTAGCGTTTTACCTATTTTGTTACATTACAGCCAAATGTTTTTTAATCTGAATTATATGTGATGGATCAAAACACAATAGTCTAAGTTGGTGAAGTAAAATTAGAAAAATATATACATAAAACAATTTTTCAGAAATAAAAAACTGATAATTGGCATGTGCGTATGTATTTACCACCTTTGTTATGAAGCTCATAAAAAGCTCTGGTGCAACCGATTACCTTCAGAAGTCACATAATTAGTGAAATGATGTCCACCTGTGTGCAATTTAAGTGTCACATGATCTGTCATTACATATACACACCTTTCTGAAAGGCCCCAGAGGCTGTAACACCTAAGCAAGAGGCACCACTAACCAAACACTGCCATGAAGACCAAGGAACTCTCTAAACAAGTAAGGGACAATGTTGTTGAGAAGTACAATGGTTAGGTTATAAAAAAATATCCAAATCTTTGATGACCCCTAGGAGCACCATCAAATCTATCATAACCAAATAGAAAGAACATGGCACAACAGCAAACCAAGAAACAGGCCGCAAACCAAACTCACAGAACAGGCATGGAGGGCATTAATCAGAGAGGCAGCACAGAGACCTAAGGTAACCCTGGAGGAGCTGCAGAGTTACACAGCAGAGTTACACAGCAGAGTTACACAGCAGAGTTACACAGCAGAGTTACACAGCAGAGTTACACAGCAGAGTTACACAGCAGAGATACACAGCAGAGACTGGAGTATATTTACATAGGACTACAATAAGCCATACACTCCATAGAGTTGGGCGTTATTGCCAGAAAAAAACAAAATGGCACATTTTGAGTTTGCGAAAAGGCATGTGGGAGACTCTCAAAATGTATGTAGGAAGGTGCTCTGGTCTGATGAGACTAAAATTGAACTTTTTGGCCATCAAAGAAAACGCTATGTCTGGCGCAAACCCAACACATCACCCGAAGAACACCATCAGTTGGGACAGGGAAACTAGTCAGAATTGAGGGAAAGATGGATGGTGCTAAATACAGGGATATTCTTGAGCAAAACCTGTACCACTGTGTGTGATTTGAGGCTACGACGGAGGTTCACCTTCCAGCAGGACAATGACCCCAAACACACTGCTAAAGCAACACTTGAGTGGTTTAACCGCTTCAGCACCGGCGATTTTACCCCCTTCCTTACCAGAGCACTTTTTGCGATTCACACTGCGTCGCTTTAACTAAAAATTTTGCGGTCGTGCGACGTTACACCCAAACAAAATTGACGTCCTTTTTTTCCCACAAATAGATGATATTTGATCACCTCTGCGGTTTTTATTTTTTGCGCTATAAACAAGAGCGACCATTTTGAAAAAAAACACAATATTTTTGAGTTTTTGCTATAATAAATATCCCATTTTTAAAAAAAAAAAAAAAAAAAAATACGTATTTTTCTACATATTTTTGGTTAAAAAAATCGCAATAAGCGTATATTGATCGGTTTGCGCAAAAGTCTACAAAATAGGGGATAGATTTATTGCATTTTTTTTTTTTTTTTATTTACTAGTAATTGCGGCGATCTTTTTTTTTTTTTCGTGACTGTGACATTGCGGTGGACACTTCGAACACTTTTGACAATTTTTGGGACCATTCACATTTACACAGCGATCTTGCTATAAAATTGCATTGATTACTGTGTAAATGTGACTGGCAGGGAAGGGGTTAACACTAAGGGGTTAATATGTTCCCTAAGGTAGTGATTCTAACTGTGGGGGGAGGGGAACTGATGTGTTCCTCCGTACTGGGAACACATGATCGGTCTCCTCGCTGACAGGACGTGGATACACACACAGCTCCACTGTCCCGCTGTTTTAACGGGCAATTGCGGGTGCCCGGCGGTGCATCGGGTCCCGAGCGACGCGGCGGCGCGTGCGCCCCCTAGGCGGCCGGGAATAGAAGGACGTCAAATGACGCCCACCCAAGCTCCATAGAGACAATGTTGGAATGGCCTAGTCAAAGCCCAGACCTCAATCCAATAGAAAACTGTGGTCAGACTTAAAGATTGCTGTTCACAAGTGCAAACCATCAAACTTGAAGGAGCTGGAGCAGTTTTGCAAGGAGGAATGGGCAAAATTCAGTGGTAAGATGTGGCAAGCTCATAGAGACTTATTCAGAGTGACTTAGAGCTGTGATAGCTGCAAAAGGTGGCTCTACAAAGTATTGACTTTAGGGGGTGAATAGTTATGCACATTGACTTTTTCTTTATTTTTAACTATTTGTTGTTTGCTTTTTTTTTGCTGCTTAAGAAGGCAACTCCATGTTATTCAATGGGCTCATACACACCATGACGTTTTTGAGCTGTAACAGGCATGGTCTTTTTAAGCTCCAAAAAAAAAACAAGTACCAGCGCCTTCAGAGGCTCCAGCGTTAGAGTTGTTTTGACGCTGACGCCGAAAAAAGCTCAAAAACGCGCATTAACGATATACCGACGTTTTTTAGCGTCAGCGTTTTTAAGCTGTAAAAATGTGGGTAATTTGAGAGTGGAAAATAGCAGAGGGATGCTCTTTTTTTAAAAAAACGCGCCTTAGCCTTAACGCTTAAAAACGACGTTAAACGAGCATTGACACCAAATCAAAACGCTAATAAAATCGCGTTTTAAGCGCTGCTTTTTTCCAGTTGTTGTTACTAGCTTTACAGCCCGTTTTTAAAACGTCCGTGTGTATGAGGCCTTTCTGTTATTTTGTCCTATTTGTTGTTTGCTTCACAATTAAAAAAAAAACATCTTCAAAGTTGTGTGTTCTGTAAATTAAATGCAAAATGCCAAGGGGGTGAATACTTTTGCAAGGCACTGTACTTTGATTTTGCCATAAATGCATTTATTCACAATTTATTCAGTCCAATAGGGTTTTCTCTTTCTATTGTCAGGGGTATACAGTTTGAACCAGATTTAAGCCTCTGTCTGCTGAAAATTGTACCTGTTATGAAAATGAGGAATGTAGGTAGTCAATATAGAAAAGGATATTGAATAAAATTTATGGAGGTCAGTTCATTAAACTCTTGTTCCAGCAGAAGTCCGAAATTCATGTTTGTATTATAACTCGGATCCTTCACACCACAGCCCCCACTTTGACATCACATTCCCCCATTTACATCAGTGTCCTCAATTTCCCCCCTCCACATCACAGTTCCTTCCTTTCACATAACAGCCCCCCTCCCTTATAGCAACAGTGTCCTCACTTCCCCCCAATCACATCACAGCCCCTCATTTACATCACAGTTTCCTCCCCCTATTTACATCACAGCCCCCTCCTTTACTTCACAGCAACCCCCGTTTATATCACAATCTTCTCCTTTTACATCACACCCCTCATTTTACATTGCAGTCCCCTCTTCACATCACAGCGCCCCCTTTTACATCACATTCCCATCTTTATATCACAATCTCCCCCTTAACATCACATCCCCCCTTTTTATTGCAGTCCTTCCTTTACATCACAGCCCCCCTTTACATTATAGCACCTCCTTTTACATTGCAGCCTCCTCCCCTTTACATTATAACAGTGCCCTCCTTTACATTGCAGCCCACCTTTAAATCAGTGTCCTCAGTCCCCCCCCCGCCCCCGCCCTTTACATAACCCCCCCCATCTCAGCACTACCTTACATAGAAGGCCAGAGGGTAGGAGGTGCAACAGGTCTGGATGAGGGCACAAGCTGCCCAATTTTTCATGTTAACAAGTGGCTGATCGGTTGCTAGGACCAACCCACGTCATAGCAATCAATTACCCGCTTGTTAACTTGAAAACTTGGGCAACTCCCACCCTCCATCCAGACCCGTTGAACCTCCTGCCCTCTGCCCTGCAGTGAGCATGACAGCAGCAGCAGCGGGGGGGGGGGGGGGCATCTGGTTAAGGACACACAGGCAGTTGAATAGTATAGAAGCTTCGATCCAGACAGGGGTATAACATGTAACATTTTTCAGCACATCCACTCTCACCCCCTGTGCCCCCCACCCCCCTCGCCCCCAGGGTTTCTCTCCCTTGCGGCCACTCATTTGAATTTGGTGACTGTAAATGAATAAACTACAAGTCTCATCTGCCACCACTGATGATACTAGTACAGTGCTTTGCAGGCTCCAGTAGGAAAAAAGAATAAATTCACATTTTTTCATTAAAGATGAACTTGGCTTTTAATGTAGACTTGACACCCCCTTCCCCCTTTCTCCCTTGTGGAATTACAGCCTCCACTCTTCTTAAAAGGCTTTCCATTGGATTTTTATAGTGTGTCTGGGATTATTAGCCAAAGACAGTTAATTTGTTAGGTCGGGTTCATTCCATTGTTGTTTGTCATCTTATGCAATTTAACCTATTTATGCCTAAGGTTAAAAAAAGGTTAAAAAAAATGTCATTTGCGCATACAATTCATATGTTACATAGAGCAATAGGATATAAATAACTCCTACATCACTACTGTTCCAATATTGGAACGAGAGGCATTAATGGGTTAAAGACAGATTTTTTGGATTAAGGCTCTACTTAGAAGAAGAATTTAAATATTTTCCTATCCTGCTACCTGCACCAGAAGAGAAATCGCTGTTTGAGCTGCGCAGAAATAAACCCTTCCAGGAGTGTTGATCTTCTGTGTCCCCCTCAGGGATCAGTGTTTCCCTCTCGACAACCTCTAGATCACTACTGTGTCTTAAGATTTAGTGACAGCATCACTTTGGGCATTCGCTGATCTCCTTTATCAGGGCTTGAGTAATGGTGAAGAGAGGAAAATCTAGACACATAAGAATCAGAGATTCCTGAGGGATTTTGTCATCAACTATATACAATGTCGCCATATAGGCAGAAGGACTGCCCAAATCTGTCAAAGAAAATCTCTCACAAATTACTTAATTTTACCCAAAATTTGGCCTGTATACATGAGAGAGCAGCCAACTGATTGACTTCTGCACCAGCCTACTCACCCACTTTGGATATATAATCCACTCTACCCTTTTTGAGAAGGAAATCAGAAGTGGATGCCCCTTTATTTCTGCCATGACTAGTGTACTTTAACATCAAAATGTTCTCTGCACACCTCATTAGAGTGCTGAAGTACAGGCATACCCCACTTTAAAGTACACAATGAGACCAGAGCATGTATGTAAAACAAAAATGTACCTAAAGTGAAACGATACCCTTTTTCACTTCCCAATGCATGTAAATACACTAGATCTATGGGAAATCTTGGTCAGCTTGTTAAGACACTGCTCCCGGTTTTTAACATTTAACATTGGCGTCTATGGGAAATCTTGGTCAGCTTGACAAGGCACTACTCCTGAAGCATAAGTGACAGGGACACCAAACTTGGGTAGCACATTAAGGGGATCCAGGATTACGACATGGTAGATTACCTAGGCAAGCTGGCCAACCTCAAAATCGGATATGTTGTAGTCCTGTGTCCCCCTCGGTGCTCCTCAAGTTTGGTGTCCCCGTTACTTATTGATCAGGAGCAGTGCCATGTCAAGCTGACCAAGATTTCCCATAGACACCAATGTGTCCTTACTCGCGAGTGTATGTAAAGTGAGGGTACTTAAAGGGGGGATACCTTTACCCAGAAAGAGTATGGTCCTCTTGTCACTCACGCAACTGATCAGGCATTGAACTCAAATGTTTTGTACTTTACTTTAAACCTATGCCTTTATTATTGGATGTATCTCTAACAGTTTTGATTATGATACCAATGTCTAATACAGAAACGTGTATTGTTCTGTAGTTCCTTAAATGACAGAAAAGAAAAGGTTTGCTACACAATCCATATTACCAACCTAACTTCTAAATAACCATACTTATCTTATTGGGCACTTGTAGTATCACTTTTGTAAAATTCCACTCCTGTACCAAGATCGTATAGTGCTAAGATCCAGACTAGATCTATTTCCAATCTTAGAAGGCTTGGCGGTAGGGCTAAGTGTTTCTGTACTATTCAGCTAAGTGAACTCTAGACCACTTTGATGGGTTAATAGAACTTTACACAAAGTAGGTCAGCCCGACATTGCTAAATAGGAATGATGTAGGTTGTAGGAGATGAGGAGGAGAGCTCGGCTTCAGAACTTTAAATATTGATGGCTTGTTCAATGCACATGCTGGCAGGATGAAGCAGCTGCTGTCTTAGTGATGCTGGTGGTAATGAGTGCAGCTTAGGGGGACATCTAAACCTACACCAGACAACCAAAGAGTAAATGTTTACATGTACAATTTAACCCCTTCACCACAAATACTCATCTCTAAAACACACCACTTTCCCCTATTTTTGTGTAATAATTATAATCCAAAAATCTATCATTACCCTTAGAGCCTGAGTAAAAGCTTATTCACGGCACATTGATTTAAAAACCTACGTCATGTTAGTAGTTCCTGGAATAAGATCCTTCCAATAATTCCATGTGTGATCAGAGCTCCTACACAAAACTGAATATGTTTAATATTATCTGTTCCACTGTTTTTGAACACAAAACTGAATATGTTTAATATTATCTAGGTAGCAAAATTATTTATATTTATTGATTTATTTATTCATATATTTCTTGCTATTATTTATTTATTTATGGTCACCTTGATATTTATGTATTTATACCTTTGATGGTCACCTTAATTAGCGTGTTTTATCTCATTCGTTTTTCACATTAATTTGAGAAAGCTCACCTAAATAGCGCCGCTACAAAAAATTCATTTTTGGGGGATTAAGTTATGCCCACCATTACAAACTTTTTGTACATTTCCACAAAACTGAATATGTTTAATATTATCTAGGTAGCAAATTTATTTATACAGCAGATCTTATAGAGGGCTTAATAAAGAAATAAATCAAAACAGCCAAATTTTGATCCAAAGAGAAGAATTTGGGGCTACTTCTTCTTTCTTCTTCTTCTTCTTCTTCTTCTCTTCTTCTTCTTCTTCTTCTTCTTCTTCTTCTTCTTCTTCTTCTTCTTCTTCTTCTTCTTCTTCTTCTTCTTCTTCTTCTTCTTCTTCTTCTTCTTCTTTTTCTTCTTCTTCTTCTTCTTCTTCTTCTTCTTCTTCTTCTTCTTCTTCTTCTTCTTTCTTCTTCTTCTTCTTCTTCTTCTTCTTCTTCTTTTCTTTCTTCTTCTTCTTTCTTCTTTTTTCTTCTTTCTTCTTCTTCTTCACCTTCTTCTTCTTCTTCCTTTATAATCCTGGCCAAAAAAGGGTCAATTCCAAGTGATTGGTTTTGGCTCCAACTATATCCTAAAATCACAGATATAAGATAATTCCTTAGGTAAACGATCTTTTGTAAACTGAACTGTATTCAAGCTAGCATTAGCTAAATTTGAAGAGTATATTATTTTTTAATGATTTTTAGATGTACAACTAGAGGTTAGCTTGATGTATACAATCTTATCGATTTGTATCAATCTTGTTAAAAATACAAGTCTGTGATGCAACCAATATTTTGAAAACAATGTACTCGCTACATGCCTGATATCCTGTCTTATAATGTTACTAAACCCACAATAGTAAAATCAGGCTGTATATGCAGTAAAGCATGCCTGTTATACTCACTGTGGAAACTAAGGGGTTATTCCTGCGCACTGTATAAAAAATTCTGTTTGATCCTGTCTTCTCTGATCCTCCCCTTCTTCCACTGTCCACAATCCATCACCTAATAGTACAGAGCCTTGTGGGAACTCTGAACATGCTCAGTTTTGGTGTGTATGGGTATTGTTTTTTTTTTTTGTCTTGGGAGGATGCATGTGATCAGCACAGAGCCAATCAGCACTGTCCAGAAAGAGGGTCAGGGGCTCTGCAGTCTCATAGGACAGTCAGAGTAGAAGCTTTAACCAGACACTGATAGAAGTCATATGACTGGTATATACTGCTCATGAGTCAAGGGTCAAGGTATTTAGTAGTTTATATTTACTAAAATAATTGCATTGTCATGTTCTGTGTACTGTGGGAAACCAGATAAAGTGAATGCAAGTTTAGTAACGCTTTAAAAGCCATAATGTAAAAATGTAAAAGTAACAAAAATACATCTAAAGTGGTTGTAAACCTCAGACATGAAATCTGAACAAAGCATATCCCTCTATAGTGTGTACTGGTCTCAATCCAGAGCACAGAGCAGTGTTATTTCTGTCTGTTGCTTTGTCCCTTTGCTATCGGCATGAATCACTTCTGACAAATTTTCCTGGCACCAAGAGAAAAAAGGTGAAAGGGGAGGGATCACCAGCTGATTGATGGCCTCAGCTCTGTTCCTGTGGGCTGTGTGTGGGGGGCGGGGGTTTATTCCCTCCAATCAACTCTCAGACCTCTCCTCACTGAGCTCTGCAGAGTGTAACTTCAGCTTCCTGCTCCTTTTTTGGGAACCCTCAGACAAGCTTATAAATTCTGGACTTTGAATGGAAGTAGAGAAGAGAAGACTGCAGAAAGACAGGTACAACTTACAGAGTATATGTGCAGTAAATTGTGCAACAATAACCTAAAATATGTGATCGGTGAAAATATGATTCTCCTTTTTAAAATAACCGATTGTATTTAATGGGATTGATGCATTTTGGGTGTTACTTGAAGACAGTGCACAAAATATACTAGAGAAGGAATATAATCTCTCCTTTTTATTCAGACACTGTGATGATAATGAGGTCTGAGTGCCACAAAACTGTGTGGACAAACATAGGGAAGCCTTGTTGGTTTAAAATTCACACGCAAGCAATGGCAGTTTTTAGAAAAAAGACACAGAACAGGCTTACATTATTATTATTATTATTATTATTATTATTTATACAGGATTTATATAGTGCCGACAGTTTATGCAGCGCTTTACAACATTAGGGCAGACAGTACAATTACAATTCAATACAGGAGGGAATCAGAGGGCCCTGCTCATTAGAGCTTACAATCTAGGAGGGAGGGTCAAGTTATACAAAAGAGTAATAGCTGTGGGGGATGAGCTAATGGAGAAAATAGTGAAGTTGTTAGATGGAGGCAGGATAGGCTTCTCTGAAGTGGAAAGTTTTCAGGGATCCCCTAAAAGTGGATCAATTTGGAGACAGTCTGACAGATGGGGGTAGCGAATTCCAGAGGATGGGCGAGGCTCGGGAGAAGTCCTGGAGGCGGATATGGGAGGAGGTGATGAGGGAGCTAGAGAGCAGGAGGTCTTGGGAGGAACGAAGAGGGCGATTAGGTTGGTATTTTGAGACTAGGCTAGTGATGTAGCTGGGGGCAGAGTTGTGCATGGCTTTTTGATGGCTTTTACACCCACATAGCCAGCCAGTGACCCCTTTCCAAAACATATAACCCCATGAATGCATTTCTACAGCTGTTATGAGGTTAATAAACGGAAGCTAGAGCCCTAATAAGCAAGGTATTTCTTAAACAGCTCAAGTGGAATAAACATAAATTGACCATTGTAAACTGCTGGTGGCCATCATAAGGAGGGCCACCCAAGGGGGGCCATAAAATGAATTAACAGGATGCCCCTAGATCCAGGTCTGCCTGGTATGTGATACACATCTGCAGTCGAGATTTTCAGGTAAGCTTCATACCATTTTCATAACTCTGGATATAATTGAGTTATCTTTATAAAACACGTACAGGTGGCTGTATGAGAAGGGTAACAATCCTCTTATGCCTTGTACACACGGTCGGACATTCCGACCACAAAATCCGACTGATTTTTTACTGACGGATTTTGTCCGAAACTTGTCTTGCAGACACACGGTCGCACAAAGTTGTCGGAAAATTTGATAGTTCGGAAAGAGGTGATGTATAAAACGTACGACAGGACTACGTAGAGGCCAGTAGCCAATAGCTTTCATCTCCAAATTTTTTCTGAGCATGCGTGGCACTTTTCGACACACGATCGGAAAAAGTCAGATCGGATTTTGTTGTCGGAAAATTTTAGATCCAGCTCTCAAACTTTTTCGGTCGGAAATTCCGACGGAAAAAGTCCGATAGAGCCCACACATTGGATTGTATTTTCCGACAACATAATCCGATCAGACTTTTTCCGTCGGAAATTCCGACCGTGTGTACAAGGCATTACAATTAAACATGCACATGTTATGAGGTGCAAGAGGCAGGTTGGACACATTACTGTTTTTGAGGTATCTACACATAAGAGAGACCTCATGATTATTCTCTTATGAAATTGGAAATGAATCCTGTGTAATAAGGTGTTTGCCAGAATGTAAAATATGGAAATATGGATATAATTAGGATACTGAGAATGCTATAGTCCTGTGTTGGTGGCAGCACAATAAGATCTGACCTGCCGTTGCATTGCAGATTCCGAAATAAAAATGTATATTAACAAACGACTCAATACTCACAAGGGAGCCATTTCATCTTTTTCATTAAAGGATTTGCATAGGTAAACTATGGAAACCACCTTTAGTAGATTTCTTAGGGTTTAGATTGTACTGTGTGATGATCTCAGCAGTATCTATTAAGCTCTATCTGCAGAATCGAAGAAACTCAGACACAGAGTTATATAAGGAATTAAAATGATAAAGGTTATAGGTAACGTAAAAATAAGATTTACATCTAAATAAAATGTATGACTATGGGACACTGGTGCAGTTTGACATTCGGTTTAAAGGGCTACTTCCAGGATTAAAAAGGCAGATGTCATGGCTGATGTAATCCGTTTCAGAAGTCACCTGGAGTCTGAAGCTAGGTATACATGTTTAGTTTTAGAAAAGCAAACCAATTCCCTCATCCACAGAAGCAAGGTGGATAGAGGCACCCACTGAGACACTGAGCAGCACTCATATATATGTAGCACTGAACCCCGAAGGAGCTGCTGTTTTTTCTTGAGCTTACCGTTACTTCACCTTTTTACTGCCTTTTTCCAAAGATTTATTAGAAAAACATAAATTTGCAATAGCGGAATAGAGGGTTAAGGGAGATTCAGGTACCTTGTAATTTGCGGGTTAGAGGTACTTCTTTGATCCAGAGGACAAACAGCTTCCACAGACTAGATCTAGCAACCACCGGATAGGCCCCTCTCACTGACCTAGCAGCCGAGATGCTCGGTCAAAGTCTCTGCCACAGACTTGTAAACTTGGCAAAATCGTTCTGCAATCCTCTGCCACAGGAATACACAACCAGCACCTTGTTGTAAAATTAAAGAACGGTCACACAGTACCAGTTTCTTTCAGCCAGTCTGGCGGTACTCTGTGGTAGGTGACCCGGGATGAGTCCTCCAACTGAGTCTCCAGGCTCTTCCAGAGATACCAGCCTTGTTGCTTGGTCCTCTCCTGAAAAAGTTCTCCCCTGGATCCTCCAGTCGCTTGGCTTCTCCCCGCAGGCAAGACAGCACAGGACCACCCCTGGATCAGTAGGGCCCAGGACTTCTGGGCCCACCCAGTTGCGAAGCCTCGGGCCAGCCGGCCCTGAGACAAAGAAAAAGGCAGCACACACCTCAGGCCAAGAGGGCCATGAGGTAGTGATAACGAACCCCAAAAAATGGCGCCTGTACCTTAAATACCCTTACCCAGAATGCACAGCGGGTAGACCACTCCCACCAGGCTGTTTCTGAGTAAAGGGGTACCCAATGCATTCAGCCTGTTGCATTTCCAACACTTACCGGTGCTGACAGCGACACCCACGGCCAAGTGGAAACTAGCACAACACAGCTGAACTGGTACAGAAACCAGAACTTTGCCATAATTAGTCTGAGCCAAACTGCAGCTTCAGACGAACTTAAATTTACAAAAATAATAGTGTCTGCTCATTAGGAGCAGGGCGCTACATATATATTGCAATATATACAGTGCTAGTGTAAATAAAATCCTCTACATCATGTTAAATCAAAATCCCACTACTGGCGTGAATATCCCGTGCAATGCTAAAACAAAATCCAGTCAATGCACCATGTGCCCCAACATTCAAAGTTAAATAAAATAAAAGTCCTTTTATTGTTCTTCTTCACATGCTATGTTCGTTCAAAATACACTTTTTCTCCCTTCTTCTGGACTGTGGGTGATGCTTGGATGTCCCATCTTTTTAATCTGTCATATACTAGTGCATGTCTCCGTGTATTGGTCACTTTCTCGTTCCACTTGAGAGTCATGACATCATCCAAGTCCCACCCCCACCCCCTCCCATACACGTTTCGTCACACACTGCATGACTTCCTCAGGGGGAAACAGATACACGTAATTGAACAGGTTCTTTGAACCCACAATGCTGGATTTATCTGGTGTGATTTAGCACCATTACATGTGAGTGTTGAATTGTTGTTTTGTGGCATAGCAATAAACATTTTAAAAAGGATAAGCACTATATTTAGTTTATTTGCCTGCATGGAGCTGAGTGGAGCATAAGGAGGAGACCAGTATATGGAAGTTTAAGAGGGTACATCTAAGCATCGGCCACTTTCCAGAATAATGGACAATAAGCATGTGGGGTCAAACAGCTGAGGTGAGAGCACACCTGGCGCAACTCTTCACTCTTTAACCCATACATCAACAGTAGACAGCCGCCCACAGTACTATCTTGTGGCTATGAAGGTGGCATAAAGGGTAGTATTTTTACAAGAAGCAGCAGCCTGCAGAACATAGAATACACACCATTACATTTAACTAATGTGCTTGGTGCTGTAACTTCAGCTTTAAGTTTTCTTTTAAAGTGCCCCAGCAATCAAATCAACATAAATCTGAGATACGACTGAACAGATGCATTTGGGAAATGTTCAGTAACTTATTAAACACTGTTCTCTTTCTCCCACATAATCCCTGGTCAACAAATGGAGGCAGATAGGGATTCAAAGAAACAGCTGCGTTAAGTATTATTATACATTTGAGCACTGGACAACTTTATCGATCATCCCAGTGACTGACACAAGAACAAATGCTTACAACACATCAAAGGGATTAGACAGGCCTCTTTTTTCCCATTTCTTCAAAGTTTCCATAAATGAAGGGTAAAAGCTAGAAAGGGTGCTTTAAGAAGGCGTTTAAATTATAATTACAGAATAAAATGCTCCTCTATACATAGTATCATTTAGGTATAGTAATGCTGGTTGCACTGCCAATCAGGATATTACTAATTCAGTGTAGCATGATGATTGCCACAAGCTCTGATTAGACTGAGTGTAACATAAAAAAACAAAAATTATTGCATTTCTGTATTCGTGAATACACCAATAAACATATTTATTTATGCAAGCAGTGTAAGTACATCAATTTGACTGGGTACCAGCAATCCCTGTACCACAGAGCTCAGACTGGGGTAGAGCAAAAGGAGCCAACCAGTTTTATTGCAGTGTGAGCATACTGATAGGAGTAGAATGCAGAGTCAGATTGATGAGATAAACATTCCACTACTTCTGTTCTCACTGCCCAGTCACATGGAAGAGGAAGGACAAGACCTGTGATTGTTATTAAAACGCAGCAGAGAAAAATCAGGTCTCTTGCCCTGCCAGGCAAGGCTGTGCTGTATGGCAGAGCTGTGTAAATCTCAAAAGCAGATGGACAGAAATCATTTGGCAGGCAAAACAGTTCCTTCATCAGGGCCATCATTAATATTAATTGGACCCTGGGCAAACATTTTATTAGCCCCCCCAATTCTGAGATATACATTAAATAGCAGCTAGACTCAAAATCAGTTTTCTGCAGCAGATCAGGCTGCAATTGTGATTGGTTGCCAGAGCTTGCAGCATATCATTGCCACTCACTGACTGGTTGCTAGAAGCTAAAACACATTATTTCTGCTTGCTGATTGGTTGCTAGAAGTTACTGTAAATCCTTACCGTTCACTGATTGGTTGCTAGATGTTACTGCGCATCATTAACACTCACTGATTGACTGCTATAGGTTACTGCACATCATTACTGCTAACTGATTGGTTGCTAGAGGTTACTGCACATCATTATTGCTCAATGACTGGTTGCTAGAGATTATAGCAGATTATTACTGTTCACTGATTGGTTGCTAGAGGTTACGGCACATCATTACCTCTGCATCAAGTTAGTGAGTGTGGCTAAACTGCACTAACAGTGAAGCATTGTTATAAGCCAGGATTTCAGGAGTGCACCATATACAGACTGCAGGGTTCTGGAGTGCACTATATAGAGTACAGGGTTGAAGAGTGCGCTATGTACAGAGTGCATGGTTGAGGAGTGAACTACATACAGAGTGCTGGGTTGAGCTACGTACAGAGTGCACCGTTGAGGGGTAAACTTTGTATAGAGTGCAGGGTTGATGGGTGCGCTACATATGGAATGCAAGGTTGATTGGTGCGCTACATTTGGTATGCGGGGTTGAGGGGTGAGCTACATATGGAAAGCGGGGTTGATGAGTGCGCTGCATATGGAATGCGGGTTTGAGGGGTGCGCTACGTATAGAATTTGGCGTTGAGGGGTGTGCTACGTATGGAATGCAGGGTCCAAGTTCTCCATCCCTAAGTACAAAGCTCTCCCCCAGATTCCAGCGGTCGCTCGTCATCTTCTGCCGACACCGCTGGAACCTGGAACAGGTAATTGTCCATTTAGTAAAAGTCAGCAGCTGTAGTATTTGTAGCTGCTGACTTTAAAAAATTTTTTTCAGGTGGCGCTCCGCTTTAAGCATTAAAGAATAACCCCATAATGAAACATAACCAATAGAAACTTAAACCTATTTGGTGTTAAACAGAAATCCACCCCTGTCAGATTTTTTTTTCGCCATATGTTTCCCATTGCGGATATATAGTTTTCAAGGAAATCCTTGAAAATTAAGGGAATTCCTTGGGGACCCCCAGGTTATCAGAACTAGTGTCCCCATTGGAAGATTTCCCCTCTATTACTTTCCTGGGGACAACCCAAAATTTGGGATTTTTTTTACTTTCACTTTCAATAATAATGGTAAACAGGACAAATAGAGAGGGTGAGTCTCCTTAATGGGGTCACAGACAACAGTAAAAACTTGACAGGTATTCTAATCCCTCTTCACTCTTTCTAAAACTAAAAAAAGAGCTTTACCTTTAGTTCTAGTTTAAGATAAAGAAGGAAGGAAAAAAGGATTATAATAGCCTTGTAGTTACTTCCTTTTAGCATATTATTGCTGGAGAAACCTTCAGAAACCTTACATACTATTGATGTTAGGCTGATTGGCCTGTAGTTTCCTGGTATACATCACAATGTACCATTTCAGTCAGTAAGGTGTCTTTAAAAATTAGAAATAGCAACTTGGCTATAACTGAGCTAAGTTCCCTATGGACACACGGGTGTAAGCCATCTGGACCAGGTGATTTGTTCATTCTCTGGAGATGATTATATAAATTGGAGTAATGAAAACCAAAGTTTAAACAAAGAAAGTTAACCTCAATTATCATATTGGTTTAAATCCTGCTTATGTTGTCTGTCTTATTAAAGAGCATTGGACTACATTCATGGCATCATAAATAACATTTATGAAGCATATACTTTGTGCCCCATTGTCACATTCTTATTCCGATCTGAGCTGAATATAAAAGATTGAATAGTTATTATACATAGTAATTACCTATGATTTCTCCTATACTGTACTTCTGTCATATAAATTAGGCAGAAATAAGCTAAGAACGGTATTCTATTTAAGGGTTGGTTCACACCATAAATTTCACAGGAACACTCGGTGCATTCCTGTGCAATTCACATGCGATCTGGGTGCAATGCGATTTCAGCCCATTCACTTGAAGTCTGCAGCAGTCATGCATGCACTACTTTACAAAACACAGAGAAACCGAATCGCATGGTACCTCTGTACAATGCGATCCGGTGCAGGCAAACGGACTGTGTTTGTGACCTGCGATTGAGGTGTCATTAGCATTGCACTGAGACCAGCTGCAGATCGCAAGTGCAGTGCATTTTGAACCTGGTTCAGGGTAATGCACACGGAATGCAGGCTTCCCGTACTGTGTTCTGGTGTGAACTGACCCAGCATCTGCTATCCTTGCATCAGCCAAAAAATCTGCACGATCATGAAAAGGAAGTTAGGTCTTTGGTAGGTGTTTTTCCTCATACTGGATCTATTTAATGATTGTTCTTAATTTTTTAAGGATACCTACCTAAATAGTGGACCTTTTGCAGTACAGTGCAAGGTCCACTTACTGTATACTGTCATCCTGCCTCTGTAAATAAATAGGTTCAAAAGGTTTCTTTCTTCAGTGCTGTGTACAATGTCACACAGTAGTCCATAGCCCCATGTAAACTTTTACTCTGAGCACCGTAAGCTAACCCAAGCTCAGCAGCTGCAGGAGTAGGAGAAGACAGAGCACCCTGGTCATGCATGGCTTTTGAACCAGAAAATGCTCTCACTCCTGAGATGCTGGGGGTTAAGGATGAGCTCTGGCGTGTTCGCATACTCCACGTGCAGAGCCCGCCAGGAAGCCGGCGCAGCGCTGCACTAATCACAGGAAGTGAGACATTGCCCAGATGCGCGGCTGCAGAGATCGGGCAATGTCTCACTGCCTGTGATTAACGCAGCGCTGTGCAGACTTCCTGGCGGGCTCTGCACGTGGAGTATGCAAACACGCCAGAGCTCATCCCTACTGGGGTTGAGCGTCCAACATCTGCTGTGTCCTAGAAGTGAACCAGGACAAAGGGATGTAAACAGTGGGAGTATTTCCTACAGGCTTCATGGGTAACAGAAATTGGCCTATAGGCAGGGCTCGAGTCCTGCAGGAACGCATGGGAATGTCGTTCCTGTACTTTTTCTACAGCAGGAATGACGTTCCCTTCGCGCTGTGGCTGAAGCGGGCCGATCCTGGGAGGCTCAGGTGCAGAGTCCTTCCCTCCCTCCTCTTGTGTAAAATATGATGTTCCTGTCTGTGGTGGAGTGTAGCGTGTGTAGTACTGAAGTAAGGGTTAATAGATCATTGGGCACTTTCTAGCGGTGGGCAGGACTACGGGCGCCGCTCCCGCTGTGTTCAATGCTGCCTGGTGGTATAGAACTGTATCAGTCAGTAGGAGCCCGACAATCCGGCGGTGAACAGCTTGAGTTCGGCCAGTGCCCAATGATCTATTAACCCTTGCTGCAGCACTACATATGCTGCACTCGGCTACTGAGAAGGACATCATGTGTTTAGATTTTTTCAAATTCCCATTGGCTTGCAGCGCTTCCTATCTTGGGCTTGGGGAGGCTGCAATGATGGGCACAGTGAGGCTGCAATGATGGGCACAGTGAGGCTGCAATGATGGGCACAGTGAGGCTGCAATGATGGGCACAGTGAGGCTGCAATGATGGGCACAGTGAGGCTGGAGGTGTCTGTTAAATGGCACTTTACAATAAATGTTGCACTTTATTTGTACAGGAGTACTAATATATAATATATATATATATATATATATATATATATATATATATATATAATAACACACACACACACAGGTGGGGGGGATCTTGGGTGAGTTCCCACACCTTTTTTTCCCAGGACTTGACCCCTGCCTATAGGTATGGCATTTGCATGAAACAACATTTTTGCAAACAACACAGTGCATTTTAATCTACTGGGGCTCCTTGTCGGTATCGGCCAGTTTATGTAGAAGGGTACTTAGCCTTTAAAGTGAGAATGAAAAAATTAGATGAGATTCTATTTGCAACCCATGTTATAAATGTTTTCATGTTTTCTATCTGCAGTAAGAAAAGAGCAGCCAGTGAGTTTTCAGATATGTTGAATAGAAAAATGTTCCAGTATTTTCTTTCCATACATCAGGTTACGTTTGTCAGCATATACACTGACTTCTTCACTGGCTTATACTGTAATATCCGTCTTTTAATATTAAATTAATAGCTGAACAAGTTTCTTGCATTCACTGTGGTCGACTTGAAACGTTAACCTGCCCAAATATTACACTGTTGCTATGTAACTGAGATTCCTAAAATGGCAACTAAAGCCATGGCACCTGAAAAAAATGGTACATCACCCCCTGCCTCCACTCCTCTGTCATACTCCAGGGAATTGAAGCAGCTGTAAATACAGGAATCTGGCAATCAGCACAGTTCTATCATTCAATGGTAAAAGCTGCTAAGCATAACCAGAAATAAAGTCATTGTAAGGGGGTAAAAATATGTGCTTTAAAATAAACATGTCATGCTTACCTGCTCTGTGCAATGGTTTTGCACAGAGCAGCCCCAATCCTCCTCTTTTCAGGTCCCCTGCCAGCGCTCCTGGATCCTCCACTTGCTATTGGGGTGCTTGTGAGGGCTCAATCCCAAGCCATGCTGTGCGTGTCAATTGACGCACACAGAGCGGCTCGGCCCCACTCCCTTCTCACTGGCTGTGATTGACAGTCCATGAGCCAGTGAGGAGTGAGAACAGCAATGCTTGCACTTCCTGTCATCCCCCCGCTGTCTGCTGGGAAACACACGGATCCCAGAGACAGCAGGGAGCATCCTAATTGCGCAGCGCGACTCGCGCATGCGCAGTAGAGAACCGGGAAGTGAAGCCGCAAGGCTTCACTTCCTGATTCCCATACCGAAGATGGCAGCGGCAGCACCCGAGAGACGATCGACAGATCGACTTTGGGGTGGCGACATCGCAGGCGCGCTGGATGGGTAAGTGTCCATATTTTAAAAGCCAGCAGCTGCAGTATTTTCACCGGACTCCCTCTTTAAGTACAAAAAAATGCACTATCATAGTTAGCCTGCTGGTTGTCATTTTGAACTACAGAATAGTTGGTGTCTGTTTTTTGGGGAGTAGGAAGGGGTGAAGATTTGAGTAGTTTAGTAAAAGACATCTGGGTTGACACCACTCAGTCCATAAAAATGTATGTGTGTTGTCAACCTACAATAACAAATCAAGTGCATTTCTGGCAGATCAACAGATATTTGTTGCACTTGCATGGATGTTAAAGTGATAGAACATGGAGAAATGTGCATTCATTGCAGAGATGTGCTGCATATTTTTTATTATTTTGCTCTGACACATCAAAAAGTGTATGTCTAGGTAAAACCTTTTTTAAGTTTTGAATAGCGTAAGTAGGGTTTGGACCCTCTGACAATTTGTATTGCTATCAGTGTTTCCATTGGGGAGGTTTTATTCCTTTGTACTAGTGACCTTTGTCAGCAAGAAAAAAAGTAAGGGAAAATCCAAATCCAAAATTAGTCCAAAAAGCAAGAGTTACAGGGAAATAATGCAATGGGAATTCCCCTCACTTTGGGAGATTTCTTCTAACTTCCTGTTGAGTCTATGAGACAGTAAGTGAAGGGAAATTCCCACAATGCCACACATATTGTAAAATGATAGCCTGGCAGGGGTTTTAACCCTTCCCTACTCTAGCCAAGAATAAGAAAAAAGTTTATGCTACACATACAGTTTAAAATGGAATTCCAAGCTTTTCTTTCCTTTCTTTGAAAGGAAGATGCTTATACTTGCTTATCCTGAGGGTGCTCTGGTCCAGTCAAGTGATCGCCCCAGTGGTGGGCTTCAGGAGAGAGGAGAGATTGCTGACAGCTAAAATGCCTGTGCTGTGACATAACCCATAGGCTTACTATAGGGGGCATCCATTGAAGGCGGTCCCTCCTCTTCCCTTAAGCTGCTGCTGGGAGCTGATCACATGACCAGGCCAGAGCACCCTCAGACTAGGTGTATGTGCATCTTCCTTTTACAGGGTAGTTAGAATTCGAGTTAGAAGGGGGTGGGAGTAGGATTAAAGTGGTTGTAAACCCTAGATTAAGGCTTACCTGTAGGTCCAAGAAATATCTCCTAAACCTACATGGTTTAGGAGATATTTGCAAAAAGACAGGCACCACTGTCTACAGCGCATGCACAGGCGCACTGAGCACGCCACTGCTAACGGCGATATGCCGCTAGTGGCGGCTCCCATGCACATGCGCGGGAGTGACGTCATCACGGCCCCGGCCAGTCACAGCGCTGGAGCCGCGATACCCAGAAAGAAGATGGACACTCCGTGGAAGATTTGACAGCGGGGACATCGCTGGCTCCTGTGTCAGGTAAGTGACACATAATGGGCTACTATGCGATACATAGTAGCCCATTATAAAAAAGAAGAAGGGGGGGGACTTTTGGACTTTTTAGGCACCGTACACTAGGTATTATAAACAAAATTTATTAAAGGAAAACGACATACATACATAACAATATACATTCTAAAAACATACATATCTTGTCAGGAAAGATCAGTACGATACAGAGTCACATATGCAGCCTAAAATATCTAGCCTAAGGGATACCAAAACAGGGATCAGCGATGGGTATGGGCTTAGTCCAGTAATGATGAGGTATCCGATGATTAGGCGAGGATGCAGTGCGACGACAGTGGTGATAGCGGAAGCTCTACATGTTTCGCGTTTCCATTAACGCTTCATCTGGTGCATAGGATTACGGTAGCTAACAGACAGATATAGGATTTAAAAGACACAATGAATATATGCATAGGGTTGTTCCTTATAAACAACATGTTACAAGTGTAGATCAACAATCAGATTTAAATGTGTGTAATCATCACTGCCAACTGTAGCCCCAGGAGTGTGTCACAACACCAAAACTGGGCCGCAAGGGTATAGGCCAGAATTCCATCACTCAGTGGGGACGTGTAAAATATAATAAATTGCTGCAAAATATATGAAAAAAATGCACTTACTGCAGATCTTTAATGGTTAGATAATGTGTTAGGGAAAAGATCCCCACACTTCCCGACCGGCCGTAAAGGACAAAAGCTGGAGGTGGGTATGGTGAGGTTTTACGTATATACCACAGGTCAGATCCTAATTGCTAGTAGCCCATTATGCTTTACCTTTGCAGGGAAACCAAGAGGAAGTAAACCCATCAGGATTTACTTCCTCTTTAAGCTTAGTTAGGAAAAGCCTAGAATTCTACTTTAATAATCAGGGTAACCCCCAGATAGAAAAAGGGATGTTTAGAGCATGTGTATACTGTAAGATACAGCATATGTTACGTATTCCCCTAAATCCATCAGTCATACTGATCCGTGTTGCACTGCCTGACTTGGTCAGCATTAACAGGTAGTGTTTAATCAGAATGGGGTGTTCTGGGCTGTGTGCATGCGCTGTTACCTGCTTTTAGAGAGGACCATGTCAAACAAGCAACTTTATAGCCATGATGTGTAGTGGTAACTATAATCCTGGTCTATGTAGCAACAAATTGCTGTACTTTAGCAGTTGTGATTCTGTTCAAACACTGCAAAAAGTTAACTGCTCAGTGACTGAGCTACAGACACTTGGAATTTCAGTACACAGACCTTTCATTGACAGCAATTCATTTAAAATAAAACTCTAAGGAGAGTCTACCATCTACAAATGGCTGATACAAAATTGCTCAGGGATTGGAGGGTCTGTTATCCTGCTCATAGTTACGATTTGCTTTAAACACTGCCTGCTGCTGTGTAGGCCAGATCACGGTAATATGGGTCAGGTCTGTATCTGAGGTCTTTTTAAGTAAACTTTTTCAGTGTGGAGGGCTTTAATGGAATCTGACATTTGCCAGCTTCCAGTTTGTCATGTTATGGAGTACTTACTGAGTCTCTGAATCCAGACGAGTAAAGCCTGCTACACACCACTAGTTTTAACTGACAGCAACTGTACTAACGATCCAATGTTAGTACAGCGACCTCCCCTGCTGTTCTTTTGTGTTCTGACAGGAAGACGTCCCCCCTGCCAGAACGATGGCTGAGAGTGCTGATAGGGAGCAGGCCGGCTGCTGGTTTTCCAGCATGCTCCTCTGACAGAAGCCGGCCAAACGGCCAGCTTCTGTCGGACCGGCTGCCTTACACACAGTCCGAATGTCGGACAGTTTCTATTGAACCGGCCTGACATTCGGCCCCGTGTGTAAGGGGCTTAAGCAGAAAGCAAAGTCCTAACTCCTGATGTAGGTCAGTGATTAGCTTGACAGCCAGATAGCTAGTGTTTTCATAAAGAGGTCAGCAGTATCAGCTTACTAATGCCATTAAAAGTATCCTTTAATATGAGCGTCAGAGGGTAGCAGAGCAGATTTTAAAGGGACACTCTGCCCAAAGGTTCCTTACGTCATCCTTTTGTCATCCTGACTCTGCTATAGGCAAGGGTGAGCTCAGCATTGGGGGAGTCCTGAACCTTGCAACACCACAATGTTTGCAGTTTGCGGTACACAAAATCACATCTGATCTATTTTTTAATCTGACAGATACACAAGTAACAAAACTCTACTGCTCTGCTTAGGGTACACAGAGTAGAGACAAAGAGAATGTTAGCAGCTATCTAGATGGGAAACACAGCATGCTCCAGGGCTCACTTGGATCTGAGCCTATCCTTGTGCAACCCAGGCCAGTTTAAATTACCTAATTTATTTAGAGGGAACTAAACAATTCAACAGTAAGAAATCCTAATTACCCTTATCAGCTTTTTTGTTGCCTGGTAAAAAAAGTGAATAAGCCACATTAGATTATTGTCTTCCTATAACCCAAAGGTGAGGACCAGCTCAAACAGAGAGCTGACACTCCATCCAGCTTAGTTTTATGAGGGATGTGTATAGTCTTGGGCACAGTGCTTTGCAAGTAGAGAAGACATTTCCAATCAGAGTTTCTGAAACAGCACTGATAGCACATGAGCTGAAAAAGCTTTGAAGGTCTCACTCCTCCAGGAGATTCGGAGACAAGAGGTCCACTCATTGGGGAAAGCTGTCTATTTTTACCTTCTGGAAACCACAGGTAGGTTTATAACTCAACAAACAAGCTTTTGTTTTCCTCGCTCTGTCAAATGTATGCAAAGATAATCCTTTGCCTTTACATTTTGGCACCAGCCGGGACAAATTCAATTAGGTACGAAGTTGTGAATAGTGATATTGTAATCCTGTAGCGTTAAATGACTCTTCTGAAACATACTGTAAAAGTGGTTTGTAATATGTAATTTTATAAAGAGGAAGGGAACAATACCTTTGTGTAGCTTTACTTGTAATCAAACATGAAATTAATTTAATGTAGTTAATTTACGTATATTGAGATTTGCACTTCTTTTTTATTTATATTTTGTGAAAGAGCAAACTATGTTTTAAGATGTGAGTTATTTTTATTTCAGCAACAGCATACCTTGAAATATTGGTGCTACAAAATGTTGCACATGATATATTTCTTTCTTAATTAGATTTAATATTTTGTTGATTTTATTTGTGTATGCAGACAAAACCACCTTATACTATACAACTTGAACCCATGCTATGTGCTGTACGTTCATAATGAAATAATACACTGTTCTTTGTAAATATGAAAAGTATGAATGGGGCTCTGCTAGAAATTGTGTTCTGTAAATGCTGATTATTGCATGGTTACCAACCTTTACCTAGAGAACCTCATAGTACCCTAAAAGATGCAGTACCCTATTAATGATGTTTTATCCCTTGTGTAACATTCTTTAAAACTTGGTATCGGGAAAATTAGGACTTATTCAGCAAGGCAGAACAAGGACAAATGGAGGTGTGTAATATGCCCATATCAACAGCCTAGATTTCAAGACAAATTAGTTGACCATACATGTTACATTCTAATTGTACAATCTCTCTCCAGTCTTATTTCAATTTAGCAAAAATGTAGGATCTTCCTAAAGTCAATTAAATGTGTATTCTTTCAAGCAGGCCCTTGTACTACGTTGTGCATGGTATATTTAAAAATTGTTGTAAAGTCAGTTTATACAGTGTATGGTCCAGATTTAAGTGTATGTATACACTAACGATAAAATCTTCCTATCTGATTCATTTTGGTCTCTCAAGTATACAATTGAGGTATTTTATAAATTCAAAAAATACCTGTTGATCGTGTCCAAAATTCCGAGCTGTCTTCTGTATACTTCCTGTGTTATCTCAAAGCATCTATTTTGCTCTTCCAGTCCTTATGTTGGGACTGCAAGTCAATTAGTGCCTAGGGTTTTGAGATGACAGTGGGATGGAATGAGTAATTTACCCCCCCCCCCCCAAACATAAATACAAAACTGGGCAAGGCTGTTACCACTCAGTCCACAAATAGGAAACTAAAAGATGAGTTCATTTATGGCATTTTCTGTACTTGTATGAGCACTAACGAAATAAATATTTAATATTGCAGATATACTGCATGTGTATTTTTTTTAATTTTGCTTTGACATACATTTTAAAAGTATAATTCACCTTTTAAAACAAATGTAATAAATGGAACCACATTCATAAATAAAAGTGCAAGTGTTACATTTTTCCATTCAAGCCTGCAGAGCTCTGCAACCCCAAGAGAGTCATTAGTGTAATGCATAGGCTTCTGTATTGTCAACCCCAGCCCCAGGTCTGTAAGAAGGTACAGACCTTCTGTTATGGGGCTGGAGGAAGTAAACAATGGACTAGAAGTGTGGTAACATCATTACACTTGTGATAGCATGATCTGTGAATCCCTTTGGGATTGTAAAAGATGGAACTTGTAGTCTTCCCAATTACAGAACAATTGTGAACAAATTATGTGACTGCGGGAGGAAGTGCTCATAGTCATGCTACCTCAAAAAAACAACAGGATCCTGCAGGGAGTAGCACTCTAGGATTTAGGTAAATGTGGGGGCAGTTTGAGGGTGGGGAGTTGGGAAATGTTACATGTCACACACTAAATAAGAGTGTAACATGACACACGGCTGGAAAGGTGGACTAAGGGCACTTTCACACTGACAGCGCGGGGATGTATGGGGTTAAATCGCTGCTAGTTCTAGCTGTGCCTCACCTTCATTCTAGAGGCACTTTTCGGCGATTGCATGGTTACAAAAAAAGCACCAGAAAAACGTCTCTCAATGCTCCCCAGTGTGAAAGCTTGAGTGCTTTCACACTGGGGTGCTACGCTGGCAGGATGTAAAAAAAAGGCCTGCAAGCAGCATCTTTAGCTAAAGCGGCCCTGCCCATTGAAATCAATGGGCAGCACCGCTGAAGCGCCTACAAAGCGCCTCAGCAGCTGCACTTTGTGGGCGCTTTTAACCGTTTATTCGGCCACTAGTGGGGGTTAAAAGTGCCCCACTAGTGGCCGAAAAGCTCCTCTAAAACAATGGTAAAGCGCCGCTAAAACTAGCGGTGCTTTACCGCTAACGCGCCTGTGCTGCCAGTGTGAAAGGGGTCTTAATGTCCTGCCAGCCCAGCGCCCCAGTGTGAAAGCACTCAGGCTTTACACTGTGAGGCCTCATGAACAGGATGTTTTTTCAACTCTCCTAGAAGCCAGCAGCGTTTTTGCAAAAAAAAAGCCTGGCGCTTGTAAAAGTGTCTAAAGCTTTTACAAGCTTTTAGGAGCCTTTACAGGTGTTGAGCTCTTGGGCAATAATGCATGGACACATAGGCTAACTTGCAGAAAAAAAAAAATGAACTTCTGTTCACACTGAGGCAGCACGATAGAAGTCAATGCAAGTCGCCTGAAGTCGCCCCCAAAGTGGTACAAGAGCCTTTTTCTAAGTCGGAGCGACTTGTGTCGCTCCTATTAGAACGGTTCCATACTACAGAACGGGACGCCACTTGTCAGGCGGCTAAGTCGCCTGGCGAGTCGCCCTGGTGTGAACCGGCTCTAAGTGTCTCATTTTGGGTTTCATGTATAAAACATTGTTATAACACATAACCATGTTCCTTGATCACATTAGGAAATAAAATGGAGCAATTGGTTGAGGAGCAAATACACACAGTTTATCTTTGAAACACTTGATCGGTTAGGATATCCTTAGACATGAGATGGCCAAAAAACAGCTGGATTGGGCAACAATCTGTCCATAAACTGTCAGATTTGATTAGAAGAATAAGTAATAGTAATAGTATAATTAGCGAAGTAGAAAACCTATTCTTTTTTTATTGCAACTTGGAAAGAGACAATAAATGTATTTCAGCATATGGTATATCTTTTCTATTTTATTTTATATGACCTCCAGAATAACATGTATTAAAAATACACACGTTTCCTCTATCCATCGGCTACATCATTTAGTGTGGCGTCAGAGGGGAAGGTATTAGAATGAAAAAGCATTTTAACAAAGACAACCTTGCAACTCCCTTCCCTAACCCACAGAGTTGACAGGGGCTAGGTCACACTCCTGTAGCTAGTAAGATCTAAACATCCAGCATACACAGTTTACACACAATTGTTGAGTCCCGATTTCTTATTAGGAGGATTGCTTAAATGGACTCTTCCAAAAACGAAAGTTCATTATTATGGCATACGCAATTCATGTGAAAGAAAATCATAGCTAGGTATGTTGTTCTGGGGAGAAACTGTGAACTGGAAGGCTTTATAAATTAAAGCTGAAATGAATACTTCATACAGTATATGCAAACTCTTTTATCTGCCAACGGTTTTGTAATTCTGTTTAATATAGCCAGGTCCTCGACCTTCATGCAGTCTACACTGAAGCCAAACAATGCAATTTGGTCCAGGACCCATACCAGCATGTCACTGGACAATGAAGGCACAGCATAGTAGTGCTCTCCTGTCTTGTAATCATGTTCACTGTGTTCGTCTGAAGTAACTGAAAAAAGGATTGGAGCCCTGACTGACTTCTAGTGTTGACCTTTCTTTAACCGACTTGAGTCCTACCACGCAGGGTACTTGTGCTAGTTGTATATGAAATAAATTTTTTTTTAGATATAATACTGGATTAATGTTTTTATATCTACCAGTTTTAAGAGAAAGGGGATGCTATAATTGAAAAGCATGTTAAATCTAAAAAGCCGGTCTTAAAAAAGAATTCAATTATTCTACACATCTACAAAATTGTCAGACTTTGAGAGCAGCAGTTTTATTAACTATTCATTCACTATTCTAGGCTGCTAATTGACACAAAAGATATACAGCATGTTGGATGGAGATTTTTTATATAAAACCTGAACTTAGACCCTTCTTTCCTCATCAGTTATCCTGGTCTTTAGTTCTAGAAAGATGAATACATAAGTGGTGGATTTTCTAAGTAGAACTAAAGGCAAAACCTTTTTTTTTTTTCCTGAAGGAGGGTTTTGGAGATTTCCTTTGACTTCCTGTCATATAGCCAAAACAGGAAGTGAGAGGACCAGGGTCACCAGAACTAATGCCCTCGATTTCTGTGGGGACAACTCAAAATTTAGGATTTTCTTTCGCTATTCATGATAACGGTCATCAGGACAAATGGAGAGAGTGAATCCCCCGAACTGGGAAACTGCCATCAATACAAAATTTGTCAGGTGTTCTAATATCGCTCTAGTATTTCCAAAACTAAAAGAAAAAGTTTTGCCTTTTGTTATATTTTAATGGTCCAGGTGCTCTTTACTGGTGACTCCTCGAGTCCTTGCAGGCCAGGTCTGCAGAAAAAAATGAAGAGTGCTGGAACACTCAAAGTCTGGCCTCCATCCAGTCCTCTCATAAGAAAAAGCTGTGAAAGTTCTTCCTGGGAAAGGTAATGATACACCCTGTTGTAGTCGGGGGAAAAATTGGGACAGGTCTTGATGATGCCTACTTCAAAATAAGCACAGTTTGGTTACATACATTCTGTTCGTACATGTGGCCATCACTAAACCAGCTAAAAAAAAAAGCAAGCATGTCTAATAGTTATTGTAGTAGCACCTTTTCAGTACACAATTATAAGACAGAAATTTGACTATGTGAGGGAAGGCCATCTGTGGCATAGAATATTCTCTATGTGAGTGAATGGATTTTCTTATATGTGTTGGGTCTTTATACATTTATTTTCATCAGAATTGCTTATGCACGTCCATGTTTCGTTTTATAAAATATCAAATAATCTTTCGAAGCACAGTAATGAAAAGATACAATTTAGCATGTAATCTCATCAAAGATTTAATCAGAGGAATACATTCATGATGTGTATGAGGACTCTGACAGCAGTTTAAAAATTTGTAATGAAAATTTTCAAAAATTCATTACGGGCTGGTCAGCATAACACAAGAATAATGAATAGGCCTGGTGTAAAGTAAGTAATGGCAGTGGACATTCTCCAGCAAATACCGAGCATGATAATTATCCATTCCAGCATCCTGACACAGTGATTTATGAATCACACTATTTTCGTCTGTAAATAAACTCAACAGGAAAGGGAGCTGCTCAGCAGGTATTGCCATTGTGTTGTTTGTCATCCAGTGTGAAACGTAGATTTAATCTTCTCACGGTGCTTATAGGGAAATCATCATCATGGCTGTACTCCAGGAGTATGTAACTAGTACCATTTAAATACATGAGAGGACCACAGCAGCAGATCATTCCGGCAGGCACTGGATACCTCTTCACATTTCAGACAAGTTGCATCCTGCAAGAATATCTATAATTTTTAATTTGCTTAAGAGGAAATATCACAACTTTCTTAGGAGTCAAAATGTGTTGTTTCCTTGTTGCTCATATTACCACTTGTATTTTTTTCATATTGAACCTGCCTCCCTTACTTCTAATGTTTCTCCTTTACCGCACTTTAGTTCTGTATTCGTTTTAAAAACCTAATCAAATTGAAATGTGTCAATGATTAAAGAGGAAAGATTTTAAGAATGAGCAGGTGAAATTTAGTGTTAAAATGATTGGCCTCATTTAATGAAATCTGTTAATTAAAGCCTAAGGCCTCAATCACATGGGCATACCAATCTGTACACCCGTGCAAAGGGCAGTTTTTATCGCATAGTATGTACAGGTGTTCTGTAAATCCTCATGCAGACAGTCCCAATAATGTCTATTGGGATGCAGTGGCTGTACTGGTCCTAATTTGATAGCTGTGTGGGTGCGTGGCCCTAAAAAGCACACTGTCAGTCTGTGTTGGGTGCTGCACATAGCTGTTAATTTGGGACCAGCGGCTGTGTCCGTACAGCCGGTGCATCCCAAAAGATAATGGGACTGCCTGCATGTAGATGCACAGAACGCCCGCATGATGAGGCCTAACTCCAGACAATTTTTTTTTGTTTTGGATAGAGCAGGGGAGGGTTAAGATTTCTATGAGGTGTTTATTTCTCTCGGGTGCCCCATTGGAGAAACTTCCCTTAAGGAGAAACTTCAATGAAAGGGGGAAGTTCCGCTCTTCTTCTCCCTCCCCCCTCCTCCTTAACATTTGGGACACCATTTTTTGGGAAGGGGGTTATCGGTTACCTGGTTTTGACTGTTCGGCCCCCTCCTTCCCCTTCCTTTCTTCCTTCCTTTCTTCCTTCCATGTCACATGGCCCAGAAAGCTGCGGCCGCAATCAAACAGCGCAACATGGCTCGCACATGTGCAGTATGCAGCCCAGAAAGCTGCGGCCGCAATCAAACAGCGCAACATGGCTCGCACATGTGCAGTATGCAGCCGTCTGTGAAGCCACAAGCAGTCACAGCCAGCTGCCCACAGTTAGTATCCCGGCAGCGGGGACCAAAGCCTGGTGAAGAAACCGTCTGGGTGAGGACATCACACAGGTGAGTGTCCTATTATTAAAGGTCAGCAGCTACGTTTTTTTTAGCTGCTGACTTTAAATTTTTAAACAGATGACTGTGACTGGACAGCTGCTTTAATTCCTTACTTCCTACTACTTTTTTTTATTTATTGTTTTGGGGGGGTCTTAGTATAGCAGGAAAAGTGGGGGGTAATTAAGAGGGAAATGTAAAAAAAATAACAGGTCTACAGATTTAGAATACAGAAAGGTAGACGCATGTATGTAATATGAAGATAATGTGACATAATATGCAAATGCTACGCTGTATCTTTCTTTTATGCTTAAGTTGAATATTTCTGTTTTCCTGTAAAGAAATAAAGAATTTAAAAAAATAAAATAAGTCCTTACTTCCTGGCCCTATGAAACACATACAGTAAAGGCGTGGGAGGAGGGGTTACAGGAACAGAACGCCAATTAAGAATTTCTAACCCCAATGTGCCACCCAGGGGACACATGAGGCCACTTGGAACTTACTGTATGGCCCACAGGGCCCCTGCAGACAGTAGCCTTCTTCTTACTGAAGTGCTTACTTAAGCCAGTGAAAAAAAAAAAATACCCTTTACACTGGATTTTAGTGTAATGTGGTGGGGGGCAACCAGCAGTTGCCATAATGTTAAAGTATGCACACATACTTGTATATTATGCATAGGTGTGCACAGCCTATTGTATTAGGGTATGCAACCCAAAGCTTAAACACATATGCGTGTGTGTGCATGTGTGTATATATACTGACGGTGTCAGTAGAGCAGTGGACGGTGTCAGTAGTTTTTATTTTTTATTATTTTTTACAATGTAATTTAAAAAAAAAAAAAATTTCTTTTTTTTTAGGAGTCCCATTAAGGGGCTTTGGTGAAATATTAGGGGTCTAAGCCGGTGGAATCTGCACCATATGGTGTGATTAGGGTGTGCCCAGGCCTACCTGGCACACCTATGACATTATGCCACATTTACCTCTGGGTGTGCTCTCCTCCAGCCTTGTAATGTCTTGAGTCGAGTTCTCTGCATTCCCTGTTGGTGTCATTTTCTTTCTCTTCTGGTTTTCGCTGTCTTCTTACTTTGAGCAGGAGTTAAAAGCACCCGACACAACTCCTAGCATCTTTACTGCGCACTTGCCACAGTCAAATAAAATTATTTTTTTGTTGGCAGAAGAGAGTTAAATATTCACTTCTATCAAAAGACTGTATCTGCTGGCAAATGTTTGTTTTTGAGCTTTACTTTGAATGACTTTTTCACACTATCTTTTTCTGCGTGGTTCATCCATTTTCTTTTTTTTATATATTTTTTTTCTTTTGGTCTTTTATAAATGATATTTCTAAGAGAAATATCCAATGTTACACTAGCCATTTTTTTTTTAAAGGCTGCGTTCACCCTCAGTAACATGTTTCACCCATATTTAGGGTGATAATGAGTACAGTGAGCCTCACAGGAAATGGGTTGAATGACCGCCCGAAGAGGTCTGCTGGCGCTGGACTGAGGAGGATGTCAAGTTCTACTTGATTACAGTATGTGTCCATTCTGCTTTACTTGCTGGAGATAATACAGATAATCAAGGTTTAAAAATAGTTAAACATTTCTAAAAGCGGGTCCATAGTGGTCGGATCTTTGAAATTTATTTTTCTCCACTGTAAATATCTAAAGTAAAAATTTATGAGAAAACTTCTACTATAACTGAGCTTCTGATTCCCTTTATTTCCACATTGAGCTGTGTTTTCAGTATTAAAGTATGCTAAGTATTAGCATGCACTTTATTTTACAACCTAAAAACATTTTAACATGTTTAAGCCTCACCTGCCCAACCACACCTATAATTTAATGGAAACAAACCATTTCTCAATAAGCCGACCTTATCTGTCTCCAAAATTAAGGAGTGTCCTGCAAAAAAAAAAATAGTCATGATGGAAATGAATATGACACAATTCCCACGGGAAAGGGGAAAGCTGTTGTTCTTCGCTTAATCAAATGGTAATCAAAATGGATTTTGATAGCATCAATCAATTTTGCTGCGGAAAGACAGTTTTTGGCATTGTGTTGGTGGTTTTGCAGGACCAGAGTCCAATCTGCTGTGACTGCACTGTGTGTAGCAAGGTAGGAAGCCGAATAAGTTCCTGTCAGGGAAAGGAATTGATCATTTGATTAATATCCTGTCTGAGAATATTGATTGGTGAGATCACCTATTTTGAATTATTCATCGTTTATTCCCTTGCTATTGTAAATCATTTTCAGAAAGTACACAGGCACAGTCACTAACATTTAACCACTTTAACCACTTGCCAACCGCCGCACTCACATATATTTCGGCAGAATGGCTCGTGCAGGCAAATGGGAGTACCTGTACATCCCTTTGAATTTGCCACCTTGCGTGCCCATGGGTCCCACAAGCTCGATGTTCGTTCATGAGACAGAGAGGCAGAACGTGGAGATGCCTATGTATACAAGGCATTTCCCTATTCTGCCTAGTGACATGACAGGGATCTACTGCTCCCTGTCATCGGGAGCAGTGATCGCTGTCATGTCAGTGGTAGCCCATCCCCCCCACAGTTAGAATCACTCCCTAGGACACACTTAACCCCTTGATTGCCCCCTAGTGTTTAACCCCTTCCCTGCCAGTGTCATTTATACAGTAATCAGTGGCTATTTATAGCACTGATCACTGTATAAATGACAATGGTCCCAAAATAGTGTCAAAAGTGTCCAATGTATCCGCCATAATATCGCAGTCCCAATAAATAAAAACCGCAGAGGTGATCAAATACCACCAAAAGAAAGCTTTATTAGTGGGGAAATAAGGACGTAAATTTTGTTTGGGTACAATGTCGCACGACCGTGCAATTGTCAGATAAAGCGGCGCAGTGCCAAAATGCAAAAAATGCTCTGGTCAGGAAGGGGGTAAATTCTTCCGGGGCTGATGTGGTTAATTATACATTACAAGCACGTTGTGTGCCATTTAAAGGTTGAATGATATAAAAAAACATCATTACTGCTTGGCCAAAAACTCTGTTCCTCACAGTTTTTGGCCTGCAACATATTGTTAAATCATTTAATGTGTGAACTAAAAGGCCAGTTTGATACTGCAGTGCTATTAAGTTCATTGTTGAACTTGGGAACTTGTATTTTACATTTTTTATGTGTTGGTGTGCCCAGGTTTGAAAAAAATAAAAAGTCACCCCCCCCCCCTTCTTTGATTGGTTCTTTTTTACCCTTCTTTAATTTTTAAAATATTCTACATTTAATTATACCTCCTGTATTAACAAACCTCAATAATAATCAATAGAAGCAGAAAAGGTCAGTTTTTACAAAATTTACAATTTCAGTTTCAGTTCAAGGCTCTGCACCACACACCTTCTTTAATCAGAAAAGCTTAAGTAGACTGTTGGACATTGAACCTTTTTTTCTGTCTTATGCGGCGTACACACGGTCGGAATTTCCGATGGAAACAGTCCGATGGGAGCTTTTCATCGGATTTTCCGACCGTGTGTATGCCCAACGGTCTTTTTCTGTCGGAATTTCCGACGGACTTTGAATTGAGAACCTGTTCTCAATTTTTCCGACAGAAAACCTTTCTATCGGATTTTCCGATCGTGTGTATGCAATTCCGACGCATGCTCAGAAACAATTCGACGCATGCTCGGAAGCATTAAACTTCCCTTTTATAGTGCTGTCGAACGTGTTTTATGCCGCTGTGTTATTGACCGTCGGTATTTGGTGTGATCGTGTGTAGGCAACACAGCTTGAGCGGAATTCCGTCGGAATTCCGTTGGAAAAACCGTCAGAGTTTTTTTCGACGAGAATTCCTATCGTGTGTACGCGGCATAAGGGCTCTTTCACATAGACCTGTCCGTGTATGGAGCCCGCTCTGCACAGCGGGAGATCGCTCCGTCGATCCCCCGCTGTGCAGGAAGATGACAGGTCTGTCTCTGAACTCTGTGCAGGGACGAACCTGTCAGAGCGCCGCTCTCCCCTATGGGGGATCGGATGATGACGGACCGTAGAGTCCGTCGTCACCCGATCTGATCCGCAGACGGATGGCAAAATAGGGTTTTCCTCCGTCACACTTTTTCGCCGCTGACATCCGACTCTCCATAGAGGTCTATGGAGCATCCCTTCAGGTCCGCCTAAAAAACTGACAGGCGGACCTGAACGGACCGTCCGTGTGAAAGGGGCCTACCTCTTAGGCCTCATGCACAATGGACATTACAAAAACACCAGTAGCGTTAGCTGTAAAAAGATGTAGCTGTAAAATTCGTTTTCCAGCATTTTTGCAGTAGCGTTTGTTAGCTGTTGTGGTTTTTTAGTGGTTTATTTATTTATTTTTTCTAGCAAAACTATATGCCCATAAAGGCTGATAAATGCTGAATAGCCGTGTTTTTTCAGCATTTTTAAGCTTTTATCAGAGTTAAGATTGTTTTTACAGTTGAAAAACTCCTCTTAAAACCCACTAGTTCTGGGTTTGTATTCCAGCCAAAAACACTGAGAACAGCCTATGTGTGCATGGACACATAGGATAACATGCTGGGGAGTTTACAGGCTGCAGAAAAAAACACCTAAACCTAAAAACAGCAGCTGTAAAAACGCCCAGTGTGCATGAGGCCTTATTTCTGTCTGTTCTTTCCATAGTTTATTCCTGATTGTTTGGACTGCATTTGTTCTGAGCTTGTCTGTGCTCATCCTGATCATTGGCCTGTAACCCCTGCTGATGTCAGTTTGTACTTTGTCTAGAACCTGGACTCTGTTTAGGATTTGTTTTTGTATATGCATGATCTAACCACCAGCTTATCTGTTAGTTAAAATAGGGAAGTTCACGTTTCACATGTCTCCATAATGATAGTATGTTGGTTATATAGAACTGCATGCATGTCAATAGCTCTATGTCCCTGATGAAATCTAGAGGCTGAAACATGTAGGGCAGATCCTATTGTAATGCAAGTAAAGCGGCCAGAGGTAGTCTTATATTAAAGTGGAGGGCCACCCTTAAAAAAAAAAAAGAGCATTAATATTCCTAAAAAAAAAAACATTTAAAAATTTTTTTTTTTTTACCTTACCAGAAATCCCTGTTGCTAGGCAGTCTTCCTAATCTGCCTCCTTTCTACTCCGCTGTGATCTTTGGTCTTCTCTCCTCCCCCGCGTTGTCTTCTGCGTAATGGGGCTCGCTGTGTTCTGGGAACTGTGTGTTCCCTAACACAGCGCATCCCTTTCACAAAGCGCCGCGCGACTCACGCATTCGCAGTAGGAAACGGGCAGTGAGGCCGCAAGGCTCCACTGCCTGTTTCCCTTAGTGAGGATGGCAGCGCTGGGACCCGAGAGCCGAGGGACATGTCGGCCTCGGCGGCCGACATCGCGGGCGCCCTGGAAAGGTAAGTCTCCTTATTAAAAGTCAGTAGCTACTTTTTTTTAGCTGCTGACTTTTAAAAAAAAAAAATTTCAGCTGAAACACCGCTTTAAGCTGCCTCAATGTGTAAGGATTGTAGTAAACTATTTAATGAAAGCTGGATTTACGTTTTTTTTGGTAATAAATCTGAATTACACTATGTGGATCCCTCTTGGGCATGGAGTTCACCAGAGCTTCACAGGTTGCCACTGGAGTCCTCTCCCACTCCTCCATGATGACATCACGGAGCTGGTAGATGTTAGAGACCTTGCGCTCCTCCACCTTCTGTTTGAGGATGCCCCAAAGATGCTCAATAGGGTTTAGATCTGGAGACAGTCCATCCAGTCCATCACCTTTATCGTCAGCTTCTTTAGCAAGGCAGTGGTCCTCTTGGAGGTGTGTTTGGGTTTGTTACCATGTTGGAATACTGCCCTGCAGCCCAGTCTCCGAGGGGAGGGTATCATGCTCTGCTTCAGTATGCCTCAGTACATGTTGGCATTCATGGTTCCCTCAATGAACTGTAGCTTCCCAGTGCCGGCAGCACTCGTACAGCCCCAGACCATGACATTCCCACCACCATGCTTGACTGCAGGCAAGACACACTTGTCTTTGTACTCCTCATCTGGTTGCTGCAACACACGCTTGACACCATCTGAACCAAATAAGTTTATCTTGGTCTCATCAGACCACAGGACATGGTTCCAGTAATCCATGTCAGAGGCTTCCTTCTGTGACGACAGCTATGCAGATCAATTTTATGCAGTGTGTGGCATATGGTCTGAGCACTGACAGGCTGCCGCCCCTCCCCCCCCCCGCCACCCTTCAACCTCTCCAGCAATGCTGGCAGCACTCATACGTCTATTTCTCAAAGACAACCTCTGGATATGATGCTGGGCACATGCACTCAACTTCTTTGGTCAACCATGGCGAGGCCTGTTCTGAGTGGAACCTGTCCTGTTAAGCTGCTGTATGGTCTTGGCAACCGTGCTGCAGGTCAGTTTCAGGGTCTTGGCAATCTTCTTGTAGCCTAGGCCATCTTTATGTAGAGCAAAAATATTTTTTTTCAGATCATCAGAGAGTTATTTGCCATGAAGTGCCATGTTGAACTTCCAGTGACCAGTATGAGAGAGTGAGAGTGATAACACCAAATTTAACACACCTGTTCCCCATTCACACCTGAGACCTTGTAACACTAACGAGTATAACATGACACGGGAGGGAGAATGGCTAATTGGGCCCAATTTGGACATTTTCTCTTAGGGGTGTACTCACTTTTGTTGCCAGTGGTTTAGACATTAATGGCTGTATGTTGAGTTATTTTGAGGGGACAGCAAATTTACACTGTTAAACAAGCTGTACACTCACTACTTTACATTTTAGCAAAGTGTCATTTCTTAAGCGTTGCCATATGAAAAGATAGACAAAATATTTACAGAGAGATACTGTGTGTGTGTGTGTGTGTGTGTGTGTGTGTGTGTGTGTGTGTGTATGTATGTATGTATATATACACATACATACATACATACATACATACATGCATACATATATACACACACACACATTATATATATATATTTGTGTGTGTGTGTGTGTGTGTGTGTATGTATGTATGTGTTGTTGGGTTTTAATATTGTTTGTGTGCTAATAATCAATTAGCACACAGCACTTTGCATGTATAAAAGAACATGCATCTTCATTGGTGATGAGCTTGGGAATGCCTTGGCTGCAGATGATTGGCCTATACAGGGGATAGTTTCCTGGAGGGCTGAGCTCACATGGGTTCAGATCCCAGTCTGAATACACCTGAACTCATCACTGACCTTCATATCATTTAAATTTATGTAAATTAAAGTTCAGCCAACACCTAACTAACTATAAACCTACTCGCAGCCACATTCTAAAACTAATATATCTAGCCCTGGAAAGAAAAAAATCTGCTTCAGTGACTACTTTAACTATCAGCACATATTGATTTTCATCCACTTAAGTTGCTTAGGTAGTTTGTATTTGTGTGTATTTTGTTTTTTGAGGGGGTGCTACACATTCTATGGTAAACTATGAGAGCGCTCATCAGCGCCCTTGCAGTCCTTTAAAACTACAAGCCCATCTGGTGCTGTGGGAGACAGTACTTGTAGTTGATTCATTCACAGGAATCTGTGAATAAATAAGGCTGTGTGGATGGAGCCCCACACTTCCGATAAGATCCTTTGATCTTGAGGCTGTTTCTACTGTGTCCCCCTTCTTTTCCTTCTTGCCTAGGTGGCAGATTGGACAGACGTAGATGTGTGGCCCCAGCACTTCACAAACAAGCACTCGGCAACAAGAACTTGGTTTCTCTAACCATGCATGCTCTCTGGGGCTGAGCTCAAGGCAGTTCTCCCTAAATGCACCACCTCTGGGTTTCGGGAGAGATGCTGTATGTGTGGGTATATGCCTATACAGAAATAATAAGCCTTTACCGGAGCACTTGTATTGGGAGTCTAATGATTCCTGCTGCTGTTTTTGACAGGTGTGAGTGGCTAGCTGCAGCCACGAGACTGTACAACCTCAATGACAGCTTGTCTGTAGGCACAACCTGTCCTGGCTGTTCACTGTGTGAATAGCTTTGGCTACTGACAACCTGTCATTGAAGTGTATGGGCTCGGGGGCCACAGCTAGCTGCTCACACCTATCAAACATAACAGCAGGAATCAGATTCCTGCTGCTGCCATTTGCACTGTGGCAAAATGCCCGCGCGAATGTAGCCTTAAGCTGTGCCGGCTCAGTCTCTAAAAGTGTAATGCATGAGATTTCTGTATTTAATAGAACATTCTGTATAAGTAAGGCTTTTAAGTAAAAGTACAATTACAACAAAAAACTACATCATCTTGTATGCAGGCTTTGAGCACTGGAGCTGCAGTAGGGTCTTGGTAATCTTTTATTGGTGTAGACTGCTAAGCTAAATCACTAACTAACTACTATTACATAAGATTTTCTGCCATTTCTAGCTGGTCCTCCATTTACCATGGTCTTGATTATTCTGCAGCAAAAAAATCCCTCAGGGAACTCCGGTGTAGTGATTTCCCTCCTGGAGTCACCGAATGGCATAAGAAGTGCACATTATGCTGTGAGTGTAGCTGTCCTCCCTAAATTTAGTCACATCCCTGCATAGGCACTCCTGCCGCAGATGCGAAGACCCATAAAATGAGAGCACTGGCAATAAAATTAATGGTCTTGTTAATCATAGCACTTTGTTTGCCGTTACGCCATGCTGTGTCAAAAAGTAAACTGCTCGTTTCACATTGATTCACAGTCAGAGGCTCAGGTAAATGAGGCATTTGATGTAAGAGGCCCTATCGTCTGTACACAGGCCCATAGAACACTAGAAAATGTAATGGAATTCACTGTGTCAATATCATTGTTGCCTGCTCAGAGGAGAATGTCCATATAAACCAATTATATCTCAGCTTTAATCAATACAGTGTGGCTGGATCTTAGCGTTTTACAATCTATTTTTGAATTTACGATAAGGATTGTTTTAGCATGAAAGAGAAATTCACGGTCTTTGTTATGTAAAACAAGTGATTCTGAGTCACACCGAGGGCTAAGCCACACTTGAGATTTTTAATTGCATTGGTAACACGAGATTAACCTGTTGACAAATGTCTCATTAGAAACACCTTGAAATCAATGTGTTGTAATGAAACTATTGTCAACACAAGGCAATCTCATGCTACTAATCAAATAAAAATGACCTGGCAGGACAAAATATAGGAGCTGATGCTGCTTTATAAAGGCAATGTCATCCTTATCCTTGGTGATCACTTACCCAGAGCAGGGACATAACTCAGCTTCCTGCCATCTTCATCTATAAAACTTTATTGAAATGCATGTAAGACACTAGCAAACTTGCATTTCAATGTTTATTGCACCACAGGGCCACTTCATCCAACTATTATTTTTAAAGAGGAAGTAACCCCTCTTGGGTTTTACTTCCTTTTTATTTCCCTGCAAAGGTAAAGCAGCGATGCATAGTAGCCCATTATGTGTAACTTACCTGAAACCGAAGCCTGCAGTGTTATCCCCACTAGCAGGGAGCGTCCATCTTCGCCCCTCTTCCTATAGGGGCGCGAACTCTGGCTCTGACTGGCTGGAATCACGTAACGTCATTCCCACAAGTGCGTGGGAGCCACCAGTCACAGCATGACCTCTATTAGTAACGGCACGATGTGTCCTTTCTAAAGTGTGCATGCGCCGATGACACCAGCTTTTTCGTAATTATCTCTTAAACCGTGGAGGTTTAGGAGATATTTCAAGCACCTACAGGTAAGCCTTAATATAGGCTTACCTGTAGGTAAAAGCGGTTTTACAGGGTGTACAACCACTTTAAGGGCTAGTTTACACAAGGGTTGTCCTTTAAAAAAACAGGCTGTGCTGGATCTCTTTTCAGAGTGCATTTGACAGTAGTGAGAAAACCTTGCACGTGGTTGCGGGGAAGTTGTGTCGCAGCCCCATTCACTTGGCCGAAGGGATCATTTTTCGACACCATGATGCAAATGGATGCATCATATGTATACCCCCATATGGCTGCCTTTGCAGTTTTGGGGGAAGAGGGGGAGTGCTATTAAAAACTCAGCTCAACTGTCTGCAAATTAAGCCTAAAATACTATCTCTTATGTCTCTATGAAGGGACCTCACAGAGTCCTAAAACATTGCACTGCAATGGAAGTACACAACCATGGAAGTTAAATCTCCCAGTCTTCATACAGTAATAGAGTGAGGATGAAAATTACATTCCTGCAGCTTGCTCCCTTACTGACAATCCAGCAATGGCAGCTTCTGTATTTCTAACGTGACAGTTCATCTTTAAGATAAGATTAAACAATTCTAATGCTTATGGGATGTTTAAAATATAGCAGACAAAGCATAGCTGTAGTTTTGGAGAAAACCATGTGCTGCAAAGAAGGGTACTTTGGAAAGGTGATTTGGAAACATCCAGTCACTTCTAAATAAAGACATCTCCTATATCATTAAAGCAGGAGTAAACACTTTTTTTTTTTATTTTTATATACCTGTAAGGGAAAAGGCATAATGAGCTAGTATGCACCGCATACTAGCTCATTATGAAATACTTACCTTAGAACGAGGCGTCAGTAACTCACCTGGTCCACGCCGAGGTAGCTGACATGTTGCCTCGGCGTGTCTCCTGGGTATCGCGTATGTCGTCACTCCCGCGCATACGCATGGGAGACTTCTTCCCGGCAAGGTCCGGATTCTGCCGGTCTTTCAGCCGAGAATCCCCCGTGCGCATGCGCCACTGCAGTCAGCGGCTCATTGCACGGGGAATATCTCCTAAACTGTACAGGTTTAGGAGATATTTTTTTTACCTACAGGTAAGCCTTATTATAGGCTTACCTGTAGGTAAAAGTAATTTTTTTGACTATACAACCGCTTTAAGTCTTATCCCTTTATACTGGAGCTATACTATGGGCTCCTACTAACATAAATATGTTCTACAGCACATACTTATAAGTGCGTCTGAACTTGCAGTTGTCTTTGTAGTATAAAGGGCCAGTAAACACCAGATGCAGTTCCGTTCAGTTCTGTGCGCTTTTTTTCTGCACTAAAAATGCATGCACAGTGTTTCCATGTATTCCAATGGTTCTAGTTCACACCATGCAGTCAGTTTATGGTCCAGAAACTGACCGGAAACTGACTGCGTGGTGTGAACTAGAGCCATTGGAATACATGGAAAACACTGCATGCATTTTGTGCAGAAAAATAAGTGCACAGAACTGAACTGAACTGCGTCTGGTGTGAACTAGCACTTACAAAATACCTGTTGAACCTGGCAGCCACCTGGAAGCCCAACTCATGCAGCTTCCTGTAATAGGGTAATGATGATGCTGCACTCCTGGATTCAGAGCAGTGTTGTCACCTTCATGTAAGCTGTGCCCTCTTGCACTGCTAGTTTTGGGGCAATGATCACTTAGTGTATGACCATGAAAATTCATATAATATACAGTATACGTGAAAGCTGTTTTTAATCCTAACCTATCCTATACAGTGCATTGAAAAAGTATTCATACCCCTTGAAATTTTCCACATTTTGTCATGTTACAACCAAAAACGTAAATATATTTTATTGGAATTTTATGTGATAGACCAACACACAGTAGCACATAATTGTGAAGTGGAAGGAAAATGATAAATGGTTTTCAACATTTTTTACAAAAAAATATGTGAAAAGTGTGACATACATTTGTAATCAGCCCCCTTTACTCTGATACCCCTAACTAAAATCTAGTGGAACCAATTGCCTTCAGAAGTCACCTGTTGGTGGTTCATTCATGCTACAAAGTACCTAAAATGACAATCTAATAGTAAATAGTAACTGACCCTCTCTTGATGACCTGTAAGTTACTCTTCTGAGCATGGGCATGTTTTGCATTCTGAACATGTCGACCTAAATTATGGCTGCCCCACTTCAGTTCCTAAGGTCTGCAGAGAGTATTTGATCACGAATGACACATTCATTTTTCTTAATGGACCGATGCCAGTTTATACCAAGAGGCTTAAAGCTTTGGGATGAAACCGCTGCTCTAAATGACTCCATTATCGTATCTAATTTGGAAACTGCCATTGTTATGCAGATCAAAGTGACAGAACCAAGCAGTCTTTGGCTCCCATAGCATGGTGGTGTGGCAGGGACCCCAACATATTCTAGGTATTGTGAAAGCAAGGCATCACTATTGTTCAAACACTATTCCACCACTACTTCTTCCATAACTCCCAGCCATAGAGAAGACCAAACAAGTGACTTTTTTTTTTTTTTTCTTTATGATTTTTCTTTATTTTCTGGGGCAGTGGAAGCCATATCAACCAATCTGCTTTTGCCTTTAATACATTTAGAGCAAGGAAAGGTGATTGCTGGTTGGTCTCTGTTGGGTAAAGCATTTTTAAATTGCTATTTATCTTTTTAATAAAGCGCTTTAAACGTGATAGGGGGTCCACTCCTGGTTACCCATCTTCTCTTCTCTTCACATATTCAATACTCATTTGCATCTCATTATGTTACAGCAATCAGACTGTTCCCCCAGTTCTAATTACACTGCTTCAGTGCACATACTCTACTACATATACTCCTGTTGTTTGCCCTGACCCTCAGGGATTTTAAAGCTTTCCTAGTCTAGTGCCTCCTTGTGCTGTTCACATTGCAGTATAAATCTTGTACTTCATGCTTTAATTAACATTAATTAATATTAATTGTGTTCCCTTCAAACCTGTATATCATGGTGAGTGATTTTGATGTTGTGATTTCCTCTGTCCTGTCTTCTGAGTGATGGAATTTTTAATAGTTCAGGGGTTCATATAGGTGAAAACGAGAGCTATATTTGATAAAATAGTAGCGATTGGTCACATGCTAACTATTACATCTTATCTCCAGCTGCATTTAAAGGTCAGGCAGCTTTATCTACTTGTGAAAATGACAGGCTTTGGACAGGTTACAGAACAATGACATGTATTGTGACACCTCTGTGCAGCACCATCTGTGCACATAGCTAGACCTTTGGAAAGTCAGGTAGGCAACAACACAGGACCACAGAGATATGGATAATGGCAGCCTGCACACTGTGCAATACGTTTTATACTTACCACTTATCTGATCTATACCATGTGCTATTCATTCTATACTTCTCACTGCTTCAAACTGCATAATGTGTTGTATGTTCTAAATCAGGGGTCTCCCAACTTACTAAACAAAGGGCAAGTTTACTGTCCTTCAGACTTTAGGGGGGTCGGACTGTGACCAGCAGGAGAAGAAAAGGTCCAGGAGTCAGTTGAAAAAAACAATGCCCAATCTTTGGTGTCAGTGGGAGGAATTGTGCCCCAATTTTGATGTCATTGGAAGGCATTGTGCTTTATCACTGGTGTCATTGGGCCCCATTGTTGGTGTCATTGGGATATATTGTCCCACAGTGTTGGCGTTATTGGGAGAAATTGTCCCTCTTTCATTGGTATCAGTGGATGAAATAGTGCCTCAAGAACTGGATAAAAGCAAGCAAAGGGCCGCATCTGGCCCCGGGCTACAGTTTGGAGACCATTGTTCTAAACTTCCCTCTGCCCCAGTCTCCACATTGTACTGCACTTTTTATACTCCTTATTGCTCCAGTATGCATAATATGCTGTACAACTCTGTTCCCCACTACCCTAATTTCCATACTGTTCATACTTTCCAGTGTTTCAATTAGGGATGCACTGATACCATTTTTTTTACAATGAGTACAAGAACCGATACTTTTTTGTTTTTAGTACTTACCGATACCTACCGCAACTGTTTCAGGGCTGAGCAATGTTGTTAATAAACATTGCCGGCTTTTTTTTTTTTTTGACAGCTCCAATTACCGGACTTCTTTAACACTGGGAGACCCACTGACAGCTCAAAGAACTGAGCCTGAAAGTATCGGTTTCAGGTATCGGTGCATTTGCACGAGTACCGATACTTGTGCAAATACTTGGTATCGGCCCCAATACCAGAATCGGTGCAACCCTAGTTTCAATCTTCACACTGTGCTGCACGTTCTATACTCCCAACTGCTCCAATCTCCACACAACACTAACATGCCCTGTACTCTCCTTTGCTCATATCTGAACACTGTACTGTATGTTCTCTACCCCCCACTGCTCCTATCTACGTGCTGTATGCTTTGTGCACCCCTCTACTCCAATGTACACACCATGCTATACACTCCATCAGGGCTGGTGCAAGGATTTTTGACACCGTAGGCGAAACCTAATTTTGCCGCCCCCCTTGACTCCACCCCTGCCCTTTCCCTGCCCATGTAAACCCCACCTTTTTAACGAAGCACCCATAAAATGCAGCCCATCAGCGCCCATCAATGCAACCTGCCAGCACCCATCAAATGCAGCCTACCAGCGCCCCGTCAAATGCAGCCTACCAGCGCCCATCAATGCAGCCTACCAGCGCCCATCAATGCAGCCTACCAGCGCCCATCAATGCAGCCTACCAGCGCCCATAAAATGCAGCCTCACCAGCGCACATCAATGCAGCCTCGCCAGCGCCCATCACATTTAGCCTCACCAGGACTCATCAATTGCAGCCTACCAGTGCCCATCAATGAATGTTTGCTTGCTTCCAGACACAGACACAGTCCTTCACCGCCGCTGCGCCTCTGACACTATCTGTGAACAGAGGGGTGGCTGCCTGCTGATGCTGAGACTTAGTTGCTTGCTGCAGAGAGAAGAGAGTAGGAAAACCAGTGTCCGGCGCCCCCTAGGCAGCATGGCGCCCTAGGCAGCTGCCTAGTTTGCCTAGTGGTAGCACCGGCCCTGCACTCCATACTCATCGTATTAGAAATTGTGATGAGACCAGAGAAGGATGTAAAATATTTTATAGAGGAAAACATACTTGGATTCGGCTGCATATATGATTAGGATGGCCAATATAATTTGTAGGATAATGCAATAAAAATATATGCTTTCCTTAAAATTTTGGCACATTAGTTGATAATTTGAGGGCTGGTGTACAGGCTTGAAAACTGGAAGTCCCGGTTGGTTGTTTTTTTTGGCCACCATAGGTATTTGCAGATTAGAGAGGCTAGGTTCTCAGCATTATAGCTGGATGGAAACTGCCATCCATGTGCGCAAACAATTTGATTGTCCAATGTTTATAAAGCAAGGACATCCAATGTGTGTGAAGTTCTATTTCCAGTGCTGCTTGCAGGTTTTTGAGGCATGTCATGAATGTATACGAGACCCAGAGGGTATACCGGCAGAATAAAGGTCAGGACAGAATGACAGCGCGTACATTGAAGGAATATTTGACTTTAATCTCTGCATTAAATGGACTGCATTAAATGGACTGTAGTTGTCTCATTGATTGACACAGTGTAGTGACTGCAGGTGTATGCACTACGAAAGGAATGCACACACCACTCAGGTGAACAGGTAGTAAAACACTTCACTAACTAATGCCCCCCAACACCTCTATATAAAACATTAAATAGTGGTTCTGTTAAGGGTAGGTCCACCCAGAACATCCATACTTTGGGTAACTATAGATGGGTTAACCTGTACTGAAAAACTATGTTGGCTGCCATTGCTGACTTAAGATAGAATTGGCCCTTTCAAGTCTTACAATTGACATTGATAAGCATTGTCTGTATTGGCATGGCCCACCCCTCCGACACCAATTGCCTACAAGTGCACAGCCTTCACCATTTCATTGTTAGTTTACTGCAAGAACATGGGTTGTAGCTAGAGTTGCCACCTCATCCCTTTAAACCCGAACAAATATTAATTACACAGGTTCTGTGGCCGATTAAGGTGGTAATTAAACTCACTTGGTGCCTTATCTGCATTAAATAACCTCAGAACCTGTGTAATTCATATGTGTTCGGGTTTAAAGGGATGAGGTGAGGTGGTAACCCTAGTTGTAGCTGGGTCCCTTGGACATCTCCTGAGCCCTAGGTTCCTACCTACACTGCTTTGTGAATAATTCAGTTCTGCCCTGTATTTCCTTTGATCACTGACCACCTTATTTTGTATGTTAGAGGTCCTAGAAAAAAACTGTGAAGATAAAAATATGATAGCTGCCATTGTTTAACTTTTGAAAGGTATAAAGCTGGCCATACATTATACAATTTTCCTATTCAATTTCCTTTAGATTTATCTTCAACTATGTAGTGCAAGGACCTGACTGATAGCATACACATTGAATTTGTTTATGTTTGACCTCATATTATATGGTTTTGGTAAATCTAAAGGAAAATTGTATAATGTATGGCCAGCCCCTGGTTGTCATCCTTTTTGCTTTCCTTTACCGCCTAGTGAATGACTGACTCTAACTACAACTACTGTATGTAGTCTGTACTCCTGTATTTGTTCCAGTGCAGGGATGTATCTATTAGTAAAGCCAGGATGAAGAGGCCAGCTCCAGAGTTCACATTTATGAGGCTCAACAAAAACATCACAAACTGAGTTTCCGCTTTGCAGCTTGCAGAGTTAAAGTCTTGCATATAGCCGATGGGGCAAACCTGTGACCTCTGATCATACCATCAGAGTCCTTGAGTGTTATAATAAGATATTGGGCGATTCCCAGGCTAACAAAGATCACAAAAAAATAGTTTTGGATGGACTGATCTTTTAAGGTTGACAGGTACACTTTAAAAAAAGTGACTGACTAGCAGCCTTATAATTATTTGATACATTTCTGAGCAATTTCCTGAGGATACAAAGAAAGTTTCAGTTGGTTTTCATTCAGAAGGTAAATCCCACATGAATACAGTTGAATATTACAGTTTTGTAAGCAATTATTTTATGTGAATTCAGCAAGCCGCTATAATCCCACATCCACTTTAAACTGCTACCATCCATGTTATTGACTCGTATGCAGTCAGGTGAAGAAGAGGCTCCATATTCCAAACAGAAAGAGAAATAGATGTGCCGCTTGTCTTGGCACTGTCGCCAACCTGCAGCAATAAATCTGCCAGTGAAAAAAACAGACTTGTGCAGATTGCCTGCTGTGCTCAGTGCCAGGGCTCAGGGGCTGCCTAGGATTTCTGTGTTAGCATTTTCACTGTCAGGCTAGTTCAGTACAGCAATGGGGACAGAGCCATGACAATGGGCAATAACCCAATGCCGCCTATCGCATATCATCTTTTATCGAATTGATGTCTCTGAAGTACGACACTTTACCTTCAAATAAAACTATTTAAAGCGGTATTAAAGCTAAAAACTAACATTTAATATGTTGCAGTTTATCAATAATTTTTTTGCTAATAGGACAGAATGACAGTTCTGTTCATGTAGCACGACTTTTGTGCGACTTTACACTCTGGCACTCAAGTTGCATCAAAGTAGTGCAGGAAGGTTTGTGTCCAAAGTCACATGTTGGGGTTAAGGGCTAAAGCTAAATGTTAGGGTTAAGGGCTAGGGTTAGATGGACGGATCAGCCTCGGGGCGGCCGACATCGCGGGCTCGCTGGACAGGTAAGTGTCCTTATTAAAAGTCAGCAGCTACAGTGTTTGTAGCTGCTGACTTTAAAAAAAAAAATTATTGGCTGGAACGCCCCTTTAAAGTGGTTGTAAACCCTTTACAACCTCTTTATACTACAGGCAAGCCTATAATTGGGCTTGCCTGTAGCTACACTGGATATCTCCTAAACCTGCATGGTTTAGGAGATATCCCTGTATTTGCATCACGTCATCGGCACATGTGCACTTAAGCAAACTGAAGCAATGGCACATATGTGCCGTTGCTTTAGTTGTACTGTGCCGTTACCAGCAGCTCCCGCGCACATGCGCGTTAGTGATGTCATCGCAGCTTCGGCCAATCACTGCGCCGGAGCCGCGATACCCCGAAGTAACCCCCCCGGAGAGATGTCGGCCGCCGGAGCGGTGAACGAGGACCGCAGCAGGGGCTTCGATCTCAGGTAAGTAATTCATAATGAGCTAGTATACATAGCATACTAGCTCAGTATGCCTTTGTCTTGCAGGTTTTTTTTTTTTAGGAATTTTTTTAAAGGGTACAACCACTTTAACTAACATATTAAATCTGTTTAAGTCCATCTAGTTCAACCAATATAAAAAAAAAAAAACATACAATCCCATATACATAATCCTATACCCACAGTTGATCCAGAAGAAGGAGAAAAACCCCAGCAAAGCATGATTCAATTTGCTATAGCAGGGGGAAAAAAATGCTTCCTGATCCCCCAAGAGGCAATTGGATTTTTCCTGGATCAACTTTACCTTTTAAATGCTAGTACCCCTTTAAATTGTATACATTTGGAATCCAGGCCTTTTTTAAAGAAGCAATCTACCGAGCTGGCCAGAACTACCTGTCCTATCAGACAATGTTGTCGGAAATTCCGACCGTGTGTAGGCACCATCGGACATTTTCCATCGGATTTTCCAACGGACAAAGTTCTATCTCCTGGCTCTCAAATTTTCCGACAACAAAGTTTGATCACACCAATTCCGATCGTGTGTAGCCTAGTCCGACGGACAAAGTGCCACGCATGCTCAGATCACATTACAAGTACAAAGCTATTGGCTACTAGCCTCTACGTAGTCCCGTCGTAGGCAACAAACGTCACCGCGTTCAGAATGATCGGATTTTCCGACAACTTTGTCCGACCGTGTGTATTCAACACCAGTGTCGGACTAAATCCGTCGGAAAAAATCTGATGGATTTTGTGGTCGGATTTTCTGACCGTGTGTACGGGGCATTACTGTGAAGACACCTTTCCATATTTGGAGATGAAACCTCTTTTCCTCTAGAAAGAGTGCCCCCTTGTCCTCTGTGATGACCATAACCGCTTCCGGACCCTCCACCGTACACATACTGCAACAGGGCGGCCTGGCTGCGAGAAACAACGTACCTGTATGTTGTTTCCTTCTCTGGGTCTGGTGTCTAATCACAGCAGGAGCCAATCAGCGGGCCAGTTGTTCGCTGGAGAGACAGATCGGCGGTCTGCCTTGTTTACATAGTAACATAGTTGTTCTGTCAGACAGGAAGAGAGAGATCTTGTGTTCCTGCTAATCAGGAACAAAGATGACTTTCTTCCTCGAGTCAGTCCATCCCCCACACAGTTAGAAAGCACTCACTAGGAACACACTTAACCCTTTGATTGCCCCTGATGTTAACCCCTTTTCAGCCAGCGTCATTTATACAGTGACAGTGTATTTTTTTTTAGCACTGATCACTGTATTGGTGTCACTGGTCAACAAAAATTGTCTGCCGCAATGTCGCAGTCCCGCTAAAAATCGCTGATCTTTGCCATTACTAGTAAAAAAAAAAAAAAAATGCCATAAAAATATGTTTTATCCCATAGTTTGTAGACACAATAACTTTTGCGCAAACCAATCCATATATGCTAATTGGCAATTTTTTTTTACCAAAAATATGAAGCAGAATACAAATTGACCTAAATTGATGAAAATTCGATGTTTTACATATTTTTATTGGGTATGTTTTATAACAGAAAGTAAAATATATTGTGTTTTTTTTTCAAAATTGTTGGGATTTTTTTGTTTATAGCGCAAAAAATAAATACCGCAGAGGTGATCAAATACTACCAAAAGAAAGCTCTATTTGTGGGGGGAAAAAATACATCAATTTTGTTTGGGTACAGCTTTGCTTGACCGTGCAATTGTCAGTTACGCAGTGCCGTATCGCAAAAATGGCCTGGTCATGAAAGGGCTGAAGTGGTTGAAGTGAATAACTCAACACCAAGTTCACTATATAGACCCCTTATATATTTATACATGGTGATCATATCCCCCCTTAATCTCCTCTTCGCAAGAGAGAATACATTCAGTTCCTCTAATCTTTCCTCATATTTGAGCTCCTCCGTGCCTCTTATCAGTTTGGTTGCCCTCCTCTGCACTTTCTCCTGTTCCCTGATATCCTTTATTGAGAACTGGTGCCCAAAACTGCAGCAGTTACAGCAACAGTTTTTTTTTTCCTTTGGGATAAAGGTTTTATATAAATGAATAAAAGCTGATTATTGACAGCTTGCTCTATTAAAGCGGTTGTAAACCACTGCACTTTCTTCTTACCTGTGACTGGCCGGAGTCGCAATGACGTCACTGGTCACAGCACAGGGCTCTGAAGAAACGGCACGGGAGGTCGTTCCTTCAAAGCGCATGCGCCAGTGATTTCACTGGCTGAATATTCAGTAAATATCTCCTAAACGGTGCACATTTAGAAGATATTTACACTACCTATAGCTAAAGGCCCATACACACGATCGGACTTTTTGATAACCAACATGCAAATTAGCTGTTTTGGACCAACATCCGACCGTGTGTACGCTCCATCGGACCGACTTTTTCCAGGTTTCATCGGACTTTTGTTGGCTGTGCGAACGGACCAACTTTCTGCCAACAAAAGTCCGATGGACCAAAGTCCGACCGTGTGTACACAAAACCAACGGACTTTTGTACAAACCAATGCAGAACCAATGCAAAAGATCAGACAACAATACAGAAGTTGACCAAAGGTGGCGGTAAAGAGCAGAACAACCAAGTGATTTGGTGAAAGTTGGCTATAAAAAGTCCTGCCGTGTGTATGCAATACCAACTTGGGGCCAATGCCCTTTGGACAAAAATCCACGGGAAAGTTGGTCCACGGTCCGATCGTGTGTATGAGGCTTTAGTCTTATTATAGGCTTAGCTATAGGTAAAACTTAAAGATGGATGTTTACTTTTTCTTTAACCACTTGCCGACCGCCTTTTGCATATATACTGCGGCAAGGCAGCTCGGCTGCACAAACCAACGTACCCGTACGTCGGTCTGTACATGTGTCCGCCAGCCACGATCGCGGTGAAGAGAGGCAGAATGGGGATCTGCCTATGTAAACAAGGCGGATCCCCGTTCTGACAGGGGAGGAGAGAGAGATCAGCTGTTCCTAGTGATCAGGAACAGCGATCTCTCTACTCCCAGTGAGCCCATCCCCCTGACAGTTAGAAACACCTTCCTTAGGGAACACTTAACCCTTTGATTGCCCCCTAGTGTAAACCCCTTCCCTGCCAGTGCCATTTTATAGAGTGATCAGTGCATTTTTATAGCACTGATCACTGTATTGGTGTCACTGGTCACCAAAAAGTGTCACTTAGGGTCAGATTTGTCTGCCGCAATATCACAGTGCCACTAAAAATCGCTGATCCCCACCATTACTAGTAAAAACAATAAAAAAAAAACTCCCTAAATCTTTCCCCTATTTTGTAGACGCTATAACTTTTAGATTCACTTCCCCTCCTTTTTACTCTTGAATATGCATTAGACACTTTTATAAACACTTGCTGCTATAAAGACTCTTAGAATTACACAGGATATCTACAGTTACGCAGTTCCCAGATTTGTATAGTTTTATAATTTTTTTATTTTAAGTTCTTTGCTGTGTTTTATTCTTTGTATATTTATAATTATGTTTGATTAGTATGTAGCACCGTGGTCCTGTGAGATATGACATTTTGTTCTACCATATGTCCTCACGTGTAGTAGAATGACAATAAAGCTTGTCTTTTAACTTTTGCGCAAACCAATCCATATACACTTATTGTGATTTTTTTTATTTTATTTTTACCAAAAATATGTAGCAGAATACATATTCGCCTAAACTTATGAATGAATTTTTTTTTTTATATATATTTTTTGGATATGTATTATAGCAGAAAGTAAAAAATATTGTTTTTTTTTCAAAATTGGCAGTATTTTTTGGTTTATAGTGCAATAAATAAAAACTGCAGAGGTGATCAAATACCACCAAAAGAAAGCTCTATTTGTGGGAAAAAAAAGACATCAATTTTGTTTTGTTACGTCATAAGCCCGCGCAAATTTCAGCCGTATTGCAAAAAATGGCCTGGTCATCAAGGGGGTAAATCCTTCCGGGGCTGAAGTGGTTAAAGACAGGAAAAATAACACTTACTGACCTGGATTAGCAGATGAAGATAAAGTAAAAAAACATCTAAAAAAAGAAAATTAATTCAGCCAGCACATCTAAGAAAAAACAGAGTGGAGGGTAAAAATTACACAACGGCTTCACCTATATATAATAATTGGACTCAGGAGGAAAAGTCGTGATGATAATTCCTCATATAAGCCATCACATGCCGTCACCTCAGGAAGTGTCTTCCTAGGAAGTCTGAGGTGTGTTCCTCTAAATTAGGGTAAGCATATAAAAAAGGGGGGATAGAAGAATTTCCCAAAGCAATTCTTCAGAAAGGAGCAGGCAAATTTATCAAAAAATATAAAGTATTTATTACAAAAATTCACTTAACACTAATCACTTTTAAATGGTATGACATACCTCCACCAAAATATAATAAAATTAGACAACGTTGCCTTAAGACACAGATGGCCATATATATTTTTTGATAAATTTGCCTGTTCCTTTCAGAAGAATTGCTTTGGGAAATTCTTCTACCCCCTTTTTTTCCTCATCTAAGAATTAGTAAGCTGCAATATAATTTATTCCTGTTTTTGGGTTTAATATGACTTTAAATACATACTATTATCTGCAAACGTTTTTTGCGTCTTTAATAATGGTCCTCTGAAGTGCCTACTATTTGATTTCTTATACAGATTCCTTTTTTTTTTAAGTACGCAATAAGCGCTCATTTAAACTAGTGAAACCTTCAATTTCTAATTGGTCATGGTGCATTCCTCTTTGCACATATTAATCACTTAAGCCCCGGACCATTTTGCTGGCCAAAGACCAGAGCACTTTTTGCGATTCGGCACTGCGTCGCTTTAACTGACAATTGCACGGTTGTGCGACGCTGCACCCAAACAAAATTGACGTCCTTTTTTTCCCACTAATAGAGCTTTCTTTTGGTGGTATTTGATCATCTCTGCGGTTTTTATTTTTTGCGCTATAAACAAAAAAAGAGCGACAATATTGAAAAAAACACAATATTTTGTACTTTTTGCTATAATAAATATCCCCATTTTTTTTTTTTTAAAAAAGCTTTTTTTCCCTAATGTTAGGCTGATACAGTGGCGGAACTACCGCCATAGCGACACATGCGTTCGCTATGGGGCCCGCAGCCTAGTAGGGCCCGCAGCCAGGTGCGGTCCTGTCCTAGTTGCCATAAAAATTTCTCTTTTTCGCTGCCCGCCGCCACCGCCGCTAGAGGTCCGCGGCCGGCGGAGATATTGTCTCCGCCGGCCGCCATTTTCCAGAAGACCAAAGTTGAGAGACGAGAGGGGAGCCTGCCGAGTGGCTACAATAGAGCTGTGGCTCCGCCCACACCCCGCCCCGGTCTGTCTGTCATCTGTAACCTACTGTGGAAAGAGGTGGGGGTGGGCGGTGCTGCAGCTAAATTTCTATTGTAGCCGGCCGGCTCCGCCTCTATTTTGTTCCCCCCTTGGCCTTCAGTAATGGCAGCAGACATATATATATATAGGAGGGGCTCCAATTGGAAGGGGGGGGGACCTGAGATGTAAGGAGGCACTCCGCTGGCTGGGGAAGTGACACCTGAGAATTAAGAAAGCACTCCGCTGGCTGGGGACAGTGACACCTGAGAAGTAAGGAAGCACTCCGCTGGCTGGGGACAGTGACACCTGAGATGTAAGGAGGCACTCCGCTGGCTGGGGACAGTGACACCTGAGAAGTAAGGAGGCACTCCGCTGGCTGGGGACAGTGACACCTGAGAAGTAAGGAGGCACTCCGCTGGCTGGGGACAGTGACACCTGAGAAGTAAGGAGGCACTCCGCTCGCTGGGGACAGTGACACCTGAGAAGTAAGGAAACACTCCGCTGGCTGGGGAAGTGACACCTGAGATGTAAGGAGGCACTCCGCTGGCTGGGGACAGTGACACCTGAGATGTAAGGAGGCACTCCGCTCGCTGGGGACAGTGACACCTGAGAAGTAAGGAGGCACTCCGCTGGCTGGGGACAGTGACACCTGAGAAGTAAGGAGGCACTCCGCTGGCTGGGGACAGTGACACCTGAGAAGTAAGGAGGCACTCCGCTCGCTGGGGACAGTGACACCTGAGAAGTAAGGAAACACTCCGCTGGCTGGGGAAGTGACACCTGAGAAGTAAGGAGGCACTCCGCTGGCTGGGGACAGTGACACCTGAGAAGTAAGGAAGCACTCCGCTGGCTGGGGAAGTGACACCTGAGAAGTAAGGAAGCACTCCGCTGGCTGGGGACAGTGACACCTGAGAAGTAAGGAGGCACTCCGCTGGCTGGGGACAGTGACACCTGAGAAGTAAGGAAGCACTCCGCTGGCTGGGGACAGTGACACCTGAGAAGTAAGGAAGCACTCTGCTGGCTGGGGAAGTGACACCTGAGAAGTAAGGAAGCACTCCGCTGGCTGGGGACAGTGACACCTGAGAAGTAAGGAAGCACTCTGCTGGCTGGGGAAAGTGACACCTGAGAAGTAAGGAAGCACTCCGCTGGCTGGGGACAGTGACACCTGAGAAGTAAGGAGGCACTCCGCTGGCTGGGGACAGTGACACCTGAGATGTAAGGAAGCACTCCGCTCGCTGGGGACAGTAACACCTGAGATGTAAGGAAGCACTCCGCTGGCTGGGGAAGTGACACCTGAGAAGTAAGGAAGCAGCACTCCGCTGGCTGGGGACAGTGACACCTGAGATGTAAGGAGGCACTCCGCTGGCTGGGGAAGTGACACCTGAGAAGTAAGGAAGCACTCCGCTGGCTGGGGACAGTGACACCTGAGATGTAAGGAGGCACTCCGCTGGCTGGGGAAGTGACACCTGAGAAGTAAGGAAGCACTCCGCTGGCTGGGGACAGTGACACCTGAGATGTAAGGAGGCACTCCGCTGGCTGGGACAGTGACACCTGAGATGTAAGGAAGCACTCCGCTGGCTGGGCACAGTGACACCTGAGATGTAAGGAAGCACTCCGCTGGGGACACCTGAGATGTAAGGAAGCACTCCGCTGGGGACACCTGATGGCATCTGGTGGCAGGCGACGTGGCAAGTGACACACTCAGGGCTCCCACTGATTCTGATTCTGCATTATGGTGAGTTGAAGTATTTCATTTTATATTACAATGTAATAATAGAAATAATGCGCTTCAATCACCCTGACACCATAACAACCATGGTGCCGGGATGATTGAAGCGCCAACACCAGGTGTTTGGAGTATCTTTATCTGCTGATTGTTAAACTTTCTAGAATACACATATTTCTATTGTGGTGTAGGATCTGGGCCTGCTGTCCCTTCATTCCTCTTTTTTTCTTCCTCTCTCTTTCTTTCTTTGTTTCTCCCTCCATCCCTCGTTCATCTCAGACTCTAACCACACCCCTTTGAGTCACGCCCCTTTAAGCCACACCCAATAGTACGATTAAACCAACCCCATACCTTGCCGTGGCGCGCTTTGCGCGCCACATTTTTCTTTCCCCACTAGGCCACACCTACAAACAAATGTCCACCCCCTGATTTTGATAAGACTCCGCCCACCGACAAAAAAATTGTCCAGGTGAGGAATGTAAGTTTACTGTTAAGCCACCCGGGCCCCTCGAGTCCGGCCGTGTCCCGACACACGCAGCTGCATACAGCAGGAGGCAGGAGCACAGAGCAGAGTGGGCGCGGCAGAGCGCTCGAGCGCGCCTGTGAAGGGACATTGTTTTCGGCACATGAGGAGGCTCTGAAGTCTAGACAAGAGGTAGGAAGGGAGTGGGAGACAGACTGTCATCTGTTTTGCACAGTTAATTTTTTTTTTGTGGGGGGGGGACTGTTTACAGGGGGGGGGGGGCCCATACAACATTTTGCTATGGGGCCCTGTGATTTCTAGTTACGCCCCTGGGCTGATATGTATTCTTCTACATATTTTTGGTAAAAAAAAATGCAGTAATCGTATATTGATTGGTTTGCACAAAAGTTATAGTGTCTACAAAATAGCGGATAGATTTTATAGCATTTTTATTATTATTTTTATTGGGACTGTAACATTATGGCGGACACAACGGACACTTTTGACACATTTTTGGGACCATTTGGCATTTATACAGCAATCAGTGCTATAAAAATGCACTGATTACTGTAAAAATGTCACTGGCAGGAAGGGGTTAACACTAGGGGGAGCTCAAGGGGCTAACTGTGTTCCCTGTGTGTGTTTCTAACTGTAGGGGGAGGGGACTGACCTAGAGCAAATGACAGATCGTCGTTTCTAGCTATTAGGAACTCACAATCTGTCTCTCCTAACAGAACAGGGATTTGTGTGTTTACACACACACACGTCCCTGTTCTGCCTCTCGTGCCCGCGATTGCTCGTGGCCGTTGGTCATCGTGACCGGCGGCCACGAGTATCGGCACTCCAGCAGTGCGGTGGCGCGCGTGTGCCTGCTCTCCTGCTTAAAGGAGCCGGCATATAGCTACGATGGCTCGCAGGATCGTGGCGGCCTGCCGCCGTATAAGGACGGCGGCTAGTCGGCAAGCGTTGAGTCTGCAGGTAACAGCAGTGGGAAGAAGGGCAGCAAGAGCTCAATTTTTATAAAGTGCTGGCCTGTCTTCTTTTTTCCTGGAGTTGGGCTTTAAATGGGTTATAGGTTTTTCTTTTATCTTAATGGGCTTTATTCTGCACAGAAAGTAATGTGAGCGCACAGTGAAAAATTAAAAGTAATTAACTATGCTATTAGGGCCCCCTGTCCTTATGAGCCCACAAGCTACTGCAACCTCTGCTTCCCCTATAAATAGTAGCATACATGTACATGTGAACAAAACACATACAAATGTACAAACTATATCACACTATATTTTTTTTTTAATATTGATCTAAAATATACTTCTATACCTGCTTTTTCAAAGCAACCTGAGAGATCCTATATGTCTTACTTGACAAGTTCTCTTTAGAGTACACAAATACAGTAATGGTGCTTTCCTCGGTAAAGGCACCTTTGGCAGATGCATTGCGATGTCTGGCATACTAAAAGCAATGATTGATTACATAATGGAGGAGCTGACTTCTCACTTTTCCCATGTAGGTTACAGAGAAGGATTGCTCTGGAAGAGGGGACGTGACAATGGACAGTTCCTCTGCAGGAAATTTGTACTGTCAGAACGGGAAGGAGCCTTAAAATACTTTAACAAAAATGATGTGAGTATTTTCATTATGCATGCTAAATACTGTATGTCCAATCATGTGTGTGCAGAAAATAAAGATAAAAATCAAGTTACATTTGTTAAATGCTTATGGTGTCTTCTTATATAACCACTATAGGGTAGCAATACTTTTGGATTGACTCCCTTTCTTGGATCCCAACAATCCATCGGATTCCAGTTATTTTGTTATTGTTTTTATTCTCAGTGCAGTTACATAACCCCCCAAGTACCTCCTTATCCTATACTTACCTGTCCTTGCTCCTTTGTAGACCTTCACCGTGCAGCCCATTAGGAAATACACCGTTTTCTCCCAATAAGTCTCTCCATTCCTTTCTATGGAAAGGCTGGGCACCACTGGGCCTTAAAATTTGTATTCAGCCATAACTTCATGTTCTTGGGTTCTTCACTTTAGAAGGGATATGAAAAACCAGAGGAATACGAGCACCCATAAATGGCCCAATATACGAGCAGTGCTCAGGAAAGGCTTGTACTGTTTAGAGAATGGTCATAAATGTACTGCTACAAGGGCTCCAGCAATACTGAGGAAGAACAGTTGAATGGAGTCCTCCCCAAGTGAAAGGGGACCTAGGGTAAAGTTAGGAAATAAGCATTTACAACAGGTTATAGTGGTGACTGCCAGTACCATCAACGTACAATATTACAGGAACTACCTGACCAGACTATCCGTTAAAGTAGAACTATGGATATAAGTAAATCGTACATACAGTATCTCACAAAAGTGAGTACACCCCTCACATTTATGTAAATAGTTTATTATATGTTTTCATGTGACAGCACTGAATTGACACTTTGCTACAATGTAAAGATGGAGGCCAACAATGATGGTCACACAAAATATTGACACTTCGGGCCCAATTAGGAAATTTTCACTTAGGGGTTTACTCACTTTTGTTGCCATCGGTTTAGACATTAATGGCTGTGTGTTGAGTTATTTTGAGGGGACAGCAAATTTACACTGTTATACAAGCTGTGCACTCATTACTTTACAGTGTAACAAAGTGTAATTTCTTACGTGTTGTCACATGAAAAGATGTAATAAAATATTTACAAAAATGTGAGGGGTGTACTCACTTTTGTGAGATACTGTATATGCTGTAGTGTAGTCTGTCATTTTATAACACAGCGTCCTATTGATCTAGTCAGTACTGTAGATCAATTCTTTAACCAGGAGACAATGCTGTTTGTTCTGTAATGAAATCTTTGTTGCATTCCCATTCTGTGGACATAGTAATATTAGATGAGCTTTAAGGAACAAACAAATGAAAGGCCAACCCCAGTTAACATTTTTTTAAGCAATTACACCAAGAGTTGCTTTTTGGTAAATTATTTGAACCATATGAAAAAAAGCAGACTGTTGTACAGTGCTTCTGGAAAGTATTCACAGAGCTTCACTTTTTCCATGTTTTATTATGCAACAGCCTTATTCCAAAATGGATTAAATTCATTATTTTCCTCAAAACCCCATAATGACAACATGAAAGAAGTTTGTTTGAAATCTTTGCAAAGTTATTAAAAATAAAAATCACATGTACGTACGTATTCACAGCCTTTGCCATGACACTCAAAATTTAGTTCAGGTGCATCCTGTTTACACTGATCATCCTTGAGATAGTTCTACAACTTGATTGGAGTCCACCTGTGGTAAATTCAGTTGATTGGACATTTAGAAAGGCACATACCATCTGTTTATATAAGGTCTCACAGTTAACAGTGCATGTCAGAGCACAAACCAAGCCATGAAGTCCAAGGAATTGTCTGTAGACCTCCGAAACTCGAGGCACAGATCTAGGGAAGGGTACAGAAACATTTCTGCAGCATTGAAGGTCCCAATGAGCACAGTGGCCTCCATCTGTAAGTGGAAGAAATTTGGAGCCACCAGAACTCTTCCTAGAGCAGGCCGCGTGGCCAAACTGAGCGATTAGGGGAGAAGGGCCTTAGTCAGGGAGGTGACCAAGAACCCTACAGTCACTCTGACAGAGCTCCAATGTTTTCCTGTGGAGAGAGGAGCAACTTCAGAAGAACATCTATCTCTGCAGCTCTCCACCAATCAGGCCTGTATGGTAGTGGTCAGACGAAAGCCACTCCTCAGTAAAAGGCACATGACAGCCTCCCTGGAGTTTGCCAAAAAGGTACCTGAAGGACTCTCAGATCATGAGAAACAAAATTCTCTGGTCTGGTTAAACAAAGATTGAATTCTTTGGCCTGAATGGCACGTGTCATGTTTGGAGGAAAACAGGCACCGCTCATCACCTGACCAATACCATCCCTACGGTGAAGCATGCTGGTGGCAGCATCATACTGAGGGGATGTTTTTCACCAGCAGGAACTGGGAGACTAGTCAGGATCGAGGGAAAGATGGATGCAGCAATGTACATCCTTGATGAAAACCTGCTTCAGAGTGCTCTGGGGCGAAGGCTCATCTTCCAACAGGACAATGACCCTAAGTACACAGCTAAGATAACCAATGAGTGGACAACTCTGTGAATGTCCTTGAGGGGCCCAGACTTGAACCCGATTGAACATCTCTGGAGAGATCTGAAAATGGCTGTGCACCGACTCTCCCCATTCAACCTGATGAGAGGTCCTGCAAAGGGAGGAACTGCCCAGAAATAGGTGTGCCAAGCTTGTAGCATCATACTCAAAAAGCCTTGAGGCTGTGATTGGTGCCAAAGGTGCTTCAACAAAGTATTGATTTTTTTCAATTTATATTTTTAAATAATTGGCAAAGATTTGAAACCAACTTCTTTCATGCTGTCATTATGGGGTATTGTTTGTAGAACTTTGAGGGAAATAATTAATTTAATCCATTTTGAAATAGGGCTGTAACATACAGTGCCTTGCAAAAGTATTCACCCCCCCCCCCCTTGGCTTTTTACCTATTTTGTTACATTACCGCCTTTAGTTCAATGTTTTTTTAATCTGAATTATATGTGATGGATCACAACACAATAGTCTAAGTTGGCGAAGTAAAATTAGAAAAATATATACATAAAATTATTTTTCAGAAATAAAAACTGATAATTGGCATGTGCGTATGTATTTACCCCCTTTGTTATGAAGTCCATAAAAAGCTCTGAAATGATGTCCACCTGTGTGCAATTTAAGTGTCACATAATCTGTCATTACACACCTTTTTGAAAGCCCCCAGAGGCTGCAACACCTAAGCAAGAGGCACCACTAACCAAACACTGACATGAAGACGAAGGAACTCTCCAAATGAGAAAGGGACAATGTTGTTGAGAAGTACAAGTCCGGGTTAGGTTATAAAACAGTATCCAAATCTTTGATGATCCCTAGGAGCACCATCAAATCTATCATAATCAAATGGAAAGAACACGGCACAACAGTAAACCTGCCAAAAGACGGCCGCACACCAAATCTCGGGCAAGGAGGGCATTAATCAGAGAGGCAGCACAGAGACCTAAGGTAACCCTGGAGGAGCTTCAGAGTTCCACAGCAGAGACTGGATTATCTGTACATACAACGACAATAAGCCGTACGCTCCATAGAGTTGGGCTTTATGGCAGAGTGGGCAGAAGAAAGCCATTACTTTCAGCAAAAAACAAAATGGTACATTTTGAGTTTGCAAAAAGGCATGTGGGAGACTCACAAAATGTATGGAGGAAGGTGCTCTGGTCTGATGAGACTAAAATTTAACTTTTTGGCCATCAAATAAAATGCTATGTCTGGCGCAAACCCAACACATCACCCAAAGAACACCATCCCCACAGTGAAACACGGTGGTGGCAGCACCATGCTGTGGGGATGTTTTTCAGCAGTCGGACTGGGAAACTGGTCAGAGTTGAGGGAAAGATGGATAGTGCTAAATACAGGAATATTCTTGAACAAAACCTGTACCACTCTGTATGTGATTTGAGGCTAGGATGGAGGTTCACCTTTCAGCAGGACAATGACTCCAAACACACTGCTAAAGCAACACTTGAGTGGTTTAAGGGGAAACATGTAAATGTGTTGGAATGGCCTAGTCAAAGCCCAGACCTCAATCCAATAGAAAATCTGTGGACTTAAAGATTGCTGTTCAAGTGAAAACCATCCAACTTGAAGGAGCTGGAGCAGTTTTTTTTGGCAAAAATCCTAGTGGTAAGATGTGGCAAGCTCATAGGGACTTATCCAAAGCGACATGGAGCTGTGATAGGTGGCTCTACAAAGTATTGACTTTAGGGGGGTGCATAGTTATGCACATTGACTTTTTTCTGTTATTTTGTCTTATTTGTTGGAAGAGTGTAAATACTGCATTTATATCAAAGACAAACGAAAGCACCTGCTAGAGGTATGATGCATACAGTGAAAAATAGAAAAAAAGTTGTAGCAGGAAAATCCACCACCGCATGTGACCACCATAAGAAATGAAGGCTTACCAACTAGCAAGCAAGACATGCTTGTGACCTTATACCCGGTCAGGGCCTTTTATCTGGAGGTATAGCGGGTGTCTCCAATCACGGACTCCTATCCTGCAGGCAAAGTAGATATTGCTGGGGATCCGCACTCCACCGATTAAGAGGGTGACTCAACAAGTTCTCCTGAGCGGAAAGACTCCCAGGAAAATTATAAATGTCCCAAAAAAGAAAGGTTCTCCATAGTGTAATAACGTCTAAAAGGTTTATTAGCAAAATTTAAAAGTAATGCACAGTGGAGACAAAAAATATATCATTATATCAATTGTCTTATTTGTTGTTTGCTTCACAATAAAAAAAAAAAAAAAAACATCTTCAAAGTTGTGGGCATGTTCTGTAAATTAAATGGTGCAAAACCTCAAACAATCCATGTTAATTCCAGGTTGTGAGGCAACAAAACACAAAAAATGCCAAGGGGGGTGAATACTTTTGCAAGGCACTGTAACAAAATGTGTAAAAAGTGAAGCGCTGTGAATACTTTCCGGAAGCGCTGTAAGTGCCCTCACTCTCCCAGCAGTGTTTTATGGTTTATTTTAACCCCTGTAATTGTACCCTTTGCATATACCAAAATACAATATTTTTTGCCATTTAAACTTTAGAATTTAGGGATAGGAGCAGGACATTGCAGAAGCTGTGCTGTTGCACTTTGCATGTGCATATCAGGAATCCCTATGTGCACCTCGGGGTCAGGATTTCTCTCTAGGATGAGAGGCATATTCTGCATTACCTTGCTTCTGAACCTGATATTAGCAATGTGGACCGACCGACCGACCGCCCTTGCGATATTCACACCACCGAATAAAAATATCCTAGTTATGAATTACTGGCACTCCCAGGCATTTTGTACTCTTATTACAAGAACATGTCATATTATGTCTTCACTTCTTCAAATGAGAGTTTGATTGCTGCATTACTATTTCTCTCTGAATTGTTTATCTGAATATGCTTCCAGGCAAGAGAGCCCAAAGCAATCATGAGGATTGAGCATTTAAACGCCACTTTCCAGCCAGCCAAAATAGGAAACCCGAATGGACTGCAAATCACTTACTTAAGGGATAACAGCACAAGAAATATTTTTGTATATCATGAGGATGGCAAGGTAAGAGGTCATCTTTGAAATTCTGCTAAATTCTAACTGTGCAAATCTCTTTATAATGACCTGACGTCAATGTTTCCCTCATACTCCCGGTGCAGGAGACTGCAGCTTCAGCAGAACATCCAGTTGATCATAGAACTTCACTGTGCTATAGCTAAAAATCTTAGCAATGTGACTTAGTAATAATAATAATAATTTGTATGTTCCTTTAGCTATTTATTAACCTTCATCTAGTAGAATTCATGACCAGGAGGTTTTGTGCCTTCATGAACATCATTCTCGGAAGAGGACTCAGCTATTTTTAGCTGGAGAGTGCTTAGGTACAAGGTTGCAGTCCATTGCTCTCTCTTTTTTAACCACTTCCTGTTCATCAAGTTTACCACTCTTCCTGACCAGAGCAGGATTCATGTTTCTGACAGTTTTTCTAATATTGAAGGAGGTTGGGCACACCGAGGCTGGCCAGAGTTATGTCTGTAACATAAACATATACCTTCTGCTTGCCGAAGTAGACATGCCTATGTGAATAGTGCATGAGGGAGTGGGAAGGAGACACAGCAAAGGCTCCTTTATCGCAGCAAAAAAGTGGTCAGATATTTTCAAGCTTGTCTGAATAATCTTTTGTCCTGAATGTGGTCAGCTAGGATGTGCCTGTTCCTGCTACAGGCAAACCCCACTTTTAAGTACACAATGGTGTTTATTTACTAAAGCTGTAAAGTGCAAAATCATCAGGCTCACTTCTGCATAGAAACCAATGAGCTTCCAGGTTTTATTACCAAAGCTTAATTGAACAAGCTGGGGTTAGAAGCTCATTGGTTTATATGCAGAAGTGAGGCTGATTTTGCACTTTCCAGCTTTAGTAAATAAATCCCATTGTGTAATTAAAAGTGGGATATGCCGGTATAAAAATTAGAATTTCACCCAGCCTGTCTGAAAACCAACTCATTAGTTGGCAGTTGTCTTATGTCTATGGACTAGTTATGTAAAGTTGAAGATGTTTCATCACTCATCCTTCCTGTGTAGGAAAGGAAGATGCCACTTGGGTGAGTGGTGAAACATATTCAGCATTACAGAACAAGACCAATTCAATGTGACTAATGGCTACAGTATCTTACAAAAGTGATTACACCCCTCACGTTTTTATAAATATTTTATTATATATTTTCATGCTACAATGTAAAGTACTGAGTGTACAGCTTGTATAACAGTTTAAAATTGCTGTCCCCTCAAAATAACTCAACACACAGGCATTAATGTCTAAACAGCTGGCAACAAACGTGAGTACACCCCTAAATGAAAATGTAAAATTGTGCCCAAAATGTCAATATTTTGTGTGGCCACCATTATTTTCCAGCACTGCCTTAACCCTCTTTGGCATGGAGTTCACCAGGACTTCACAGGTTGCCACTGGAGTCCTCTTCCACTCCTCCATGATGACATTGCGGAGCTGGTAGATGTTAGAGACGTTGCGCTCCTCCACCTTCCATTTGAGGATGCCCCACAGAATAGGGTTTAGGTCTGGAGACATGCTTGGCCAGTCCATCACCTTTACCCTCCGCTTCTTTAGCAAGGCAGTAGTCATCTTAGAGGTGTGTTTGGGGTCGTTATCATGTTGGAATACTGCCCTGCGGCCCAGTCTCCGAAGGGAGGGGATTATGCTCTGCTTTAATATGTCACAGTACATGTTGGCATTCATGGTTCCCTCAATGATCTGTAGTTCCCCAGTGCCCACAGCACTAATGCAGCCCCAGACCACAACACTCCCACCACCATGCTTGACTGTAGGCAAGACACACTTTTCTTTGTACGCCTCATCTGGTTGCCGCCACACATGCTTGACACCATCTGAACCAAATAAGTTTATCTTGGTCTCATCAGACCACAGGACATGGTTCCAGTAATCCATGTCCTTAGTCTGCTTGTCTTCAGCAAACTGAGCACTGACAGGCTGACCACCCACCCCTTCAACCTCTGCAGCAATGCTGGCAGCACTGATGCATCTATTTTCCAAAGATAACCTCTGGATAGGACGCTGAGCACATGCACTCAACTTCTTTTGTCGACCATGGCGAGGCCTGTTCTGAGTGGTACCTGTCCTGTTAAACTGCTGTATGGGCTTAGCCACTGTGCTGCAGCTCAGTTTCAGGGTCTTGGCAATCTTCTTATAGCCTAGGCCATATTTATGTAGAGCAACAATTCTTTTTTTCAGACCCTGAGAGAGTTCTTTGCTATGAGGTGCCATGTTGAACTTCCAGTGATCAGTCTAAGCGAGTGTGAGGGATAATGCCAAGTTTAACATAACCTGCTCCCCATTCACACCTGAGACCTTGTAACACTAACGAGTCACATGACACCAGGGAGGGAAAATGGCTAATTGGGCCAATTTGGACATTTTCACTTAGGGGTGTACTCACTTTTGTTACCAGCGGTTTTGACAATAATGGCTGTGTGTTGAGTTATTTGGAGGGGACAGCAAATTTACACTGGTATACAAGCTGTACACTCACTACTTTACATTGTAGCAAAGTGTAATTTCTTCAGTGATGTCACATGAAAATATATAATAAAATATTTACAAAAATGTGAGGGGTGTACTCACTTTTGTGAGATACTGTATACCATGACCTGGATTAGTGAGCATCTTCACAGATTTCTAATGCCATAGCTGCAGAGTTTTTTCTAGCATTTTTAGTCAAGCCTATCATAAACCGTTGGATATGTAGGCATAATTTCACCACCCTAAGGCCAGTGCTTCTCTGAAAGCTGAATTCCAGGTATCTTTCTTTTTTTGCATTGTTACATTTATGCAGCTTGGACCAATGTGAATATGTATATTCCATACCTGCTGCACTACAGTGATCCTCGCTGTCTTCTGGGCAGATCAACTGCCTGCTGCACAGTAACCACAGGGCAAGAGTACCATTCAGAGAATGCCTTATATTTTGCTCAGAAATATAAGCCTTTCTCTGATTGGACAAGGTGGAGAGACGGGGTGGTGACAGCATGACGTCCACCTCATCCAATCCAAGAATGCTTTGAATTCATTGAGAAAATGCAAAGTTCTCTCTAAATGGCACCAGTGCTGAGCAAGTGACCCCCTGTGATTACTATGCAGCAGGGCAGGTGTTCAGTACAGGATCCAAAAGACAGCAAGGATCACTGTGGTAACAGTGACTACTAAAGTGATTCACGGTGTCCACAGGTTAAGCATATGCATACTTGCATAAGTCCAAGCTATACGAATGAATCTGTGGGAAAAAAAAAGACTGGAATTCAGTTTTAACACAATTGGTTGTTTCATATTTGGGCCTAAAAAGTCCAGGAAGGCATGTGTCACCTTCAACACCAGCTTATTAGGGGGAAAACAGCAGTGATTTGGCAAGGTTTTCTGTCCTTTCCAACTGCTGTACCCCTGCTGAACCTCTGTCGGCATTGTCTGCAGGTTCCCCACAGATGTTAGATTGTTACCCAGTTTGGGCAAAAACACCAGAATCAGAAAATGTCTATAGGAACCTTGTATTATTTAGAAAGTATGAGCAAAATGTTAAGATTACATTCTGGTTATGTATATTCATACAGATATAACAGGTAAAATATAATAACAGATTATGTGAAAAGTTTTTTCGATTTCTGTGATGTGATACACAGTTCATGAAATAAACTAAAAAAAAATAAAATTCAAAGAGTCAGTGAGACAATCAGCCATCTACCAATCCAGTGTAGGTATCTTAAAAAGCTGACCAAACACGTCATGCCCTCCACCACAGGCATCAATTGCCTCTTACCAAATTAACTGGATCCCAATAACAGAGATCAAACACGCATGTTCATCAATGACCATCCAGGCATCCATCAATGGTGAAAGGACCTCGCCAGCCTCAGGCTTCAAGATTGGACCAGACAGCTTCCATACTCATAGAGGGAAACAGAGGACGCACATAGAGTAAAACCGACAAATAATTTATTATTAAAAAAAGACTTATACAAGTCTTTTTACATAATGTTTCTTTGAACTTTTTTTGGGTTGATGTTATATGTGTATCTAACATCCAGTATTTCAATGTTTTATAGGTGCAGTTCTGTACACATATTGTTGCACTAAGCGCAAAATAGTTTTTCTTCATTGGTTATGTATATTGTATAAGCTTTTTTTTTTTTATTTCTAGATAATCAAATGAAAGCAAGCATTTTTTTCACAGATTAATCTCACCTGAGAGGGGGGGGGAGTAGGTCTATGGAAAAAAGTGTGCTGCTCTACAGCGTTGTCAGTGATCACATGACCACATAGTACATGGTCTCTTTACCATTACTGTAGGACAGCTGTACACTGACGTCATCAGATCACAAATCTCCATGCACTTCTGGAAATCTACATCCAAAAAATAGCCACATTGGTTGATGTTCTGTAAGAGATGTAGGTTTTTTTATTGTAGCGCACCACTCCCTTGGGAGCTGCAAAGTTGTTCATTACCTTTATGTCAATAGCCCCCGTTCTTCCTTCCCATGCAGCTTTCAGAACACCAGACAGTCTTTATATTCTGTAAAGCTTTTATTCTTGAACTTGAGTTGGTGGAACAAGTAGATAGAAGATATGAGTTGCCTCTATTGATTCTAGTTCCTGTCTCTGATCCTGCGTACTCCCCTATTGTGAACTGACCAGCATCACTCTGAATAATACTGTGTGTGTAGATTCCAAAGTCCCAGGCCTTCACCGCCTAATTCCTTGACTCTTGCAATCAGCCCATGTCAGTTCTGGAAAGTGTCTCTCACTAGGTCCTTGGACACATAGCAAGTTTACGGCTAAGCGCCACTGGGTTGCACTCCCTTTGCTCACTCCCAATCGACAGTCCATGTTACCCACAGAAGGTCAATTCCCAGTTTCCTCCGTCTGTTTTACTCCTACTTCCTCCTCCTCATGGTCCGGCACATCCCCGGCTGGGACACCCGGTTTTCTCCTCTGGTCTACCTGGCGACGTCTGCTCCCGCTATCCAGCACTGAGGTCTCTGAACCCCCAGGACTTTAAGCCTGCTACTGCTATCCAGCACTGGGGTCTCTGAACCCCCAGGCCTTCAAGCCTGCTCCAGCTGCACTCTCTACATCTTGAACTCTCCTCTGCCTCCTGGAAGCATGTGACCCCCAGCTTATATGCGAGTCCTGCCCCTGCCAACACAATTTAATGATTGGTCCAGAGCTCTCCACATAAGCTGCCTGCCACTCAGGTCCCAAATCCTGACTCCCTTCCAGAACATTTTCACTGGAAGGATGAGGGGACTTCCTTGAGCCATAGTGTAGTTGGCCACACCCCCTCTATTCTAACACTCCCACCCACAAATAAACAACCAGGCCTAAGGAAAAACACAAAGCCTAGGCCAAATTTACCTATCACTAATAACTGAACACACTAAGCACCCACCAAAATGGGGTGGGCGCTACATTATGATATAGATATTTAGTATTATGAGCAGTCAGGACATGATGAGTAAGGGGCAGAGGAGAGATTTTTACTGCACAGCTTTGCCTAGGCAAAAATTGAGATGTCCGGTCATTGCAACATGACAGTAATCACCACCAGTAGGAAGCTAACGTAAACCCTTTTATTTTGACCTTGGCTGTTTGAAATAGCCTGATAAAAATGCACAGGAATATGCATGCACATACTGAGGAATATGCATGCACATACTGTACATATGAGTATGTAGATACAGAATTCCCATTTTTCATAACAGAAGTAAATATACTTGGTCATGGAAGGCCACACCGGTTTGGGCATTTGCCTGCTTCCTGACATCATTTTAGGTTCAAAGGAACATGGGGGCTTCCATCTTCAAAGAATGCTAGCTGCCTGGCAGTGTCTGACGTCAGTATTTCTAAGTCATTGACCTGAAATAAGGAATTCCTCAGAGTGACTTCAGAACTCCTGATCTGGATACTTGTTCTGGGTCAGACACTCAAAGAGGATGATTTACTAAAACTGGAGAGTGTAAAGTCTAGTGTACCTCTGCATAGAAACCAATCAGCTTCCAGGTTTTATTGTCAAAGCTTAATTGAACAAGCTGAAGTTAGGAGCTGATTGGCTACCATGCACAGCTGCACCAGATTTTGCACTCTCCAGGTTTAGTAAATCTTCCCCCAAATTATTAAAGTAAGAGAGCAAGACTGCCAAGCAGCTAGCAATATCAGTATTCTTAATGTACCCGTTTTTCCCAGAAAGAGTTTAACACTTTCCACCTAGACTGTAATGAGTAACAGTTCAACTTTACAGTTCGTAGGAAAGCAAAGTGTATGTGAGCCCTTATCTAAAATCACAGTCACAGGAAAGTTGCTGGGTAGGTGAGTTTCAACAATAAGTGCACCTTTGTAATTGGAACAAAACTTTTCGCTGTACGTCATACCTGGATATTTCAGTACCAGTAATGCAAAAATAATTGTAATATATCACATCTGGAAACATTTACAGGAGGACATTTGCTGATGGTAGGGGAAAAGCAGGATATGTCTCCTATGTATATTCTTACTGGTTGAGCCTGCCAAGTAATCATAAGCTAGCCCAGCAAGCATTCACTGAAGGGATGTAGGGGATCAGGCCATTCATTTACTGGGGCAGCACTGTAAAGCACAGAAATGATTCATGCACAGGGCAAGACAAGTATTCTACCACATGTGTACCCAAATTTATAAAATAAAAAAAAGGTTGAGGATTGCTGGGATATTAAAATAAAACTAATGCCGCCTACACACGATCGGAAATTCGGCTAGCAAAAGACAGATGAGAGCTTTTGGTCGAAAAATGTGACTGTGTGTAGGCTCCATCGGACTTTTGCTGGCCAAATTTCCACCAGCAAAAGATTGAGAGCAGCTTCTCAATTTTTCGGTCGGAAAAAGTTCCGATCGGAAAATCCGATCTTCTGTAGCAATTCCGACGCGCAAAATTCCTACGCATGCTCAAAAACAATTTGATGCATGCTCGGAAGCATTGAACTTCATTTTCTCGGCTCATCGTAGTGTTGTACATCACCGCGTTCTTGACAGGCGAAAGTTCAGCGAACTTTTGTGTGACCGTGTGTATGCAAGCCAAGCTTGAGCGGAATTCCGTCGAAAAAAACATCCAAGATTTTTACGACGGAAAATCCGCTCATCTGTACACGGCATAAAAGCTCCTTTATGACAGTCTAAACAAGTTCCAGGACCTATATGATGCCTGGACCTCATACATTATAGCGGAACTTCACTCTCAATAAACATTGGCTATTTTAAATCCTTGTGCTGCTAGCATTAGTAAATAGATAGGGAGGTATATCAGATTTACTTGTTTTAAACTTTTTTTAACATTTCTTCAACTATTTCCTGCTTTCCATGCCTAGGTAAATGATGTCATACATCCCAGGATTATGCAGCAGGGGTCTTCTCAGCTAAGCACACCCTCCTGCCTACATGCTTGAGCTAAGGGCAGATAGATTCCAGGAAGTAAATGTTAGATAAATCATCTACCCTTTCTCAAGATCAGGGCCACTGTTGGATATCACGGGGCTCCACCCCTAACCCTGCTTTAAAACAAAATCCAGCTTTGTCTTCAAGTGCATGAATTAGAAGGTTTAGCAGTTACAAATACAAGTGTAAATGAGGCCTAAGGCTACAGGGCTTTTTTACTCAGAAAATAGACTGCACCACCAGCCATCAACATAATCAACACCCACCGCCCCCCCCCTGCAGAGTTCAGGAGTACGCTACACACGGAGTACAGGGTTCAGCAGTTTATTGCAGAGTTTAGGGGGGCACTATGTATAGAGTTGAGCAATGCATTACACATGAAGTGCGAGGTTTGAGCAGTGCACTGCGAACAGATTACAAAGTGCAGAATGCAGCGGTGTGCTATGTACAGATTGCAGGGTTGAGGAGTGGATGCACTGTATAAAGAGGGCAGGGTTCAGGAGTGCGCTACCTACAAGGTGCAGCATTTAGGAGGAGTGCATTTGATTCAGAGTGCAAGGTTGAGGCGTGTGCTATGTATAGAGTTTAGGTGTGCATATCTCATAGGCCAGTTTACACCCCTGCCCCTGTACACTGCACTCCCTCCAAACTTCTGCCCCCCCCACCCCAATACAGAGCTCTTCTCTCCTCCCTGCCTAGTGCAGAGCGTCTCTCTCCTCCTTTACCAGTACAGACCTCTCCTCCCTGTCTAATACACAGCCCTCCTCTGCCTCAAAGAAAAGAATGGACTGAAACTGACAGGAGGTCAGGCTGCCCACGCAGGCTTCTTGTGATGCTGCAGGCTAGAGCTGTGTGCCCCGACCCCTCCTCGTCCCACCCCCTCCTCTGTTGTGTATATACAGGTAGAGCAGGGAGGGCTTTGAGTGTGCCGCCAGGATCGCTGTCACTTATAAAGAAGCTGGGCTTTTGTGTTTGAAGTTGACTATTGAGCGGCAATGCAAGGAGCCATCGCAAAAGGTTCCAGCTGAAAAAGAGAGCCCATAGTGTATTAAAAAAATTGAAGCTACTGGCTGGCCGGGCCCCCCCCCCCCCCCCCCGGTAAAAGAGAAAGGCCTGTGAGCAGCCGAAAAAGCTGTGGGAGCTGTCAGCTTCCTATTGTTTTAAACTGTGCTTCTGCCCACAGCTAATCACAGGGAACACCGTTGGGTCTCCTGCATCTGATCACACACAGCCCCATTCTCAAATGTTAATGGGGCCTAAAGGTGATAGGTTAAAGGCGTAATCCAGGTAAACTGCTAAATTCTGTGCTATATTCTTTGATTGGACTAGGTGAAGAGGAGGGGCAGATGACATCACAATTTACGTCTTGTCCAATACTAGGACACCTTCTATTCTTTAAAGAAAATTCAAGGAGCACTCTGAATGGTGGTGGTACAGAGTGAGCAAACTCCCCCCCCCCCCAGGGTATTAGATATGGATGGAGCCAAGCTGGACCAATGTAAATTTGCAGAAAAGTAAATTCCTGGAGTTCTGCTTTAAGGTGTTTTAAAAGTACACTTACTCTTCAACTGTTTTTCCTCCCTATTAGATACACCCTTGCTTTCTTTCCAGATCATTCTATATTATACAACCAATAAACAATTCCTGCATTTCATGTGTAAAATCTTTCAGGGTGTTGCATCCAATAGGTTTGGGGCGGAGTCCTTACAGTGACGTAAGCCAGGCCTGAGTTGTACTACATCATCATTTATTTATAAAACCAATATAGGAATGCTGCTGTGACTTAATATTCTGCAAGAATCTGGCTTTTCATTTCCTGCTGCCATGTCAGACATGTTTGTGCAGCTGTCAGAGAAAGGAGAAATCAGAAGAAATTAGTAATGAATCTGGATGCTTTTTGCCCTTTCATATCAGTTCCAATCGGCATCACAAATCAAAGACAGCATCCAGCAAGCACCTGTTTAGGGTGTAGCCACCGGGAGTTGGCTTGTTGCTATACCAACTCCCCAAATAAGGATCAAGACTGGTGCCTGGCACACTAGTGCCACCCTGTGGTTTCTCTGTATAATTGTACGTCTTCCCATGTAAAATACAGCTGTTTTGTTATTATTCACCTGGTATATACATCAACTTGTTTTGTGTTTATTCACCCGTTTTAGTGTTTTTTTGGGGGTTTTTTTATTTGTTGTTGTACACATTTAATTGAAGCAGACCTATATTTTGCAGAATACAAAAGCTATATGAAAAATGGTGTTTAAAGCCATAAGGAATACACATAGTCATGCCATGGTTGGCATTGGCCTCTGCTAAAGGGACTTGGGGGACTGATATTTAGGCAGAGCAGGCAAATCGGTGGCTCTTTCTGTGCAGTCGTTCCATCCTCCGTTTGAGCAGAGAGGGTGACCCTCTGACAGGGAGAACCCGGAGTGCCATCTTCCTTTGTTTTTATGTTTTGTTTTTTTTGTTTTGTTTTTTTAATCAGAATTTTTTTTATTAGAGATTAAATTGTCACATGCTACAGATAATCAAATAATGTCATAACATAGTCAAGCAGTCGACATCTGACATACATGTTACAGTGGTCCACAAGGGACAATTATACATTAGATTTACACATTTCTAGTGGCTGTGTGGATCAAAAACAAAGTCAGAGAAATATAAAACAGAAGAGAAACAACCAAAAAAAAAAAAGGAAAACGTGAAAACGTTCAGAACACACAACAAATATGGGTTAGAGGATTGGGTATGTTCCTTGAGCCTCAGATATTTGTTTTTATGTTTAATGAAGGGTGAATCTTACTATTGCTTCTAGCCTGTAGGGTACACAGCATCTCTCATTTAAATGCAGAATTTAATAAAATGTTGTTACATTTAAGAAGATCAATAATTGTTTCATTTGCTTTTAAACAGGAGATTGCGGATTGGTTTAACGCAATACGAGCAGCGCGGTTTCACTACTTACAGGTGGCTTATCCAGGGGCTGGAGACCTCGATGTAAGTGTTCCTGTCTAATCCAAAACCATTTCATCTTCTTGCCGAGCTTAGATTATCTCAGCTATGCTTCATCTGTGATTAACTCAGCACATGTGTTGTGAAAACTACATTTTCTTATACTCAAGCCTAGTACACACAATGAGATTATCGGACAAATGATCGTCCGTTTTTTCTTTTGCATGCTAGTCTATATAGTGAATGTGAATAGGTTACTAAAGTACGAAAATTCTCATATGACAGAAAAAAAATTTGTGCTGTAATGTATTTGTATTGTATTTTCAGACAAAAAATTTACTGATTAAATGAAAATCGTACAATCTGGTATCGTGTTTGTTTTGGACAACAGCTGTGTACTAACCATCAGATTATCGTACGATTGCGTCAAAAGCAGAACTTTTTTTGTCCCGTTTTCTCATCATGTGTACGAGGCTTTAGTGTGCTCATACACGCTTGATCAGTGGCTCTTTGAATACCGCAAAAGCAGCTGCATCTGATTCAGTGCAGCCAATGTTCATCCTGGCTCCTTCATTTTTTTCTATAAAAAAATTGGATTTAGTATTGGGGCGCTTGCCTTTGCACACACATAAACTTTATTGACATCCCAGTATTAGTCCGTAGGGTTCAATATTGCAGCTATAACCGCTTCAACTCTTGTGGGAAGGCTGTCCTCAAGGTTTAGGAGTGTGTCTATGGGAATGTTTGACAATTCTTCCAGAAATGCATTTGTGAGGTCAGGCACTGATGTTGGAGAGAAGGCCTGGCTCAGTCTCCACTCTAATTCATCCTAAAGGTGTTCTATTGGGTTGAGGTCAAGACTCTGTGCAGACCAGTCAAGTTCCTCCACCCCAAACTCGCACATCCATGTCTTTATAAACCTTGCTTTCTGAAGCACTATAGGCTATAAAAGATTCCTGTAGGTTGACATCAGTTTGCAACCTATGGGGCTTTAGGGTGTATGCCCCAGGCTTAAAGGAGAAGTTTGGGAATGTTTAAACAACACATTTTTATATACTCGCTAATGCTGCAGCCATCCTCTGCCAGCTCTAAGCCTGAGAACTGAGCAATCACATGACCGCTGATCACTCAGTTCTCGATCAGTTATGAGCAGAGAGCAGTGACTGTCCCCTCTGGAGTGCCGAACTGGAGAGAGGGGTGGGCACAGCTGTCTTCAGCTCTCAGCCAAGTGCTTCGAGTCAGAGCCAGCTGTCAGTCAGGCAGCTGGGTGGATCCCGACAGTATGATTGGTATCCTCCCAGAGCCTGGAATTGCTCTGTGACATCAGCCAACAGAAAGCTTTAGCCCACTGTAAGCTGATTCTGGGTCACAGGTGAACACAAGTGCATTCCTGTGACCTAGAAGAGAAATATGGCCAAAAAAAACTTTGGCCACAGTTCTTTTTAAAGAGGTTGTCTAAGGTTTCTTAGTCTGAAAAGATAGGATAGGGCACATATTTATTTTTTTATGTCTAATCATTCACCTACACTCAAAAATGTACTTCCAAAACCAGAACTTAGAGAAAATGAATAATACATGAACAATAACAGAGACTGTCCAACAAATCTCTGTTTATTACCAAGGATTTGTGGCATACACAAAAGTTTATTATTATTGAAGAGCTTACTGCTACAGGCCTAGATTGTTGTAGATGAACAACAATTGAACCAATCACATGACTTGCAGATATTGAACTATTTAAGATAAGACTGCAGACAGTGAGCTAACATTGATATTTGGAGCATTTGTTATCAGTATGCCTGTAATTCATGTTTATGATTTTTCTTCCTTTTTCAGTTGGTGCCAAAGCTGACAAGGAACTTTATCAAAGAAGGTTATATGGAAAAAACAGGACCAAAGGTGAGAAAAAGGGGGAAAAAAAACAATTATGTGCAGGTATAAGAAGAAACAAGACTGCAGTATATGTGGACCTATGCCATAAAGCAATGTAAAGACCATTGACTCATAGGATTTCATTTTACTGCAATCTGAGTCATGAAAATGGTTTTCCGTACTTGGCTTACCATTTTTTTAATGCATGCAATGAAGGTTGTTCTCAGCCCTGAAATATCTGAACAAGTCCTAAAATAATTACGGTTTGATTATATTTAGTGGCAGCGGAAGACAATCCAATATATTAATGAAGCAGACCTCATTGGATCAATGTTTAGTAAAGCATTTACAGACTGTGTACTAACCTCAAGAACTTTTTCATTACAAACAGGCATCTTCAACAGTACTGCTAGCACCATTTGTGCTGGCTTTAAATAGGAGTTCACCTTTTAAATATTAAGTGCACATTTCACAATATATCAAGGGTACCTGTATAAAAGTATTCCCAAAAGGTTGGGTTATGACCACCAGGGCCGGACTGGGCATAAAAACCAGCCCTGGAAATAATTTCATAGCAGCCCCAGTGGTGTAGCATGGGTTGTCATTTAGCACTCCGAGTCCCTTCAGCTCGTACAGTATAATTTAGCATAAGGTAGCTGTATGGTACCTCTTAGGATGTACCATACTTTCTTTGTTCTCCTTTCATCTCTCTCTATCCTAATGTCTCTCCCCCCCCCCCCCCCCCCCCCCCCCCATATATCGCTCTCTATCCATCTGTCATGTTCTTTCTCACCCGCTTTCTTTGTTCCTCCCCCCTTTTTTTTTATTCCTTCTCCTCTATATCCACACATACACACTGTATGTATTTACTGTACACCTATATGTATGTTGCACCCAATGAATTGTCTTTTGGGGGAGGGTGGATTCCAATGTGAAATGTGCCTTGGCCATAGCGCCCACCATAAAGAATTCTCTCGCTTTACTGGTCCAGGACTGGGGGCTGTAATATACTTCTGCTGTGGCAGATGGGGAAGTGTGTACAGTGTGTGTGTCCTCTCCTGCAGGGATTTCAGACACATTACAGGAGATGGTCAGACACTGCAGACACATTACAGAAGACGGTCAGAGACTGCAGCCATAGTACAGGAGAGGGTCAGAGACTGCAGCCATAGTACAGGAGAGGGTCAGAGACTGCAGCCATAGTACAGGAGAGGGTCAGAGACTGCAGCCATAGTACAGGAGAGGGTCAGAGACTGCAGCCATAGTACAGGAGAGGGTCAGAGACTGCAGCCATAGTACAGGAGAGGGTCAGAGACTGCAGCCATAGGACAGGAGATGGTCAGAGACTGCAGCCATAGGACAGGAGATGGTCAGAGACTGCAGCCATAGTACAGGAGAGGGTCAGAGACTGCAGCCATAGTACAGGAGAGGGTCAGAGACTGCAGCCATAGTACAGGAGAGGGTCAGAGACTGCAGCCATAGTACAGGAGAGGGTCAGAGACTGCAGCCATAGTACAGGAGAGGGTCAGAGACTGCAGCCATAGTACAGGAGAGGGTCAGAGACTGCAGCCATAGTACAGGAGAGGGTAAAACACTGCAGCCATAGTACAGGAGATGGTCAGAGACTGCAGCCATAGTACAGGAGTTGGTCAGACACTGCAGCCATAGTACAGGAGATGGTCAGAGACTGCAGCCATAGTACAGGAGATGGTCAGAGACTGCAGCCATAGTACAGGAGTTGGTCAGACACTGCAGCCATAGTACAGGAGACGAGGAGGTCAGAACTGCAGCCATATGCAAGTTTGGTACAGGCTTGTACCCAGAGATCATCCGCCCAGGGCAGATGCCCCTCCCGCCCACCCCTAGTACCGTGACCAACCACCACCCAAGGGCCCATTTGATTGGCAAGGCGACACATTACTTGAGATTATTTATCACATAAGAAGACAGTACTAAGCCACGCTAAGGAAATTATTCAAATTACAAATGCATATATATGCTAATAAATAAACGAGCATAATATACCCATGACGAATACAAATCTGGACAGGCATGCATGAAGAAAAAACAAAAATACAAGTCACAGTAGTGCGCAAAATCACGTGAAAATAAAGCTTAAGTTAATTTGGCTGAACTTCGCCTGTTGCTCGGTCAGCGAACATCAAATTTCTGCGGGGAGGCAGACACAGTAAGGTTGCTCAAGTGCGCACACAGTAATATAGCAAACTAAACAGTCACAATTCCTTATTAGTACAAACAGTCTGGTGAAGCCAAAGAGAGGGTCAGAGACTGCAGCCATAGTGAAGGGGGGGGGGAGGGCAGGGTCAGAGACTGCAGCCAGTAGGTACAGGAGATGGTCAGAGACTGCAGCCATAGTACAGGAGTTGGTCAGACAGACTGGTCAGACACTGCAGCCATAGTACAGGAGATGATCAGAGACTGCAGCCATAGTGAAGGAGAGGGTCAGAGACTGCAGCCATAGTACAGGAGATGGCTGGGACTGCAGCCATAGTACAGGAGTTGGTCAGAGACTGCAGCCATAGTACAGGAGAGGGTCAGAGACTGCAGCCATAGTACAGGAGAGGGTCAGAGACTGCAGCCATAGTACAGGAGAGGGTCAGAGACTGCAGCCATAGTACAGGAGAGGGTCAGAGACTGCAGCCATAGTACAGGAGAGGGTCAGAGACTGCAGCCATAGTACAGGAGAGGGTCAGAGACTGCAGCCATAGTACAGGAGAGGGTCAGAGACTGCAGCCATAGTACAGGAGAGGGTCAGAGACTGCAGCCATAGTACAGGAGAGGGTCAGAGACTGCAGCCATAGTACAGGAGAGGGTCAGAGACTGCAGCCATAGTACAGGAGAGGGTCAGAGACTGCAGCCATAGTACAGGAGTTGGTCAGGGACTGCAGCCATAGTACAGGAGAGGGTCAGAGACTGCAGCCATAGTACAGGAGTTGGTCAGGGACTGCAGCCATAGTACAGGAGAGGGTCAGAGACTGCAGCCATAGTACAGGAGTTGGTCAGACACTGCAGCCATAGTACAGGAGTTGGTCAGACACTGCAGCCATAGTACAGGAGAGGGTCAGGGACTGCAGCCATAGTACAGGAGAGGGTCAGAGACTGCAGCCATAGTACAGGAGAGGGTCAGAGACTGCAGCCATACTTCAGCAGAGCGTCAGAGACTGCAGACATACTACAGGAGAGGGTCAGAGACTGCAGACATACTACAGGAGAGGGTCAGAGACTGCAGACATACTACAGGAGAGGGTCAGAGACTGCAGACATACTACAGGAGAGGGTCAGAGACTGCAGACATACTACAGGAGAGGGTCAGAGACTGCAGACATACTACAGGAGAGGGTCAGAGACTACAGGCATACTACGGGAGAGGGTCAGAGACTGCAGGCATACTACGGGAAAGGGTCAGAGACTGCAGACATACTACAGGAAAGGGTCAGAGACTGCAGACATACTACAGGAGAGGGTCAGAGACTGCAGGCATACTACAGGAGAGGGTCAGAGACTGCAGACATACTACAGGAGAGGGTCAGAGACTGCAGACATACTACAGGAGAGGGTCAGAGACTGCAGACATACTACAGGAGAAGGTCAGAGACTGCAGACATAGTACAGGAGAGGGTCAGAGACTGCAGACATAGTACAGGAGAGGGTCAGAGACTGCAGACATACTACAGGAGAGGGTCAGAGACTGCAGACATACTACAGGAGAGGGTCAGAGACTGCAGACATGATACAGGAGACGGTTAGGGATCGCAGACATGTTTGATTCAGGAGACTACATTTAAAGCTGAACTCAGTGTATAGGTATATAGTATTGCAGGGTTGCTCCACTCTATTTAAACCATCTCTGCGAAATCAAGTCAGTCATTTTACTTTGAAAGTACAACCAAGTGACAGAACACAGAACACGGCTTCACATCCCATTTCCAAAATACAATTTTTTTTTGCAAACACTAAACTGCTCAGGATTAGTGGAGGACAGTAACCAGTTAATGGGGCTGTGAAGCTTTTAGCATGATCCAGCAGTACATCCTCCAAAAAAAACAAACAATCTGTGCAGCACACAGAGGGAGCTCTGGCTAAATAGCTGATTATTAGGCTGAAATGGTTACCAGCCATGTGTCCCTGATCTCATAGAATGCTGCTGCAGCGTCTTCCAGGGATCTTATCAGTGTGATCAGACAATGTGCAAGTCAGGTTAGCAAATAAAAAAAAAAAGTAACCAGGGAGACACAAGGGAGGGGAGGCTGATCGGTAACCTGCACACTGCCTCATCACATTTGGAAGACACTGCAGCCGGCCAGCTACATGATACTGTGCTCCAGACGATCCTGTTTTTTCCATTCAGCCAGACTTGTGAGTCCTGCAGAACTTACATTGTTGTAGTCATATCTTCTTGTATCTCCCTCCTGGCGTCCCCATTCAGCCCCACTCCAGCGCTTACAGTCAAATGTGAGCGGGGGAGGGCTACACTGCCTGCTGATTGGCTGTGGATGGACGGGAGGAGGAGCAAGTCCTCCCTTGTACTCCCCTAAGCAGCGCTATTGGCTGTGGGTTCCCTGCTAAACGAAATGATCAGTCCACAGCCCAGTAAACACACAGTGAGTGTCCAAGCTCCCTCCCTCCTGCACACCACAGACCTGCCTGCTGCACGATAGCCACGTGCTCCTCCGGACCTCCACTTCTAGAATTCGATTCCTCAGCTAGCCCCGCCTCCTGTTCACAGATCCTAGCTGACAGCGGCCCCAGAGCAGCCAGCCTACCGGGAAATCTCCCGCTATCCCGGTAGGCCAGTCCGGCCCTGATGACCACGCTCCTATTTTCCCACAATCTGCATCTGCAAGCGGTCAGACGCTGGGCCACGTACAGTGCTGTGAAAAAGTACTTGCCCCCTTCCTGATTTTTTTTTTTTTTGCATATTTCTCACACTTTAATGATTCAGATCATGAAACTAATTTTAATATTACACAAAGATAACCTGAGTAAATCCAAGATGCAATTTTTAAATATTTAATTTATTAAGGTAAAAAAGCTGTTCAAACCTGTCTGGCCCTATGTGAAAAAGTAATTGCCCCCTCCCATGCTGAATCATAAATGTACTGTGATTAGCCACAATTTTTTGGAAAGCTGAGTTAAATTTCACTTGCCACACCCAGGCCCGATTACTGCCAGACCTGTTGAATCAAGAAATCACATAAATATAAGCTGTCTGACAAAGTGAAGCATGCTAACAGATTACAAAAAGCCACACATCATGCCACAATCTAAAAAAAATCAAGAACAGATTAGAAACAAACATGTATCAGTCTAGGAAGGGTTTCAAAGCCATTTATATGGCTTTGGAACTCCAGTGAACCATGGGGAGAGCCATTATCCACAAATGTAGATAACTTGGAACAGTGGTGAACCTTCCCAGGAGTGGCCAGCCTACAAAAATTACTCCAAGAGCATGACGACGACTCTTCCAGGAGGTCATAAAAGAACCCAAAACAACATCTAAAGAACTGCAGGCCTCACTTGCCTCAGGTAAGATCAATGTTCACGATTCAACAATAAGAAACAGACTGGGCAAAAATGGCATCCATGGGAGAGTTCCAAGGCCAAAGCCACTGCTGACCAAAGAGAATACAAAGGCTCATCTCAAATTTACCAAAAAACATCTTGATTATCCCCAAGACTTCTAGGCAAATATTCTGTGGACTGATGAGACAAAAATGTAACTTTTTGGAAGGTGTGCGTCCCGTTACATCTGGCATAAAACGAATACAGCATTTCATAACAAGAACATCATACCAACAGTCAGACATGGTGGTGGTGGTGTGATGGTCTGGGGCTGCTTTGCAGCTTCAGGACCTGGATGACTTACCATAATTGATGGAACCATGAATTCTGAGCTCTACCAGAAAATCCTAAAGGAGAATGTCCGGCCATCGGTTTGTGACCTTAAGCTCAATTGGACTTGGGTTATGCAGCAGGACAATGATCCGAAACACAACAGCAAGTCCACCTCCAAATGGTTCAAACAAAGCAAAATTTAGGTTTTGCAGTGTCCTAGTCAAAGATCGAACTTAAATCCAATTGAGATGCTGTATCACGACCTTACACAGGCCATTCATGCTGGAAACCCTCCAATGTGGCTGAATTAAAACAATTCTGCAAGGAAGAGTGGGCCAAAATTGCTTCACAGCAATGTGAAAGACTCATTGCCAGTTATCGCAAACACTTGAGTTGTTGTTGAGTTGTTGCCGCCAAGGGTAGCACAACCAGTTATTAGGTTTAGGGGGCAATTACTGTTTCACATAAAGCCAGGAAAGTTTGGACAGTTTTTCTGCACTAATAAATGAAACCATCATTTAAAAACTGCATTTTGTATTTACTTGGGTTATCTTTGTATAATATTAAAATTTGTTTGATGATCTGAGTCATATTGATAGTCATAGTCATAAGTGACAAATATGCAAAAAAAATTAAAAACCAGAAAGGGGGCAAATACTTTTTCACAGCATTGTATATCTGTTTTAAGGAAGCACATTCAGGAAGCAATGAAATCTTTATCACAAATCGTTTTTCACAATGATGACATAAAAAGATGTATAGAAATGTGTGGGCATGCTAGTTTTGTCAGCCTGAATAACTTGACCATTGCCATATGATCAAAGTATGTTGTTGATTTCCATTGTAAGGGACCACCTGACCGCTAATGCTTGGTATAAAATCCCCAGCCTCACCCACTGCCCCTGCACTGCAGATGTGCTATGGTCATGTTAAAGCGGGAAGTAATCCCATCCATAAAATAGTTTAATTTCCGGCACATGCCGGAAATGTAACACTACCATTGGTTGTGCTCTCAACCAAACTGCATCATCATGGCAGTTGTAGATTAAACAGAGGCAAAGATGGCAGCTTCCTTGGCTGAAAACGATAGGGGGGTTTACTTACACTTTAAGTCTGGTTTCCAGGTAAAGGGGATGACAAAACAATTCCTCTTTAAAAGAAGATTGGGGTAGAGAGATAAGTGAGGATAAACTGGTTTCAGGTTCTGGAAGTAGACTGCACTTCCACACTGGCCAATCTGGAGCCCACCTCCCCTTGTTCCTTTATATTTTCGTTAATATAGAGATGCCCTTCTTCAGTCCAGTGTTTAGTATAGCTTTAGCCTAATAAGAAAGAAGAGTAAAGTTTTAAAATAAAATGTTGTGTAAATCACTAAACACATCAGCATACCGCATATTCAGCAATTAGATGGTCTTAACGATTTTAACTATACTACTAATCTATTTTGCCATATGAATACAAATACCTCCTTCATGCTGTATACTCAGTCACTCTGGAACACTTAAGCCCCGTACACACGATTGGAGTTTCCAACGGGAAATGTTGGATGTGAGGTTGTTGATTGTAAGTCTGACCATGTGTATGCTCCATTGGACAATTGTTGTCGAACTTTCCGCCAACAAATGTTGGCTAGCATGTTCTCAAATTTTCCGCCAACAAATGTGTGTTGTCAGACTTTCCGATCGTGTGTACACAAGTCCGTCGCACAAAAGTCCAAAGTACAAAAACGCATGCTCGGAAGCAGAAGCGGTCAGTCTTGTAAACTAGCATTCGTAACGGAGAATTAACATTCGTGACGTGGCAAATTATGAAATTATGAAATCTACAAATGCAGCGCACATTCTCTTCTTCTTTAATGGGATAATAATGAAGCTGCTTTGCTGGTGATACTGATGGAGTTATTGCAAACAAATTTTCAAAGGCTTTTTTTGTTCTAGTGATATCAAGAATAATATTACTATTATTATGGTTTTTTTTTTCTTTTATTTGTGCAAGTTACCACAACATCATAATTCTGTAGTTTTTTAAGATCGAAGATACAACTATGTTGGTGTCCCTTGTCAATTTTACATTGTATTTTTTTAAATGTAACTGCCGACTCCCAAACTGTCATTTGAAGTAAAACACATAGCCAAGTATTATTCTACACAAATTTTTTATTGTGCATTAAAAAAAGAAAATATATAAAGTTAGATGTGCTATTTGCCAATAGAACTTAACCAAAAAGTGCATTCTATGCATCCAAAAATATAGAAAATATACCAAATCAAATCAACCAAAAAAATAATGTCAAAGCAATAACTCCAAGGCCAATAATAAATAACACGTTATCTCCTCCGATTCTGCAACATGTCTGGTTGGCGAACGGCCGTTCAGAAACTAAACTAAAAATCGCTAAATGAAAAACGCAAAAAGAAAAGCGCGAATGAACACTTGCCAAACTCTACTAACACGAAATTAGCAGAAGGAGCCCAAAGGGTGGCGCTAAAGAGCTGCAAAAACCACGTAGTACGTCTGGTACGTCACTACGTTTGTAATTGTTGGCCAACATTTGTGTGACCGTGTGTATGCAAGACAAGTTTGCGCCAACGCCCTTCGGACAAAATTCCTCGGTTTTGTTGTCGGAAAGCCCGATCGTGTGTATGGGGCTTTAGGGGTGTATTTATAAAATAAAATGTTGATAGCTGCACGTAAATTCATACTGTGCAAAAGGGCCAAAATCAAGTGTTCTCTGGCTATATTCTCTGTAGATCAAATGTTATTCATTAAAAAAGGGTGAATGGGGAAAATTTGGCATTATGGCCACTAAATGGCGATCAGTATCATAGGAAATAAATATGCTCCTCAGCTCCCTCTAGTAGCCGTAATGTGGTATTTTCCCGATTTGCACTGTTCCTTTTTTTCAACAAATAACATTTGATTTGCAGAGAATGTAGCCTGAGCACATTTGATTTTTCCCCTATTAACACAGAATGAATTGACTGGCACATTTTTTTTTATAAAGACACCTCTTCGTTGATGGCCTGGTGCACAGAGAAATGCACGCTGGGAACTGGGAGGATGAGAGCGTTTAAACTTTCTACAAACAAAAAAATGTTGCGTTTTACCTCCTTTCTTTTCAGTGAGAGATTGGCTACCAAGCAGTACAAAATGTAACTCTGATCAATGTTGTGTCTGCTCCCACCGCCCCTCTTCTACATTACTATTATTATTCAAGAGTTATATAGTCCCAACAGTCTGTGCAGCACTTTACAATTAAAGGGAGACAGGGAGCTTACATTCTAATAGGGCGGGGCAAGTGGTACAAAGGGTAATAACTGTGGGGGATGAGCTGATGGAAGAGTTAGGTAGGCCATACATTACCGCTGATGGGGGAATGCCTTCTGTGGAGCTATTGTATTCTGACATCTGAAGGTTTCCCAGCTCTCAGAATACAATGGTATAGCCACTGGCAGTAATCACATGAAAAAAAACATACAGGCTGGTTGTCCTGAAGTCAATTGAGGCATCAACTTCAGTACAACCAGCCTGCCCATACATAACTCAAAACTCAGATGTTTCCTGCTGAACCGGCCAAATTTCCATCTGTCAATGGCCTGCTTTAAATGTTCAGTTGTTAGTTGAAGACGGGATAGGCTTCCCTGAAGAGATCAAATTGCAGCACACTGGCTGATGTTTAGAGAAGTCGGGTGGCACAGTGGTGTAGTGGGTAGCACTCTCGCCTAGCAGTAAAAAGGGTCGCTGGTTGGAATCCCAAACACGGCACTACCTGCCTGGAGTTTGCATGTTCTCCCTGTGCCTGCGTGGGATTCCTCCGGGTACTCCGGTTTCCTCCCACACCCCAAAGACATACTCGTAGGTTACATGGCTTCTGTCTAGTATGTGTATGAATGAATGTGAGTTAGGGACTTTAGATTGTAGGCTCCTTGAGGGTAGGGACTGATGTGAATGTACAATGTATATGTAAAGCGCTGTGTAAATTGACAGCGCTATATAAGTACCTGAAATAATAATACGAGGAGCTCCTATTACATCATATGAACTGAGATTTTTGTATCACGTTCACACCTGACATGCTGATCAGGAACATGGTCTCCTGCACATAAGCCTGTCAGAGCCATGGGCACGTGTTTTCTTTTCTGCAGCTGAAACTGAACTGGTACTACATTATGTGATTAATTGTCATAACAATGCTTAGAACATGTCACCATGTTAGAAACATGAAGGCTGCCATTGTCCTTCCCTATTGAAAATGCCTGGCAGCTACGCCAAACCTTTGACTTCACTACTTTGAGTTGGTGACCTGTAACCAGCACACAAAAAGACTTCTGAATTTCCTTATCAAGTGAAAACTTGTTCCAGGTCAGTGAGTCAACAGCCAGGCAACTAGCATTTCCTAGAGGAGCTCAGCAATGGCAGTGCCTGTATTTCTGTAATGACAGGTTTACTTTAACGTCACAGCAGTGTCTGGGGAATACATTGACAGATGGACAGATATGACAAAGCTTGCAATTCTCTGTGATCTGTGCCAAGGAAACACCCTTTGGTGCCTCTTTGCCCTCAGCACTGTACACCTTATACTTCTCTGCTAATTAGAATCTATCACTCGCTGCTTGTTTCTGATGTGTTCTCTCTGTGTTTAGCATACTGAGGGCTTTAAGAAGAGATGGTTCACCTTGGATGACAGAAGATTAATGTACTTTAAAGATCCTTTGGTAAGAGAGTGTTTTATTAGTGTTTAATGCATCTGGCACAGTGGGATGACATTCGCACTGCCTGTTGTGATTTGTACAGAAAGTTCTTGTTACAAAAGTTTAATTCATGTTGATCTAAAATAAAACCACTCTAAAGATTGGACATTCTGTTTTAAGTGGTAGTAAACTCTTGTATATTTTTACCCCCAGGCAGTGGCGGCTGGTGCTTAATATATTAGTGGGGGGGGGGGGGGGGGGTAGGTAAACTAACACTATTACCTTTGGTGTCAGGGGGAATGGAGAAATGTGTCCTGAGACCTTATTGGCCAGGGGGTCCTAAGACTCCCTGACCAATCGGGTCACAGTAACTGCTTCCTGATTGGCCGGGAGGAGGACCAGGATGACAATAGCGAATATTAATTTGCTACTGTCACACAACTGGGTGGACTCACTGCACCCCGAGCCCACCCTTTTTTTAAGCCAATTAAAAAACCCCCATTGGAATCCGTGCGCCCCATATGTAGATTAGGGGCCGGACAAATGGATTAGTGGGGCGGCGCCCCATATGGAAGGGCTGCCACTGCCTACAGGTAAGCTTATAATAAAGCTTACCTGTAGGTAAAATGAATATCTCCTAAACGTGCACCATTTAGGAAATATTCTAGCAAGCAGCAGCCGGTGAAGTCACTGGCGCATGCACTCTGAAGGAACAGAAGACCAGTGCCGTTCATTCAGAACTGTGTACCACGGCCGAGACTCCTGCACGCATGTGCGGGAGTGATGTCGTCGCGGCTCGACCAATCAAGTGGCCGTAGCCCGTGAACCCGGAAGGAATACCAGGTGAAGATGGAAGTCTCTGCAGGGGTGACAGCCCGCTGCTGGAGTGCTTAGTTTCAAGGGCAGGCTTTCATAATGTGCTAGTATGCAATTCATACTAGCACATTATGCTTTTGCCTTGCAGTGGGAAACTTTTTTTTTTTAATAATAGAGTTTAGTACCGCTTTAAATCTTTTAGTGTCAGAGGCGTTTTTTTCAAATTTTAGGCCCCTCCCAAACAGTATTGGCAGACTGGAGAATAAAATGGTGGTAATTCCAATTTTATATGTCACATGATATTAGCACAGTGGTTTATCAAACACATTTTTTTCAGTAAAAAAACATTAAGGTTAATTTTAGTGCACACAAATGCAATATACAGTATTACCCACATTTTATGGTAAAATATTAAAGATGAGGTTAATAAGATACCCAACATGTCAAGCCTTAAAATTTTGGTACACAATATTGTCCATAGCAACGCCTTAAAAGCCCTTTCCGTCCCAACTGGAAGTGGCGTAATGTATGTGTTCACTGGTCTCCCTCACTTCTACCAAGCAACTAACCGGTCCTGGGCCCATAAGTAGAATAGTGTAGCCCGGGATACATGATGGGGGAAGGGGGAAGCGCACATTTCGGTGGTCTGTGGAAACAATCCAGCAGCTGCCAGATTGCTTCCATTGGAAAGACACCATGAGTGTGTATAAAACCTTCCATTGCTGCCAACATAAGTCTTATGTTGGTGGCAGTGCAAGTGATCAGGACTAAAAATTAAAAATGTTATTTTTTTTTAAATATACAAGAATGAATAAAGATATTTTGTATTCTCTAGATTATGCTCAATCTCAGTTTTTTTTTTAAAAGGCATTTTGTATTTGCAGCAAGTTTGCAGACCTTTTAATATGTTTTTCAGGTTAGTCTTAGCGGCTTTGCTGAAAAAATGCGTGTTTGCAACCACAATAGTTGAAATGAAAAGACAATTTACATATTATCCCTGTCTTCTGTCTCTTCTGTCCTACTGCGTTCAGAGAGCTCCATAGGAATTTTCAGTTAGAGACAGAGGGCATGAAGGCAAACTGCATCTACGGTAATGCCTCTTAAACCTATAATGCTCTTAGAATCCTGTGTCATAGGCAGTGGCTGCTGGTTCTTCATTTTGGGGGGGCAAACAAACCAACACCCACCCCCCCATTCGGTCAGTTAATCAGTCAAAACCCCCTTGTCGCTCGCCGGCCGCCCGCCCACCAGCCCCGCACTTACCCCATTTAGGTCGCGGGTAGCTTTGGCTTCTTCCTGGGTCTCCTCCTCCTCCTCTGTGGCAAATACGATCGCTTCTCCTCTTGCCCAATAGAGACCCGCTTCCTGATTGGCTGGGAGGAGAAGCAAGAAGACCATAGCGAATATGAATTCGCTATTGTCAGACAACTTGGTGGGCTCAGGGCGCTGTGCTCCGCACCCCAAACCCACCCTTTTTTTAAGCCAATTAGAGCCTCAGGCTCCAATCGTGCTTAAAAAAGAAAAAAAAAACATTGAATTCAATGCGTCCAGTGCCCTGCATGTAGATTAGGGGCCGGGGGCAGGGGTTGGGGGGGTGGCGCCCCTAATGGAGTGGCCACCACTGGTCATAAGTATGCCCTGTAATAAGTGTATTTTTGTAAAACAGAAATAGTTTAAAAATGATACTGAATCTGGATTATTTTGCCTTTTTAATCAGTTCTTAGTCCCCCTCCCCAACACACACGCATGTTATATGTCTAGGAAGAGAAGAAACCACGCACAGCTGACCGTTTTGAATTTTTCCACATATCTGTGATAGAGGGTGTAATGCAGTGGTTCTCAACCTCTTGTCCTCAGGACCCACTGACAGGCCAGATTTTATGTATTACCTTGGGGAGATGCAGACTAGAATACTGCAATCACGGAGCAGCAAATTATATCACCTGTGATGTATTTCAGTTATCATGCAAACCTGGCCTGTTAGTAGGTCCTGAGGACAGAAGTAGAGAACCACTGGTGTAATGGGTGAGTGGGGAGTTAGTACAACAAGCCAACATAGCTACTTGCCATCTCATATCCATAGTACCTCTGCTGACATAGTAATAATTAGGTTTAGATATAATATTTGTGTTACTGGTCCCCCCCCCCCATAGTGCAAGCAATAACTTACGATCTTCCTGTTGTAGGATGCCTTCCCTAGAGGAGAAGTTTTTATAGGGAGCACAGAAAACCGCTATAAAGTAGAAGAGGGACTTCCAGCCACCATACAAGGAAATCACTGGCAGTACGGAATCACAATAACCACTCCAGACAGAAAGTTCCTTTTTGCTTGTGAAACAGATACTGACCGTTCTGAGTGGATTGCAGCCTTTCAGAAAGTTCTTAGTAAGCCAATGCTTCCACAGGAATATGCAGGTAAGAATAAACACTTACAGAAGTAATTTATTGAAATGCCATATGAACTCTGTAGGTCCCAGATGTTGAGATTATGTAATCATGATTAAATTGTCATAATCCTGATCCTCACAATTATTTTTGGGGACACATTTATGAACCATTCTTACATCGGGGGCTTACTGGAAGAATCCAATACTCAGATTGTCTACAATGCTGAACCAGGTTGCAGCCCAAGATTCATTCATCTAGTGTGCCAAGTTTAGCCATTTATTTTGAGAACAAGGAAGTTCAGCACGTAAGGCATGAAACTGTGCCATGGCTATAGCTGAATGGTTCCTCATTCCTCTAAGTCAGGGATCTCAAACTGGCGGCCCTCCAGCTGTTGCAAAACTACAAGTCCCATGAGGCATTGAAAGGCTGACAGTTACAAGCATGACTTCCACAGGCAGAGGCATGATGGGACTTGTAATTTTGTAACAGCTGGAGGGCCGCCAGTTTGAGACTGCTGCTCTAAGGCTGGCTTCACACTGGGGCGGTGCGGGGCGGCGACGGTAAAGCAGCGCTATATTTAGCGCTGCTTTACCATCGTTTTACCCGCGGTATGCGGCCGCTAGCGGGGTGGTTTTAACCCCGCTAGCGGCCGCAAACGGGTTAAAAACCTCCGCAAAGCGCCGCTGCAGCGGCGGTTTGCGGGCGGTATCCCCGCGGTTTCCCATTGATTTCAATGGGAAGGAGCGGTATAGGAGCGGTGAACACACCGCTCCTTCACCGCTCCAAAGATGCTGCTAGCAGGACTTTTGTTGCGGTCCTGCTAGCGCACCGCTCCAGTGTGAAAGCCCTCCGGCTTTCACACTGGAGTGAATGGGGCCGGTTTTTTCAGGCGGTATACAGGCGCTATTTTTAGCGCTGTACCGCCTGAAAACCGCCCCAGTGTGAAAGGGGCCTAAGTGGTGTAGTAAGAGTGACTTTGTAACTCACAGGTTATATTTGGCCGAATGACTCAATACCCGCAAGTCCTTAGCGAGGGCTGTCCTTGCTATGTGCAAATACACTGAAATTTCTTACCTCTCCTTTTCAAAAATTCTAGTAACCTGGTTGCCATACTGAGCTTCTTGGCTTATGTTTTTAGACCGAGACCTAGAATAAAATAATACAAGTACTTATGGCTTTTCCCCAACAATCTATCATGAGAATTTTATATTAAATTAATTGTGTTTGTAGCATCTGGAAAATACTGATGACGTGGAACCAGTTCATTTGAACTCCATATTTGTTGAGAAAGAAAACCCAAACAATACAATACCCTCTAGGTGAACTACAGTGCCTTGAAAAAGTATTCATACCCCTTGAAATTTTCCACATTTTGTCATGTTACAACCAAAAATGTAAATATATTTTATTGGGATTTTATGTGATAGACCAGTGATGGCGAACCTTGGCACCCCAGATGTTTTGTAACTACATTTCCCATGATGCTCAACTACACTGCAGTGTTGATGAGCATCATGGGAAATGTAGTTACAAAACATCTGGGGTGCCAAGGTTCGCCATCACTGTGATAGACCAACACTAAGTGGAAAGAAAATTATATAATTTGTATATAAGCTTGGTATAAAGCTTATATACAAATTATATAATTTTTGTAAAAAAAAAAAGGGTACCACCTGTATCTGATTATATCCTTTGCCCATAAAATCCCTGTGGCACCCTTTTTTTTTTTTTTTTTTTCTCACTACAATTGGGATGTGGCTCAGGTTTCAGTTTTTATAGCCTACAGGTAGTCTCCAATCACAATTTTTCTCATTTTGTCATGTTACAACCAAAAATTTTAATATATTTTATGTGATAGACCAACACGAAGTGGAAAGAAAATTATAAATGGTTTTCAACATTTTTTGCAAATAAATATGTGAAAAGTGTGGCGTGAATTTGTATTCAGCCCCCCTGAGTGAATACTTTGTAGAACCACCTTTGACTGCAATTACAGCTGCAAGTCTTTTTGGGGATGTCTCTATCAAGCTTGGCACATCTAGAGAGTGAAATTTTTGCCCATTCTTCTCTGCAAAATATCTAAAGCTCTGTCAGATTGTATGGAGAGCTTCTGTTAACAGCCATTTTCAGGTCTTGCCACAGATTCTCAATTGGTTTTAGGTCTGGACTTTGACTGGGCCATTCTAACACATAAATTTGATTTAAACCATTTCATTGTAGTTCTGGCTGTATGTTTAGGGTTGTTGTCCTGCTGAAAGGTGAACTTCCGCCCCAGTCTCAAGTCTTTTGCGGACTCTTTTCTTCTAGGATTTCCCTGAATTTGGCTCCATCCATCTTCCCATCAACTCTGACCAGCTCCCCTGTCCCGGCTGAAAAAAAGCATCCCCACAACATGATGCTGCCGCCACCATGTTTCACAGTGGGGATGCTGTGTTCAGGGTGATGTACAGTGAGTGCAGTGTTATTTTCGTAGACTAAAATATTTTCGGTGACTAAATTAAAACAATTTTAGACCAGTTAGAACTCATTTTCGTGATTGCTGGGTTACAGCCGACATGCGTCATTTCCAGGTTACAGTGCGTCTGCGTCACTTCCGGTTTCACGTTCAGCAGAGTGGCAGCATGGTTGGCTGCTGGAGACTCATGTGCATTCACCTTCTCATGGTTCTAGTGCGGGTGGGGTGCATCTTGTACAGCTGGACTGTTGCTGGAGGTCTGGGGAGGGGAGACACATGCTGTCAGTCCAGGTCTGGGCCTTGCGGCATGGATCACAAGGGGGCAACGCAGACCTACAGGTCATCTCTCTGCTAGTTATGAATCTGTTGGCCGGATGTCTTTACGCTGGAAGGAATAATAAAGGGGGACTGGTTGGTGGCTCATCTCTGCTGTCACGGTTATTTCTTGCGATTTGTCATATTATTTCTGTCATAGCATTTCGGTCATATCATTTCTGTCATCAGCTTGATTCCTTACTGGTTATAGTTGCATTTACCATGTTATATTCACAGGTGGATATCTGTTTATGCCATAGTCAACGAGATGCATTCTGGGTTAAAGCTGATAGCTGATTAGTGGAGCAGCTCCACTGCTGTGGTGAAGTTCATGGGATGCCATGTAATCATTTCTGTCAGTCTGGGGTTGCTTTTGGTGACTTATTCATTCAGCAGTCCTGGGGGTTGTCAGGACCTCTGCTCGGGCTTTCGGAGCCTCAACTGTTTCTGTGGGGGGGGGATGCTAGCCGCAGTTTCCTTTCAATCAGGATGTGTTGTGCTGGGACTGGTAGTTCCACTGGCCACGGTTGCTCACAGCTCCTTATCTCCTGTACCATTAGTCTATGCGGTCATGAGAGTGTGGAGGGCCCAGGTATCTTGCTTCCGTGCACCCTTAGTTCTGAGGGGGGCTCAGCATCTTGCGTCCCACGGATGTAGGGCTGGTAAACGGGTAGGCCCATTTCATCGGTTCTCATTGGGCGTTTTTTCATCTGTATTTCGACATTGGGTATAATGCAGTTACAGCACATACACCAGTCGTTTCCATCCTCATATGCATTTCCATGTTTCATCGTACCTTTCGTTCAGTTGTTTGCATACCAGGGTATAGTTAGCTAGTGCTCGCATCTCAGGATCTGTCACGTCTACAGATCCGTACGGGCTGAGGTTTTGTTTTTAAATGATTGTTGGACCACAATCTTCTCGCCCATATACCATACATCATACGATGCACGTTTATGTTGTTACACCTGCACGACTACCCACCACGGTCTGTGGTTACATCAGCCCTGAGTATCATTAAGGCATTAGACCATACCTAAGCTCACAGTGGAGCTTCGTTACAGGGGGGTTTCCTCTCTCAGCCACAGCCAGGAAGGCACGACTCTTCGGATTGTTATTCCCAAATTCCATCTCAGCCACTCCCATCCATCAGCATAGAACATGTTTCTGGGCATAATTCTTTCATGCGGTGCTAAATATGCTCTCTACATCCATATTACCGTTACAAGATAGGATCGAGGTGATCAAAGCCCACTTGGCTAGAGCTGAGGTGTCAGCCGCACCCCCAGCTCCTGCTCTTCTTAGCACTTCTGCAGGTAATGTTGGCATCCCCCAAGGCCGCCTGTCTTGTCAGGTCTTCTGGTTCGTCATGACTAAACCAGGTATGTTTACTTGATAGGGGCTTGTTTAGTAAACCTCCTATACCAGGTCTTCAGACAGTTCCTGCTGGAGGAACTTTCAGTAGGCCTTCACACGGGCCTTGTCGCTGTTCTGTTGGAGTCTTTCGAATGTAGTAACTTGGCTTCAAGCAGACAGTCATGTTTCCATTTGTCAATCAGTTACTGGAGGCAGGAATTTCCAAGGGGTTTTGTGATCGGTCTGTTTTTCTTTGACCATCGTTCTGAATATGGAGGGTCAGCCCACCGGGGTGGTCAGTGTCAAGTTTTCCAGATCTTTTGATTTACGATTTGTCTGTGCTCATTCCCACGGAAGTATTTTCGTGGTAGTACTCGTCCATGGCTCTGGTAATCCAGCACTTATTATATATAATGATATTTGGCTGTCCAAAGCGGATATTACCAATGTGTTGAAGCTACTTCCATCAGACCTGCCCTCTGGTAAGGTATGGTAAATGGCTCAAATGTTTATTTTACTACCAGGTTAACCTTTGGGTCCCAAGCTGTTTTTGCTTATTTGACACCTTTGTCCACTCCATTGGATCTTGGGTAACGGCATGGGGTCAGGGGATAATTTTTTTTTTCTAGTTGATTTTCTGCTGTTAGAAGACCCTGGTCATCACCCAGGGATCTGCTGTCTCTCTCAGCTCTGAGCTCACATCCCCTTGGCTGCCCACAAAGTGGAAGGTCCGGGCCAAAGTCATCACTTGGGACCAGTTCCTGTGTGACTGGAATGGCATCTCCATGTTCATTCCACAATCAATGAGCAGGTCTCTCGAGTGTTTCAGACGCCGCTGACTCAGCTGGTTTTCGTCTATCTTTGGACGTGTGTAGATGGCCCCCGGGAGTTTTTCCATGTGCCCCAGTTTGTGCATACTTCGACATGTTCTGTTATTTGCCCAATGCTGGCAGTAACAGTCACATGGGGACCAGTTGGTCAGGGAGCTCAGTGTTTTTTGTTACGGATGGTTTTGTCACAGCCGTTATTAAGGTAGTTTGGGGTCCCTTCTAATCATGTCCTTCATGCGTAGGTTTGACATGGCTAGGCCTGACGTACAGGTTTCACTTCCTGGGGGTGTTTATCAGTGCAAATTACAATGGCGCTGCAGTTGCATTATCTTAACTTTTACTTCCCCTTGTACCAATTGTGGGAAGATTTTTCTCAGGTTCATGACCCTGGCTTTCGCTGTATATTGCCACAGCGAATTGGCCTTATCCGCCAACACTAGCAAGTGTATCTATTGAGGTCCAGCACTTCAGGTCCCTGCAAACTCCTGATAGTCTGTCCATTTTTGCGGCTCACTCTCTCAACTTTAAAGTGGTAAATAAAAAAAAAAAGTAAAAATAGGTATCGGTAATTGGTATTGTTGAGTACTTGAGGAAAAGTATCGGTACTCATACTCAGTCTTAAAAAACTGGTATCAGTACAACCCTATTTAATACCATGAATAATAACATCTTATTAGATTTTTACTCCAGGAGTATATAATGAGTTTGGAAATTCTAAAGACATGCTTAAATAATGCATTCAAATTTGACCAAACCCATTCGATTTTAGTCGACTAAAATGTACTGGAGATTTTAGTCAACTAAAATGCGACTAAAACTAAAACAATTCAGCTGACTAAAATATGGCTAAAACTAAAATGACATTTTTGTCAAAAGACTAAAACTAAAACTAAATTGAAATTTGATGTCAAAATTAACACTGGTGCCATGTTAGTTTTCCACCACACATAGCGTTTTGCTTTTAGGCCAAATAGTTCTATCTTGGTCTCATCTGACCAGAGCACCTTCTTCCACATGTTTGCTGTGTCCCCCAAATGGCTTCTTGCAAAATGCAACGAGACTTCTTATGGCTTTCTTTCAACAATGGCTTTCTTCTTGCCAATCTTCCATAAAGGCCAGATTTGTGGAGTGCACAACTAATAGTTCTCCTGTGGACAGATTCTCCCACCTGAGCTGTGAATCTCTGCAGTTCCTCCAGAGTTACCATGGGCCTCTTGGCTGCTTCTCTGATTAATGCTCTCCTTGCCCGGCCTGTCAATTTAGGTGGACGGCCATGTCTTGGTAGGTTTGCAGTTGTGCCATACTCTTTCCATTTTCAGATGTTGGATTGAACAGTGCTCCGTGAGATGTTCAAAGCTTGGTATACTTTTTTATTACCTAACCCTGCTTTAAACTTCTCCACAACTTTATCCCAGACCTGTCTGGTGTGTTCCTTGGCCTTCATAATTCTATTAGTTCACTAAGGTTCTCTAACAAACCTCTGAGGGCTTCACAAAACAGCTGCATTGATACTAAGATTAAATAACACACAGGTGGGCTCTGTTTACTAATTAGGTGACTTCTGAAGGCAATTGGTTCCACTAGAATTTAGTTAGGGGTATTAGAGTAAAGGGGCTGAATACAAATGCACGCCACACTTTTCAGATATTTATTTTTAAAACATTTTAAAAACCATTTATCATTTTTCTTCCATTTCACAATTATTGCCACTTTGCGTTGGTCTATCACATAAAAACCCAATAAAATATATTTACATTTTTGGTTGTAACGTGACAAAAATGTGGAAAATTTCAAGGGGTATGAATACTTTTTTAAGGCACTGTATATGCATTGTTGGTATTTTAGTAAACTGTTGCAGATTTATACCTTTATTCTGAAGAAATGTTTGTTTCATGATGTCAAACTGATTTCTGAATGGACTGTCCTAGAGGAAGCCTTGTATCGCACAAGCAATACATTATATATCTTACTTGTACAGTACAGGACACAGGCAGATTATTTATACATCATGGCTTATGCGTGTCTACCTTCAGGTGATTGGACACTGGTAAAGCTTTTGAGGATACACCCCTAGGGTAACCCCTAGGTAACCCTATCACTCTTCACGAGTCCTCAGTTTTGTGCTAGTATCTGAAGATGGTGGACCTTTTCTCCTTCACAGAGAATATCACCCTTGGCTTAAGCAGTTTATTATTTTTTCTTTATAATTGTATCTTCAATTTCCTCAATCAACTGTCTTCTCATACCACTATAGAAGCAGTGTATCTGGATTTGTACAACCTTGGTAAAACCTTGGGAACCGTTCCTGTTCATTATTGCAGGCCAATATTTGCTCTGCTGAGGCCAACAAAACACTCAACCTCCAGAGTGACGATGTATCCTGTGCATTGGACCAAGAGCCGACTCTGTCACCAGCCTCTGCATCTGAGCTCTATTTCAGGCAAAATGGTCTAAAAAAGGGGGGGGGGGGGGAATGGCTTATCCGACAAAAGCAGAATTCTCTGCATCTATGTCACATTTCCTCGGACAGATTATGGCCTTAATACAGCCATCTTCGTCCGGGCACTAAAAACGTCATGCCTCTTCCCCTACTACTGTTTCTGAACTTGAGTTGGATCCTGATATACTGGTCCTAAAGGGCGCAGATATCGATATGGAATTAAAAGGTTATTGAGGCAGTATTGGAGGAAGCTGCGGAAATGTTTTCTTCCCCAGAATGTCACTATATTGAAGATTAAGCTTTACTCAACATGCTTCCTAATGTTAAAAAGCTCATTGCCTCTATGCACAAAGACCTTGGCATTGTGCATCCTGACTCTCCTTCATCTCGCCATGCCCCTATGGATACAAACAGACTTGGAAAACCTGCAAAACATTCCCAGTTCATGCACAGATCGAATCTGTAGTAGAAGACAAACCCATAAAGGATTTTCACTCTTCCTAAAATAATTAGGAAAACGCTCTTAAAAGATCCCTTTTCTTTTGCAGGCCCAGCTTTGCAACTAGACCTTGCTGCAATTTCAGTTTGTCGAACTGCAGTTAACTGGACTAGGACAACGAACCACCAACATGACCCTGTATTTCAGGATATTGTTGAGCAAGAGCAATTACAGCAATTGCCTTCATCTTTTTTGTGAATGTCCTAGTACATTTCATGAGACAAATGTCCATAATGGCTCTAATTTCTATTCACCTGAACAGAATCTTGTGGCTTAAAACTTGGGCAGCTGAAGCTGCCTGAAAAAGTTGTTCTTTCTACACATATGCCCTACCAAGGAAAACATCTATTTCATGAGGTACTTGACCAATTCATCAAAGGGATCACTGTTGGGAAGGTTTTACTTTTACAGTGGAAGGATCGGAAATCCCCCTCCTCGGGAGCCCCTATCTCCTCCAAACACAGAGCACCTGTTTGCTCTAACCAGGCTTCAACTTCAAAACCTAGGTTTAGCCCTTCCTTTCAGCTCAAGGTTTGGTCCACAAAAACCACCAAGCCTTCCCTTAAGCACTCCTTACAAATGAAAGGGCACCCATACTCCTAACTGTTAAAGTTGGCATGTCAATCAATTGGTGGTTTGAAAGGAGTTTGAATAGAGTTCAAAACACCACCCCATCACTGTTTTCTTCAAGGACAGTTAGAATTTGCAGAATGCTCTGAACCAACTTTTCTCCCAGAGAGTCATTGTGCCAATACCACCATAAGACGGGTTCAAAGGACTCTACCCAAACTTGTTTACGGGTACCAATGCCCAATGGGGGTATTTTGTCTTATTCTGGACTTAAAATCTCTCAAAAGTTTCCTTCAAATTCTAAGATTTTGCATAGAATGTGCAAGGTCAGTAATTTCCTCACTGAGACAGTCCTTTCGCCAACCGACTACAGCTGCAGCTGGGTAATCGGCTGTAGCCGGTTGGTTGGCTTGATACACCGGTGAAGGGACTTTCTACACATTGTGACATGTCTGTTTCTCTATTAGACTTGTGAGTGCAACAATTATTGTTTTTATTTTGCTCCACTGAATAGTTATACTATTCTAATGAGGCTGTTTTCTCCCTTTGTTATTTACAGATTTCCTAAGCTTAGCACAAGGAGGTAGCAGAGCCATTAGCTAGAGATAATATTCAGTATTTAACAAGTAGCTACATCTCCAGGGCTTTGTTTTTATTATTGTTTTCACAAATTTTATGCTCTAAATATGATATAGGGTTACTCTCATTTTATATAATATTGAGTCATTTTATTATTACTTCTGCCAAAACACAAATCTCATTCATTTGCAACATTGTTACTTTTTTCTGCCATTTATGGTTTTCATGGAATATTTCCACATGCCCCCCAGTGGCCAGTAACAGCATTTTCCTTCTTTTTTTTGTGTGTGTGTTTTTTGCATGTTTCCATTCACCTACCTCATCAACGCTTTCTGCACCTTGCATTGGCAGACAATCTCTTTCAGCTTGTCAAATTGCCCTTTGACCAGTTTCATTTCCAAAGTGCTCACAGGTCTTAGCACCTCTCCTTGCTCTTTTAGGAACTCAGGATATCCAAGTCACAGGCTATCTAGATTCAGATAGACAATTCTGATTCTCTCAAGATCGTTGGCCAGATTATCAGTTTCACCAAATCTGCTTTCCAGGAGTTGTTTTGTCTGAAATACTTGGATCTGGGCACATCCCAAGCAAAATGATTTCTCCCATAAAAGAAAGTTCTCCCTCTAGGAGACTATTCTCAAAAATTTAGATCAAAGAGACATCACACACTGAGAGTTTAGTGGTTTAATGGTGGCTTCCTTCAAGGCAGTACCATTTGTCCAATTTTATTCAAGAACTCTCCAGCTAAACAACTTGTTGACCTGGAAAAAATAATTCTCCTTTTCTTGATTGGTCCATGCTTCTATCCAGTGAAGCAAGGAATTTACAGTCTTGGTGGATCACCACCCTAACCCTAACAGTGAAAAAGTCCTTCTTTCCCTATAATTGTATGTTTATCACAACAGATGCAAGTCTTTTAAGCTGGGGAGGAGTATTCCAATTCCTGACAGTCCAAGGAGCATGGTCTCTGGGGGAAATCATGCTCCCCGTCATCAACTTGCAACTCAGAGCAGTTCAGCTGACTCTGTAGCAATGGACCCCCCTTCTAAAGGGACACCCAATCAGGATTTAGTCAGACAATTTCATGACTGTGGCCTACATCAACCATTAGGGGGCACCAGGAGTCTGGCTGTCTTGATGGAAGCAAACCAGATAATATCATGGACAAAGGCTACTGTCTAGTGATTGCTCTGGTCCACATAACAGAAGTGGACTATTGGAAAGAGATTTCGCTCAACCACCATCGCCTGGATCAAGGGGAATGGGCCCTTCATACAGAGGTCTTCAACCTGATATGCCAAAAATGGGACACTCAAGACGTGAACATCCTAGCCTCCAGTTTCAAACAACAAACTATCTCTTGTTGTTACCAGAACCGAGGATCCTCTATCTTTAGCCTCAGATGCCTTGATAATCTCCTGGTCTCAATTCAGGCCAATTTACACCTTCCCTCCAGTGCATATCCTACTTTATGTGCTGAAGAAAAAAGGGCAAGAGAGGAAAATGGTGATACTAATTGTATCAAACTGACCCAAAAGAACATGCTACATAGACACACTGAGTTGGGTCTTCTGGCCCTTGTTTTTTGGGGCTGCTGGCACAGTTCTATTTGGCTAATTATTGTCTACCCTTCCTATTCATTGTTGGGGATGTCCTATGGTGTATGAATAGTCTGTCTGTGTCCATACTATACGATTATGATAAGAGGAATTTTGACTTACTTTTAAATACCATATCTTTGGTAAAGTATAGGACACAGGCCATCCTCCCTTGTTTTCCTTTATTTGCTCTGCATTGCTTACTCACAGAGTGGGGTATGGTTATAGTGGAGGCACCCTCTCTACAGTCTACAGCAGTGGTCATCAACCCTGTCCTCAGGGCCCACTAACAGGCCAGGTTTGCATGATAACTGAAATACATCACAAGTGATATAATTTTCTGCTCAGTGATTGCAGTATTCTAGTCTGCATCTCCCCAAGGTAATACATAAAACCTGGCCTGTTAGTGGGCCCTGAGGACAGGGTTGATGACCAGTTGACCACTGGTCTACATAATGAAATCAAAAGGACATTTTAATAACACTAAATTAGAAAACTACCATTTTTAAAATAAGGTGGTGGTTGGGGTGTCAGAATTGGTAGGGTGGGGGGGGGGGAGTTGTTATTTGGCTACAGATCTACTTTAAGGTGAATCTGTGCTTTTGTTTTTGCAGGCAAAGCAACATGTTTAATTTCAGCCCCTGCAGGAGCTTAGACCACTCCACTCAGCAGCTGAAGCAAGGGGAAGAAGACTTTTCTAAGCTCTAAGTAGTCTCCTACCCCGTGTGACAGTGCTGAATGAATGAGTGGCCAATTGTTAAGTGCAAGCAGTGTCACATGGGAGAGATGGGAGTAAGTGACATGCTTCCTCATACTCGAAATCTAATCGATTTTAACTTCTCTCTAAGGGGCTAAGCAGAACAGCAGGGAGTATGAACAGAGAGTAAATACAAATGCAGACATTTTAGGGAGCTTTTTTCCTATAATGGGATAGCAGAAAGCAAAGTGATTTTGCTGCTGTAGGCAGTTGTGTATACTTGGGGGATGTGATTTGGGTCTCCCTTTAACTACAACTCTTTCTTTCCAGTTGAAGCCCACTTCAAGCATAAACCATAGCACAGAGGGTTCCTACAACTGTTGCACAAGATTTATGGCAGAGCAAAAATATATCTACAAGGTGAAGAGACTATTAAAAGGGAAGAATGGGAACCCCACTGTGATATACTGGGAGCAGCTCTGCCCAGCAAGTTCTGCTTTCCACTACAGTTCATCGAAGGACTGAGCATGCCAGCGTAATGTCTGTCTATGTGTTTCGTGCCATATCCATCCTCATCAGTGGCCTCAATGGAAGAGATTTATGAAGTTTATCCAGTAACTGAGGGGAAATTCATTATTACATAGCATCCAGATGGTGCATTATCCAAGGATCATGATAAATTTCAACTGAATCTTTTTTAATGAAGTGTAGAAACTTGTCTATAATCAACATTCCCTGAGTGACTTTTCCTTTTCTCGTGTGAATGAATATTTCACTTCAAAAATTACCCCATCTTCCATAGTATGGGCATAATTGTAATTATGATTAAACCACTAAACCGTAAGGTCTCTGGCTATTTAAGAAGATGCGTTCTAAATGATAATTCAGTTGTAGACTGGAACAAGGGATCTCTAAATATAATCATCACTTGTTTTTTACTTTCCTGGCTCTGATGCAAATCAACAGTCTTCTGGCTCCTAACATTACGCGTGTGTGCCATTCCGTCTATTTGTCAAGAAGATAGGCAACTTGGCAAAGCACAGAAGAGAGCTGAGTTTTGGGATTTTTGCATCACCAGTATCACTTGTTACACATGGAATTTAGAGTACTCTGTCAAATATTTAAAGTGCTTCTGTGCCCAAAAGACATCAAGGCATTTACACATTCTTAAGCAGTCAAAATAGGTCATCACCCACCTCTCTAGCTGCTTGTACTGTGAAGTAGTTAATTCTCAAAGATCAAAACAAAGACTCTAAAGTCTGGTTTGATCCCATTTCTAACAGCTTAGATACACCTGTTGTGTGTTTATATCAGAGGGCTGGCAAGCTGCAAAGATTCTAGTGCAATAGAAAGTAATAGGAGAAAAACAAAAACGTTTCATTGCTTCTGTCGTGAATGTTGAAGATTAATTTCTTCACAGTCCCTATAGGTGTAGAGGAGAATGAGTATTTTGTTTTAAAATGCTTTACTGTTGATTCGGAACATGCAAATATTTTAGTGTGCATAGGTTCACCTTAAGGAAAGTCTGTCATTGCAATAGACATGAACTTGATGTGGTGCATATGTTGACAGCAATGGAACAAGGTCAATACTGTATACTGAAATTGTGCAATTCATAAGAAGTCTAAAGGAATGCTGGCGATGTCATTCAGAAAAAAACTATAGTGCAGAAAAATAATTATTATTTTGTCTATCATGCATTATTTATCACACACAGATAGCCTGTTAAAAAATGTTGAGACGTTTTACATTACCATTTACCACCTTCACCGCATCTGTCCACCTCAAGATCAACTGTACAAAAACCTTATTGCATTGTTTGCATTGCAAGCAAGGTACAGTATAGATTTTAAAGCCCAAATTGTCTAGGGACAAATTAAAAAAAAAATCAGGGTGTAATAAAATAGTTATATGTCTCCCTTTTTGTCTAGTTAAATCAACCCTCTGCCCCAGCAGAAAGATCCTTGTCTCACAATTTTCTACAGCAAGCAAACAAGCATTGGAGGTCTGTAGCAGTGACTCAGTGGGGGATGTTGCAGACAATTGCAGGGACCACTGGTCTCACACAGAGGTCTGTGGTCCTTCACTATAACAAACTGTGATGCAAGGACTTTTTTTGTAGGCGCTAAGGGGTGAAATAGACATATAACGCTACTTTAAGGCATTCAATTTTATTTTTAGCATTTGCTTAGAGGCTTCAACTAGGCTATAAAACATTGTGGGTGAAGATTTTCTATTGGAAGCTAATTGTATTTATGCTGTAAAATGTCTGTTTTATGTAAAACATTATTTGATAGCAGGATGAGAATCTATGACTTGATATATTGGTGAGCCATGCACACCCTGGTATGCCATTGGTGGAGGGCAGGCCTGGCTAAAGATTGGCCCTTGGCCACTCAACAGATCTTGGTAATGAAATCTGGTCACACTCAAGTTTCTTCATTATTAGAGAGAGCTAAGGCTTTAAAAATGTAATATATATATATATATATATATATATATATATATATATATATATATACATACACACACTATATTACCAAAAGTATTAGGATGCCTGCCTTTACACGCACATGAACTTTAATGGCATCCCAGTCTTAGTCCGTAGGGTTCAATGTTGAGTTGGTCCCCCCTTTGCAGCTATAACAGCTTCAACTCTTCTGGGAAGGCTGTCCACAAGGTTTAGGAGTGTGTCTATGGGAATGTTTGACCACTCTTCCAGAAGAGCATTTGTGAGGTCAGGCACAAAGGTGAGGTGTGAGGTGTTCTATCGGGTTCTATCGCTTATCCATGTCTTTATTAACCTTGCTTTGTGCACTGGTCCAAATCATTTGGTGGAGGGGGGGTTATGGTGTGGGGTTGTTTTTCAGGGGTTGGGCTTGGCCCCTTAGTTCCAGTGAAGGGAACTCTTAAGCCGTCAGCATACCAAGACATTTTGGGCAATTTCATGCTCCCAACTTTGTGGAAACAGTTTGGGGATGGCCCCTTCCTGTTCCAACATGCCTGCGCACCGGTTCACAAACAAGGTCCATAAAGACATGTATGAGCGGGTTTGGGTTGGAGGAATTGGACTGGCCTGCACAGAGTTCTGACCTCAACCCGATAGAAAACCTTTGGGGTGAATTATTCCAGAGACTGTGAGCAAGGCCTTATCCTCCACATCAGTGCCTGACCTCACAAATGCGCTTCTGGAAGAATGGTCAAACATTCCCATAGACACACTCCTAAACCTTGTAGACAGCCTTCCCAGGAGAGTTGAAGCTGTTATAGCTACAAAGGGTGGGTCAACTCAATATTGAACCCTACGGACTAAGAGTGGGATGCCATTAAAGTTCATATGCATGTAAAGTCAGGTGTCCCAATACTTTTGACGATATACTGTATATATACAGTATCTCACAAAAGTGAGTACAACCCTCAGATTTTTGTAAATATTTTATTATATCTTTTCATGTGACAACACTGAAGAAATGAAACTTTGCTACAATGTAAAGTAATGAGTGTACAGCTTGTATAACAGTGTAATTGGGCCCAATTAGCCATTTTCCCTCCCTGGTGTCATGTGACTTGTTAGTGTTACAAGGTCTCAGGTGTGAATGGGAAGCAGGTGTGTTAAATTTGGTATTATCGCTCTCACTCTCTCATACTGGTCACTGGAAGTTCAACATGGCACCTCATGGCAAAGAACTCTGAGGATCTGAAAAAATAAATGTTGCTCTACATAAAGATGGCCTAGGCCAGTGATGGCGAACCTTGGCACCCCAGATGTTTTGGAACTACATTTCCCATGATGCTCATGCACCAGATGTTTTGGAAATGTAGTTCCAAAACATCTGGGGTGCCAAGGTTCGCCATCACTGGCCTAGGCTATAACAAGATTGCCAAGACCCTGAAACTGAGCTACAGCACGTGGCCAAGAACATACAGCAGTTTAACAGGTTCCACTCAGAACAGGCCTCGCCATGGTCGACCAAAGAAGTTGTGTGCACATGCTCAGTGTCATATCCAGAGGTTGTCTTTGGTAAATAGACATATAAGTGCTGCCAGCATTGCTGCAGAGGTTGAAGGGGTGGGGGTCAGCATGTCAGTGCTCAGACCATATGTCACACACTGCATCAAATTGGTCTGCATGGCTGTCATCCCAGAATGAAGCCTCTTCTAAAGATGATGCACAAGAAAGCCCACAAACTGTTTGCTGAAGACAAGCAGACTAAGGACGTGGATTACTGGAACCATGTCCTGTGGTCTCATGAGACCAAGATAAACTTATTTGGTTCAGATGGTGTGAAGCGTGTGTGGTGGCAACCATGTGAGGAGTACAAAGACAAGTGTGTCTCAGTCAAGCATGGTGGTGGGAGTGTCATGGTCTGGGACTGTATGAGTGTTGCGGCACTGGGGAGCTACAGTTCATTAAGGGAACCATGAATGCCAACATGTACTGTGACATACTGAAGCAGAGCACGATCCCCTCCCTTCAGAGACTGGGCCGCAGGGCAGTATTCCAACATGAAAATCACCCCAAACATACCTCCAAGACGACCACTGCCTTGCTAAAGAAGCTGAGGGTAAAGGTGATGGACGGGCCAAGCATGTCAACAGACCTAAACCCTATTGAGCATCTGTAGCCATCCTTAAAGGGAAGGTGGAGAAGCACAAGGTCTTTAACATCCACCAGCTCTGTGATGTCATCATGGAGGAGTGGAAGAGGGTTCCAGTGGCAACCTGTGAAGCTCTGGTGAACTCCATAATAAAATAAATAATACAGCGCTTAAAGCGGAAGTAAACCCATCGATTTAACAGTTTAAAAAAAAAAGGCATGCTGGGAATGCTAACTGCACATTGGCTGTGCTCTCAACCAAACAGTCAAACCATCCAATGGCTGGTGTCATAAAGGATCACATGTGCAGCACCGTGGCAGTTGAAGATTAAACAGAGGCAAAGATGGCGGCTTCCTTGGCTGAAAACGATAGGGGGGTTTACTTCCACTTTAACAAACATGTGTCCATATAAGTGAAAACAAATAAACAATGATATATAATATGTAAGAAAAGTCTGTGTGAACAGTGGAAATAATAAACAACTAAATAGGTGCTTCACATCCAAAGTGTAAAGTTGCAGGGGATATTTCACATCTAATAATCAAAGATGCAAGGCAGAAAATTGCAGACAAGTTCAGGTGTGACAAAACACCCCCACATTTGTCCCCACTCGCCGGATCACGATGACACCCAGCTTTGCAGTCTGGGGGTCAGATTAGACTTGTAACATTATCCACCGGGAATTGCTGGATGGCAGGAATGGCTGATGAAAATTAGGAAACGAACGATCCTTCCACATTAATTCTCAATCATGAGAAAAACAGGTACCCATAGAGGAAAGAAAGGGACCAATAGTGAAGTATGCTAAGAAAAGGGATTTATTGTACATACAAGGGCATACTTAAAAACGTAAGTTAAAAGTAGGCATTGGAAATGGTATAAAACTGCAGCAAACGCCGTTTATCGGCATTCCACGAGACCGCAAGTGATGTCAGAACAGGTTGTTTTTATACCATTTCCAATAGTTATACAAGCTGTACACTCACTACTTTACATTGTAGCAAAGTGTAATTTCTTCAGTGTTGTCACATGAAAAGATATAATAAAATACTTACAAAAATGTGAGGGGTGTACTCACTTTGTGAGATACTGTGTATGTGTGTGTGTGTGTATATGTGTGTGTGTGTTTATATATATATATATATATATATATATATATATATATATATATATATATATATAATATACTCTCTAACCTCTTTAGAGTATTTGTAATTGTAAACAATGCATCAGTCTCTTGAGAAAAAGTAATATGATGGTTATTTACTATATATTTATTAGCACTCATTAATGTGTAAAGACTTTATGCCTTGTTGGTTTGGGTGGGTCATGTAATACCCTGCGTTATGTGATTCTTGCACTGATTCAAAGTGGGAAATATAAAGCCACTACATTCACATAGATTTTACCACTCAACTGAATGGACTTATCATTTACCGTATTTCTGTGGTGCTACAAAGTCACATTTTCATACTCTGATGGAAGTTGAAGACATCCAGGGCCTTATGTATAAATTTATTCTTTCTAAGGACAGGAGGCACTTCTCATCAGCCACCAATCAGCCCTAAAAGTTTGGACTTGTCTCCCTTACAACCACCTACCAGACTCAGTGTTTGTCTTTATGCCATTAGTCATATGGACCGTGTTCATTAGCAGGGCTTTGGATAAAAAACTTGGAAGATTTACCCTTAACAACCTATAAGAATAAAATGTGCAACTGTTTGTATTGCAAATTTGAATGTGGTTAACTCCTCCATGTACATTCCTTGTTTATAGATAAATTCTTCATGTTCACTTCCCTTTATCAGCAGTTGAAGATGTATAGAACAATGCAATGTCCAGTGGTGTACAGTGCCAGCTTCTCACCATACTACTAGATTGCCTCAGACTGCCAAGGGCTGAATTCAGTGGTTTGTGGTTTAGGTGCCTGTTAGTTATGCACATGCAAAGCAGGCATTGGGAGGGTACTGAAACACAGCAGGGTCTAAAATTGTTCAGTATAGAGCAACAAAATGCATAATTAATAATAAATGAAATATCCATTGACGGACACAGCTTGATGATAAATAAGCAAGCTAAAGTTATACTGCCACCTAAAGTAGAAAAGGACACTATGCAAATTAAAAATAAATAAATAACAAGCCCCTAGACGCTATAACCTTTCCTACCGTACACCTTCCCAGTTTTAGCAAGTAGGAACCAGTAGTATATGAGTGGAGGGAGCTATTTCCATCAATGGAATTGGAGAAAATAATTTTACAGTGAGTACAGAAATCCTATATTCTCTATTGTCCATTGAGGGACACAGCTTGATGGTCATTAAGCAGCATAGGGATGTCCAAAAGCAGTCCAAACAGACAGGCGGACTAACCAAAATAACACAGGTGAACTAGCCAAACAAAAAACCCAAAAGGGGAAAAAAGGGGAGGCAGATACATTTCCTTCAAAAAACTTAAAGAACATGTAAACAGAAGACCAGTTTGCAGTCTTACAGGTGTGATCCTGATGATGAAAATTCCAAGAATACTCACTGCCTTCGTAGGGTGGGCTTTATAATCTCACAGGGGAAAGGAGGAGCTTTATCTCACAGCTCTGCACTACCTGTCAAATCTACCTAGAAATAGTGAGACAAGATGCCAGTGAACCTCTTGGGGCCTTCTGGAATAACAGAGGAAATCAAATCCATCTACCTAAAAGAAAACAGGAAATGAATTGAGGAAATGGAACTGTTTTGAAGGTAGATACCATCAATCCCAGCTATCACATACAGCTCAATAGGGCTGAACCTGACTGCAATTTTCTTAACCTGTCTTAGGGTAGGAAAACATTGACTTTAAAGGTTTCCATGGAAAGACCCAAGCCTTCTAACTGATGCGACTGAATCAGAGATGACGTCTTTAGAGGTTCAGAATCCATCTGAAGTCCACATTGGAGACCAAAGTCATAGGGCAGTGGATCTTCAGTAAATTGATGAGTAGAAAATCGCCTAGAAGCCGATCCAGAACTAGAATGTTAATCTTTTTGAATACTGTCTGAGCCAAGGTAAAGCCAAAGGGTTGGCCCAATGGCAAAACAAAAACTCAGATAACCTGGAAAGATGGTAATATGAAAATATGATTGTTTCATATTGAAGGATGCCAAGAGGTTTCTGCAATCAAAAGACAATAACTAAGTGTAAAATTTCCATACAAAACATTGAAAATGTGACTCCACTTTTGTTGAGAAAATACAATCAATTCTGCTCCCCCAACAAGCAGGTAATCCAAACTGCCCTACAGCCCTAGACAAAAGAAAGTTTACTGAGATTTAACACCCAGCTAGCGTCCAGAGCAGCATTGCACATAAGGATCAACACAACGGTCTTCAGGTCAACACAAAGTTGAGTGCCCATCAGCCACCAGGTTCCTGCATAGGGCTTTAGGCCAAGTCAAACAAAGCCTGGACGATGAATGCAGAGGCAAGTATGGTTTGAAGGGAAGATCCACTGCCACAAGGAGTAGATACATTGAGAAAATGCTTCAAACCTCATGTCAGAAGAGTCCTTAAAGGCTGAAGTGTCTTCCATAGGAATGAAAAGAGGAGTAGACCATTTCGAAACAAATCCTACAGAGGGATAGAGTGCCAGAAACCACATAAGGAAAGGAATTTGCTGTTTGGGTGGGTCCAGTCTTAGAGAGATGATTTTGGTGGAAAGCTTAGGTTTATGAGAACCAAGCATCGGCACTGAGAAGTGGAAAGAACAATTGAATCCTCTAACTTAACTGGTGATTGTAGAAATCTTCCAAATTCAAGGAAAAAATACAGCAAAGAGGAACGAGACATCCACCATAACTGGCAAGGTGTGAGAGGGTATGGCCTCTAGGGGGTTGTCCTTCAGTTTCAGTGGGGTGGAATTACTAAAACCAGAGAGTGCAGACTCTGTTGCAGCACTAAGCTTCCACAAAGAAACCCGGACACTGATTGGCCTCTATGCAGAGCTGCACCAGATCTTGCACTCTCCAGTTTTAGCAAATCAACCCCAGGGTGTCTAGTGTCCATTTCTCCTATAGGCAGCAGTATAATGCTATTTTGCTTATTTACCATCAAGCTATGTTCCTCAAAGGACAACAGAGAAAATGCCAATGGCGCTAAACTGAAACAAACACATACAGTGTACAAAATGTCATAAGAACCTCCAAATGCTAAGATCTTATTGTAAAATATTTAAGAAGACTACGTTAATTCAGTCACTCCATATAACTATATTATACAGTAATAATTAAATCAACTAGATTCAGAGCCTAGTCCAGACATAAAGCTATAATAATGCTAAATATAAAGACAGGTTATAAATTACTAAAAGTAAATGTGTAAGGCAACTGGAATACATTACACAAGAAATATATACAGTATCGGGACTTATTATCTAGGTTGCTTTTATATGAAGGAGGATTTAGTCAGTTTAATTTATTAACATTGTGTCTGCTTATTCATTTCTTCAGCTCTAGCGTCACGAATGTACCAAAATTTAGTATCAAAAGAGTCTAATTAATAAAACAGGAGGAAAGGAAATTGGAGCTGTTGCCTATAGTGATTAGTCTGATTTGAAGTATATAAAAATGAATTGGTCACTAAGGATAACCGTTTTTTTTCTTTCACGTTTTTATAAACAGGCCTAAGTGCTGATAGGGGAGAGAACATGAAATGCATATATATATTTTGTGTTTGTTTTTTTTGTTTTTTCTGTATGTAAGTTTCGGGAAAGATTCATAAGATTTATTTTCGGCCTCTTGCACACTGGAGCTTGAAAAAGCTCAGTACAGCATTTTTTTTTTACAGCTCTAAGATGCAATACGTTTTTTACAATGTGCCTGTACACACAGGTGCATAAACAAGAGCTGCGTATTCTTCTGGTAAGAAAAAGAAAAATCTGCGTCCCCGGTCAGTATTTTGTGCCAGTACGTGCAAATGCACACACATGAGCATAAATATTATTGAATTTTCCCTAGGAATATATTGTGCCTGCAAATGCGCAAAAAACAGACTCATACATGCATAACTGCGCAAATACGTGCCCGACTTTACATCCAAAAAAGCAGATGCTCAAACGTCAATATCGTGTGCAAGAGGCCTAAAAATGTTGCCCTAAACTTGCAGCAGGTCATACGGGACAATTTTTTTCTACAATATGTAATAATCCAATTCAGGTATAAGACAGAAAAATGGGAAGACTTGGTACAGCTGTAGAATGGTTTAGCACTGTAGCATGGCATCTTATATGTAAAGTGTGCAACATGGTTTGCCGTACAGTATCCTGTAACTTGGGAGCAAAACCACTCACTTCTAACGTAAGCGTATGTTCAAGGCAAAATTATATATTTTCATTCATATATTTCATACATCTCTGTGGGGGCAGTGATATCAAGTTCCTCAGCCAGCGATTCTGTACAAAGTATAAGCAATTTATATAAGCCGCCCGATCACTTTTACCTGTTGCATCGGATGCAGGAGATTTAAAGCCTCCCCCCCCCCCCCCATGCAAATGCGCATGTAGGTCCAACACTCATATGTGAGTGAATCGCCCCGAACGCCAGAGTGCGAGCAATAATTCTAGCACTAGGCCTCCTGTTTAACTCTTTTTTTTTTTTTTTATATAATTCCTTTATTATTTATGGCAAAGTTCCACAAATACAGCAAGTCAGGTCGTTTTTGTAAACAAGTATTCCTGTTTAACTCTAAACTGGTAAAGGCTTTTAAAGTGTTGCCTATGGATACTTTAATGTACCGTAGTTTGTCACCATTCTACAGGTGTGCACAATTGTGACATGTATGGGATCTATTTACTCTGCAAAACGTCATCCTTTATTTTTTACCAAACAATTGGGTATTGTATTGTGTTTGTATGCACTAAAATGAATTAAAGTGTATTTCTTCCTGAAGTTGTGCATTTGATAAATTGCTGTGCAAATATTGCAACATAAACAATTGTAACAACATCCACTTCTAGCAAAAAAAATTAAAATAATAATGCAGATGTTTACCTGTGTAAGAGAAATGTCACAGAAAAATACTTTGGTGTACCAGAAAGTAGGTTGTAAAAAAAAGATTGCACATACAAACTCAGGTCAGGTTGCGGATGGGGTTGCATAATGCACATTAGGGCTGGATTCAGCACTACAGGAACAGCCATCAGCCAAGTCCCTCGTCTAGACACAACAGAGCAGGAGCTGTTCTCACCTAAAGGATAAGTTCACCTTTAGAACATGTTCCAGGTCCTGCCTCCTCCCCCTAAAGCTCCCCACCCTATGACAACGGGTAGGGGGGTTTCCTCTCTCTAAACCGCTCCCTTTTTAAAAACAGCGTGGCTGTACGGGGGCTCCACCCACACAGCCGCATCATTCATTCATTCAGATTCCTGTGAATGAATAAACTACAAGTACTGCCTGTGACTGCAGCAGATGGGCTAGTAGTGTCCGTGCAGCTGCTGCTTCCCAATTACCATCAATGGGACTGCCTGCATGGAATGCACAGACCACCTGTGCCTACTGTAGTATACCCCATGTAAAGGAGATCTTACTATGTTTTAATATTTTTTTACAGTTATTTTTAATGTTTTACTTTATAGGGAGGGGGAGACTTTGGCGAGACATCAAGGGTGTAAACAGACCCCCAATATCTCTTTTATTAAACAGAGAGAGGGACAAAGGACAGAGTCCCCAATCCCTTTCTCTGCAGCCTCATCTACACTGCAGATGAATGAATAGAAGCCTCTATAACAGGGGTCCCAAACTGGTGGCCCTCCAGCTGTTGCTAAACTACAAGTCTCATCATGCCTCTGCCTGTGGGAATCATGCTTGTAAATGTCAGCCTTGCAATGCTTTATGGGTCTTGTAGTTTCACAACAGCTGGAGGGGCGCCGGTTTGAAACCCCTGCTCTATAAGAAGGCTCCTATTCATTCACAAACTGAAGCATAGTTAACTGTGTTTACTATGCTTCAGCGATGAACAAATGCAGTAGCAATTGGTACCGCGCTCCATCCTGACACCTATCTTCCACCTCACCAGCAGCTATAACCAGTGGGGGGAGAAGGGGAAGGAACAGTACGGGAATCTCAGAGCAGCTGGGAGAATATATTTGCAGAGTTAGAGGAGGTCCACCTTAAAAAAAATTATTAAAAGTCAGCAGCTACAAATACTGCAGCTGCTGGCTTTGAATAAACGGACACTTAGCTGTCCCAGGGTGCCAGCAATGTCGGCAGCAGGTGACGAGCAATTGCTCATCTCTCGGCTGCCCCCGTCGCCATCCTCGGTCAGGGAATCAGAAAGTGAAGCGTTGCAGCTTCACTGCCCGGTTCCCTACTGCACATGCGCGAGTCGCGCTGTGTGTCTTCACTAGTCCCTGTTGTGTTCTGGGAACTTTGTGTTTCCCAGAACACAAGGGGGGGGGGCGGGCATCTGCAGCTAGCTGTTCCCGGAAGTGGGTGCAGATACCTGGATTATACAGGAGGAATCCGATGAGCAGGAGTTCCACTTTAAGTCCTGATGTGGCAAGGGGGGGTTTATCGGTGGTGCTGCATCATGTAGAGCAGGGATAGGCAACCTGGTGCCCTCCAGCTGTTGCAGAACTACAAGTCCCATCATGCCTCTAGAAATAATTGTAACTGGTAGCCTTGCAATGCCTCATGGGAAATTAAGTTCCACAACAGCTGGAGGGCTACTGGTTGCCTACCCCTGCTGTAGAGTGTCGGGTAAAGCCAACCTCCTCCTGACCATTCTGCTTCCCCAAGCTCTATGTGCAGGGCAGAAGTCCCACAGCACAATGGTCAGGAGGAGGACCATTTAAGCCACCTGTCCACTGTGTGCCAAGCAGCCAGGATTGGGGGGGGGGCGCACACAGCCCTCCCAGCACCACCCTAACTCCAGCCTCTGATGGCATACTGTAAGTACATGATTTTGACTTGGTCTCAGCCTTTTGTAATCCCACGTTCAGTAGAGGGCAGCATAAAGAGCTAATCAGATGCAATACATCTGCAGGTACAGTACTTGGGAGCTCATGGGAGGAGAGAGCCCAGTGACGAGCCTTCTGCTGCTTCCTCGCTGTTCTGTCTCAGGCTGGGTGGGGTGGCACACAAATCACTCTCATATACATAAACACTGTAAAAACAGTGCTGTTCTTAATATATACATAAACAAACTTCAAGAAATTCCTATAAAGTGCATAAAAAGTGTAAACAGATCATCAATGCTCATAACGCAATAATGTCTCCACAGTGTTGTGTTTAAGATATATATTGTCCAATATCTTTATGATACAACACTGCGGCTTTAGTTAGCTATGGGGAATAATATGTGAAGAGCATTTGGTTGGCCTCAAAAGTAACTGTAGAAAATAGTCTGGTCACCAGATTGGCTGTATAAATCTCATTACAAAATCCTACATTAACCTATAACGAGGAAAGATAGAACTTCCACTGCACACCTCCTTCTGAAAATCCTGGTTATTATAACGGCCCATTAAACGTTTTCAAAGCTACTGACATGATAAATATGTAGATCACAATGGCCATTTATCTGCATGTTTGGGGAGGTGGGTCAATGACTTTCTGACTCGTTTCCCTTAAAACTTCAGGGGCTATTTTCCTATTGGTCAACAGGTAAGACAGTTCTTTTTTTTTATTAAAGATCACAAGCTGAAAAAAAACATTAAAACAATAATTCTATTTTAGACTCAAAACACATAACATTCACACATATTATGTGATTGGGCTTTGTTATTTAAAAAAAAAAAAACCTGTACCAATCGTATTAATGTTCAGGTTTCTAATGCAGCATGTAAGGCAAGTCTAAATGGTTGTTTATATGCTACCTGGGGGTTGTTTTGTGGAAACGCAGGGGTGGAGCTACCCCAAGGTATGCAGATTTGGAAGAGTTTCAAGACCCAAAAAGGTAAATCCTCCTTTTCACAGGTCCCCTCTGATCTTATGCCATGGGGGGGGGGGGGGGGGGGGGGGTCTGTGACCTCCATATTTCCTAGCATTGTGGTGGTGGGGGGTGTTCATATCGATGCTTTCTATAGGTTTTACAGCCTATTGTCTGATATACTTGTCTTGTTCATAGCATGTTTTTATCTTGATACCCCTACAAAGAACACTCCTGCATATGAAATATGTTTTGGGCTCTGTGTTTGTAAATTTTGATTCATTATGCTGTGAACATTTTGGTTTGTCACCACTAGCGATACTAAATGTAATTCTGATCAATAAATTATTACATTTAATTACTGAGCTGACTGGTAACATTCCTGCTAGGACTTCACTGCAGTCAAATAAAGTTCTTCGGACAGATTGTATTCTTCACACAAGTTAATCAATGTAGTGCACCACACGGGAACTTTTTTTTTTTTTTTTTTTCTGTCAGCAAATGTATTGATTTGTGACTGTACAGTGCTAGGTAATATGGAACTAAAGGGGCTTCAATACAAAAACACAACTTCCAAGGTGTGCTTCACTGTTCTGGAAATTTTTTTGTTTGCATCTGGCTTTGCTGCAGTTGGTCCCAGCCACCACTAGATGGAGCACTTGTGAGATTGGTTGCTGAAATGCACAATGACAGAATCAGGAGCTGGGAGACACAGCATGTCATAAACATACTAGTAAGGCAGCTGAGGGACTGAAAATTTCAACAAAGAACAGACACTGTCATTAGGGACACATCTGTTGACTAAAGATATAACTACATTTACATAGGCTTTAAAGGATAAGTTCCTGAACATGTTACACCCATATTTAGGGTCTCTCTCTCTCTCTCTCATGAAAAAATAAAAAGTTTTAAGATGTTTAGGCATAGTGCTGCTCCCCCTTACACCGCTACCCCAGCCCACAATTGTTATGATTATTACAGCCCTGACCATACAGTGTGTGCCTTATAAGGTTCAGAGGAAACCTTTTTTTGTTGCACCGAGTCTTGGCTCCAAGGCTGGATCCACACTTGTGCAGGTGGTGTGGCTCGCATTTGCACAGGCACAGGAGCTCATTAATTGAATGGGCTGCTGTACCTGTGAAACAGGAAAAAGCCCCTAACCCTTTTTTAACCAGCTGCGGACCACGGATATAAAACTGCACAATGGCAGCAGTGGGAAAATGGGTGTACCTGTACGTCCCCTTTAAAAGCCGGGTATAGCAGGCGCGCAAGCCCACCGCGTACAGGGTGACAGGTAGACTCAATGTCCGCTGGTCTCCCGGCGATTGTGTCACGGATCCTTTAGAACGGGGAAGTGCCTAAATAAACAAAGCATTTCCCCGTTCTGCCTTGTGTCATGCTCTGTCATCGGGAGCAGTGATCACTGTCATGCGACTAGTAGCCCATCCCCCCCATAGTTCGAATCACTCCCTAGGACACACTTAACCCCTTCATCACCCCCAGTGGTTAACCCCTTCACTGCCAGTGTCATTTACACAGTAAATGCATTTTTATAGCACTGATCGCTGTATAAATGACAATGGTCCAAAAATAGTGTCAAAAATGTCCGATGTGTCCGCCTTAATGTTGCAGTCGCAATAAAAAAAATCAAGTTAGACTTACCGGTAACTTGTTTTCCAAGAGTCTTTCAGGACAGCACCTGGAGAGAGTGACTCCTCCCTTTGTCCACAGGAAAAACCTCTTCCACCAAACTTTAAAAGGAGGCTCCTTCCCACATATGGTCAGTTGTAGTAGAGAACCTCCGGCCCCAAACTGGAACACATAATCGAGATATGGTTAGTCACAGTATATATATATGTAAAACACATTAGGGCGGGATGCTGCTGTCCTGAAAGACTCTTGGAAAACAAGTTACCGGTAAGTCTAACTTGATTTTTCCCTAATCGTCTTTCAGGACAGCACCTGAGAGGATAATAGAGACTTACCCCCTTAGGGAGGGACCACAGCCTGCAGAACCTTTCTGCCAAAAGCCTGGTCTCCTGCTGACAGGAGGTCCAGCCTGTAATGACGGACAAATGTAGACATACTTGACCACGTAGCCGCCTTACAGATCTGATCTGGAGTGGAGTGGCACCAGCTCTTTCTGCCCATGTAGTGGCCTGAGCCCTAGTTGAATGAGCCCTAACCCCTTTAGGGGGGGATTGACCCGACTCATTGTAAGCAGTAGAAATAGCTGTCTTGATCCATCTAGCTAAGGAAGCCTTGGATGCCTGCTTGCCTTTTTTATTTCCAGAAAAGAGAACAAATAAAGAGTCCGAAACTCTAAAGCCCCCTGTAACTTCTAAATAATGCAACAAGGTACGTCTTACGTCCAGGTTGTGAAACTGCTCTTCCTTATTGCCCTTCGGGTTAGAACAGAAAGTTGGGAGAGTAATGTCCTGGGATCTGTTATGGAAGCTCGCTACCTTCGGCAAAAACCCCGGATCTACTTTAAGGACAATTCTGTCTGAAAAAACTGATAGGAAGAGCTCTTTTACTGACAGAGCGTGCAGTTCGCTAATCCTTCTGGCTGAAGTGATTGCTACAAGAAAAATAGTTTTAAGGGTTAAGTTCTTAAGGGAAATGCTCTGCAGGGGCTCAAAAGGCTCTTTAGTAAGGGCCTGCAAGACTACGGAGAGGTCCCATGAGGGAAAAGATCTTACTGGGACCGGCCTAGCCCTGGAGAGCGCTTTGAAAAATCTTGTGATTAAGGGTACTGAGGATAATGATCTTTCTAAATAGACCCCTAAAGCTGACACCTGCACTTTAAGAGTGCTGACGGCGAGCCTTCTATCTGCCCCTTTTTGCAGAAATTCCAGAACTGAGACTAGGTTTTTTACCTCTCTATGTTCTGCATGACAAAAGGACGCGTAGACCTTCCAAACCTTGCCATAAATGGCCCTGGTTACTCTTTTTCTACTGGAGAGCAAAGTGGAAATTAATCTTTCCGAAAAGCCTTTGCTTCTTAGCAATTGCTCCTCAGATACCAAGCAGTGAGTTTTAGCCTGCTTACATCTGGATGATGCACTGGCCCCTGAGTTAACAAATCTGGTCTCAGCGGGAGGTGCCAACCTGGTTTGACTGCCAACTGTAGGATCAAAGAAAACCAAGCCCTTTTTGGCCAAAACGGGGTGATCAGGATTACTGAAACACCCTCTTTTTGTATTTTCCTCAGCACCAGTGGAATTAGCTGAAAAGGGGGGAAAAGCGTACCCCAGTTGAAAATTCCACTGTTGTGCTAAGGCGTCTGTCCCTTGAGAACCGTCGTTTCTCTCGAGGGAAAAAAATTGAGGAAGCTGGGTGTTCCTTCTTGAGGTGAACAGGTCTACCTGCGGAAGGCCCCAGATACTGGAGATTAGAGTGAACACCTCTGTGTTTAGGCTCCACTCTGCTTCCTGCACTGTCTGTCGGCTTAGATAATCTGCCACCTGGTTCAACGTGCCTTTTAGGTGGACAGTGGATAGAGACAGAAGACTGGTTTCTGCCCAATCCATAATCTCTGCCGATAGAAGATACAAGGACTTGCTCCTTGTGCCTCCCTGATTGTTTAAGTAGGCTACTGTAGTGGCGTTGTCTGACAGTATCCGAACATGGCACCCTAGGAGGTATGGGGAGAAGGCAGCTAAAGCTGCAGCGACTGCTTTTAATTCTCTCCAATTTGACGATCTTCTGGATTCGTCCTGAGACCATGTCCCCTGTGCCAAGTCCTGACCCATGTGTGCCCCCCCCCCATCCCCACATACTGGCGTCTGTTGTGACCACCTTTTCTGTCGGGAAGGACCAAAGAAGGCCTTTCTGTAGAACTTCCTGGCCCCTCCACCACCACAGCGAGCGTCTGACCCTGGGAGGAACTCTTACCCTGGTGTCGAGGCTCTCTGACCTGTGATCCCACGTTCCTAAGAGGAACCTCTGGAGGGGCCTGAAATGCCTCCTTGCCCACTGGATGGCAGGCATCGAAGAGGTCAAAGTCCCCAAAACTGACATGATTCTTCTCACCGAAACCAACTGGTTCGTTTGAAGAGCTGAAACCGCCCTCTGAATCCTGACCTTTTTCTCCTCTGGGAGAAAAATCCTTTGTTCCACTGAGTCTATCTGGAACCCCAGAAAAAAGTATCTTCTGGGTTGGATTGAGGTTTGATTTTTGGACGTTCACTAGCCACCCCAGAGCCTCCAAGTGACCGCGAGCCCCGGCCAGATCCTCCTGCAACCTCTCCCTGGAGGGGGCAAAGAAGAGGAGGTCGTCTAGGTACGGGATTACCGCAACCCCCTGAAGACGGAGAGGGGCGAGAGCCTCCGCCATTACCTTCGTAAAGATACGAGGGGCTGACGAAAGGCCAAAGGGAAGGGCCCTGAACTGCAGGTGTACAATCTCTTTGCCCATATTCACTGTGAATCTCAAGAACTTTTGAAACTGCGGAGCTATGGGAATGTGCAGGTAAGCATCTTTTAAGTCTATAGATGCCATGAAGCACCCTTTTATCAGCATGTTCCTGACTGAGAAAATTGAATCCATGCAAAATTTTCTGTAATGGACCAATCTGTTCAGGGGTTTTAGGTTGAGGATTAACCTGTAGCTCCCTGATGGCTTTTTTATCAAAAAAAATGTGAGAGTAGAACCCCCTGCCCCGTTCTTCCGGGGATACCGAAACAATGACCCTCTGGTGTCTCAGATCCTTTAACAGGTTCTTCATGGCTAGGGCCTTTGTGACGTCCCTCGATAGGTTTGTCACATAGAATTTTTCTGGCGGGGGTTCCAAAAACTCTATTTTGTAACCCTGGGACAGCATGTCTAGAATATATCGATTTTCTGTCATGCTGGCCCAAGGAGGGAGAAAACTGTAGTCTTCCCCCTACTGGGAGGCCCAAGTCATTGGGTCTTTCCGGAGGTCGCAGGAGGATGGAAAAGGACATTTCCCTTACCTTTCTGCAACGTCCAGTTCCTCCTTTTCTCCTGGGGTCTGCTACTTTCCTGAGCCCGGGGGGGACGAAAAAACTTTTTTGCTGGTTGCTTTTTCTTTTTGATTGGAAAAGACTTCTTTTTATCCGCTGTCCTATCTAACACAGCGTCCAAGTCAGGGCCAAAAAGTAAGTCACCCTGAAACGGGATTCCACAGAGTTTGTTCTTGGAAGCCGCGTCTCCTGGCCAGGTTTTTAACCATAAAGCCCTTCGGGCTGAGTTAGCCAGGGCTGCAGATCTGGCTGTCATTTTAATAGACTCAGCTGAGGCATCAGATATATATGCTACTGCAGTTGAGAGGGTAGAGAAAGATTCCAAAATTTCTTGTTTTGGGGAGTCTGCTGAAATATGGGCCTTAAGTTGGTTTAACCAGAACTCCATATTCCTAGAAACGACCGTAGTCGCCATAGCAGGTTTTAGGTTTCCCATAATGGATTGCCAAGCTCTTTTTAGCTGCAAGTCCAACCTCTTGTCCATGGGGTCTTTTAATACTCCCATGTCTTCGAATGCTAGGTCAGTCGATCTTGAGACCTGAGAGAAGGCGGCATCAAGTTTTGGATTTTTATTCCAGACTTCTGCCGGGTTTTCATCGAAAGGAAAACGCCTTTTTAAGTTTTTAGGGAAAAAAGGTTTCCTTTCTGGCTCTGCCCACTCCTTTTTAATAGCCTCAGATATGACTGGGTGCACTGGGAAACTGCGACTCTTAGGTTCGCTGAGTCCTGCGTACATTTTGTCATGCAGGGACAACTCCTTTTTCTCCTCCTCTAACCCTAAGGTAGTACAAATTGCCCTCAACAGGCCATCCACCTGTTCCAAAGACAATTTAAACTTAGAAGGGAATTCCTCACCTTCTTCATCCCCCTCAGATTCTTCTCTAGACTGGGTGGGGCAAAGTCCCTCTTGGGTGAGAGATAACTCATTCTCTACCGACGGGATCACAGGTGAGCCTAGGGAGGATTGTGAGGCAGAGGGTTGACTCAGGGATGGGTTCACTAGTGAAGAGCGGAAAGACTGTATAGTCGCATCAAGCTCCTTTTTGACTGATGCGATCAGATCGCTGCAAGCGGAGGAAGCTTCTTCTTTCACTAGTGCATCTATGCAGACCTGACATAAGGTCTTCTTCCATCCCTCTGGTAGTTTAGCTTTACATGAGGGGCATTTCCTTTTCACTGGATCAGAGCTCTTGGCCTGCCATGAGAAAAAGAAGAAAAAACCCACCCCAGTGAGACAACCCATCCCTATTGAAAGGCTCACCACAGGTGCACAATGAAAGAAAAAGCAACTGCTTCATGTGCCCAGACAGGCCCCTGCCACCGGGGGGGGGGGGGGGGGTAGGAGAGAGAGACCTTAAGGTAAGGGAGGACAGCAAATACTGTCCCTTACCTGGGCCTTGCTGGTGCTTGTGCCTGTCCCACTCGCTGCTGCCGACTCCATTGATGAGGCGCTGCGATATCTTGTGGCTAAAACGCCGGTTCCAGACTCCAATAGCGCCTGTGCGCCGGACCGGAACCAGCTAAATAAGCACCAGCCCCGTCCCTCCCTTCTCCTCCTGCGATTTCCGGCGGAAATGATGCCGCACGCCTGCTCCGTAGGCCCCGCCCCCCTTCCGGACGCCTCACTTCCAGCAGATGGAGCACAGCATGCCACCCCCCAAAAACTGACCATATGTGGGAAGGAGCCTCCTTTTAAAGTTTGGTGGAAGAGGTGTTTCCTGTGGACAAAGGGAGGAGTCACTCTCTCCAGGTGCTGTCCTGAAAGACGATTAGGGAAAAATAAAATAAAAAAATTGCAGATCGCCACCATTACCAATAAAAAAAATGCCATAAATCTATCCCCTATTTTGTAAACACTATAAATTTTGCACAAACCAATCAATATGCGCTTATTGCGATTTATTTATTTTTTTTTAACCAAAAAATGAATACAGAAATCAGCCTAAACTGAGGGGGGGGAAAAAAAAAATCTATCTATATATTTTTGGGGGTATTATAGCAAAAAGTAAATTAGTTTTTTTTCAAAATTGTCGCTCTTTTTTTGTTTATAGCGCAAAAAAAAAAAAAAAAAAAAAACACTACAGAGGTGATCAAATACCACCAAAAGAAAGCTCTATTTGTGGTGAAAAAAAGGACTTCAATTTTGTTTGGGTACACAGCATTGCATGACCGCGCAATTGTCAGTTAAAGCGACACAGTGCCGAATCGCAAAAAGTGCTCTGGTCAGGAAGGGGTAAAATCTTCGGAGGCTGGAACCAAGCTGCATTTTTCGATGTGTAGGGGTGCCATTCAGGCAAAAACACACACCGCAGATGTGATCTGCATGGAACATTTTGGGCTTGTTCACAACATGTGCAAAAACAAGTTATTTTCCAACGTAGGGCTCTGCAAGGACACAAACAACACCATTGTTTTCTATGTTCAAACCACAATGTTGGTGTCAGGCGTGTTTTTTCCTGCACAGAAAAACATTTTAAATAAAAAATAATACACAAATATCAGTGTTGTGAACAGAGAACATATCAGATTTTCCATTTCGATGGTTCAGTTGGAGTTTTGCAGTTCATGAAAAACGGTGAATAACTCATATACAGAAATTAGAAAAACCACCGCACATGTGACATTTTCCCACAATGCTTTGTTGTTTAACCCACAAGAGACATCTGACGGCCCAATCACATTGAAGCAGAGGAAGAGCCCACATCAGTAATTCATAAGATACAATGTATTATTTATTTTGTAGCACTGTGTTTTGTATCTTCCACTGGTACCAGCACTACTCCCCTTTATTTTTAATTTTTTTATTACATAAAATAATTTCAGTGGCAATATGACATCTTGATCATTGTAGTGGATCTGACGGGAGGAAATGTACAAAATCATCCTATCTGTAATAAATATTGCATATTAAAAGAAAGTCCACTGTATTTAAATAATTCAAAAGAGGTGTTTATATTGGCTGTGCCTTTAGCAAACCAGAAGACAATCACATACAAAGGGGTAAAAGGAAAAAACTCAAGAGGTTCGTAGCGGGAAGAAAAAGCCCCAAATCCTCATGTTGATCTGTGACATGAACAGAGTTCTTGTTGCCATGGTAACATTTTTTGGCTTTGCCATTAAGCTATATAGGGGAGTGACAGGTTGAAAAGAGACATACAAGTGCAGGGAGTATGATAGGTTGATCTGCTTGGCTGTCACGCTGTAAGAAATCCATGTGCTTGCTTGGCATTCATAGAAAGAATAAAAAATATATAGAGCAGGCTGGGTAAGATTGCCAACATTCACTCTAGCTATTCTTTATCAGCTACCCCCGTGACAATTTATTTAGAGCAAAACACTTAAACCTCTTCCATCATTGGGATAAGAGGGCAGCCCAGTGCAGCTGCTCACTAATGTCCCTTCAAAGACTCATCATGGAAAGTCGTCTGTTTTGAGCTCCAGTTTATATTGTTCTCTTCATGCAGCTCCCAGTCAGATTCTCAATCTAATTCGATAGGGCTGCTGTCATCCTGGCCGTCCTCCACTTCATCCTCATCTTCACCAGCCCCCATTAGACTGTTCAACAGGTTACCTTTGGAGAAAAAAAAAAAAAAAAATATTACACAGTTTAGATCCCAAAAAAAAAAAAAAGTGTCAACATTTAAAAACCAACCACCATTTATATTTAATAAGTAAATCTCTGCAATACAGGCACATGGTTTTTCTTTGCTTTGGGGGGTTCTTTTAAAGGGGAAAACACCTACTGGTCTGCAAAGAAGGAGCAAAGATGTTCATTGTAGGGACCGACATACACATTACTGTAAAGTTAACAGAAATGTACTTTATGCTTTCCCAACCACACACTTTGACTGCTCTATATACACACACACACACACACACACATATACACACACACACACACACACCTAAAGGAAAGCTGTGAAATACTTGTGCAGCCACGGCTTCTCTCCATGCCATATGCCATGCCAGTTCTTTAGCTTCAATGTATTGAGTCATTGCAGCACATAAAACTAAGCAATGTGCTAAAACCAAATCCCCATTATACAGAGGCAACAATCATTTTAGGAGGAAGTCCGTGGTAGCCTATGTATTCTTTCATGCAGTTAAAGAGGAAGTAAACTTCCTCTGCACACTTTCACCTATAGGTAAGCCTATAATAAAGGCTTACCTATTAGGTATTGAAATTCTCTCCTAAACCTGCACAGGTTTGGAGATATTTCCAGTGCATGAAGCCAGTGACATCACTGGCGCATGCGCTCTGAATGACCAGCCCACGTGTGCCGTTCGTTCCGAGCACATGCTGTGAACAGTGGATCACGAAGCCTGTGAACCTGGAAGAAGCTCTGGGGAAGAGTTAGGCTGTGACAGCAGTGTATGGGGTACGGGTGTACCGCTGCAACATCTTCAATTTAAGGCAAGTATTTCATAAGCTAGTATGCAATGCATACTAGCTCATTATGCCTTTGTCTTGCAAGTTTTTTGGGGCAGATCATTTTTCAGAGCTTTAGAACCCCTTTAACCACTTCAATACCAGGCACTTCCCCCCCTTCTTGCCCAGGACAATTTTCAGCTTTCAGCACTGTTTTGCACTTGCGCAGTCATACAACACTGTACCCAAACTAAAATGTTATCATTTTCTTCTGGTGGTATTTGATCACCTCTGGGGCTTTTATTTTTTGCTGAACTTAAAAAAAAAAAAAAAAATTTTTTCTTCGTTTGTTATAAAATTGTTTTCTCCTTCACTGACGGGCACTGATATGTACAATTGATGGGCACTAATAGATGGCAGCTGAAACATATGAAGAGGAGAGCGCACAGCTGCCCTAGTGTAAGACTGTTTATAATGATTAAAATCAGAAGTAGAAATTGTTGCACTCATAGGAAGGATTCTTGCAAATACATCAACAGATTAGCCTCCTTTCCTGGATTGGCTGAATAGGTGACGAGAGATGTTACTGCAAGCCTAACCACAGCGTCCTGCCGAGCGGTGCAAGGAGCTGCGCAGATCAGCCGGCGCTGCGTGACGTCACTCGTGACAGAGAAGGGGAATGATTATCATACAAAAATGTTGGGACAAAATAATGATTATCAAAAAAAAATAATTTCAGTAAATTGATAAGTCAGTAGTATCATCTCCATAAATCTATCCCCCATTTTGTAAATGCTATAACTTTTGCGCAAACCAATCAATATACGCTTATTGTGTTTTTCTTACCAAAACTATGTAGAAGAATACATATCGGCCTAAAAACTGAGGAAAAAATTTGCCATTTAAAAAATAAAAAAAATAAAAAATAAAAATTGGGGATATTTATTATAGCAAACATTTTTTTTTTTATAGCGCAAAAAATAAAAACCGCAGAGATGATCAAATACCACCAAAAGAAACCTTTATTTGTGGAATAAACAAAAAGGATTTTTGTTTGGGTACGACATTGCACGACTGCTCAATTGTCAGTTAAAGCGACGCAGTGCCGAATCGCAAAAAAATGGCCTGGTCTTTGAACAGCCAAATCTTCCGGGGCTGAAATGGTTAAAGAATAGCAGCGATAAGATCAGATATCACTGGAGAGCATCTGCCACTTTCAAACCATACCTCACCCAAAAGGTGCCTCTTCTAGGCAAGAGGCAGAACCTGCATAAACCATTCGCACATACGCTTGCCTTAGATAGAATGCATTCACAGGAAAGACGCGATTCAAATATTCACATTTAAAAAATAAATAATCACTTAAAGCCGATTCATATCCACATAGCTATCAAACCTGTAAAATGTATTAGATTCCCTTTTGTGGAGTGCTGGGATATTGTAATCTACTGTCTGATATTAAGTCACCCTGATGCAATGTCATGTTAGGGCTGAGTCATGAGAACTGGAGATGTCGGCCACAACAGTCCGCTTCCTTCTTTTATTTCCCCATTGCAGATGAGAAACTGAGATTTCATCACTCATGTTCACCTACACATTGCCACACACTATTCATGTTCTCAGAACACCTTGTTAACTACTTCAGATCCGGAAGATTGACACCCCCCCCCCCCTCATGACCAGGCCATTTTTTGTGATACAATGTTACTGACAATTTTTTTTTAAATAAATACCAAAACACAATTTCTTCATGAATCTAGGCAAATATGCTTATCTTGGATTTTTTTTTTTTTTTTTACCAAAAATATGTAGCAGAATACATATATTAATAATTGGTACAAAATCGGACACCAACTTACACTTTTTTTGAGAAGCAATGATACTAAAGTGATCAGTTCTAAAAATATGCACCGTCACTGTGCTGACACAGGGAAAGGGTTAAATGTGTGCCTAGCTGTTTTTTTTTTAGTGTAGTGTGGGAGGCGCTTTTACTAGGGGAAGGCATGGATTCATGTCCCTGCTTTGCAAGAACACAGGATGCATGCCTTCCTTACTAACAGAACAGCAATCTGCTGTTCTGCCTGTGTACCGAATGATCTGCAGGTGCCAGCGAACATGGAGTCCACGGAACCCACTGTGTAGAATCACACCGCTACCCAGAAGTGCAGCGATATAGATATAACACACACACACACACTGTAGCAGTAAAACTGCTATAGGGCGGTCAGCGAGTGGTTAATCTAGGATAAAGAGCCCTTATAAGACATTGTCTATTGCGCTCTCACAGGGAGGAAATTCAACCATGACTTCCACTGGTGATCAGAAGAACCCTGAATCAACTTTGCGCTATGAATGTTTACAAGGGTAGATAACCATATGTCCGTTTCTGGAATACTCAGTGTTTCTCAACTCCAGTCCTCAAGGTGCCCCAACAGGTCATGTTTTCAGGCTCTCCATTATTTTGCACAGGTGATTTGATCAGTTTCACTGCCTTCGTAATTACCACAGCCGTTTCATCTGAGGGAAATATTAAAAACATGCCCTTTTGGGGAGTCTTGAAGATTGGAGTTGAGAAACATTGGTCTACAGCATCCTTTGCAGACTAAAGTGTGATATTATAGACAAATTTTTTTTGATATATAAAGGAAGGGTTAAAATCTCTGGCAGCTTTTATTGCCAGTGTTATTGGGAGACAACAGAAAGCCAGAGCCTGCAGGCATGGTACAGGAGAGAGTCAGAGCCTGCAGGCATGGTACAAGACAGGAGACAGTCAGAGCCTGCAGGCATGGTACAAGACAGGAGACAGTCAGAGCCTGCAGGCATGGTACAAGACAGGAGACAGTCAGAGCCTGCAGGCATGGTACAAGACAGGAGACAGTCAGAGCCTGCAGGCATGGTACAAGACAGGAGACAGTCAGAGCCTGCAGGCATGGTACAGGACAGGAGACAGTCAGAGCCTGCAGGCATGGTACAAGACAGGAGACAGTCAGAGCCTGCAGGCATGGTACAAGACAGGAGACAGTCAGAGCCTGCAGGCATGGTACAAGACAGGAGACAGTCAGAGCCTGCAGGCATGGTACAAGACAGGAGACAGTCAGAGCCTGCAGGCATGGTACAAGACAGGAGACAGTCAGAGCCTGCAGGCATGGTACAAGACAGGAGACAGTCAGAGCCAGCAGGCATGGTACAAGACAGGAGACAGTCAGAGCCTGCAGGCATGGTACAAGACAGGAGACAGTCAGAGCCTGCAGGCATGGTACAAGACAGGAGACAGTCAGAGCCTGCAGGCATGGTACAAGACAGGAGACAGTCAGAGCCTGCAGGCATGGTACAAGACAGGAGACAGTCAGAGCCTGCAGGCATGGTACAAGACAGGAGACAGTCAGAGCCTGCAGGCATGGTACAGGACAGGAGACAGTCAGAGCCTGCAGGCATGGGACAGGAGACAGTCAGAGCCTGCAGGCATGGGACAGTAGACAGTCAGAGCCTGCAGGCATGGTACAGGAGACAGTCAGAGCCTGCAGGCATGGTACAGGACAGGAGACAGTCAGAGCCTGCAGGCATGGTACAGGACAGGAGACAGTCAGAGCCTGCAGGCATGGTACAGGACAGGAGACAGTCAGAGCCTGCAGGCATGGTACAGGACAGGAGACAGTCAGAGCCTGCAGGCATGGGACAGTAGACAGTCAGAGCCTGCAGGCATGGTACAGGACAGGAGACAGTCAGAGCCTGCAGGCATGGTACAGGACAGGAGACAGTCAGAGCCTGCAGGCATGGGACAGGACAGGAGACAGTCAGAGCCTGCAGGCATGGGACAGGACAGGAGACAGTCAGAGCCTGCAGGCATGGGACATGACAGGAGACAGTCAGAGCCTGCAGGCATGGTACAAGACAGGAGACAGTCAGAGCCTGCAGGCATGGTACAAGACAGGAGACAGTCAGAGCCTGCAGGCATGGTACAAGACAGGAGACAGTCAGAGCCTGCAGGCATGGTACAAGACAGGAGACAGTCAGAGCCTGCAGGCATGGTACAAGACAGGAGACAGTCAGAGCCTGCAGGCATGGTACAAGACAGGAGACAGTCAGAGCCTGCAGGCATGGTACAAGACAGGAGACAGTCAGAGCCTGCAGGCATGGTACAAGACAGGAGACAGTCAGAGCCTGCAGGCATGGTACAAGACAGGAGACAGTCAGAGCCTGCAGGCATGGTACAAGACAGGAGACAGTCAGAGCCTGCAGGCATGGTACAAGACAGGAGACAGTCAGAGCCTGCAGGCATGGTACAAGACAGGAGACAGTCAGAGCCTGCAGGCATGGTACAAGACAGGAGACAGTCAGAGCCTGCAGGCATGGTACAAGACAGGAGACAGTCAGAGCCTGCAGGCATGGTACAAGACAGGAGACAGTCAGAGCCTGCAGGCATGGTACAAGACAGGAGACAGTCAGAGCCTGCAGGCATGGTACAAGACAGGAGACAGTCAGAGCCTGCAGGCATGGTACAAGACAGGAGACAGTCAGAGCCTGCAGGCATGGTACAAGACAGGAGACAGTCAGAGCCTGCAGGCATGGGACAGTAGACAGTCAGAGCCTGCAGGCATGGTACAGGAGACAGTCAGAGCCTGCAGGCATGGTACAGGACAGGAGACAGTCAGAGCCTGCAGGCATGGTACAGGACAGGAGACAGTCAGAGCCTGCAGGCATGGTACAGGACAGGAGACAGTCAGAGCCTGCAGGCATGGTACAGGACAGGAGACAGTCAGAGCCTGCAGGCATGGTACAGGACAGGAGACAGTCAGAGCCTGCAGGCATGGTACAGGACAGGAGACAGTCAGAGCCTGCAGGCATGGGACAGTAGACAGTCAGAGCCTGCAGGCATGGTACAGGACAGGAGACAGTCAGAGCCTGCAGGCATGGTACAGGACAGGAGACAGTCAGAGCCTGCAGGCATGGGACAGGACAGGAGACAGTCAGAGCCTGCAGGCATGGTACAGGACAGGAGACAGTCAGAGCCTGCAGGCATGGTACAGGACAGGAGACAGTCAGAGCCTGCAGGCATGGGACAGGACAGGAGACAGTCAGAGCCTGCAGGCATGGTACAGGACAGGAGACAGTCAGAGCCTGCAGGCATGGTACAGGACAGGAGACAGTCAGAGCCTGCAGGCATGGTACAGGACAGTAGACAGTCAGAGCCTGCAGGCATGGTACAGGACAGGAGACAGTCAGAGCCTGCAGGCATGGGACAGTAGACAGTCAGAGCCTGCAGGCATGGTACAGGACAGGAGACAGTCAGAGACTGCAGGCATGGGACAGGACACTGTCAGAGCCTGCAGGCATGGGACAGTAGACAGTCAGAGCCTGCAGGCATGGTACAGGAGACAGTCAGAGCCTGCAGGCATGGTACAGGAGACAGTCAGAGCCTGCAGGCATGGTACAGGAGACAGTCAGAGCCTGCAGGCATGGTACAGGACAGGAGACAGTCAGAGCCTGCAGGCATGGTACAGGACAGGAGACAGTCAGAGCCTGCAGGCATGGTACAGGACAGGAGACAGTCAGAGCCTGCAGGCATGGTACAGGACAGGAGACAGTCAGAGCCTGCAGGCATGGTACAGGACAGGAGACAGTCAGAGCCTGCAGGCATGGTACAGGACAGGAGACAGTCAGAGCCTGCAGGCATGGTACAGGACAGGAGACAGTCAGAGCCTGCAGGCATGGTACAGGACAGGAGACAGTCAGAGCCTGCAGGCATGGGACAGTAGACAGTCAGAGCCTGCAGGCATGGTACAGGAGACAGTCAGAGCCTGCAGGCATGGTACAGGAGACAGTCAGAGCCTGCAGGCATGGTACAGGAGACAGTCAGAGCCTGCAGGCATGGTACAGGAGACAGTCAGAGCCTGCAGGCATGGTACAGGACAGGAGACAGTCAGAGCCTGCAGGCATGGTACAGGACAGGAGACAGTCAGAGCCTGCAGGCATGGTACAGGACAGGAGACAGTCAGAGCCTGCAGGCATGGTACAGGACAGGAGACAGTCAGAGCCTGCAGGCATGGTACAGGACAGGAGACAGTCAGAGCCTGCAGGCATGGGACAGTACACAGTCAGAGCCTGCAGGCATGGTACAGGACAGGAGACAGTCAGAGCCTGCAGGCATGGTACAGGACAGGAGACAGTCAGAGCCTGCAGGCATGGGACAGGACAGGAGACAGTCAGAGCCTGCAGGCATGGTACAGGACAGGAGACAGTCAGAGCCTGCAGGCATGGTACAGGACAGGAGACAGTCAGAGCCTGCAGGCATGGGACAGGACAGGAGACAGTCAGAGCCTGCAGGCATGGGACAGGACAGGAGACAGTCAGAGCCTGCAGGCATGGTACAGGACAGGAGACAGTCAGAGCCTGCAGGCATGGCACAGGACAGGAGACAGTCAGAGCCTGCAGGCATGGTACAGGACAGGAGACAGTCAGAGCCTGCAGGCATGGTACAGGACAGGAGACAGTCAGAGCCTGCAGGCATGGTACAGGACAGGAGACAGTCAGAGCCTGCAGGCATGGGACAGTAGACAGTCAGAGCCTGCAGGCATGGTACAGGACAGGAGACAGTCAGAGCCTGCAGGCATGGTACAGGACAGGAGACAGTCAGAGCCTGCAGGCATGGGACAGGACAGGAGACAGTCAGAGCCTGCAGGCATGGGACAGTAGACAGTCAGAGCCTGCAGGCATGGTACAGGAGACAGTCAGAGCCTGCAGGCATGGTACAGGACAGGAGACAGGCAGAGCCTGCAGGCATGGTACAGGACAGGAGACAGTCAGAGCCTGCAGGCATGGTACAGGACAGGAGACAGTCAGAGCCTGCAGGCATGGTACAGGACAGGAGACAGTCAGAGCCTGCAGGCATGGTACAGGACAGGAGACAGTCAGAGCCTGCAGGCATGGTACAGGACAGGAGACAGTCAGAGCCTGCAGGCATGGTACAGGACAGGAGACAGCCAGAGCCTGCAGGCATGGTACAGGAGACAGCCAGAGCCTGCAGGCATGGTACAGGAGACAGCCAGAGCCTGCAGGCATGGTACAGGAGACAGCCAGAGCCTGCAGGCATGGTACAGGAGACAGCCAGAGCCTGCAGGCATGGTACAGGAGACAGCCAGAGCCTGCAGGCATGGTACAGGAGACAGCCAGAGCCTGCAGGCATGGTACAGGAGACAGCCAGAGCCTGCAGGCATGGTACAGGAGACAGCCAGAGCCTGCAGGCATGGTACAGGAGACAGCCAGAGACTGCAGGCATCGTTTAGCAAAGAAAGGCACTCTCCGGCGGGGAGGAGGAGGCATAATTCCTTGGACATTTGATCCAAAAAAAGTACAGTTTTTAAAGTTTTCATTACAGTTCTGGCTTTGGCACCTAGTCAACTACTGCCCTGGAATAGCCACAAAAAAAAAGTTCAGACTTTTCTGCTTGGCTATGTCAAAGACTCAGATGGCAGAAAATTCAGGCAGAGGACACTTGAACAACTCCACACGCCGACATTTTTTACTCACCCAATAATCCCCCATATGAAGATGACTGTTTAGGAGGTACACCAAAGAAAAGCTGTCCTATCCTGTCCAGATACTGCAAAGAAGAAAGACAAATCCATATATCAGTCTAGAATGTACAAAGCATTTGTCCTTTATTAACCAAAAGCAAATTACGTTGTATTCCTGGACTATGTCACAGCTATTACCAAATAACCCCACTACAACATAAACTTTAGGGGCAAAATGTAGTTGACACCTGATCATCACACCCATTGAGGTTGTTCATATTAGTGCCACATGCTAGACATGAAACAAAATTTCCCCTTGGAATTGAACTTTAAAGGCACCGAGACTCATAAGAATCATAAAAGTAAGATAGAAAAATAATTTCACAACTGAAGTGACTAAGTTGCAAATGCAGAATTAAGTATATATGAACAGTATGTATTTACATGAACTATTAATTAATTATTTCTGCATTTGCATTACAGAGAACTGATATCTTCCCTACCCCTGAGGAAGGAGATAAAACAGACTCTGAAACGCGTCGGTGAAGGATCTCTCTTCTGTATTGCCAATCATGTTACAGTGGATGCATTTTCAGTTGCTTATTGCCATGTACATTCCATGTTACCATTTTTAATTATGTAATATTAAAAAAAAATAAAAAAAATTCTATCTTACTTTACAATTGTTACGAGTCCGAGTGCCTTTAAAGTCCAATTCCAAGGGGAAATTTTTTTGAGGTTGATGGATCCCATCTTGTAGCTATAACAGCCTACACACAAGATTTGTGCATCTGTGGGAATGTCCATTCAGCCAAAAGAGCATTTGTGAGGTCAGAAAATATAGGACAATATCATGTGGCTTGCACACCGCGAGGATAAATGTATCCTTGCGGTGTTCCGTATGGTTGGGATCAGGGCTCTGTGAAGGCCACTCCAAACTTAATGAATTCAGGTCTTCATTGACTTGGCTTTGTACACAAAAGTACAGTCATAGTGGAACAGAGAAGGACCTGCCCCAAACAGTTTCCACAAGGAATGGAAACGCACAATTGTCTAAAATGTCTTTGTATGCTGCAGCATTAACTGGACAATTTACTGCAAACATCTAAAAAACAAATACTTTAGATCAGTGGTTCTTAACCTCAGTCCTCATTACCCCCCACCAGGCCATGTTTGCAGGCTTTCCTTTTATCTTGCACAGGTGCTTTAAATCTAAGTCAATGGCTTGGTATTTTGGACAGCTATTTTATCTAAGGGAAATTCCCAAAACATGGCCTGTTGGGGGGTAATGAGGACTGAGGTTAAGAACCACTGCTTTAGAGGGTTGGCCACATACTTTTGGCTTTATAGTGTATGCGCCCAATATTACTACAGCACACCATTACTAAAACTTAAGAAATGTCACAACCTACCTCATTATACATAGGATCTCGTTTTAAAGACGGCTGATACTGTTCACACAATATTGTAAATACTGTTAATTTCCCACTGCAAAAAAAAAAAATTGAAAAAAAAATTAAAATCTGAATAACCACAGGTTTTCGGTAATGCACATTTAAACACAGATCTGTACATCAATCAGAAAACCACCAGAACACCAACACAAACCTGTACTTTGTGCATGCAGAGGAAAACAGGTTCACTTTAAAAAGGTTATTCTAAACCTAAACCATCCATTTTACACACAGAGGTTGGCAATGAACTCCCAAATCAGGTAATAAAAAGTATTAAAGTCACTTCCACAATACCTTTTATTTTTTAGTGGAGGGGGGGGTCACATGACTGCTTCAATGTATTTTCAGCCAAACAGAGCAGGCGGTGGGCAGGACCAGCCATGGCTATGAAAGGACCCGCCCACCAGGCTGTTTTTAATATGAAGGAGTGTCCTTGGCTTTTAAAGCATAAGGTAGATGACCTTGCAGTTTGTTTCCACTACTAACAGCCATGAGGAGGTCACTGGAAGGATCAACATGTATTTTTAGGCAAAATTAAAATCGATTTTGTTTTTTTATTGTTATCAAAGTTTAAAGGATACTCCATCCCCATCCAGGCAGTACATAAGGAGCTTGGCGTGGTAAAGGATGGAGCCCTAGTACATGGAGACGAGGAGAGTAAGCTCCGAGCAATTCAGAGCCAACAGACCGGTCTTTTTCTCCAGACAGCTGAACAGAACAAGGGGGGGGGGGGGGGGTCAAGGATATGCAAGTATATAAGACTGGGGAGAATTGCATTAACCCTTTTCTACCCAAAAGGTGAAATTCATCAGCATGCATCGGTTGATTCAACGCTAAATATTGATTTTTTTTTTTTGTTTATACATTTTCATGACTTTACAAGTAGTTACAAAAAAAATACATACATTTGTGCTCACAAGTTTACATACCCTGGCAGAATTTATGATTTCTTGCCCATTTTTTAGAGAATAAAAACACAAAATTTTTTTTCACTCATGGTTAGTGTTTGGCTGAAGCCATTTATTATCAATCAACTGCGTTTACTCTTTTTAAATCATATTGGCAACAGAAGCTACCCAAATGACCCTGATCAAAAGTTTACATAACCCAGATCTTAATACCGTTTATTGCCCCCTTTAACATCTATGACAGCTTGATGTCTTTTGTGGTATTTGTGGATGGGGCTCTTTATCTTGTCAGATGGTAAAGCTGCCCATTCCTCTTGGCAAAAACATGTCAGCAGCTGTGCAGTTAGTCTGTACACAAGCCTAGATGCTATGATTTTATTACATTTTTTGAAATGTTTGATATCCCCAGAGCGGCTCAATGATATTGGAGGTCAGGAGACTGAGATGGCCACTCCAGAACCTTCATTTTATTCTGCTGTAGCCAATGACTTGGCCTTGTGTTTTGGATCATTGTCATGTTGGAATGTCCAAGTACGTCCCATGAGCAGCTTCCTGGCTGATGAATGCAAATGTTCCTCCAGTATTTTTTGATAACATACTGCTTTTATCTTGCCATCAATTTTGACCAAAGTTCCTGTGCCTTTGTAGCTCACACATCCCAAAAAAAAAACAAAAAAAAAAAACAAAACACAGCGATCCACCCCCGTACCTTTCATCATAGGCCTTGTTGACTCCTCTCCAAATGTAGCGTTTGTGGCCAAAAAGCTCAATCCTGGTCTCATCACTCCAAATGACTATGTGCCAGAAGGTTTGAGGCTCGTCTCTGTGCTGTCTGGCGTATTGTAAACAGGATACTTTGTGGCATTTGCGTAGTAATAGATTTCTTCTCACGACTTGACCACACAGCCCATCTTTCTTCAAGGGCATCTTGAAAACAGCCACACCACATGTTTTCAGAGAATCCTGTATTTGACCAAGTTATTTGTGGGTTTTTCTTTGCATCCCAAACAATTTCCCTGTCAGCTGTGGTTTGGTCACAACAGAACCCCTCATTTTCCACTTCTTGATTAGAGTTCGAACATTGCTTATCGCCATTCTCAATTCCTTGGATATCTGTTTCCCTTTCCCGGGATATTTTATACCGTTCAACTACCTTTTCCCACAGATCCTTTGACAATTCTTTTGCTTTCCCCATGACTCAAAATCCAGAAACATCAGTGCAGTCTAACGTTTTAAACCAGGGGTCCCCAACCGAGCCTCTCTGCAGCCAGGCCGCGGGTGAGCGGCATGAGAGAAAAGAGATAGGTGGGCAGGTGAGAGAGCAGAGAGATAACATCTCTTACCGCCCGCCCTGCATCAACGCTGCTACGCCCTCAGCAGAGAGCTGCATCTCTCACTGCCCGCCCTCACTCTGGGACACAACCAATGCACATTAAAAAAAAAAAAAAAAAAAAAAAAAAAAAAGGTACTAAAAACCTGGGAAGAGAAGCCTCTTTCTCTGCTGTCACTGTTGCCTGGTGGCGTGTAGCAGGCAACAAGCTGCATCTTGTGGCAGACAACGGTGGCAAGTGACACTCAGGGCAGTTGAACTATTTTATATTACAATGTAATAATAGAAAATGTGCTTCAAATCATCCTGACACCATATCAACCATGGTGCCGTGATGATTAAAGAGCCAACACCAGCCACTGCCCGACAAAATTGTCCCCCGAAAACCGCATTGCTGCTGCGCCAAAAAGGTTGGGGACCGCCGTTTTAAATAATTTCTCTTTATTTTTATTACTGTGTAAAACTGCAGGTGAGCACTGCATCCGGAAGGTGGCAGTGTTCCTCCGCAAGCTAAGGACTTTTTCAGTGAAGCCTCCAGCTTGCATGTGATCACCATGTCATGGTTAACCAACCCCTATTGGTTAACCCCTTCAATGCCAGTGTCATTTACCCAGGAATCTGTGCATTTGTATAGCACTGATTGCTGTATAAATGACAATGGTCCCAAAAATGTGTCAAGTGTCCGCCATAATGTCTCATTTACAATAAAAATCGCTGATCGCCGCCATTACTAGTAAAAAAAATAAAATTAAAAAAATATTAATAAAAATGCCATAAAACTATCTTCTATTTTGTAAATGCTATAACTTTTGCGCAAACTAGTCCTATTTTTTTTTTTTTTACCAAAAATATGTAGAATACGTATCGGCCTATCGGCTTTCATAGATCACCACGGAGCCGGCGTTGCTCTATGCCCGGAAGTGGGAGCAAATGCCTGTATTATACTGGTATATGCTCCCTCCTCCTGAAAGGTGCCAATTGTGACACCAGAGGGGGGGGGGGGGGGGGATCCGAAAAGCAGGAAGTTCCATTTTTGGCCTGAACTCCGCTTTAATGCATTCTATGCATTAAGATAAAAAAATAAAAAAACTGTGCGCAGCAGCCTCACCTAATACTTGCCTGAGTCCCATCTCGATCCAGCGATTTTTGCATGAGAGCCTTGAATGTCTGGGACTCTCCCTCCTCATTGGCTCAGACAGTAGGGCGCCATTGGCTCTCACTGCTGTCTGTCAAAGTTTCTGATCCATTGAGGAGAGCGAGGGGGCAAAGCCGAGCCACGGCTCCATGTCTGAATGGACACACACAGCCTCGGCTCGGGGGCCCCATAGCAAGCTGCTTGCTTTTTGGGGGCAGGAGGGAGGGGTCAGGAGTGCCAGCGAGGGACTGAGGAGAATCAGGGCTGCTCTGTGCAAAACCAATACACAGAACAGGTAAGTTTGTTTGTTTGTTTTTTGTTTTTTTATAGACTTACAACCTCACATTCAAAGTGATATTAATTAGTCGCATCATAAGAAACTACATCTTGGGGGCACAAGGGACCCATCGGTGTCAGAATGATTGTGTACAAGAAATAGCAATTTGAATATGTACATAAATCCAACTTTTAAATTGGCCAATACTAAAAAAAAGTATATTGCGCCTGTGATCCAGAACCACATAATCAAGCTATCTGGAGCTTTTTAGATATGCATGTGTAGTCAGATGAGCGAAAGCTTAAAAACAAGTTGATTGGTGGGCATGATAAAAGCTTCCTACAGCATATGAACAACTGACAAACCCACAACATGTGTGACTGACTTAAATGTTTCAGAAATAGAAGGACCTCACCACTAATAAAAGATCCACATACAACTTTATTCCAATAAAAGTCAGGAGGACAATCCAAAAACATGTTTGAATGCTAAAGTATCTATTCAGGGCCAACAGTCTAACATGTTTAGTTTTCAGGCAGAAAGTTGCGCGTTTTTGAACAGGTAAAATCTGTAATCTACCTAAAAAGAAGCACCTGTACTTTGAGCTTCAGGTGACAAAACGCTCAGATGTGAACAGGTGCCATTGAAATGAATGGGCTTTTGCTCGTTTTTCGAGCTGAAAACACTCAGATGTGAATGCAGTCTGGTGCTCCAGCAATCAGTGCCATCAGTAGAATTCAGCCCATCAATGCAAATACGAAATAATCTAGGCGACAGTCAATACACAATTATGCTATACGAGTTATGCAGAGCAGTCCATAATAAACCATTACACTTTCTAAAATTGGAATATAAAAAAAAAAAAAAAAAATTAAATCCCCCCCCCCCACACTTTACACAGGGTAGGCAGGAGGAAGAGGGAGGAAACATTTTTAAGAATAGAGTTAGGCTTGAATTGGCTGTTTGAATTCCAAGCAGCGATCTCAGATTCCACTCAAATGGTTTTCATAGTTCTAACATATACCCAATACATAAAAATAAAACATACCCGTCCACAGCCAGTAGTAGAAACCAAATAAAGTTTAAAAGGGGCTGTACAAAAGGAGGCCCCCTCTCTATTGAAGGATGCTTCTCCGTATACGTCGCGAAAACCACTGATGCGCCCGCTTTGTTTTTTAAACAGAGGAATCTGAAAGGAAACAAAAAAATCAAATGTAACTATACAGAAACAAAAAAACTAAAATTAAACGTTTAGTTCTTGTGAATCAGCAGTTTTTGGTGCAATAATCTGGCTGCCAGGAATACGGTTTACCATGTTTTAGTGCCAAGCCTAACCAGAAGAAGAAAAAAAAAAAAAAAAACAAACACACCACACACAAAAAGCTAAAAAAGGAGGAGAAGATTAGCAAGTTAATTGGGGCTGATAAAAACACTTTTCTTCACTTGCAAGGTTATATGCAGCTCAAAAGCTCACACCTATGATCTAATGTACACATGATTTACATAGTAAATACAATGTAACAGCATATTGTTTAATTGTATTTATTCAAAGGTCACTTGCAGACTAAAGCCTCATACACACGATCAGACCTTGTACCAACTTTCCCTTGGATTTTTGTACAAAGGGTGTTGGCCCCAAGTTGGTATTGCATACACATGATCTGACTTTTTAGGCAACAAACATGAACATAGTGACGTTTCAACGTACTGACGACACTTCAAAAAAGGACGTTCAAATACTCCAGCGCCACCTTTGGTCAACTTCTGTATTGTTGTCTGATCTTTTTCATTGGTTCTGAGCATGCGTGTTTGTACTTTGTACAAAAGTCCGATGGTTTTGTGTACACACAGTCGGACTTTTGTTGGCAGAAAGTTGGTCCATTTGCACAGCCAACAAAAGTCAGATGAAAACTGAAAAAGTTGGTCCGATGGAGCGTACAGACGGTCGGATGTTGGTCCAAAACAGCTAATTTGCATGTTTGTTGTCAAAAAGTCCAATCATGTGTACAGGCCTTTAGACATCTGATAATTGCAGCAGGGGAGACACACTGGACAAAGAGTCCTAAAAATGTGTTTTTTTTTTTTTTTTTTTTTGGATATAGCTTTTTTTTCTCTTGTTTTGTTCAATGCAAGAAAAAAAAAAAAAAAAAAAAAGTCAGAAAAAGTCATACAAGAAATCAGTAAATACAGCACTGAAGGATCCCATCCTTGTATGAAGCCATTACATATCATGTAAAGGATAACAGAACCAATTCCAAAGATGTTTGGACAATTTCCCACAACTCATGGGAGAGTTCATCCATTTACAGTGGTTGTAAATCTCAGATATAAAAAGCACATCCTTCTATTCTATAATGTGTACTTGTCTGTGTCCCAAGCTCTGAGTGTCATTTCTCTCTGCTGCCTTCACTGGGTACATGTGAGGGTTTACAAGCACTTTAAAATCCTCATGTGGTTAAGGAGAACCAGCGAGGTACTTTGTCGTTGCTACCTGCCGTGTTTCTTCAATCAAAGAAGAGACACCACATAAGCAGGGAAAGATCTCTTAGCAATCCTGTTGCTGGCAAAATTTGGCAGCAGCGACAAGGATGAGGATTATTTAGATGCGTCTATAACGTTCATCTTGCCCTACTGAAAACTGTCTGGTTTGATTAAAAGGTTAACTCCACCTTTAGCAACATGTATCAGGGTGTAACATGGAGGTAGGCATACCCACACCTCAGCCATGGCAGCATCCCACAGCCTTTGTTACTTTTAAAATTGGCATGGCTGGCGTGGGAGGGGGGGATGCTTAGTAACATGTTACATGCCTGTGAATGAAATGGCAGATGGCACTTGTAGTCCATTGACTTCTCCAGTTCTTTCAACTTGAAGCCTGTAGAGAGAAAAACAGGCAGAGAGCTGGAGGAAGAGTTTGCAGGAAGCCAACATTGCACTCACTATCCACTGATCACAAGTGCAACACTTTGGATGTGTATTTATTAATTTTTCAGCCTGCAAACTGTCAATGAAGAGTCAGATGTGCATAATTAATATATGACGGCACATTGCAATACATGCTGTCATCCATTTAAGATTTAGCAAGGCAGCAAAGAAAAAGCTCAGTGAAGGAGAGCTTTGTACAGCAAGTCCATAGCAAAACCACCAGGTCAAAGCAAGTCAGTTCCTGACTTAATGGGCACCCCAACAAAACCCGGCAGCACTTGTACATTTTTAGTGTTATGTCAGCACTAGAAGGCGTTCCCAGCAAAGTTTTTGGAAGTGTCCAATCACCTGAAGGTAGCAGCAATAACCCACAGTTTAAATCTTCCTGTGCCTTTTAACGTATTGAACCAGGCACACCTCCGCTCAACATTCCCAGCATTTTTCCTGCCAAAACATGGCTAAAGAATTGTGCATGGGACACAAAATAGTGCACTGCTACATAACCTACCAAGGGGCCATCAAGGCGAGATCTTAAAAAAAATAAAAAAGAAAAGAAAAACCTAGTGACCTCAAGAGGGCTCATAAGTTTACATACCCTGGCAGAATTTATGATTTCTTAGCCATTTTTCAGAGAATATGAATGATAAAAACACAAAAACTTTTCACTCATGGTTAGTGTTTAGCTGAAGCCAATTCATTTTCAATCAACTGTGTTTACTCTTTAAAGTGGTTGTAAACCCTTAGGCCCCTTTCACACGGGGCGGATCCGTATTGATCCGCCCCGTGAAGATTCGCTGCTCAGCGGGGATCGCACAGCTGATCCCCGCTGAGCCGGCTGATGACAGGGCGGTCCCTGCACACTGTGACCGCCCTGTCAGTTCTCCGCTCCCCTCTATGGGGGATCGGATGAACATGAACCGTCTGTCCGTGTTCATCCGATCCGCCCTGCAGACGGATGGAAAAAAAAAAAAAAGGGTTTTCCTCAGTCTGCAGAATCGGACAATAGCGGAGGCGGACAATAGCGGAGGCGGACAATAGCGGGTGTCAGCGGATGCTCATCCGCTGACACCCGCTATCCCATAGACATGCATGTATGTCCGTTTTTTCATCCAAAAACGGATGGATGAAAAAAAACGGACATACGGTCTGCATGTGTGAAAGGGGCCTTACAAACCACTTTGACCTACAGGTAAGCCTAGATTAAGGCTTACCTGTAGGTCCAATAAATATCTCCTAAACCTACATGGTTTAGGAGATATTTAGAAAAAAAAACGGCATCGCTGTCTACGGCGCATGCGCCGTAGACAGCGGCGCGCAGGCACACCGCGCATGCCGAGATCGCGGCGATATGCCGCTTTCGTGCGCATGCGCAGGAGGGACGTCATCGCCGCTCCAGCGGACGACAGCGCTGGAGCAGCGAGACCCGGAAGTCACTCCGGGCTTGATGGCGGCGCAGAAGAAGGTCGTGGATGAGGGTCGCTTCGGGGGCTTCGTTCTCAGGTAAGTTATTTATAATGAGCTAGTATGCTATGCATACTAGCTCATTATGCCTTTGCCTTGCAGGTTCCGTTTTTTTTTTTTTTTTTTTTGGAGGAGGCTTTACTTCCTCTTTAAAATCATAATAATGACAAGAGAAACTAGCCAAATGACCCTGATCAAAAAAGTTTTCATACCCCAGTTCTTAATACCGTGTATTGCCCCCTTTAAACACCAATGACAGCTTGAAGTCTTTTGTGGCATTTGTGGATGAGCGGCCCATTCCTCTTGGCAAAAAAGCCTCCAGTTCCTGTAAATTCTTGGGCTGTCTCGCATGAACTGAACGTTTGAGATCTCCCCAATGAGGCTCAATGATACCGAGATGGCCACTCCAGAACCTTCACGTTATTCTGCTGTAGCCAATGACAGATCGACTTGGCCTTGTGTTTTGGATCATTGTCATGTCGGAATGTCCAAGTACGTCCCATGCACAGCTTCCTGGCTGATGAATGCAAAATGTTCATCCAGTATTTTTTGATAACATACTGCATTCATCTTGCCATAAATTTTGACCAAATTTCCTGTATCTTTGTAGCTCACACATCCCCAAAACATCAGCGATCCACCTCCATACCTTTCATCATAGGCCTTGTTGACTCCTCTCCAAATGTAGCATTTATGGTTGTGGTCAAAAAGCTCAATTCTGGTCTCATCACTCCAAATGAGTTTGTGCCAGAAGGTTAGAGGCTTGTCTCTGTGCTGTTTGGCATATTGTAAGTGGGATACTTTGTGGCATTTGCATAGTAATGGCTTTCTTCTGGTGACTCGACCACACAGCCCATCTTTCTTCAAGTGACTCCTTATTGTGCATCTTGAAACAGCCACACCACATGTTTTCAGAGAGTCCTGTATTTTACCTGAAGTTATTTGTGGGTTTTTCTTTGCATCCTGAACAAATTTCCCTGGTAGTTGTGGCTGAAATTTTAGTTGGTCTACCTGACCGTGGTTTGGTTTCAACAGAACCCCTCATTTTCCACTTGATTAGAGTTTGAACACCGCTGATTGGCATTCTCAATTCCTTGGACATCTTTTTATATCCCTTTCCTGTTCAACTACCTTTTACCGCAGATCCTTTGATAATTCTTTTGCTCCCCCCCCCCCCCCCATGACTCAGAAACGTCAGGGTCTGTCAAGAAACTGACCTTTTACACACACACACACACACACAGCAAATTCAAACTCTTTTATGTCAACTTGTGTGCATGTTATCAGGCCAAAATCACCAGGGTGTGTAAACTTTTGATCAGGGTCATTTGGGTAGTTTGATGCCATTATGATTTAAAAAAGAGTAAACAAGGTTAATAAATGGCTTCAGCCAAACACGAACCATGAGTGAAAGAAAATGTTCATCATTCATATTCTCTGAAAAATGGCCAAGAAAGCAAATTCTGCCAGGGTATGTAAAAACGTATGAGCACAACTGTACCACTCATTTACAGTAGGGATGCACCGAAATTTTGGAAACCGAAACATTTTTCGGCAATTTGCCGAAAGAAAAAAAAAACGTCCGATAAAGGAGACTAAAATGGGGCAGGGCGGAGCCTCGCCCCCCCCCCCCCACCCCGGGGGCTTGCTATAGCGTAGAGGAGAGCCGCTGCCGCCTGTTTGATTAGAGTGCCGCGCCGTCACATACAGCCCCTCCCCCTTGTCTGGGGAACTTTGATAGACAGATCACCCCTCCCAGGATTGGACGGGTGATCAGTCTATGAAAGTGCCTGGATAAGGGGGAGGGGCTGTATGTGACGGCACGCAGCGGGGAACACACAGCTATTGAAATGAAAGCTTTGATGTTCCAAGCGCTCTAATCAAACAAGCGGCGGCAGCTCTCCTCTCCCTTCTCTGGCTGCACCACTGGGGACTCTGGCTGCATTGATCTCCTGCACCATCTCTGCATTCTCTGACCATCTCCTGTAACATAATATTTTATTTTAAATACGTTTCGGTATCTGTTTTCGGCCTAGTGTATTTTTCAGCAAAAGAAACCCATTCGGTGCACCCCTAATTTACAGTGATGGGATATCAGCCATTCCGACCCTGAAAACAGGCAAAATATTTGCTGTACTTACTGCAGGACGGCCTGTGCCACGAACATGTCCACCTCACTACGGTAGCCACGGGTGGATGAGTATTCTACTAACATATTGGCGCACCCCTCTCCATCTGAGGAGTGCAGGAAGTGATATCGGGACTCATAATAATTTTGCTCTGAAAAAAGAAAAAAAGATCATTAATGGAAAATAGTAACAGAACACCAAACTACTGTGTTGTCTGGTAGACTGTATAAATCTAAGGACTAGATCAACAGAAATGCACATTTTTGGCAGGTTAAACATGTCTTATACAGTACATGTATTTCAACAGTGAATTTAGCAGTTTGCCTGCAGTTCAGCCTTAATGCAAGGCAACTTCATAGAGCCCATTTACAAAAAATAAAAATAAATACATTAAAACATGACTGTTGCACCATAGTAACCAGATGTTAGCTTTCAATCTCCAGAAGACAAAGTTAAATCAAATGTCACACAGAATGATGATCTCCCAAACATAACTGTATGTGTCAGACATAAGGCAAGAAGCACCACTGCTAAATTTGGAAAAAAATAAATAAAATGAAATAAATATATGACATATCCTGCCAGCTACAGGCTCCACTCCTGATGTGTTTCACCCCAAGGAGGGCTTTGTCACAGAGGTTCCCATGAAACACATCATAGGCAGAACCTATATCTAGTAAGGAATATGCCCTTATAATAAGGATGGTAATAAATGGTCTATAAAAGTACATCTACTTATTACGATCAAATGGGATCGCCTGAGACAAAAATTGTACCATTTCAGGTGGCAATATATCCTACCTTTCCATAACGTAATAGCTAGCAATTGGTGCAGCTTTGGGTGACCTAGTTTTCCAGACCCTCCAGACGACCACTTGAGAGCCCGGGATACAAATGCCACTCGCTCTGGAGAGTTTTGATCCATCAAACTAAACAATTTGGCCAAGTTTTCTAAAGAAATTTCACAAGATTTTAATACAACATATACATTTTAATAACAAAATAACATCCTAAACAAAACAGGCGATGGTTAATTCCTTTATGCTCGGTTCACACTACCGCGACTTGGGATCCGACTCGTCAGACCTGTCGCTTGACATCAAAAATTCCATTCTAGTTAATGAGAGCCATCTTAATGCACACTACTGAAGTCGCTCTCCGTATTCTCCGATTGGCCACAGCCAAAGTCACCTGTCCTGGGGGCGAGTGGAAGTCGCCTCCAAGTCGCCTTGCAAAGTCACGCTGCAAGTCATGTTGCCCCCAGTGTAAACCAACCCTTAGGCCCCTTTCACACTACTGCGACTTCAAAGTCGCGTGATTTTGGGACCGCTATTTCAGGGAATGCCTCTGTAACTGGCATCAAAGTCGGACCAAAGTAGTGCAGGGACTACTTTGAAGTCGGAACGACTAAGTTGTACTAATATGAATGGTTGTCATTGGAAATCATGGGGGAACGACTTGTCATGCTACTGAAAAAAAAAAAAAAATTAAATAAATAATGTGGTTACATAAGTGTGCACTGATTAACCCCCAAATACAGTTAAGCTGCTCTAGTAGGTCTTTCCTGACATTTTCTTAGTCGCATCCTACAGTAAAAGCCATGGTCCGCAGAGAGCTTCCAAAGTATCAGAGGGATCTCATTGTTAAAATGTATCAGTCAGGAGAAGGGTACAAAAGAATTTCCAAGGCATTAGGTATACCATGGAACACAGTGAAGACAGGCATTGAGTGGAGAAAGAATGGCACAACAGTGACTTTCCTCCAAAAATGATGAAAAGACGAGAAGAAAAACTGGTTAGGGAGGCTGCCAAGAGGCCTACAGCAACATCAAAGGAGCTGCAGGAATATCTGACAAGTACTGGCTGTGTGGTACATGAGACAACAATCTCCCGTATTCTTCATATATCTGGTCTATGGGGTAAAGTGGCAAGAAGGAAGCCTTTTCTATTACGAAGAAAAACATCCAAGCCTGGCTAAATTTTGCAAAAACACATCGGAAGTCTCCCAAAAGCATGTGGGAAAATGTGTCATGGTCTGATGAAACCAAGGTTGAACTTTTTGCCCATAATTCCAAAAGATATATTTGATGCAAAAACAACACTAAACATCACCAAAAGGACACCATACCCACAGTGAAGCATGGTGGTGGCAGCATCGTGCTTTGGGGCTGTTTTTCTTTAGCTGGAAAAGGGGCTTTAGTTAAGGTAGAGGGAATTCGGAACAGTTCCAAATACCAGTCAATATTGGCACAAAACAGTCAGGCTTCTGCTAGAAAGTTGAACATGAAGAGCAACTTCATCTTTCCGCATGACAACGACCCAAAGCATACATCCAAATCAACAAAGGAATGGCTTCACCAGAAGAAGATTTAAGTTTTGGAATGGCCCAGCCAGAACCCAGACCTGAAGCCGATTAAAAATCTGCGGGGTATTCTGAAGAGCGATGTGCACAGAAGATGCCCTCGCAATCTGACAGATTTGGAGCGTTTTTGCAAAGAGTGGGCAAATATTGCCAAGTGAAGATGTGCCATGCTGATACCCAAAAAGACTGAGTGCTGAAATAAAATCAAAAAGGTGCTTCAACAAAGTATTAGTTTAAGGATGTGCACACTTAGGTAACCATATTATTGTATTTTTTTTTTTTTCTCTTTCCTTCATCTCAGTGCTTCGCATGCCCTGTATACAACTTCTATTTGGGTGTGTGTAGCACGTCTAAAGTTAGTTGAGTAAAATGAACAAAGCTTTTCATATCTCAACCAATTTGTTTATATTTATTTTATTACAGATACTTCTATAGTGCCATCAATTTACACAGCGCTTTACTAAATTTTTATATTGTATATTCATACAAGTCCATGCCCTCAAGGAGCTTACAATCTAAGGTCCCCAACTCACATTCATACATACACTAGGGCCAAGTCAGACAGGAGCCAATTAACCTACCAGCATGTCTTTGGAGTGTGGGAGGAAACCCACACAGGCACGTGGAGAACATGCAAACTCCAGACAAGTAGCGTCGAGGTTGGGATTTGAATAGATGACCCTAGTGCTGCTAGGCAGAAGATAACCACGTGCACACAGGTCAATAAAAAAGCTCCAAGATCCTAAAGCAAAGGCAAAAGAATGCAGCTTTTCTGTAGGACATATTTACCAAAGTAAAATGAGGAGAGGTTAAATGCGGGTCTTATTTAAAGAATTGGGATGATTTCAAAAATAGGCGCTGTTGGATCAAGCATAGTGATAGGATATGTAAAGCGTGCTATGCCTTCCTTGTTAAATACGTTTTGTTGGTAATTATTTCAAATTTCAATGCTGTGTCAATACAACAAGTGACAAGTTTTTTTTAAATGGGGATACTGTACAGACCGAAACCTGGCACTATAGTGGCTATCTACCATAGCTGAGGCCCCCCATCTAGAGGGGAAGTTGACATGACCAAAGTTCTCAAAGCATTTCTGCTTGTAGGGCAGACATGCCACTGGGGTGTATCTATTAAAAGGCAGACTGTGCACTTTGCAAATGCAGTTGCACTCATTTCCACCCAGAGCTTAGTGAATGTGGTGAAGCTTCACATTGTAAAGAATACCCAATCAGGCGCAATGAAAATAAAACAGCATTTTTTGCTTGCACATGATTGGATGGTGGAAATAGGCAGAGCTGCACCCCATTCACTAAGCTCTGGGGAAACTGTACTTGCACAGTCTATGTTTGCCTTTAGTAAATTAACTCCACTGTCTATTATAACATCTTTTTGCAGTACATACAATGCTGTAAACGAAAGCAGTATCTACTTCTATCACACACACACACACACACACACACACACACTTTTGCTAAAACCTTGAAAGGAGAAGTCCACCTGTCTGACCACGTTACACACATATTTGGGGTGTAACAGGTTTAGCATCTAACCCAGTGTTTCTCAACTCCAGTCCTCAAGGCGCACCAACAGGTCATGTTTTCAGGATTTCAGATGAAACGGCTGTGGTAATTACTAAGGTGGTGAAAACTGATCAAATCACCTGTGCAAAATAGTGGAAATCCTGAAAACATGACCTGTTGGTGCGCCTTGAGGACTGGAGTTGAGAAACACTGATCTAACCCATGCCCATGTCCCCCCCCCCCCCCCCCCCAAAACTCCTTGTGGCAGCGATCCAGGGATCTCCTCTCCAAACTCGCTGTAACAATTCAAACAGAGCGTGACCGTGCATCAATGAACTACAAGTACCGAGCCTTTGTGACCGACAGCTTGTAGTTCTCAATGGACAACCAAAAAGGCACTAGTGAGAACTCTAGATCCTTAATAGAGCTTCCAATCAGTGTTTCACTGCCTCCCCATATCAGGTAAACAGCTACACAGAGTCTGCAGAAGATGGCATTACACCCGCGATCTGCTGATCATGGATGCAAGGCTGTACGGGCTCCTAACAAAAAAAAGAAGGTGCATTATTTTTTTTGCAAAGGTGAACTAATCCTTTAAGGAACAGTCCAGTTTGGGAAATTTTAAAAACATTTCTTATAAGGAATACTGTCACTTTAAGAAAGCTCCTTAAAGGCTTCACAACTATTTGAGGCGTGGTGAAAGTCTGCTGGCAAGTTTAAAGTAACTGTCAGCACCCTCATTGACCTACCAAGAAAAAAATAATTATTAATAATAAATAATTCTCCTACTCCAAAAATAAATATAAAAACCTTAATCTAGCTTGTGTGTATTATTTATACACACTTTTATTAACATTTTTCTCCCCTAGCAAAGGGAAGAAAGCAGACACAGGGTTGGGCTTTACAGTGATTGATCACTGTGATAGCTAAACAGAGGCCATCACAGCATTTAGGTAATCAGGGATTCTGGCTCCAGCTTGTTAGTGGTCGTGACAGCCCAATCCCTGTGCTGGGAAAGCGCTGTGTAGAACACTCCCAGCACAAAAGATATGCAATGCATATATGCAGCCTCAAAGAAGACGACCCACTTCAGTGAGGAGGCATATATGTGTACACGTGGCAGCAAGAGGTTAAAGCCAAAACTCTAGGTATGAACTTAAAATGTATACTTACACTGGTTCAACATAGACTTTGGTGGTCTGTGGCCCTTTACACTCCCCCACCCATGACTGTGGTAGCTGTCCTCTATTGTAGGGGAAGGGATGGATTCTTCATTGTAAACAGTACTAAACTACTTTACACTAGTAATCACTGTAATTGATCATCACAGCAATCACATGGCACAGAGCCACTCCAGTTGGATCTGTGCCTTTAGCCGATGCCATCTGATGGGGGGGCTATGGGGTGTGCTGTGCTGACAAAAAGAGGGCAGAGAGATAACCTCATTGTTCAGCTGCTGATCCTTCACTGTCTAGTCACAGGCTGGGGGCAAGAAAGTGACCTAGTTGGGTTGCTTATCTGACGTAAAAGTCAAGTCAACAGCCGGGTTGTGCTGCCTAGCAGGGCTGTCTGAATTTGTGGACTGGATGGGCAAAAATACAAATCCTTTGGCAGGTAAAACACATCATATACACACACACACACACACACACACACACTTCAGTGATGGATTTAGTCATTTGTGTGGAGATTAGCTTTAATGGAAGGAAGCAGAAGTTTTATATATCAGCCCAAACTCACCTAATAAGTCTTCTGTCACTTTAGCTTCAGATTTTTCTAGTGACTCCAGAACAAGCATGGACAGATCAGCAGCACTGTTTTGCTGCAAGGCAAACAAAAGTATTCAAAATGAAGGTTTACAAATGTTGATGAAAAGTAAACAAAACACGACTTTAGTGCTTACAGGGAGAAAGCTGATTAAACATGTTACTGCCAAATAAGGCAACAAAGTTACACTGTAATAGCTGCAGCCAATGTGACATTGACAGAGCGGAATACGTTCTTACTTGACCATGGCTGAAAAACAGCAGAGCTCCAGAATACATTAATTCTCTGGCTTCCGTGTGTTTGTTCTGTGGCATATACCTGGAAAACAAACAAGGGTAACTTTAGCAGAGAAGTTACATTTGTATAAAAAAAAAAAAAAAGAAGATCGCTCAGGCAAATCAAATTACATTGTAACCAAGATCAGATTTTACCCACATCTGGGTGAACCCAAAAACTTATGAGCATAGTGGGGGGAGGGGGGTAGGAAACTGTCAGTGGGGTGCGTTTCCACTGGTGAGACTTCCTCCCACTCAGAAGCACAAGAATGTATTGACAAATCTCTCCAAGGACAGAGATGGCAACAAATCATAATCCCTGGAACTCAAAGTGTGTGTAAGACAATCTTTAGAATTCCAGTGCATCAAAACACAAATGTCAGTGTGGGCAACAGATTCATATACCCGTTATAGGCACAAGTGGTGCATGACCAGGGAGGCACGCTGAGAGCAGAGTTTCCCCCCCCGTTGAAGGTCACACAGACCAGGCAGGAGCAGGGAGCTTTGTACCTGGAGGAACAGTCTGATGGGGGATTTACAAACACCAGTTCTTTATCAGGTACGCTCACCTTGTGAGCGACAGCAGGCAGGGGGCCACAGACAGCCTGCTACCGATTTAAAAATCCACCCAATGCCGGCTGTCATTCACAAGGTGAAAGCAGACCTGATTAGGGAACTAGTGTCTTAGCTTCCCCATCAGGCTCCACCTACAGCAATATCATTGGTTGTTAGGAGGATGTCTGCTGTGAAGCTGACAGCATCCTTAGCCAGTGACAGGAAGGGAGAAGCAGTGGCGAATATTCTGCTCTGTTACACTTCATACAGAGAGGGGCACGATGCCCGTCTCTGAACACCAATTTAGAGTAGGTCTTAATTACCTCCAACTTCCTTATCTACAAATTGGAGGTAGTTCTTTTCAGATATGGTACAATAATAGCACCACTTTGTAAAAGTATCACTATTAAAAAGGGGAACTAAACCCAACAATTTAACATTTAAAAAACAGTTACAGTCAAGGCATGCCAGGAATACCAAGTGTCACATTGGTTGTGCTCTCAACCAAACTGTAAACCATCAAATGGTCGGTGTCATAACTGATCACATGTGCAGCATCATAGCAGTTACAGAGCAAACAGAAGCCAAGATGTCAGCTTTGAAGGCAAAAAAGGATAAGAGGGTTTAGTGCCTGGATGAGGGTGATGCCTTTTGCAATAACGCTTTCCAGCACAGTGCAGAAGCGCATTCCTCCACTTTCCAGGATACCACTGTGGGAGACATCATCGTGGCCTTTGTTTTTTTTTTTTTTTAAGGCAGTTTACTACTCCTTTATATTTATATAAGGTATGACATTTTAATGATGTTTGCTTAAAAGGCACACTCCAGCATTATCAAAATATTGTTACCATAAGAAGCCTCTCCTAACATGAATAAAAATAGCTGTTCCTACATCCCCTTAGCCTGGCCAACGGAGCATTGTGGGTGTTTCATGTTATTAGAGATTACAGAAAGTCTGTTGCTTTCAATCAGACATATCCTTTGTGGCAGGCATACCACAGAACAGCATATGTAATACACAGGCATCTCTCCAGGTGTACAAATATAATAATGACAAAACTATAGAGAAAAAAATAAACAAACTTTTAAAAAAACATTAAAAAGTGGTTGTAAACCCTTAGGCTGCATTCACACCTGAGCGTAGCGTTTTTAGGCAGAAAATCGCACGATTTTATCACGATTGCAGCGTTTTTTTTTACAGCGTTTTGCCGCGATTTTGTGCAGGGCAAAGGTCACCAATGTAAAAAGAAGAAAACGTCCAAATCTGTCCGATTAAAGCGACAAAAAAAGGGTCCGGAACTTGTTTAAGCTTCAGGCGTTCGGCTTCAGGCAACATGGAGTGGAGATGTGAACCATCTCCATTGAGAATAATGTATTTTTTCCCCCCCTCCAGCATTTTGTAGCTTCAGGCTTCAAGCTACAAAACGCTCAGGTGTGAATGGGGCCTTACAGACCACTTTGACCTACATGTAAGCCTAGATTAAGGCTTACCAGTAGGTGCAAGAAATATCTCCTTAACCTACACGGTTAAGGGGATATTTTACAAAAAAAAGGGCGTGCCGCAAGTGAAGGCAAACCTACCGTCACTTACGGCTCCCGCGCCGGAGTGAAGTCATCGCTGCTCCGGTCACTCACAGCGCCAGAGCAGCGATACCCCGAAGGAAGACGCTTCGCGGAATAGGGGACAGCGGTGACATCGCAGGCTCCTGTGTCAGGTAAGTAACACATAATGGGCTACTATGCGATGCATAGTAGTCCATTATGCTTTACCTTTGCAGGGAAACAAAGAGGAAGTAAACCCATCAGCGTTTACTTTCTCTTTAACATGTATTGATAATAATATTGACAATAAGCTACATGTACATCTAAAAAGAAGCCTACATAATAATGTATAGTTCCTCTATTCATGTAGTTTATGATGACAATAATTCCATGACCATCATGAAGGTGGAGTAAAAAGGGAAGGCGAGTTGGTGTGTGAAAAGCAGTTAGGTGAACATGTTGCTTTAGACAAGCAAAAGTTTACATTAAAAGATGCATGGGAATTTTATTTTTATATATTTTTTTCCGCAGATTAATACTTACCTAGGTGCATGTAGCATCGGTCTGATGCTGCATCGGTCCCCTCCTGGCTCTAACACTGAGAACAGAGTGACCAAACACTGCTGATCACTCGGTTTCTCAGAGAGCTGGTGATAGCCACTACTGTCTGCTCTGTGCCCCCCCCCGGGCAGTGGAGGGGCGGCTTGCTGACAGGCTGAGTCAGGTGCTTGTCCAGGCATGTGGGCGGGCAGATCCAGACTTCATTGTCATGCTCTTGCCTGACCATGGACCGGCTCCGTGACTTTAGCCCGCTGTAAGCTGAAAATGGGTCACAGGAGTACAGTTAGTTTTGCACTCCTGAGATCCCCAGAAGTACAGTCATAGCTTGTTTAGCTGTACTTCTTTAACCGCTTCCCGACCGCCCACTGTATATTTACGTCCTCAGAAGGGCACGGCTAGGCAAAAGGACGTGTATATACGTCCCCTTTAATTGCCTAGCTGTGGGGGCGCGCGTGCGACCCGGTTGGGAGCTCCGTGACCACGGCCGCGGGACCAGCGGACCCGATCGCCGCTGGTGTCCCGCGATCGGGTCACAGAGCTGAAGAACGGGGAAGAGGTCTGTGTAAACAAACCTCTCTCCGCGCTTCCTACACTGACTGTCAGTGATCTTCTGTTCCATGTCATCGGGAACAGCCGATCACTGACGTCAGCCACGCCCCCTAGTGTAAAAAAAAAAAAAAAAAAAAAAAAAAACAACACACACACACACACACACACACACACATCACACTAACTTCTCCCCGCCCCCTAGTGGTTAACTCCTTCACTGTCATTTACATAGGAATCAGTGCTATTTAAATAGCACTTATTTCTGTATAAATGACAATGGTCCCAAAAATGTGTCAAAAATGTCCGATGTGTCCGCCATAATGTCGCAGTCACAATAAAAAATCGCTGATCGCCACCATTACTAGTAAAAAAAAAAAATATTAATAAAAATGCTATAAAACTATCCCCTATTTTGTAAACGCTATAACTTTTGCGCAAACCAATCAATCGCTAAATGCGATTTTTTTTACCAAAAACATGTAGAAGAAGACGTATCGGCCTAAACTGGAGGAAAAAATATTTTTTTTATATATTTTTTTGGGGATATTTATTATAGCAAAAAGCAAAAAATATTGCATTGTTTTCAAAATTGTCGCTCTATTTTTGTTTATAGCGCAAAAAAAAATTAAAATCGCAGGGGCGATCAAATACCACCAAAAGAAAGCTCTATTTGTGGGAAAAAAAAGACGCCAATTTTGTTTGGAAGCCACGTCGCACGACCGCGCAATTGTCAGTTAAAGCGACGCAGTGCCGAATCGCAAAAAGGGGCCTGGTCCTTTGGCTGCCAATTGGTCCGGGGCTGAAGTGGTTAATACAGATATGAAAACACAAATGAGCCAACAAACTGCAGCAATATACAGGGAAAAAAAGTATTTGATTCCCTGCTGATTTTGTACGATTGCCCACTGACAAAGAAATAATGAGTCTATAATTTTAATGGTAGGTTTATTTTAACGTTGAGAGACATAAAACAAAAAAAAAAAACAAAAAAAAATCCAGAAAAAGAAAAAATTTCTCGAGTTATAAATTGATTCGCATTTTAAAAAATTTGTGAAGTAAGTATTTAACCCCGTCGCAAAACATGACTTCATACTTGGTGGCAAAACCCTTTTTGCCAATTAGAGCTCAGACGTTTTTGTAGTTGGCCACCTCTCAGGAGGGATTTTGTCCCACTCCTCTTTGCAGATCCTCTCCAAGTCATTAAGGTTTTGAGGCAGACATTTGGTCAAGTGAACTTTCAGCTCCCTCCACATATTTTCTATGGGATTAAGGTCTGAAGACTGGCTAGGCCACTCCAGGACCTTAATGTGCTTCTTCTTGAGCCACTTTTGTTGCCTTGGCCTTGTGTTTTGGGTCGTCATGCTGGAATACCCATCCATGACCCATTTTCAATGCCCTGGCTGAGGGAAGGAGGTTCTCACCCAAGATTTGACAGTACATGGCCCTGTCCATCGTCCCTTTGATGCAGGGAAGTTGTCCTGTCCCCTTAGCAGAAAAACACCCCCAAAGCATAATGTTTCCACCTCCATGTTTGACGGTGGGGATGGTGTTCTTGGGGTCATAGGCAGCATTCCTCCTCCAAACACGGGAGTTGATGGCAAAGAGCTTGATTTTATTCTCATCTGACAATACGTCCTCGCAGTTCTCCTCTGAATCATTCAGATGTTCATTAGAAAACTTCAGACGGGCCTCTATATGTGCTTTCTTGAGCAGGGGGGCCTTGCGGGCGCTGCAGGATTTCAGTCCTTCAAGGCGTAGTGTGTTATCAATTGTTTTCTTGATGACTATGGTCCCAGCTGCCTTGAGATCATTGACCAGATTCTCCTGTGTAGTTTTGAGCTGATTCCTCACCATTCTCATTATCAGGTGAGATCTTGCATGGAGCCCCAGACCGAGGGAGAGACAGTTATTTTGTGTTTCTTCCTCTTGCGAAATCGCACCAACTGTTGTCACCCTCTAACCAAGTTGCTTGGCTATGGTCTTGTAGCCCATTCCAGTCTTGTGTAGGTCTACAATCTTCTCCCTGACATTCTTGGACAGCTCTCCATGGTGGAGAGATTGGAATCTGATTGATTGCTTCTGTGGACAAGTTTCTTATACAGGTAACAAGCTGAGATTAGGAGCACTTAAAAAGGGAGTTCTCCTAATCTCAGCTCGTAACCTGTATAGAAGACACCTGAGAGTCAGAAATCTTGCCGATTGATAGGGGATCAAATACATATTTCACTCATTAAAATGCGTTTTTCTGGATATTTTTGTTATTCTGTCTAAAATAAACCTACCATTAAAATTAGACTGATAATTTATCTGTCAGTGGGAAAACATACAATCAGCAGGAGATCAAATCCCCCCACCCTGTATTTTCTGAAAGCAGACATCCTTCCAAGACCTTTTCTTGTTTAAAAAAAATCCTTTTAAAGAACAAAGTATTGGATGTGCTGATCACAGAAAGCCAAGCATTGTATTGACTTCATGCTAAATATAATATATTGTGTCCCGTCTGGTTATAAAGGCGGTGATCAGTGGACTGGATATTTGTGGTGTCGGGGTGTATGGGATACTGCAGAGATGTGCTCTGTCCTGGAGCATGAAGCTGGCATCCAGGGCTGGACAAGTGACTCAACCATTCTGATAGGTCCCTCTACATGGATTCATAAATATTATCAAATAATCTATATAAAATCAGTCAACTTGTATATTAGGACTAGAGATCCCCGATTGCCTGTCTTTTCTTCAGGGAGAATACATTACTTTCATGACGCAATAATTATTTACTTACACATGTAAAAACACATAAGGAAATGCCAAGCCAAACAAAGATCACATGTCAGCTCTCATCCTAGTCCATAGACCGAGGTATTGCTGTTACTACAGCTGGGAATTCAGTGAAGACCATAGGCTCACCATGACAGTCAGGCACCTGGCATTTTCTGAAGGAACATTACACATTGGCAGCCACATTACAAGAACACAGTCACCGGCTGTAGCAGACAGTAGTAGGATTTGTGAATTTTCTCCTTGAAAGTCTGATCCCGGTTTCTGAACAATCAATAAAATATCTGCTTTTGGCAGCATTATATCCAGCTGGAAATGCAAAATATATTTTGTCTTCCCGTACATCATATTTAAAAGAGGGTCTTCAGTCTTTTTGGAGGAAAAAAAAAAAAAAAAAAGTCAGCAGCAAATACTGTAGCTGCCAATGTTTATTAAGAGGACACTTACCTGTCCAAGGATCCAGCACCATCCTCACCCCTGCCGGTTCTTCACTGTTCTTTGGGCTTCTGGTGGCAGCATGTTTAGTGTGGGAAGTGGGTTGTGACTCCTTGCGGCTTCACAGTAAACGCGCAAGCTGCTTTGCTCCCTGTGAATGGTCCCAAGACATGTCCCAGAAGGCTGCAGGAGGGAGGGGAGGGGGACCAGAATTCAGGTGGAATTACCTAGGTCAGTGATGGCGAACCTTGGCACCCCAGATGTTTTAGAACTACATTTCCCATGATGCTCATGCACTCTGCAGTGTAGATGAGCATCATGGTAAATGTAGTTCCAAAACATCTGGGGTGCCAAAGTTCGCCATCACTGATCTAGGTGGTCTGACCGGACGTGGATAGCCCCCACACAAAATAAAAAATGTACAAAAAAGTGTTAAAGGAGACAGGGAGGAGAACGTCTTTTAGGGTGAAGTTCTGCTTGAACTTTGAGAACCAAACGAATGACATAAATTGGAAGGTATTGAAGTGTGGATTGGACTTGTAAGCACAACAAAAGCAAACATGCATTTTGTTTAAGCTTATCAATTCTTAGATGTGATGGCTGCATTTGTTTTCTTATTTAGGCTCGCTTTCATTTTCACCTGGTGATCCAGATATTGAGTCTGTTATTCAACAGAAAAAGCTGTCCTGCAGATGTAACAGATGGTTGATAAAAAACATTTACCACTGACAGGGGTGCTTACAGTAATCAGCTTTTATGTAAAACCTTTATCCCAAAAAGGATAAAAACATTGCTGTAACTGCAGTATGAGTTGGAGCTTGGTCTAAGTTTGTTGGTGTATTTTAATCTGATAACACTCCCTTACCAGATTAACAATGCTGCTGTCCAAATGTGCCCCCTGTGCTCCTTCATTCAGAGTGTAGACACCAATACAGGTGGTGCATTACTGGCCAGATCACCAGATGAAAAACGAAAGGGGGGGGGGGGGTTGTAGCACAGCCACCGCATCCAATGCTGCAATATATTCCATTTGTTGGTTTTGGGTTTGATACCGCTTTAAGACAGAAGAGATGACCTACAGCTTTGTATAACCTCCCAGGCATGGGACAGGTCGCTTTGAACATGTGCTTCCCATTACACCATTAGTACATTTTGTTTTAATCTTTCACATCTAGGCAACTCTTAGCCAACATTAGTTTGGGGAGACCATGACTGGTGAAAAAAATGCCAACCTGCCCAAAACAATCAGCATGTGCAATTCCTCACCACACATTCAGGATTTGAATCCATCAGATTATAAAATGCCTTAATAATTTAGTGTGGGACCTAAAGGTGGCCCCCAACCTTTACATACAATATATTCATGATTTAGGCCATGCTCACACTGATCCCACACAAAAGTCACGTGACCTTCGATACGGCTTTGCCCTGCGACTTCGGTCCAACATAAATCCCACTTTAATGAACAGCATCCATCTTGAGATTAGTGCAACTTTGGGTCTGGTATAGATTTCCATGCCAAATATACAAAAAAAAAAGAAAAAAAAAGAAACACCGGCGCAACCCCCCCCCCCCCCCCCCCAAATCCATACCAGACCCTTATCTATTCAAGCGAGCGAAAATATGATGCTTTGGGTCTGTTTCTCTGCTAAAGGTACAGGCCGACTTTGCCGCATTGAGAAGTCAATGGAAAATCTTGGATGATAACCTTCTTCCCGAACACCGAAGATGGGTCGTGGATGGATCTTCCAGCATGAAGATGACCCAAAACATACCGCCAAGGCAACAAAAAGGAGTGGATCAAGAAGAAGCACATCAAGGTCATGGAGTGGCCTAGCCAGTCTCCAGACCTTAACCACTTCAACATCTTCCTGCCAGACCAATTTTTAGCTTTCAGCACTGTTGCACTTTGAATGACAATTGCGCGGTCATACTACACTGTACCCAAACTTAATTTTTATTATTTTGTTCCCACAAATAAAGCTTTCTTTTTGTGCCGTTTGATCACCTCTGGGATTTTTATTTCCTGCTAAACAAAAAAAAAAAAAAAAGACTGAAAATTTTGAAAAAATATGTTTTTTGTTTTGTTTCAGTTTCAAAACTTTGTAAATAAGTAAGTTTTCTCCTTCACTGATAAGGTGGCATTGATGGGCACCGATAGGCGGCACTGTAGTGTAATGTATTGTACTGATGGATGCAAATCAGTGCCAAACAATAATGCATGCCAATCAGTGATGCCTATTGTGGGCACTGACTGGCATCCCTGGTGGTCTAGGGTGGCATACCAGGTGGTCTAGTGCGGGCATCCTCGGGGGGGGGGGGGGGGGGGCGCGGCTGCGCTGATAATCGATCAGCACAGACCCCCCCCCTGTCAGAGGAGCAGCCGATCGGCTCTCCTCTACTCGCGTCTGACAGACGCGAGTGAGGAAAAGCCGATCACCGTTGGAGACTCTTTACCGAGTTCGCAGTTGCGGTGGGTCAGACTGACACACACCGCAACAACGATCGCCGCGATGCGCGTCCCCGGGGACGTGCAGCGGCTTAATATCCTGAGGACGTCATATGACGCCCAGTCAGGCTATTGAAACCACTTTGCCGCCGTCATTCTGCTATATGGCGGGTGGCAAGTGGTTAATCCTATAGAAAATTTATGGAGGGAGCTGAAACAGCGGAGACAGCCAAGAAACCTTAAGGATTTAGAGAAGATCTGTAAAGAAGAGTGGACCAAAATCCCTCCCGAGATGTGTGCCAACCTGGCAACCAACTACAAGAAAACATCTTACTTCTGTGCTTGCCAACAAGGGTTTATCCACCAAGTCATGTTTTGCTTGGGGATCAAATATGTATTTTACTGAACTGCAACTCAATTTATAAAGAAATTTGTTTGCGTGTTTTTTTCCCCAGATTTTTGGGTGATATCCTGTCTCTCTCATTTAAAATACACCTATGATAAAAATTATCCAGGCTTGAAACAGTGGATCTATAAGGCCAAGAACCATAGTCCATTCAGTTTGAATGTTGAGTGGGATGGGAATGCATTAGTAATGCATAGGGTTTCCTCATCATGTTTTCAAATTTTAAAAACTTTGTTTACATAAATTTTTGGTGGTGGTATTGCTGGGTTTTTTTTTCCCCCTTTATTGTGGGTTGTTTTTTTTTCCCCCCCCTAGAATTATTTTTAAGTTAGTGTACGCTTGAATGACACTTATAGAATTTGTTTATTTGTCATACATGAACTAATTGTGAAGTCATTTATGTTTTTTTACTTGTAATTCGACTTTAGTCCACAAGATGGTGCTGTCTTGCATTATATATTGTCTCTAATTCAGTTCCGTTTTAATCATCATTGTTCCCAAACTGGTTGCCATTAATATGCCCAAAGGATGTCTGTATAGTAAGTTGGTAGTCTAACTTTTTTAACTTACGTTTGCTCACTCAGGCAATTTGATTGAGGCTGAAGTGGTGTTCTGGTCGGGGGGTTGGTCTGAGTGGTTTCGCTTCCGCTGGCCACCTCTGATGTGTGGAACACATTCAATTTCCACACTGATCTTGATGTCCCACCTATATAGTGCACCTCTATGAAAGCTAAGCCATGCCCCTGACGTCAAAGGAATGACGAAACGCGTAGGGAGGCACTTGTGACGTGACCAGTGTATGACAGGACACGGCGGCCATCTTGCTGGCAGTTTAAGCCACTATTCAGTGCCCGTTTTTCATCTAGAGCATGCGAGTGCAATATAATAAAAAGCTTACTGCACTATAGGGTGCATTTACTTCTATTACATGGGCCAAACTATGTACACGGATTCAACAGGGATCGATGTGTGACCTGTGTGGTCAGGCTGTGCGGAGGTGACACCCCGGGGCCTCCCTGATCAGAGAGCCAGGCACAGCACTGAGGCTGTACATGTGTCAGTCCAGCCATCCCTATGGTCTGATGATGATCAGAGGAGTGTGTGGCCAGTGTTGGAAGTGATGATACCAGAGATTCCTATGGGAAGCCATGTGTGTGAATGAGATGGTTCCATCCACATTACACAGCAGATGTCACTCACACACATGGCCTACCATGGACCTGCTGTCACCAGTCACACACTGACAGTCTGGCAATGAAAAGCCCCCCTAGAGTGCCCAGGAATCCTCCCAAGGCCCAGGTGCAGCCCCTACATAGCAACTAGAAGACACAAGCCAATCAGCGAGCAGGACGACCCCCCAGGTTCTGGCAGCTGAAGAGTTAACCGAGGACTTTCCGCAGAGTGACACGAATCCCAGCCAGTCAAATGACAACGCTGAAGGAAGCCCCGCCTTTCCCTAGCAACCAGAACGCCGGCGGCCAATCAGCGGTTCGCTGAAGGCAAGGGCCCTAGAAAGCTCTGGAAGGTTTTTTTAGATGTTCCGCTCCCTACCTGAAGAAGAGTGTTCGGTACATCTGGTGGGCCTCGTAGTAGTCTCCCTTCTCCACACTGGCCCGCAGCTTCCCCTCCACACGCTGCACTCCTCCCCGGTTCCGGGCGCTGCCTTTGGAGCCCTCCTGCTCCGCCATCGCAGCAGCCATCATGGGGAGACGTCACCCGGGCAGATCAACACACGCTCCCCCCTCCCCCTTCTGCGTACGGAAGCCGAGCGCGGTCACAGGAGCGGCCGCACACTGACATGGCCACGTGACCCGGACTTCCGGCAGCTGATTGGCTGCTGCTGTTAAAGTCTGCGCAGTGAAGTGCTTTGGAGACGATCAGCTCTGTTGGACTGAGCAGAAGGCAGGGAGAGGGATCATTGTGTGTACAGATAGACGTGGCTATGGAGTTTGGCAATTAAAGAAAGAAAAAAAAAAAACTTTTTGTCTCCTGTGTTCCCTTGGGAAGATTTCCCTTCACTTCACTTCCTTTCCTATAGCCAAGACAGGAAGTGAGAGGAAATCCCTCCAAAGTGGAGAAACCTCTAGTGTCCCCATTGTAAGATTTCCCCCATATTCCTGTTCTGGTGACAGCCCAACATTTGGGATTTTCTTTCACTTTCAGTGATAACAGTAACCAGGACTCATAGGAGGAATCTAGCTCATGGGGATATAAACATTAAAGATGAAGTAAACCCTGATGGGTTTTACTTCATCTTTATTCCCCTTCAAAGTAAAAGCATAATGGGCTAGTATGCATCGCATCCATCTTCACCCCTCTTCCTGCCGTGGACTCCGGCTCTCCGTATACTGTGGTACGATGGGTTTTGGTGGCTGAAACCATTTGTGTGTTTTCCAGATGCGTGGGAGTGCCATTAGGAATAAATGTAACCGTGTGCGTCTGAGGAAGGCAGCGCATTTTAGCACACGTTCCTGCACTGCACCTAGTGCGAGCAAGCCCCTAAAGTGTACGTAAAGTCAAAAATAGCCTTGGATAAAGTAGGAAAAGGTCATTGTTCTTCTGTCTCTGTCCCATCTGGCAAATTTCCCTTCACTTCCTGTCCCAGAGACACAGCAGGAAGTAAGAGGATATCTCATGGTGGCCATACAAGGTGCTTGAAAAAAAAAAAAAACATTGTGGGCGGATGTACTCCGCAAGTACAGTGAGGGGAAAAGGTATTTGCTCTCCTGCTGATTTTGTACATTTGACCGCTGACAAGGAAATGATCAGTCTATCATTTTAATGGTTGGTTTATTTTAACAGTGAGACACAGAATAACAACAAAAATATCCAAAAAAGTGCATTTCAAAAAAGGTACAGTGCCTTGAAAAAGTATTCATACCCATGGAAATTTTCCACATTTTGTCATATTACAACCAAAAACATGAATGTATTTTATTGGGATTTATGTGATAGACCAACACAAAGTGGCACATAATTGTGAAGTGGAAGGAAAATGATAAATGGTTTTCAACATTTTTTTTTACAAATAAATATGTGAAAAGTGTGGGGTGTATTTGTATTCAGCCCCCTCTACTCTGATACCCCTAACTAAAATCTAGTGGAACCAATTGCCTTCAGAAGTCACCTAATTAGTAAATAAAGTCCACCTGTGGGTAATTTAATCTCAGTATAAATACAGCTGTTAAGCTGTGAAGCCCTCAGAGGTTTGTTAGAGAACCTTAGTGAACAAACAGCATTACGAGGGCCAAGGAACACACCAGACAGGTCAGAGATAAAGTTGTGGAGAAGTTTAAAGCAGGGTTAGGTTATAAAACAATATCCCAAGCTTTGAACATCTCACGGAGCACTGTTCAGTCCATCATCCGAAAATGGAAAGAGTATGGCACAACTGCAAACCTACCAAGACATGGCCGTCCACCTAAATTGACAGGCCGGGCAAGGAGAGCATTAATCAAAAAAAGCAGCCAAGAAGCCCATGGAAACTCTGGAGGAGCTGCAGAGTTCCACAGCTCAGGTGGGAGAATCTGTCCACAGGAGAACTATTAGTCGTGCACTCCACAAATCTGGCCTCTATGGAAGTGTGGCAAGAAGAAAGCCATTGTTGAAAGAAAGCCATAACAAATCCCATTTGCAGTTTGCGAGAAGCCATGTGGGGGACACAGCAAACATGTGGAAGGAGGTGCTCTGATCAGATGAGACCAAAATGTAACTTTTTGGCCTAAAAGAAAAACTCTATGTTTGGCGGAAAACTAACACTGCACATCCCCCTGAACACACCACCCCCACCGGAAAACATGGTGGTGACAGCATCATGTTGTGGGGATGCTTTTATTCAGCAGGGAAGCTGGTCAGAGTTGATGGGAAAATAGATGGAGCCAAATACAGGGCAATCTTAGAAGAAAACCTGTAATGCCGCATACACACGGCCGGACTTTCCAGCAGAAAAAGTCCGATGGGAGCTTTTCATCAGACATTCCGACCGTGTGTGCGCCCCATCTGACTTTTTCTGCCGGCATTTCCGACGGACTTGTTCTAAATCTTTCCGTCAGAAATACCGACAGAGCTTACTCCGTTGGCAAGTCCGGACGTGTGTACGCTGCATTAGAGTCTGCAAAAGACTTGAGACTGGGGCAGAGGTTCACCTTCCAGCAGGACAACGACCCTAAACATACAGCCAGAGCTACAATGGAATATTTTGGATCAAAGCATATTCATATGTTAGAATGGTACAGTAAAAGTCCAGACCTAAATCCAATTGAGAATCTGTGGCAAGACTTGAAAATTGCTGTTCACAGACGCTCTCCATCCAATCTGACAGAGCTTGAGCTATTTTGCAAATAAGAATGGGCAATAATGTCACTCTCAAGATGTGCAAAGCTGGTAGAGATGTACCAAAAATGACTTGCAGCTGTAGTTGCAGTGAAAGGTGATTCTACAAAGTATTGACTCCGGGGGGCTGAATACAAATGCACACCACACTTTTCACATTTTATTTGTAAAAAACGTTGAAAATCATTTATCATTTTCCTTCCACTTCACAATTATGTGCCCCTTTGTGTTGGTCTATCACAAAAAATCCCAATAAAATAAATGTATGGTTTTGGTTGTAACTTGACAAAATGTGGAAAATTTCAAGGGGTATGAACACTTTTTCAAGGCACTGTATAAGATATTATTATACAGGATCTATATAGCACAGACAGTTTGCGCAGCACTTTACAATATTAGGGCAGACAGTATAATTACAATACAATTCAATACAGGGGGGAATCAGAGAGCCTGCTCATTAGAGCTTACAATCTAGGAGATTGTAATAAAATTGGATAATAAGATTGGATAAGTTGATTTGCATTTTAATGAGTGAAATAAGTATTTGACCCCTTCGCAAAACATGACTTTGTGGCAAAACCCTTGTTGGCAAGTTACAGAGGTCAGATGTTTCTAGTAGTGGCCACCAGGTTTGCACACAGGAGAGATTTTATCCCACTCCTCTTTGCGGTTCCTCTTAAAGTGGTTAAGGTTTGGAGGCTGACGATTGGTAACTTGAACCTTCAGTTCCCTCCACATATTTTCTATGGGATTAAGGTCTGGAGACTGGCTAGGCCACTCCAGGACCTTAATGTGCTTCTTCTTGAGCCACTGCTTTGTTGCATTGGCCGTGTATTTTGGGTCATTGTCATGCTGAAATACCCATCCATGACCCATTTTCAATGCCCTGGCTGAGGGAAGGAGGTTCTCACCCAAGATTTGACGGTAGGTGGCCCCGTTCGTCATCCCTTTGATGCAGTGAAGTCCCCTTAGGAGAAAAACACCCCCAAAGCATAATGCTTCCACTCCATGTTTGACGGTGGGGATGGTGTTCCTGGGGTCATAGGCAGCGTTACTCCTCCTCCAAACATGGCGAGTTGAGTTGATGCCAAAGAGCTTGATTTTGGTCTCATTTGACCACAATACTTTCACTCAGTTCTCCTCTGAATCATTCAGATGTTCATTAGAAAACTTCCGATGGGCCTGTACATGTGCTTTCTTGAGCAGGGGGACCTTGTGGGCGGTGCAGGATTTCAGTTCTTTAAGGCGTAGTTTGTTAACAATTGTTTTCTTGGCGACTATGGTCCCAGCTACCTTGAGATCATTGACCAGATTCTCACGTGTAGTTCTGGGCTTATTCCTCACCATTCTCATGATCATTTAAACTCCACGAAGTGAGATCTTGCATGGAGACCCAGACCGAGGGAGATTGACAGTTATTTTGTGTTTCTTCAATTTGCGAATAATCGCACCAACTGTTGTCACCCTCTCACCAAGCTGCTTGGCGGTGGTCTTGTAGCCCATTCCAGCCTTGTGTAGGTCTACAGTCTTGTCCCCGACATCCTTGGACAGCTCTTTGGTTTTGGTCATGGTGGAGAGATTGGAATCTGATTGATTGATTGCTTCTGTGGACAGTGTCTTTTATACAGGTAACAAGCTGAGATTAGGAGCACTCTCTTTAGGGGTGTGCTCCTAATCTCACTTTGTTACCTGTATAGAAGACACCTGGGAGCCAGATATCTTGCTGATTGATAGGGGATTGAATACATATTTCACTCATTAAAATGCAAATCAATTTATAACGATTTTGAAATGCATTTTTGTGGATATTTTATTTGTTATTCTGTCTCTCACTGGTAAAATAAACCTACCATTAAAATTATAGACTGATCATTTCTTTGTCAAAATTTACAAAATCAGCAGGGGATCAAATACTTTTTTTCCCTCACTGTAGTTAAACCCAAAAGCAAACATTTATTATATTGCAGCTTACAAATTCTTAGATGTGATGGCTGCATTCGTTTTCTTTTTTAGCCTTTTCTACTTCTATTTTCATCTTATGATCCAGCCAGCAAGTCTGTTGGGGCTGCTCTGTGCAATACCAAAGTAGAAACCTCTTTTTCATTTTAATTTAAAAGTGACTTTCATTTCACTTTAAACATGTCCTAATGGAACAGGTCAGCTGCCTGTTGCTATGAGGCTCACCTCCCTCTGACTTGGCCCGGACAGCATCAGGTGGACTTGACTCATGCCATCACTAAATCAGCATGAAAGGTGGCAGGAACAGGTAGAGCAGCAGCACAGGTCACCCATCTCCTCCTTCCCACCAGTGAAGCAGGTGGTGGCTTGGAATACATATAAACATCATGATGTCACTGCACAATCCACATAATGACTGAGCTGCTAGATTTTTGCTGGAGCTTGCTCCAACTCACGGATGGGAGCAAAAGTCACCGATTTTTACACACTGGCCATAAAGTAAGGAACAGATGGCAACATCGACACACAGACAGCAATAAGAACTTGACAGGGCTTTACATACACTATTTTTTATGTAGGTGATAGGTCCACTTAAAAAGCCTCATTCAAGCCCAGATCATAACAGTAAGACCCCTTTTACACTGGGGCATTTTTCAGGCACTTTTGGGCTAAAAATAGCGCCTGTAAAGCGCCCGAAAAACGCCTCCCCTGCAGCCCCAGTGTGAGAGCCCGAGTGCTTTTACACTGGGGCGGTGCACTTGCAGGACGTTAGAAAAAGCCCCACAAGCAGCATCTTTTTCGAGTGGTGGTGGGAGAGCAGTGAATACACTGCTCCTCCACCGCTCCTGCCCATTTAAATGAATGGGCAGCGCTGCCGAAGCGCCTGCAAAGCGATTCGACAGCTGCGCTACACGGGCGATTTAACCCTTTATTCGCCCGCTAGCAGGGGTTAAAAGTGCCCCGCTAGCGGCAGAAAAGCACTGCTAACACGACGGTAAAGCGCAGCTAAAACTAGTGTTAAAGCAGCCTAACTGAACACAAACATTTCATGACATTGCACAAAATACAGCAGTAGTATATATTTTTTGAAAAAATAAACTCTAATTCAGTATTCAAGCTCCAGGCAAGTGAGAGGAGCAGTCTGGGAGAAGGGTCATCAACTTGTTATAAGGCAGAAGATGTCCCTGCTCTATCTCTCCTCCTATTATTAATATTCCTCCTCTTACTGTATGTTGTAACTTTGTTGCAAGTCAGAGGCGGCAGCAGCAAGGGGCTGATCTGTGTGGTATATCTATCCCACAGCCTAGAACAGCCTTTGTCAAACTTTTTACCCCTGAGGAACCCCAGAAATAATGTTCAGGCCTCAAGGAACCCTTGGTAAGATTAGTCCATTGGAGGTAATTGGTAAGAATGTCCCTTTACAGGGTGACCGGAATGACACCATGCAGTCTTGGCTCTGCCAAGTGTTGTTGGACCTGGAGCTATGGGAGGTCAAAGCTCACAGAACCCCTAGCCACCACTGCAGGAATCCTAGTTGAGAATGGCTGGCCTAGAACATAAAGACTACTCTAAAGACACTAGGATCTACAGAACTATATGATATAGAGGAAGGATTTTAGTCTACATAGTAAATGATGACATGAATGATGCCTGAACATTGAATATGCATTTAAAATAATCAATGTCAGGTTTGCTTCCCATGTCAGGTTACTTCAGGTCCAGATGAATGTGGACTGCAGTATCTCATCACATTTGATGCTACATGGTGGGACACAAGGTTAAAGTACCAGGCATTACATTCAAACTTATTTATTCAAACTTATCAACATTGAGAACAAAAATAAGGACAAATACTGTAGATATGCAACATTTACAATCTTTAGTTCTACAGTAGTGGTTATAGGAAGCCATCATTTTGGATGGCTTGCCCATATAATGAAGAGAACAAGATCTTAGAGTGATATGAAAGCATTTGTATTGTTACTTTATGTATATTTTTTTGTTAATTTTAAGTGGATCTAAGAGCTCAAGGCTTCTTGAAAAAACCTTCTTTGTGTACAGCAGCCCACCTTAAAACTTAACAGAGCGCCACCTCGATCCAGGCATGTGCACGAGAGCCTCTCCCTCCTCATTGGCTAAGACAGCAGCGGGAATCATTGGTTCCCACTGCTGTCAATCACAGCCAGTGAGCGATGAAGAGAGAGAACGGGCGGGGCCAAGCTGTGGCTCTGTGTGTGAATGGACATGCAAGCTGTTTGCTCTGGGATCACTCGGCAGGAGGGAGGGGCCAGGAGTGCCTGTGGGGGACCCAAGAAGAGGAGGATCGGGGCTGCTCTATGCAAAACCAATGCACAGAGCAGGTAAATATGACATGTTTGTTATTTAAAAAACAAAAAAATTGCCTTTAATATTACTTTAGAGTAGGGAAGAGTTAAAACCTGTCAGCTTTTCCCTGAAAATATTTAAAAAAAAAAAAAGGGGTGTGGGGCAGAAACACAAAGAAGAAAACCCCCGAAGAAGAAGAGGGGGCTAACGTGGCCCCTAAGTTACCAGCATTATGGAGCTTAATAATCCTTAGTTAAACATAAAAAGACATTTACAGAAACAAAGCATGTCTGCCATGTTCTGACCTACGGCGAAATACACGGTCACGTAACTCTAGTTCCTATTTATAAACCTTATCTAAGTTGCCCACTTGGCTTGGAATTTTTAGGTCTATTCCTGAAGGAGTGCACCCATTTCTCAGCTTCTATAGTGTCATTTACTGTACTTCTTTCCTCCAATGTTCCATAGAGGGCATTTGTGGCTTTTTCCAGTAAACTGGTATTAACCCCTTAGCAGCATCTAATAAATGAGGGATAATACTCTTCTAAGCCACAACCTCGCCACTATCTTAAACTTAAGGATACACTGCAGCTAACATCTTCGGTCTGTTAGTCTGTTGTATTTTAGTACAGATAGAATGGGTGTGTACCAACCTCAAGATCTTACGTTTCTGTGAGTCTGGGAAAGAGCAAGTCAACCCCGTCTTCCATTCCCTAAAATATCTAAGACATGTGAAAGTGTCATGTTGATTCAAAAGTTTATGAGAAATAGAAAGCAATCCTCTGTCTGTGGACTGTTTAAGACATACGGATTCAAAACCGGTAATAGAGTCCCCTGCTTTAATATCGCTCAGGTGGGTAGTACTAAAGTGAAGTAATTTCTGGTATCTCCAGGCATTCAATGGGAACCTACCACATGCTTCTCTATGTTCCCCCAAATGGTGCATTCTCCTGTCTCGAAAAAAAATGAAGGCAGCTAGTATCTCCATCCATTGTCCAAGACCTAAAAAAGGACAGGGATTTACCCCGGGGGTAACCAACAGAAACCACCTAATGGGAGTAGAGGGGATAATGATGGAGATAGGGCTCCTTGCTTCCTGACAAATTCCCAAAGTTTCGGGGTATGGGTGACAAGAAAGGAGGTAGAGTCAGACAGACCTCTGTATGGTCACAGAACCCAAGGGGCATAAATCAGATTATGGCCCACCAAAGTTCCCCTTCAACAACATCCAAACTTTTTCCAAGGCCTTATGTCTCAAATTATAAAAGAGAAGTATGGGATTTAGAATAAAAACAAACATTTATACTCATCTGGGTGGATGAAGCATCAATCCAATGCTGAATTTTGCCCCCACCAGCCCTTGAGTGCTCAGTTCTCAGCATTCTGTTAACAGAGAGACGGTGATCTACAGTTCACTTCTCTGCCTCCCCAGTGCTCACCAGAGTGCTTTCCTGTGGAGGAGGCGGGAGGGTCCGGCTCAGGCTTTCAGCAGATCGCTGAGAGGCCGAGCCACCTGTCGGGTCTATGCTTCTAGGCAGATCCCGACTGTATGGTCAGGATCTTTTTAGATGTGTCTTTCCCCATTGAGAAAGACACATTTGTCGAAACTGGTCTGGGAGGGCACGCAGTGACGCCACCATACGACTAAGAGGAGGACGGGCTCCCACAATTGCCGGCCGGCATTTTTTATATGCACCTTTAACATTTGGATAAATGTAAGTGCTTCTTACTTTGTTTTAATAAATAGTTTTTTTATCGGATTCACGCTATGGGCTGCTTTTTTTCCTCTACTTCCTATATGGACCCCATGTGAGCAAGCGGTCCCTTTACCCATATCATTTGGAGTATCGATTGTCACCACAAGAAAACAGGAGGAATCGCAGCTTTTGGTCGTCTATCATATTAGCAGAGCCGTCATACCTCTGCTCTTTGGTAAGCAGCCATTGCATAAGGGTGTCGGGCACTTACTCACCTTTGCCGTTATTTCTGAGTCACCAGGGTGCCTTATTTGTTTACCTTTGAATACCAGGATAATCTCCCTTACCAACATATCTTCCTGATACGTCTCCACTTGGACATTGGGGAACAGTTTTGTCGCTATCATTATCTCTGGGGCATTGTGCTGCCAGAGGCGGTTAACCCAAGGGGACATTAGGGTTCCCGAGAACAGTGCAAGTTCTCATTATTAAGGACATTACCTTGTGGGACACTTTATATCTACTGTTTAAATCTGATTAGATAATATTGTATTTCTTTTTGGCGCAGCTCTTTTTCTCTACTAGGATCTTTTTAGAGCCTGGACCGGCTCTGTGACATTAGCCAACAGTGAGTTTCAGCCTGCTGTTGGCTGAAAATGGATCACAGGACTGCAGAATGAACTGCACTCCTGTGATCCATGACTGTGATCCATCCTGTGACCTAGCTCCCCCGTTAAGATTTTGCCCTAGTCAGGATATTAAAGGCCAGGCAAGGTTTTGCCTTTCACTAGACAAAATTTGTAAAAAAATCAAAAAAAAAATGTTGGTAAAAAATATCTTAGGGAGTGGAATAGGTACAATCTGCAGTACAAATAAGACAATACACTCATTTTAATAATATTAATTCTACCAATCCAGGTAAAGGTACCTTAGTCCCATTTTTATAAATCACCCTTTATTATTATAAGCAGTGGGGCATAATTTTTCTCATATAGCCTAGAGAGATCTGATGTCAAGTAAATGCCCAGGTTTTTAATCGATTTTTTATTCCATAAAAAGGAAAACAATTCTTTAAGAGAATCATCCATAGCCTTGGTAAATATAGCATAAAGATTTCAGATTTAATCAAATGTATTTTAAAATAAAGGCACCAAACTCCTTTAAATCTGCCATTCGGTTGGGAAAGGAGGAAGGGATATCACTGATTCAAGGATATAGAATAAGATGTCATCCGCATACATGGATAACTTATGCTCTAGTGGACCCACAGTGAACCAGTGAATATTCACGTTCCCTCCAACCTTGCGCAACAGCGCTTCTATAACCAAGTCAAAGAGCAGAGGGCATCCCTGCCGAGTGACGTTCTTTTTCATGCAAGGGGAAGAAGGGTGCCATTCACCTTGACCCTAGCCATGGGCTTCCCGTGTAAGGTCATAATCCAGCCTAAAATTTTTAGGGCCCAGGCCTAAGGCAATCAAAGGATCTTCTAGAAATACCCAGTCTATCCTGTCAAACTCTTTTTCATTGGCTATAGACTGGAAGGACATTATGGTTGATCAAGGACCCAGTGGGCCAGATGAAGAGTGCTTATTGAATTGTCTCTGACTTCCCCACCCATAATTAACCCTGTCTGGTCAGGGTGAATTACAGATAGTAAGATTTTACGTTTACGTCAAGATTTAAAAGAGATATTGGTCGATAACCCACACATGCAGTGGGATCTTGACCCTCCTTGGGGATGACTTTTATATAGCTCATGAGGGCTTCTTACCTTTAGGAAGGTTCTTGATAATGCCCTCCAATTCATCCTGGGTGATTGTTTTTTCTAAGAGAGAAATTGATTCCAGACATAATTTTGAGTATTTTATCAATGCCAGGTAATTCTTAATCCTGAGCCTGTGCTCCAAAGAGGAACATGCCAATTTATCGGTGGATAGCCAATAAAGACCACAGTAAAAATCATGATATTGCTGGGTAAGGACAGGTTGACCATCGATAGAGGTCAATCAGAAATTATATTCAAATGGCAAATACATACATGAATTATTTATAGGAGCAATTTTATGCTAATGCCTAATACAAGACAAGCCATTAAATACACTTATTAATATTTAATAATAATTATGCCTAAACTTCTCTAAACCATCCTAATTAACTGGGCTTAGTTCATTTTTTTGAAGGGTTTGTGTCATTTTTAGGGAACAATCAGAAAAATGGTAACTTAATTCAATGCACAAAGTATAACCTACTGTGAGTTGCGCACTATAGCATGGGTGTATCTTTATTTTTTTTTCTTACTGTATATCTACGTTGGAGTAGCATTAAAAAATGAATGCTGCATATACACCATGTGTTACATCAACATGAACTAAAGGCAGGTTTTAGTGTATGTTAATATGCACAGATGTGCGTTTGGGCCCTTTTTGCTTTACATGCCAAAGAAACTTGTTCAGCCAGTCTTCACACACACCTCGGTATAGCTAGGAAAATCATTCTACTCCTTCCCGAACCACCTCCCTGTTATTTGGACAGTGGTGATGATGCCAACTCATTGTCCACACACAATGGTGTAGTCAGAGAGGTCATATTGCTGAATTTTACCTGCCTTGCTGTACCAGAGGTGTGTAAATGACAAGAGTGGCTTTATAAAAATGATAAAAACTTTGTCAGAAAAAAAAAACCTTATGTATTTAGCTGTTTGGACCTCTAACATCTTAAAATACTGCTCTTTGGCACTCTGGGAGCCCCTGAATGCCTTTTGTGAAGTCAGTATTTGCTAACAATACAGCATTATTTTGAGACGCTAGCAGTATGTACAGGCATTGAGTGGTGTCAGCACACAGAGCTTAGCTAAACTGATAATTTTCTGTAATTTACTTGATGATCAGGAAAAATCTTTAGCAGGTCAATTTCACAATGATAAAGCTGATCATACCAAATAGTTTATCTAATTTGACATTTACACTCCCTGGATGTTTGTAATGACGTGGTTAAGGTGTGGCATCTTTTAGATCTTTACTTCCCTTTTGTGATGACAATGGGTAATAGCTGTAATATTTTACAACAACCTATTAAAAAGGCATTGTCTAGTAACTAAATAAATGTAATGCCACACCCATTAGCATTCTGGAGACTGCAGCTAAAAGCATGTACAGTGCTCAGCATGAATGAGTACACCAACAGATTTGTCAGAAAACCTTTACTTTCCTTTCAGAATCAACATTTTCTATAGGACTCAATACTACAAAATACTCCCACAAATTGCAACCAAGATTAGTTAATTTGTAAACACCAAAAAAAGTTTTTTTTCTAACAAATTAATTCAAGACCATGTTTCGAAAATGAATACACCCCACTGAAAGTCTTGGGAGCAAAGCTACATTTTAGACAACAAAATCCTAATTAACAAGAATTCAACTACAGGTGAGTCGAATTATTCATTAAACAGGTGTCCAGCAGACAGTTGGTTATAAAAGAGCGTAAGGCCCCTTTCACACTGACGGATCGTTCAGATCCGCCTGTCAGTTTTTGACGGCGGACCTGAACGGGCGCTCCATGCTAGTCTATGGAGCCATGCCCGCTGACATCCGACCCGCCAAAAGCAGACGGATGGCCCTACGCCAAGATCCATCGTTGGCGGTTCGGATCGGGTGAGATCTAATGAATACGGACAGGCTGTCTGTTTTCATCCGATCTCTCCATAGAGACCAGCGGCGCTGGACAAGCCCCTCTCTGCTCAGTGAGCAGAGAGGGACTTGTCATCCGCCGGCTCAGTGTAGAGATCTCCCGATGAGCCTGCCGATAGAGGCGGACTTCGTGGAAGCGGAGTCCGCCTCGTGTGAAAGGGGCCTTACTTGACAAAGAAAATCCTCTTCCCATTTCATGCTGTCAGCAATGTCAAAAGGCCTGCGAAAGAAAATAATTTATTTACACAAGAAAGGTGAAGGCTACAACAAGATCACAAAGCTTTACTTATCAGTCAGAATACTGTAGAAAAAGTAAGACAAAGGATTTAACAAAGATGGATCTGCATCTCACAGAGACGTCCACGGAAGTTAACACCTCGACAGGAGCATCTTCTGATGAGAAGGGTTGAGGAAAATCGCCACAAAAGTACTCTGTACCCTGGAGTGATGAGACCAAGATAAATGTTTTTGGAACTGATGGCTTCAAAACTGTATGGCATCACAAAGGTGAGGAGTACAAAGAAAAATGCATGGTGCCTACAGTGAAACATGGTGGTGGCAGTGTCCTTCTGTGGGGCTGCATAAGTGGTGTTTTAACCACTACCGCATGTGATCCTGAAAATTCCGATTCACTATTGCCTTATACGGTATTTACCACATAAAACAGGAGTTAAAGTCAATTCAGAATTTTTTTTAAAATAAATGTATATGGTAATAAGTACTGGTCCTGGCATGCAATATTTAAGGGTAGCTGTCCTGTCCTTCACAATCGATGTATCATTAGCTGTCAGCGGGGGTTCCCTGTAAATAAAAATTGCCGGCAATAAAAAAAAAAAAAAAAACACAACGTGTGTGGGTTTCCCACTCCCCCAATCCATACCATACCCTTATCCAAGCATGCAGCCCGGCATGTCAAAAAAAGGTGGGGGTAAGTGCCCCGTCTCCTTAACCATACCAGGCCCGTGCCCTCAACATGGGGGGGCATGTTGATAGGGACAAGGGTCTCTTCCCCGCAACCCTAGCCGGTGGTTGTGGGGGTCTGTGGGCAAGGGAGCTTATCGAAATCTGGAAGTCCCCTTTAACAAGGGGGCCCCAAATCCCAGTCCCTCCATGTGAATAGGTATGGGGTAAACCACAAAAAGTCTCCCCCGGTGTAGAGCCATCCTTAATCGCCAACGCTGGGGGGGGAGAAGAAAAATAAAAAGCTCTGCTCCCAATGAAGGATCATGCCATCTGACAGCTCCACTGCTTTTAAAAAAAAAAAAAAAAAAAAAACACCCCAAAAAACTAAGGGGCGATACCACCTGGTTACGTCATACTGACATTACTGAACGGGGGCATGGCCACCCAGTGACGTTACCGGGTGACATCACCTATTTGTTTATTTGGAGGCAGCAGAGCTGTCAGACGGTGGGAGCCTTCATTGGGAGTGGAGCTTTTTCCTACCCGGGGTGGTGGGCATCATGATTGTGGATGGATCTACACAGTGGACATTTTTATAATAAAGGGACTTGCCAAAAAACGGTCTCCTGTGTTTGACACTTTTTTTGTGAATGAGTAGGGGTACCATATTGAGGGCTTGTGGCCTGGTATGGTTCCGGGGGGGGGGGGGGGGGGGGGGGGGGGGCCCCCCCCCCCCCCCCCCCCTGCCCTGCCGGGCTGCATGATCGCATCTGGCATAGTTTTTTTTTTTATTTTGGCGTGGGGATTCCCCTCAAATACCACACAAGACCCCGAGGATGGATCCTAGACTAAAGGGGGCGATAGAGAACAGCAGATCAACCAGGTTTTTTGCAGGATAGAAATTCAATGACTGAATGTGTATGAACAGAATGCAATACAGAATTTATGGATCGTTTTTAATGTGTGTTTAGTAACACTTGAAGTCTTATAAAAAAAAAAAAATATACATACCCCTGTATATGCCCATTGAGGAAAACTATTTTTGTGAAATTGTTAACACTCCAAGCTACCACCACTTAACATATAATCCTTTACTTGGAGCACATTAGGGACACAGGATGAGTAATGTAGGTACATAGGGTTATAGGGTCAGCATTGAGGACACCATTGAGCCTGAGCAAATCTCCATTTGCAGAAATGCATCCCCCAAACTTGCAAGGAACCTCCACCATGCTTCATTGTTGCCTGCAGACACTCATTTGTATACCGCTCATTAGCCGTCAGCAAACAGCCTCCTGATACAGCCAAATATTTAAAATTTTGACGCCAGAGACCTTGCTGCCATTTTCTACACCCCAGTTCCTGTGTTTTCATGCATAGTTGAGTTGCTTAGCCTCGTTTTCACGAGGTATACTTTTATGGCCACAATTCTTCCATGAAGACCACCTTTGGCCAGATTTCTCTGGACAGTAGATGGGTGTACCTGGCTCTCACTGCTTTCAGCCAATTCTGTACTGATGGACATCTTCCGATATTGAAGGTAAAGCCGAAGGACAGATCGGCTTTGGGTGTCAACATTGCAGGCACCCTGGACAGGTAAGTGTCCATATTTTAAAAGTCAGCAGCTGCAGTATTTGTAGCTGCTGACTTTAAAAAAAAAAAAAAAAAAAAGCTTTTTGGCATGATTAGTCATATTTTCAACATCAATTCCACAATTTCTGTCAGGGTATGCAGACTTTTGAGCACAACCGTGTGTGTATATGTGGGTGTTATAAATAAAATGTATTTGAATGAATAGGGTTAAGTTCAATGTATTTATATGTAGACATCTGACCATTCCTGATGTCCGTATAGACAAAGCACATGGGGTTTGAGTACGGTGATATCAGCACACTGAGAGAAGGCTAGGCACAAAGCAGGAAGTGCACTGCTCGATTCGTGTGTTAGCTGTTAGATCCTTACTGCTAGGCTAAGAACAGTTTGTAAATACTGCTGGATTGTTTTTAATGTGACCTTTTCATAAAGAAGCTGTTTTACGCTATGAGCTATTTCTCCTTCTGTACTGACTGTACACGAGTGTCAAAGATTGTAGGAACTAAGGGATTTCTGTGATTGAGCAATATTACCCAGCACTATTTAACCATTTAGTAATCAAATCTGGTTAGCGAGTTGTATCATTGGTGTGCATTGTAAAGCATAGGCACTTTACCAAAGATTTTGAAAGATGTTTGCTTAACCACTTCAGCCCCGGACCAATTGGCAGCCAAAGGACCAGGCCCCTTTTTGCGATTCGGCACTGCGTCGCTTTAACTGACAATTGCGCGGTCGTGCGACGTGGCTCCCAAACAAAATTGGCGTCCTTTTTTCCCACAAATAGAGCTTTCTTTTGGTGGTATTTGATCGCCCCTGCGGTTTTAATTTTTTGCGCTTTAAACAAAAATAGAGCGACAATTTTGAAAACAATGCAATATTTTTTGCTATAAAAAAACATTTTTGTTTCCTCAGTTTAGGCCGATACGTATTCTTCTACATATTTTTGGTAAAAAAAAAAAAAAAAAAAAAAAAATCGCAATTAGCGAATATTGATTGCTTTGCACAAAAGTTATAGCGTTTACAAAATAGGGGATAGTTTTTAAATAATAGATAGCATTTAAATGCATTGATTCCTGTATAAATGACAGTTGTAGTGAAAGTTAACCACTAGGGGGAGGGGAGGGGTTATGGGCTGTGACGTGTGTGTTTTTACACATTAGGGGGCGGGGCTGACATCATTGATCAGCTTTCCCGATGACCGGGAACAGCCGATCAATGAGAGGCAGAGTAGGAAGCGCGGGGAGAGGTTTGTTTACACATACCTCTCCCCGTTCTTCAGCTCTGTGACCCGATCGCGGGACACCAGCGGCGATCAGGTCCGCTGGTCCCGCGGCCGGGGTCACGGAGCTCCCGACCGGGTCGCGGGCAGGCATTCAAAGGGCCGCGTACATTCTGCCGCAGTGTATCTGCTTGAGGCGGTCGGGAAGCGGTTAAAGTGTTAGTTCTACCAAAAAGCTGTCTATGCAGCCAAGGGACACCTGTAGATAAAAACAAAATTGTGCCGCTTCAACTAAGTTGGCTAATGCCTTTGCTAAAGAAGAACTCCAAAAGATAGCAACAGGATTAAAAGATGTCATGTTTCTAAGACACTCTCAGCCATTACTACTCACCCCCATCATCACAAGAGAGAGCTCTCACACCCCTGCATATGTGGTCCACTACAGCTTCACTAACCTCAGAGCTACTGTGACCAGGGGAAAAAGAACATGTGAGGGGGCGTGAATCCACTGGAAGTGGCCTAACAATGTCCTAGCAGCAAGGCAGGATGATGGCATCTCTATAGATTGCACCCAGTTTACATATTTAGTCAGGTTGAAAAAAGTCCATCTAGTTCTTGAACCAAAAAAAATAAAAAATCCCATATACACAATCCTTCACCCACAGTTGATCCATAGGAAGGCAGAAAACCCCAGCAAAGCATTCTCCAATTTGCTACAGCAGGTGTAAAAATAAAAATCCTTCCTGATCCCCACTTTACCTACAATTGTTAGTACCCAGTTATATTATGTACATTTAGAAAATAATCCAGGCCTTTTTAAAGCAATCTACTGAGCTGGCCAGAACCACCTCTGGAGGGAGTCTATTCCACATCTCTTACTGTGAAGAAACCTTTCCGTATTTGGAGATGAAATATTTTTTCCTCTAAAACGTAAAGTGTGCCCCCTTGTCCTCTGTGATGACCTTAAAGTGAATAACAACACCAAAGTTCATTATATGGACCACTTGCAAAAAGAAGAAATGTGGGACTTTGCATGAGGCATGTCAATGTGTATAATACTGTATATAATGATACATCTATCTATCGATTTAACATCTCAACCCCATAAATTAATCCATGATTGTAGAAAAGATAATGTATCAATCATATTCAAATAGTACAATATAATCATAAGATATTTACATAATATATGATATAACATTTAATACAAGTCATCAATGGACATAATTGATGCAATCAATACAACAAATAAATTCATACAAAATACAGAGCATACAAGTAAAATTCACATGATACATGTACAGATAACAATATTGTTAAATGTATATTTTATAGCATATCTTGGCACTTATTAGGAAACTCGTTTCATGGTGTTATAACCAATTATCATGAGTAAAATGAATGGTAAATACTGAGAAGCCAGATAGATATCCATTAATATATAATGCCCTCTAAAAATGGAAATGTCAAAAAGCAAAACTAATTCTAAATCACTTACACATATAGTCCGCAGGCTGCGCCCATCTTCTATGATCTAATTGGGCGGTGGCCTGGGACGTGTGGTCGTTGGAAATACTAACATCTATGTATTCTGTGTGTGTGTGTGTGTGTGTGTGTGTGTGTGTGTGTGTGTGTGTGTGTGTGTGTGTGTGTGTGTGTGTGTGTGTGTGTGTGTGTGTGTGTGTGTGTGTGTGTGTGTGTGATTAATGCGAGTTGGTTCTAATGTTAAACACCAAAAATGTGTATGTATAAACATACAGTGCATGTGAACAATGTTAACGCACTCCATAAAAGTGCGTTAGTGACAGCAAAAAGTAAGAAAAAGTGTGTGTGAAGTACCTAGGCAATGCGGGTGTGGCGTGAAGAGTATCCCGCCTCGTAGTGGAATCATATGATTTTTAGAGGGCATTATATATTAATGGATATCTGACTTTTCTGCATTTACCGTGCATTTTACTCCTGAAGATTGGCTAGAATGTCATGAAATGCGTTGTTTCCAAATCAGAGTGCCGAGATATGCTTGTGAATTTTACTTATATGCTCTGTATTTTGTATGAATTTTTTATTTATCTTGTATTGATTGCATCAATTATGTCCACTGATTACTTGTATTAAATATGTTATATTTTTGGTATGTAAATCTTATGATTATATTGTACCATTTTTGAATACGATTGATATTGCAATCGTGGATTACCTTATGGGATTGAGATGTTAAATCAATACAGATAGATGTATCATTATATACACAGTATTATACACATTGACATGCCTCATGCAAAGTCCTTCTTTACGCAACATTTAGAGATGGAGGCATGTCAGTGTTATTATGGTTGCGACAGGCCACATTTATTTCTAGTTGTCCAAATCTATGGACCACTTATGTATTTGTACATGTTGATCATACACCCCCCCCCCCTAATCTCCTTAACCACTTCAGCACCGGGCAATTTTACCTCCTTCCTTACCAGAGCACTTTTTGCGATTCAGCACTGCGTCGCTTTAACTGACAATTGCACGGTCGTGCGACGTTGCACCCAAACAAAATTAACGTCCTTTTTTTCCCACAAATAGAGCTTTCTTTTGGTGGTATTTGATCACCTTTGCAGTTTTTATTTTTTGCGCTATAAACAAAAGAAGAGCGACAATTTTGAAAAAACACACAATAATTTTTACTTTTTTTTGCTATAATAAATATCCCATTTTTTTTTTTTTAATCAATTTAGGCCGATACGTATTCTTCTACATATTTTTGGTAAAAATAAGCAATAAGCGTATATAGATCGGTTTGCGCAAAAGTTATAGCGTTTACAAAATAGGGGATAGATTTATTGCATTTTTTTTTTTTTACTAGTAATGGCGGCGATCAGCGATTTTTTTTTAGTGACTGCGACATTGCGGCGGACACATTTTTGGGACCATTCATTCACATTTACACAGAGATCTTTGCTATAAAATTGCATTGATTACTGTGTAAATGTGACTGGCAGGGAAGGGGTTAACACTAAGGGCGCTGCAGGGGTTAATATGTTCCCTATGTGAGTGATTTTTAACGGTGGGGGGAGGGGACTCACAAGGGGAGAAGACTGATCGGTGTTCCTCCGTACTGGGAGCACACCATCGGTCTCCTCTCCACTGACAAGACGTGGAGCTGTGTGTTTACACACACAGCTCCACGGTCCTGCTGTTTTCCCGGGCAATCGCGGGTGCTTTGGCGGAAATCGCGGCCGCCGGGCACACGCACCGGGTCCAGAGCGACGCCGCGGGCACGCGCGCCCCCTAGGCGGCCGGGAATGGTAGGACGTCATGACGGCCACCCAGGATGGGAGATCCACCTTGTGGACATCATGACAATGGCCGGGTAATGAAGTGGTTAAGAGGGATCAGATTCAGCTCCTCTAATCTTTCCTCATAGCCGAGCTCCTCCATGCCTCTTATTAGTTTGATTGCCCTTCTCTGCACTTTCTCCAGTTCCCCGATATCCTTTTTGAGAACTGGTGCCCAAAACTGAAATGCATATATTCCAGATGAGGTCTTACTAATGATTTGTACAGGGGCAAAATAAGATCTCACTCTCTCGAGTCCATACCTCTCACTACAAGAAAGAAATTTGCTTGCTTTGGAAACTGCAGCTTGGCATTGCATGCCATTATTAAGCTCATAATCTACTATAACCCCCAGATCCTTCTTCATGATGGATTCTGCCAGTTGTACTCCCCCCAGTACGTATGATGCATGCATATTCTTAGCAGCCAAGTGCATAACTTAACATTTATCAACATTAAACCTCATTTGCCACTTAGTTGCCCAATTAGACAGTGCATTGAGGTTGGCTTGTAAATTGGAGACATCCTGTAAGGATGTTATGCCACTGCATAGCTTATCGTCATCTGCAAAGACAGAAATGTTACTTTTAATCCCAGACCCAATATCATTTATAAAGACATTAAAAGTTTGTTCTATAGAGTGCACCCAATTCGTTTTATAATAGTACTGCACTTGCGTGTTCTATAGATTGCACCCAACTTTTTTTAGAATAGGACTGCACCAGCTCGTTCTGTAAATAGATTGCACCCAGCTCGTTTCCATAATAGTTTGCACCTGCGTAGTCTATAGAACAAGCTGGGTGCAATCTATAAATAGATTTCACCTTAGTGTTCTATAAATAGCACCAGCTTGTTCTATAAATAAAGTGCATCTGCTTGTTCTATGAATAGATTACACCTGCTTAGACTATAGATTGCACTCCGTTTGTTCTATAAATAGCACCAGCTTGTTCTACAGACTGCAGCAGCTTGTTCTATGAATAAATTGCACCTGTGTGTTCTACAAATGGATTTCACCCAGTATGTTCTATATCCACTTGGCCAAGTGGATATAAAACAAACTGGGTGAAATCCATTTGTAGAACACACAGATGCAGTCTGTAAAGCAAGCAGGTGCGGCCGCTGTAGGCAAAGCAACATACCCGTATGTCACCGCCTACTTCTGGGTTTAGGGCACCTGCTGTGATTGTGCACAGCGCAAAGCCTGTCAAGTCCCAGCCGGGACCTGCTGATCGGCTGTATGCACTCATAGCCCAGAGCTTTGTATTGGTAAAACACAGAGCTCTGTACAGAGTGAGCGATCTGTCAGTTTTTTATCCCTGCAAAGCAGGGACGAGGAACAGATCTAGTAGTAAAAGCAGCACATACACGTAGTTAGGCATAAATGTAACCCCCTTGATTGGCCTAAATGTTAATCCCTTCCCAGTCAGTGTCATTAGTACAGTGACAGTGAAACTAATACTTCAAGTTGTGCTGATCTCCTGTGTCCTCCCCACTGACAACTACCAACACTCTTGTATCAAGAAGTATTGTAGGGGTCAGCGGAAGAGACAACTGATCGCACCTGCAGATCAACACTACTGCAAAGGTTTTGTTTCTGATAATTCAGTGAAGCATTAGAGCGGCAATTTATTTACAGTCTTCCTTATAAGCAACATGCATTTTCATTCGTATCTTTTGTGACACGATCATTTATACATTGGAACCATATTGGCTATTTTAGCCATTCGTTATTCTTTACAGTGTCCACATACATTAATTTTCTGGATTAATTAAACCTTCTGGATTTTAAGTAATCATGTCATTTAATTATCCTGTGCAATTACCATTTTCAGCACTAGTAAAGATGCCAACTAATACAGAAAAGTAGTACTCTTTATTTACCTTTTCAAATATTACATGCACTCAAAAAGTAAACTCTTTATTTAAAACATATCAATAATCTTGTCAATATGAAGCAAGCAAAACATTTACTGAAAAACAAATACTTTGAAAAGCCTTTACAAAAATACATTGCACAGTCCTATTTTGCATCTTTAAAAATAAATTAGTGTTTTGTTTCCTTTGAGAAAAAAAAAAAAAAAAAAAAAAAAGTTTCCCTTTACATCCCTCCCAGATTTACATAATGTATTTGAATTGATTAAATTTCAGTACATTGTATGTATATGCAATTGCATTCTCAGGGGTCTGGACTGTTGTACAATACATACATATATAAACTTTTTAAATAAAGTCACTCTTGCAGAAGTCTCTAGCTACCGAGAGAGATTAAAGAACAATTCCACCTGATAAACGTATTGATATAAAATGGAATAGGGCAAGGTTAGAGCCCCCACTGGGTCTGAGAACCCAGCTCTGAATTCTCCTGAGATTTCTACCAATATACCAATCTAGAAACCACTAGAGGGCATAAAAACACAACAGCCTGTATCACACCTTCTAGTGGTTTCTCTACACGACAAAACTTACGTAGTCAGTGAAAAAAAAAAAAAAAAAAAATCCAGCGGGGAGCTCAAACTTTGTCCTACTCCACTAGAAATAGAAATCGATTATAGGTGGAGTAGTATTTTACTTTAGCTTAGTGTTTCCAGAGTGTTGTAACTATACAAGATGTAGCTGAAAACTGAGGCTCTGAACTTATAAAACATTTCTATAAATATATACATAAAAATATATTTGACATTTGTTGTTTGGCTAGCTTTCAAAATAATTTAAAATACACGCACATAAGTAAAATAAATCTACAGGAGGCAGACATGCCAACTTTCCCTAGAGAAAATTGAAAAAAAAACAAGCAGATATTGCTGGGGGTTGTAAAGTAAAAGAATATTCATAGTGCTCCTTCCCCTTTTCCAGTAAATAAACATGAACCATAGCCATCAATTTTACCAACATATTTGTAAAGCTGGAACAAAAGAAAACTCCAGTGTTCGTACCAGTTATTTTAGTTTCTCTGTCCAATTCAGCAGTTGGAATGTCAGTGGTTGCTGTGGGCAACTCCTTTACTTGTCCTTTTGCGCCCGTTTTATAGAATACCATTATTGAATACACTGTGCAGGGACATCGATTAAGATTTACCAGTCCTGGGAAGAAAGCTTAAGTGCTTTTTTTCTATACTGTTACTATTAAAGAACTGAAAGAAATAGCACACAAGTAAATGAACTGTGTACATTGTGGCTTGCTTGCTGTAAGTCACAAACAGTCTAAAACGACTGTTTAATTTTGCTAAATGCAATTTAGTAGTACATGCAGAATATGGTGCAGAGTGTTAGCCTTTTATGCGTATTGTTTCTGTGTTCACAAAAAGGTTCCCTCTGAAGCAACCCACAGCAAGCACACCCAAAGACAATGAAAGCGCAGTCCAATGACCCGTGTTAATGTGACCTTACAATTAAAGTGTACTTTGGCAGGAGGCAAGTTTAAAGTAGTAATATACTCAACTTCATGTTCATAATATTCTCCTGGTACACTTCCACATACTGGAGGCAGCTCTTTGTCCAGCGGCTCACTCCTCTCGCTGAGCATTGAAGCCAAAAGCATCACAAAGACAACCAGGAAACTGGCATTCCCAGAGAAGACTTCATCAATGGCAGCCTGCATGATCCTCCCATGAAATAGCCCCTTAACAGCTGAATACATGCGAAATGGGGGTAGCAATAAATGAAAACATTCTACCCACCTCAATTCTACAGACTGCATACATTTTTTTAATTATTTTTTGGTAAATGAAAATGGAAAATTAAGAAACATCCGACACACTTTGGTTAGTTCTATACTACTCCATTCCACAGCAGCCCTTGGCAAACAATTTTCATATTTTTTTCTTTTTGTAATAAAGATGAATGACTAGGAACTTTCCATATTATGTAAATGTTATTGGAAACAAGTGCTATTCTGCCCACGACAGCCAGCCTGTCGCTCTTATTTTCAGCAGAGATTAAAAATAAAAAATCTTGATGCCATGGGCAATAGTCCCCTTTCCATCACACACAAGGCTCATTGTTGCCCTTGCCTAATGAAATTAGTGAGCTTAACCTATGTCAGAGCCTGAAACATGCATTTGAATTTCGCAGAAGAGATTTGGCTTTAACTACAGATCTGTAGCATACTATCATTAAATCTACCCTTTAAACTTTGGCTCCCAAAGAATGTGTTAGGTCTACTGCTTACTGGACTTTCAATCCTGAGCGATATGCATGCAGCATTTTTCAAGCAAACTGGCAACATCTAAGTATATCAATTTGTTTTCCAATTTTGGCATTAAAAAAGGGATCCTGAAGAAACATCCCTCCTTGTGTTCCTGACTTATTCCAGTGTTCCAGGTTTGAAGTATATACAGAAATAAAAAAAATATATATATGTACACAGGACGACAAGTGTTCTGCCTTTACTTCACTGGGGTTCCATGAGCTCGGAAGCGATAAAGACAAGTGTAATCTGCATGACCCCAATTGGACAGGATTCGTAGCTCCACAATTTGAAAAGGCTTCTCATTTTCTACCTGAAGAACAAAAATAGGAACAAATCATACACAGAAAGTTGCAATTAAAAAAAAACAAAAAAAAAACGTAAATGATTATGCTTAGCCACCGACCAAAGACTAAGCTAAAGACCAAAGACTAAGCTAAAGACCTGCCAAAACCTAAATACCTAATAGCTCACCAACTGTATGCCTTGGCTTACACATGGCAAGCTGGAAGGCGCAAAAGGACACATTTCCATGCACAATACTTAATCCGACATCTTACTAGTTCACTGTATGAAAAAAAATAAAAAATAAAATAAAAAACGGTGTTTATGCTATATTAAAGACCAGCTGTTAGGGTTTACTATATTATTTAACATCTGATTGGTTGCTGCAAGTACATATTGCTTTAATAAATTCACATTCGTATCAAGAAATTTTGAAAATTTCAAATTAAAATTTGTTTTAATAACAAAATTTTCTTGATTAAAAAAAATAAAAAAAAATGATGTATGTAGTATGGAGCGGCCAACTAGCCGCTGACTTGGTTTTACAAGCAGTGGAAGGGGGATGTCCACCCACCTTCATTGGGCTGTTCCACCGAGACAGCCCGATCGACCAGCCGGTAGGGAGAAGAGACGAACAAAGACTAGAACAGCTTTGTCCATCTCTATAATATGGGGAACTGGAAGGGAATCCCACCACCGTTTTAACTGGAAGCAATGACCTTACATCACTTTCGGTTTACCTGGATGTAAATGTCATCATTTTTTTTAAATAAAAGCATTTGATAAAACTGATCTTTGTGTGATCAAATACTTTTAAGGGCAGAGGGATCTAGGGTCTTATAGACCCCAGATCTCTCCATGAAGAGTATCTGTCTCAAACCTATTGCTGTCACAAGGAAGGTTTACTTATCTTGTGACCGCAATAAAAAAAGTGTTTAAAAGAAAATGATTATTTTTACACTGTTGCTTTTAATTGTATTTTTTATTATTTTTTAAGTGCCCCCGTTTCCCCGCCAGACGATAGTCCCACACGTGAGGTATCACCACGAACATCAGATCACAGGCAGCAATTCTAGCACCAGCAAACTTGTAATACCAAACCAAGCACGCACTACAGTACCAAAAAAAAATAAAAAAATCAGTTATATGAATAATTATAAGTGAATATATCAACGAATACATCAATAGGACAGCTGCACTCAACATAGCTGCAAAAACAGATATAAAAACTGTTGAAACGAAATGTGTTGAGCTATGCAAAAGTGCATAAACCAACCAAATGTGACAAGTAATTGATACCACAATCAAAGAATATCACAATTCATATAAATATAAATAAATTATTCAATATATAAATCTGACAGATGTGAAAACTCATTAGACTTCTATTGTCAATAGTCCCAGTAAAGTGCTGATAAATATCACAGTGCTCTAATGTGCTCCAAATAAAAAAGGGGGTGTGAAATTTCCAGTGCATCCAGACTTCACCATGGTGCAATCCACCAAAAAAGGACAATTACCAGAGATTTTAGACCTCTAAAAGGTCTAACAGTGCTTATGGGAAGAAAAAACCCTCCACGGAGGGATGGATTGATGTTCTACTTCAATTAGCTGTGGACCACCCGTTCAGCAAACCTCAAGAACACCAGCTTACAACGCAGGTACAGTTAAAACATTTAAAAAGGTTTGGCCCAGCTAATCATAAAAGATCGCTCATCATGTAGTAGTTAAAAAACTATTTAAAAAAAAAAAAAAGGTAAACTACTCATAGTAATTGAAGCAACAAGCATATCGTAAACCAACATTGAGCGCCACTGCGGGTGTGATAATGTCACCGCTAAACGATGTCCAACAATTTTTGTCCAGGAATACGTCACCAGGGCACCAAAGCCCTATGCTCCATGTTGGCTTACGATAGGTCTGTTGCTTCTCTTAATATGCTAGTAGTTTTCCCTTTTTTAAATAAATAGGTTTTTAAATACAACACAATGAGCGATACCCCCCCCCTTTTTTTTTTTGATGTGCGACTACCTGGGTGAAACCAAATTTTTGGCTGCTCAGCATGCGCTTGTACTGAACACCAAAGTGCAGCAAAGTTTCTCTTCTCACTGGGCGAGCTCCTCATTTACTCTGTCTGCAGATACGCTTCAGCTGAGTTAACAGAGCCAGACACTCTCCTTTTCCTGACAAGCGCCCAAACAGTGCTCATCACACTGCAAGGTCTCTCCCCTCCCTGCTAGTCCCTGGGTGCGATGCTGGAGACAGGCACAGAGGTGAGTAGAAGATAAACAGGCCAATGTTAAATACATTTTAATGTCCCCTTCGTTTTTAAAAGCCCCATCCGTTCCTGAAAGCACCTCTGCCCAATAAACAGCAAACCTTCATATTTCCCCATCTTGGCAAAGCCATTTTAAGGTTTAAAAAAAAAAAAAAAAGGTGGGGGCATACAGCCACTGAAAATCCCTAGTGATAAAAAGTGGTATTATGAGACAATTGTTTAATTTTCATTAAAATGATAAAATAAAAGCCATAAATTATAGCTTTTTATGTAAAAATTAGACCAATATAACCACTTGCCTACTGGGCACTTTTACCCCCTTCCTGCCCAGGCCAATTTTTAGCTTTCAGCGCTGTCACACTTTGAATGACAGTCATGCTACACTGTACCCATATTTTTTTTTTTTCACACAAATAGAGCTTTTGGTGGTATTTAATCACACCAAGTTTTTTTTTTTTTTTTTGCTAAAACAAAAAAAAAAGGCTGCAAAATTTTATAACAAATTTTATAACAAACTTCGGGCTACACTGATGGGCACCGAGGAGGCATTGATGGGGACTGATTGGGCTACACTGATAATCAGTTCCTCAATTATCAGTGTAGATGTCCCTTTCACACAAGCTGGTTACTGGCTCTTCTCCTCATATGCTGTCAGCTTGAGAAAAGGAATGCCAATAGCCGATCACGATGTAAACACAAAACGGCTATCATTGGACACAGCTGCTCACATGGTAAAGACCGCTGTGATTGGCCCTTTACCCCGATCTGTGATCAGCCATGTCCCAAGGACACAGCTATTACAGAGCGCTGGAGGATGTCATTTGATGCCCTCCCAAAACTGACTGCGCTGTAGCCGTCATGCGGCTATAGCGCTGCTTGGAAGTGGATAAATACGTTTTTGGTTCAATTTTTTTTTTTTTTTTTTAATAAGGACAATTCAAATTGTCATCCCGATTTTGAAGAGTAGTTTTCTTAAAAGATTTCTACGCCCCTGGGAGTAGTAAATATTTTAAGAGAGTTATACATTTTTTGCAAAGATACTAAAGATTAAAAAAAAAAGAAAGAAAAACTGTTACACTAGAAGCTAAATCACTCAGGCAATCTAACTGGTGGGCTACTAATTTACATTTTTGACAAGGTGAATAGGTTTCTTAACATGCAAATACAGCGTATGTGGCTTCTCCCTAATATGACTGGAAAAACAGACATTTTATTGCATACAAACAATACAGTTTGCATTTAAAATATCCAGGGATTTTCATATTATACCAGCACTCAATAGAACAGCAAAACAACAGATACAGTGCCTTGAAAAAATATTCATACCCCTTTCCACATTTTGTCATGTTACAGCCAAAAATGTAAATTTATTTTATTGGGAATTTATGTGATAGACCAACACAAAGTGGCACATAATTGTGAAGTGGAAGGAAAATTAAATGGTTTTAATTTTTTTTTTTTACAAATACACATCTGAAAATTGTGGCGTACATTTGTATTCAGTCCCCTTTACTCCGATACCCCTAACTAAAATCCAGTGGAACCAATTGCCTTCGGTAGTCACCTAATTAGTCAATAGACTGACACAGAAAATATGTGGAAGAAGGAGCTCTGGTCAGAAGAGAGCAGATTTTGGCCTTCAAAGATAAAACACCAAGTGTGGCGAATAAAGGAACACTACACATCACCCTGAACACGCCATCCCCACTGTGAAACATTGTGGTGGCAGCATCATGTTGTGGCGATGCTTGTCTTCAGTAGGGTCAGGGAAGCTGGTCAGAATTGATGGGAAGATGGATGGAGGCAAATACAAGGCAATATTAGAGGAAAACCTGTTAAGAGTCTGCAAAAGACTTGACTGGGGCGGAGGTTCATCTTCCAGCAGGAAAAATTACCCTAAACATACAACCAGAGCAACAATGGAATGGTTTAGATCAGGGGTCTTCAAACTACAGCCCTCCAGTTGTTCTGGAACTAAAATTCCCATCATGCCTAGTCATGTCTGTGAATGTCAGTTTTACAATGCCTCATGGGACGTGTAGTTCCGCAACAGCTGGATGGCCGTAGTTTGAAGATTCCTGGTTTAGATCAAAACATATTCAAGTGTTAGAATGACCCAGTCAAAGTCCAGACCTAAATCAAATTGAGAATCTGTGGTAAGACTTAAAAATTGATGTACACAGAGTCTGAGCTATTTTGCAAAGAAGAATGGGCAAAAATTTCACTAATTTGAGACATACCCAAAAAGACTTGCAGCTGTAATTGCAGTGAAAGGTGGTTCTACAAAGTATTGACTCAGGAGGGCTGAATAGAAATGCACGCCACACTTTTCAGACATTTGTAAAAAGTTTTGAAAACCATTTATCATTTTCCTTCCACATCACAATTATGTGCCACTTTGTGTTGGTCTATCACGTTATAACTAAAAATGTAAGTGTATTTTATTACAATGTGGAAAATTTCAAACGGTATGAATACTTTTTCAAGAAATGGTACTTTATGGGCAATATGTCCAAAAGTACTCCCCTTTAACCACTTCAATACCAGGCACTCACCCCCGCCCCCTTCCTGCCCAAGCCAATTTTTAGCTTTTTCGGCGCTGTCACTTTTTAAATGACAATTGCGTGGTCGTGCTACAATGTACCCAAACAAAAAAATGTTTTTGTTCCCACAAATAGTTTTTTTTGGTGGTCTTTGATCACCTCTGCGGTTTTTATTTTTTGCAAAACAAAACATGAAAATGTTGAAAAAAATAAAAAAAAAGTGTTTCCGTTATAAAATTTTGTAAATAAGTATGTTGTATCCTTCACTGATGAGGCTGCACTGATAAGGCGGCACCAATAGGCAGCACTGATAGCTGGCAAGCATTGCTGATGGGCACCAATTGGCATATCCCTGGTGGTCCAGGGTGGCATACCTGGTGGGCGGCCTTTGTTAATCAGTGTGGATGCCTGCCCAGGACCACCAGGGATGCCCACAATCAGCACAGACCCACGTCAGGAGAGCAGCTGATCGGCTCTCCTCAACTCGCGTCTGAGACGCGAGTGAGGAAGAGCAGATAAACGGATCTTCCCGTTTACACTGTGACCAGCCGTGATTGGACACAGCTAATCATGTGGTAAAGAGCCTCCGTCAGAGGCTCTTTACCGAGATCGGTGTTGCGGTGTGTCAGACAGACACACCACAACAGTGATGGGCGCACGATCGCGGCTTATCCTGCTGGACATCATATGACACCCAGTCAGGATAACAACCACTTCCTGGACATGATTTTGCTATAGGCCAGGCGGGAAGTGGTTAAAGTAAATTTAAAGCAAACCTGAATTCAAAAACACTTCGGGGAATGAAAGTCCATCTGCAACTAGGATACAATTCCCAGATTTCAGTCACAACTTAGTGCAACTGTAATAAGGTAAAGAGGAGCTCCAGTCTGGGCAAAGAAAAATTATAAGTCAGCAGCTATACAATACTGTAGCTGCTGACTTTTAATAAAAGGACACTTACCTGTCCAGGGAACTAGCAATGTCGGCACCTTAACCAATCCTTCAATCATCTTTGGGTGCAGGCGCTGGCATCTTCACCAAGGGAAACTGGCAGTAAAGCATTAAAGCTGGGCAGCCATGCTGGGCATTTGAATGGTCCCACTGTTTTCTAGGAGCTGTGTCCCCCAGAAAGCAGCAGGGGGGCGAACATACTTTGAGATTGTGCGAAATTGGGAGCAGGTAACCTGTCAAAACCAGCCCCCCCCACCCAAAAAGTGCCAAATGTGGCAGTGGAGGGTGCGAACAAGCAGCGCTTCCCCTTTTGGGTGCAGCTCCGCTTTAGACATCCAGTTAGTGCCTCACACAATCTGTCCCTCAATTGGGATGTAAATTAATGAGGCACCCAATTCAGGCACGTGGCTTTTTTCCCCCCCTCTCCCTTTGTTTATATCCAGTGAGGTCCTTCTTCAGGTATACATATCACTTAATACGTGAACACATTCTATATGGTGTCCAGTGGCAGGGTCGTCTCGGGATTTAAAGAGTGATGTCAATACGATGGGACTTATGATCTTGGGCACATTTCAGTCCCATATTATTGGTTGCCAGCACTCAAACTGCGTCGACCAGGAACTTGGAAGCAGGACCTAGACAGATCACAATTTAGCTGGCTAAACAGAGACCAGCTGAATTTTGGGGTGTGTGTGGCCCTCCCTGTTTGACAGACGTCAATCATTAGATCAAAGGTACATGCTGAAAAACATTTAGGTGATCAGTGGCTGCAGCCACTAATCAGTATATCCTTACAGCAATGTCCCTACGGGAGAGTTTTCTCCATCTACCTCACTTGGGTGGATGGAGGAATCTGTTCGTTTTTTTGTTTAGCACGCTATGCCCAGCTTTAGGCAAATGTATCTTGCTTCCTCAGGTAAGAAACATAGGAATCCTTGCAGTATGGGGTAGAGGTGGATGGGAGGGGAGTTCATATTTTGCTCAGAGTAAAGTTGGTCTTTTATTGCCATCTTCCATCTACTGGCCATTCTTGATGTAAAATTTTAGGTACAATAGTTACAGCACAAAGAACCACCTACCATCACGTAAAACGTTTGCAGAGGCTCTTCCTCTTCATTATAAGTTGACTGAACCAACAGTGTCCCATCTTCCTGATACTCATCTTCCAACCCCTTTCAAGAAAGAAACAAATCTCCTGTGAATATGAAACAATGCACACTCCAGAGACAAATACATGAAAATAGGTTCACTTACATATACAGCAAAATCCTTGGGCGCACTTGTGATGTTTCCAGTGGGGGAGAGAGACTTGGGAATGTGTTCTATTGAGAAAGCGTTTGGGAAAATTGCCATTGATAGTCGCACAACCAGATATCCTTGAGCACCTTTAAATGCCCAGCAGTTCCCAGGATACATGTCAGGCTGGCAGAAAAAAAAAAAAAAAAATTCACAATTTAGAGCATGATCTTTTAAATTTAGACATACCAACTACTGCAACTTCAAGTGCCATATAAAGTGATACTAAAATCTTGTTTTTTCTCGTTTGAAAATAAACATGTTACCTGCTCTGTGTAATAATGGTTTTGCACAGAGCAGCCCAGATTCTCTTCTTCTCGGGTCCCTCTTCTGTGCTCCTGGCCCCTCCCTCTTGTCGAGTGCCCCCACAGCAAGCAGTTCACTGACTGACTACAGTGGGAGCCAATGGAGCTTCACTGCTCTTTCAGCCAATGAGGGGGGAGAGTCCGGAGAGCCGAGTCTCACGCGCAACATAGCTGGATCAAGAGGGGGGCTCAGGTAAGTATCAGGGGGGCTGCTGCACACAGGTTTTTTAGCAATCAATCAGAAAAACTGAATAGACAATTGGATTTACTCTCTACTCTAGAAGCCACAATATATTTCAGCTGCAACTCTTAAAGAAGTCTCACTTAATTTATTAATGTGTTTGTTTTCTTAGAGGACATGTAGTACTTTGTCCCATCTTCCACGGTGTCCAAAGGTTCTGCGAGGTCAGACAGGGCCCCTTCCTCCCTTAGGTGTCCAAAAACGCAGCTGAACATGGAGAAAAGTGCCGTTTGTCAAAGTAGTAGTCTTCTTACTAACTGCACTGATGGTCGTGGGGAAGGGGCACCCAGTGACTTCACAGCACCTAGGAAGATGGGGCAAAGTACTACATTCAACTTCCCCTGAGGTAAATTAAAAAAAAAAAAAAAATTATATATATTATGTATTTATATTTAAGTGGAAACTGGATTGTGCTGCCAGAGCTTGTGGCTTCCATCTGCTGGTCACCCTGGGATCTTCTGCTGCTGCATATCGACACCCCTGGAAACCTATAACACACATACATGTGAACACACATACAAACATGTGAACTGCTCCCTTTATTCTTATATCCTGTAAAGGCTATACCACCATACCTCTCCACCGACTGCCCTACCATACCTCTCCACCGACTGCCCTACCATACCTCTCCACCGACTGCCCTACCATACCTCTCCACCGACTGCCCTACCATACCTCTCCACCGACTGCCCTACCATACCTCTCCACCGACTGCCCTACCATACCTCTCCACCTACTGCCCTACCATACCTCTCCACCGACTGCCCTACCCAGGGCCAATCCTGGGCGGGGTGCAGTGCACCCGGGTGCCACAGAGGTGGGGGCGCTGAAGCGCCAGAATGCTCCCCTCCCCCTCTCCTTGTCCGTAGGCATCTCTCTCCGCCGGTCACTGCCGACACCGCTGTTTCTCTTGGCGATAACACAGCAGCGGTGGAGGAGAGCGGAAACAGCCGGAGATCGGATTGGCTGTGTGCAGAGAGACCAGCTGCTCAGTGACGTCACTGGGGGGGGGGGGCGTGCCCGACGTGCTCCAGTTCTCCTTTTGTGTGCAACTTCCGTCCCAGCTGCCCAAGCCTGACACACTGTTCTCCCCCCCCCCCCCCGGGCGGCGTGGCTGCACACTGTCCTCTCCAGCTGCCGTCCAGGTGTTTTTTAATTAGCTTAATGGAGGGGTGGGGGTGGTTTGTCCTGGGGGGGGGGGGGGTCTATACTAATGGAGTGGGGGGGGGGGGTTTATACTTAGTAGGGGGTCTCTGAGGGGCGACTATAGTTGGTGTGATACCATGTTTTACTGCACCGGGTGACACCAACCTTGTCCTGTACCATGTCTGGGGGCTCTAACAGAAGCCCTCTCTTTTTGCATCAGAGAGACTCCCCTCCAGGTCTCAGTGTACGCTCTTCCTGTATTTTCTTTATTGTTAAAAGATCATGGGAGGATTCTAGGGTAACAAAGACTTCTTAGGGGAGCATCTCTGTGTTTGAGTCGTTGCCATAGTAACATTTGTAAAGGGGAGGAGTTGGTAAGATGACCACGCCCACCAGAAATATTTCTGCGCCCAGGCGTCTGTGACCCTAGGATCGGCCCAGGCCCTACCATACCTCTTCACCGACTGCCCTAACATACCTCTTCACCGACTACTCTGAAATACTGCTCACCGACTACTCCGAAATACTGCAAAACTGATGGAAAGGGCCCTGGGATGGGGGCCTTCATGGTTTCTTGCCCTAGGGCCCTGAAGTTTCTAGTTACGCCTTTGGTGCAGCAGTCTTGTACACAGCAGTCCAGATCCTCCTATTCTCGGGTCCCCTGCTGGTGCTCTGGGCCCCTTCCTCCAGCTGACTGCCCCCATAGCAAGCAGATTTGGGGTGGGGGGGGGGGGGGGGGTGTCGCTGGACACGTTTTTTTTGCCTTCATGCATAGAATGCATGAAGATAAAGACACCTTCAGCCTTTAGAACCACTAAAATAGTAATATAGTAGTGTCTTCCAGCGACAGGTTGTGCTTAAAGCACTAACATAATTTACTGCATTCCTTTAGTAGCGATTTACATTCTGAACAGTCCTGCGTACACTAGTAAATGATCTGACCAGAATAAAGGTTTACAGCAAAATTGCATTCTTCTTAATGACAAACCTATACGGGCCAAAAAAGGTTTGTCCTAAAATGTCAAATACAAAGCAAATGTGGGAAATGTTTTAATGATAAAAACTGTACAAAATGTATTTAGAACTTTGCAATATTAACTAAAACTTTACTTTGATAGAACAATTTAAACAAATGCATTGGCTTATTTTTCTATATCTTGAGTTCTGTGTCAGTTCATAAACTATAAAATAAATCATGGCATTCAAATCGGATCACTGATATTTTCACTGATCCTTTCTCCCTTCTGGAACAAAGTGTAACAAGTATTCATTTAAGCCTGCTTTGATAGCCATCACTGCCCTGGGGTTGTAGTACAAGGTGCGAGAAAAGCTGGCCAAGAAATAAGGTGGCAGTCTGATCTGATGGCATAATCTTATGTTAAATAACTGGTGTGTGTTCAAATAGCCTCAGATAAGCAAAACAGATACCGCTGTCCCACTCATCTGAACACATCTTCATGCAAGATCATAAATCTCAGGTCAGCAGGCACCCAAAGGCGAATGAAACAGAGCTATGTCAAATATTGCATTATAAAAAAAAAAAAAAAAAAAATTAGAACACATCCAGTCAATCTGTACAGTGCATTCTAAAATGAATGACTTGGTGCCAAAAGCCCTGCAAACGTGTTAGAAACTCCTATCAATACAAGGGCATGTACAATTGTAAATACTTCATTGAGTGTTTTTTAATGTGCAGTTGCAAGATATTTTGTGGTTTTCACACACTGGGCTACACAAAGGGGGTTATTTACGAAAAAAAAAAAAAAAAAAAAAAGCAAATCCACTTTGCACTACAAGTGCAAACAAGTGCAAAGTGCACTTGAAATTGCACTTGGAAGTGCAGTCACTAAATCTGAGGGGTAGATCTGAAATGAGGGGAAGCTCTGCTGAGATCATCAAATCATGTGCAAGCTAAAATGCTGTTTTTTTTTTCCTTGCATGTCCCCCTCGGATCTACAGCGACTGCACTTCCAAGTGCACTTTCAAATGTAGTTTGCACTTGTAGTGCAAAGTGGATTTGCCTTTTGTAAATAACCCCCATTGTGATATACCACGCAATTGTAAACTCTTACTTGCTCAATAAAAACATAATTAAAAAATAAAAATAAAGTATTTTTCCTCACCTGTATTACCACTCTAGGAGACTGAGATAAATACCACAATGGAATTCCAAACAAACTTAGGAGTGCCGTCTTTGTTCCATAGGTTTCTGAACAACGTGTACCCAAGATGCTGCCGCCTAGACAAATCAAGTCGGTTTTAACAGATTCAGAGAAAATAAATGGAGGATACAAAATTAATCTTAGAAATCACTACCAATGGGATTAAATTGTGACTCCTGTATGGCCAGTTTTAGTTATTTCCCATTTGACACTCAGAATTTCACTATAGGAAATCAGAACTCCCGAGTTATAACTCACTGGAACAGATGTTACAAAATTACAAGAGGTCAGAAAACTGATCCATTAGATCAAATTGTACCTCATTTCTATATAAAAAGTTCTCTGATTGGATGAGGTGGAGATTGTCATGTCACTGCACTGCAACTCCACCTCATCTAAAAATCAGAGAAGGCTTTGCTTGCAATCGTTCTTAAAAGTGCAAGGCGTTCGCTGAATAGTGCCTGTGCAGAGAGTGACCCCCTGTGGTTACTATGCAGCAGAGCAGCTGCTTGGTGCAGGACCTGGAAGATAGTAAGAATCACAGCAGTTACTAGAGTGATTCTCTGCCTCCACAGGAATTGGCCAGGTATGACATCATATGCATACTTGCATTGTTCCAAGTTGGACCAATGTAACTGCAAAAAAGAAAGAAAAAAGCCAGAACAGACCTGAAATTGAACCTTAACCACTTGCTTACTGGGCACTTAAACCCCCCTCCTGCCCAGACCAGTTTTCAGGGCTGACACAATTTGAATGACAATTGCGCGGTCATACAACACTGTACCAAAATTACATTTTTTATAGTTTTTTTCCTCCACAAATAGAGCTTTCTTTTGGTGGTATTTAATCACAGCTGGGATTTAGATTTTTTGCTAAACAAAAAGATGGAAAAATTTTAATAAAAAATCATGTTTAATAGTTTGTTATAAAAAACAGGACATTTTTCTCTTCCATTGATATGCGCTGATGAGGCAGCACTGATGGCACAGATAGGTGGCACTGTTGCCTATTGTTAGGTGGCACAGGTGGGCACTGATGATCTGGCGGCAGCTCACCGTGATCGGGACTGATGTCCCTTTCACGGCTGCCGGTGATCTGCTTTTTTTTTTTCCTCCTCGCGCTGTCAGCGCGACGAGAAAAAATAGCCGATTACCGGATCTGTTGACATCACATGATCAGCTGTCATTGGCTGACAGCTGATCACGTGGTAAGGGGTTGGGATCTACCCCTTTACTCCGATCTGTGATCCAGCGAGTCTCAGCCTCGCTGATCACAGAGCGCGCCCTTCAGGGGGCGCACAGGCCGCTCGTGCACGGGACTACATAAATAGACAGTCCCAGCAATGCGGATCTGTAGTTGGTAAGGCCCCCCGTTCATATCTGAGCATCTCAGAATGGTGGGCAGAACCGCACAATTCTGCCCATATTTCTGGATCACGATAAAAATGTGTGTTTGGGTGCAATGGTACCCCAAACACGCTAAAGAAACAAGCTTTGAGTGACAAACACACCTAAAAAATGCGCTAATCAAAAAACAAGTAAAAGTCGGCTCCAAAAAAAAAGGGTACAGGAGTTACTTTGTTGCATTTTTGCGGGATTTCCCACAGCTAGAGCGTGTTTTGATTCAAACTTTTTTTTTTTAAAGGTAAACAAGATTGCAAAAATAGAGTGGAAATGTAATTATTCCGCATTTATAAACTACACATGACTTAACAGCAAGTATCAGATGTGAGCACAGTAAACAAAATTATAGTATACAGCCAACTTCCCCTCCAGTGTAAATTTAGACTTCGTATCATCAGTACTAAATGATGACTCATTTGACATTTTTGCCTTATTAGGCACAAAAAAAACAAAAAATAAAAAAAACACACCATCACACAAGTACTCCATTATATAAATGGATTTCTTTAACTTTTTTGAAACACTTAAAGTGGAACTAAACCGAACACCTTCAGAAAACTGCAGGCAGGTCTTCATTGCAGAAGATGCATACTATGAGTTTTTTTTTACTAAAAGGCAAATCCACTGTGCACTACAAGTGCACTTGGGAGTGCAGTCGCTGTAGATCGGAGGGGAAGCTCTGCTGATTTCCATCATCTAATCATGTGCAAGCAAAAATGCATTTTTTTATTGTCCTTGTATATCCCCCTCGGATCTACAGCAAGTGCACAGTGGATTTGCCTTTAGTAAATAACCCTATATGTCTCTACTGCAACAACACACTCATACCCTGTCGTTTGTGGTTTTCTGATGAATGTACACGGAGCTGCACATACACAGCTCTACATGCATCGCCGACAATCTCTGGCTGTGCTGGGCTTACTGACTCCTGCACGAGAGGTCAACCCCCACCAGCCCATCAAGGTTCTGAATAGTGGCGAAGAAGACATCAGCTGCCAAGGGATGTCACCACCAAACATTGCTGAAGGGGAGAGTTTTAGTTCCACTTAAACCTCCTTTTTGGAGAAAAGGCGTTTCTAAAAAAGTGTATGTAAACCCTTAAAGGGCAAGTTCAACTTTGTTGACTTTTTTTTTTAAATTCCAGCTTCCCTATATACCATTCATGTACTTTTTTTGCAAATATATCAACGCTTTCCATTAAATCTGTGTACACTCACTTTACTTGTCCTCATCCACGTTTCCAGACGTATCCATTTGTAATGTCTAACTTCCTGACCAGACTTTAGGCCATGGCGAATGAAGTTGACCAGCTGACCTCATTAGCACACACCCTGCATTATCCACCCACCCACCTACCGCCCATACCCAGCTGCCTGTTTTTTTTTTAAATGAAATGCAATCAGTGATCACCCTTCTCACTAAATACACAATATACAATCCAATTGCATAGTGTATGGCCATCTTTATACAAGTACATAGAAGGGAGTGGACAGAAACACAGCTATTTTGGAGCATTTTCACTTATCCGGCAGCCCATCCACCTGAATGGGCTGCCCTACACACAATCGCCCCAAAGAAACAGAGCGGAGCTTGGTGCGTTTTTTTAGTGCAGTGAATTTCTAAAAAGCAAGGAAACAAACAGATGTAAATGGAGCCTCATTGTTCTTGTGTTAATGCACAAATTTCACTTTCAGACCCCATTCCCATCTAGCCTAGTGGGAGCAAAAAATTTGTGGCTCGTTTTTCCTGTGACACACATAGGGCAGCCTGTTGATTTCAATGGTCTGCACTACATGTGGTTAATGGAAAATGGTGGTGTTTTGTGGGTTGTGCGTTTTTTTACTGTGTTTTGCAGCATTTAAGGACCCAAATATGGGAAAACCCTAAATAGGTTAATTTAAATTATGTCCAGAGAACACATTCCCCTACCTAAACCTATTATGATAAACCAAAACTTGCCTCCAGATTCCAGTGCAAAATCCACCATGCCAGTACGATCTTGGGAGTAAAGCTTCAGTGCATTATTCACTAGAACACGTGCATCCTTGAAACGGAAGGGGAAAAATGAGAGAGAAGTTTACTCTTGTTTGTGTAAATACAAGCGTAAAGATAACGTCAGACAGACAACACAAGGTCCCAACATTTAGAAAGTTACAAAAAAATGTAATATCTGCTGCGTATCCCCCCCCCCCCCCCCCCCAAATAAGAAAGCTTCTGGGAAATATTTTCTGGCATGACTAAAACAACCCAAAGCCGTCTCAGAGTCAGATTATTGCCACATTTGGGGGTGGGGTGAAAAAAAAAAAAAAAAAAAAAAAACTGGCATGCTTATGTCAGAGGGCTTCCTAAAAATACACAGAGTCTTCTCTAATGGTATGCCAGGTAAAAACTACCTGGCATACCATTATGTTTATTAGCCTTTTTGCCAGCATCCTAGAGTGCAGAAGTTTTCATCACTTTCAGCCTGCCCTATAGCAGTTTTACTGCTACAGGGCAACCACTGTGTGAAGGATCACACACACACACACACACTTTCAGGTAGGGGACACAAATGTTCACCGCTGGTGTCTAGTTCCCGCTGCGATACTACACAATGGGAGCGGATTGGCGGGTACAGCGGACTATGTTTGCCAGCACTCATGATCAATGGCAGTCTGCCTATGTAAACAAGGCAGATTACCTTTCCGACAGGGGGGGAAGAAATGGATCCTGTGTGTCTGCAAAGCAGTGACTAGGATCCATGTCTTACACTATAAAAAACACCTACGACACTAAAAAACACTGGCTAGGCACACAGTTAAACCTTTGATCACCCCTGATGTTAACCCCTCCCCACCAGTGTAATTAGTAAAGTGACAATGCATATTTTTAGCACTGATCACTGTAGGAGTGTCATTGGCTCCCAAAAAAAAAAAAAAGTTTCAGTTTCCGATTTTCCACCGCAATATCGCAGTCCTGTTATATGTCACTGATGGCTGCCATTCTTAATAAAAATCCCATAAATATATTCCAAAGTGTGTAGATGCTATAACTTTTGCGCAAACCAATATACGCTTCTTGGGAGTTTAATTGATGAAGAAATTAGATTTTTGGATGTTTTTTATAGCAGAAAAAAATGCAGACGAGATCAAATACCACCAAAATAAAGCCATTTGCGGGGAAAAAAAAGACATACATTTGGGCAAAGTGTTGCATGACCGCGCAATTGTTAAAGTAACGCAGTACAGGATCGCAAAAAGCGACCTGGTCATGAAGGGGGTAAATCTTCCTGAGCTGAAGTGGTTAATTAGAAATAAGCAGCACAAAATATCACTTGGCTTTGTACCATGACCCTTTCTACGAATCATTCACAGTATTGCAAATACAAAGATGAATTACGATTATGGCAGGCTGCATGTTAAAATAGGAAAAAAAAATTTGTTTGAAAACCATACTATTGAAATAAGCTACCTAAAAGTATGTCAGTCAAGATGGCTGCTGCTGTACAAATGATTGCAATATCTGGCTTTAATAAGACTAAGAGCTGTTCTTCCAGCCATAGTACAGTGAAGGATTGACTTTACCCCAAGGATAACTACTATCCTTTACTGTACTGTAGTGCACACATCAGTCGCAGCACTGAAAGAAGAGAGCCATTTGTAATATTTGGGAAACTAATTTGTTCATAAAGCAGAACACTTAGAGGGCACTTATTTTAAATGTTACTGTTGTGCAAAAATCTTTTTTTCCCCCCTAGCCAGCCACTTTACAAACCATGGGATTCAGGTAACAAAATAAACACCTACCTCCTCCGTAATACCAGATACACTTCCAATTACTGCCCCTTCCACCACTTTAGCCATTGGCACCTTCTTTGTGATTGCGATCTGGTTAGTGATACTCTTCAAGATCTGGAGTTCTAGTTTTTGCAGTCTGGTACCAAGATCTACATTACTAACATAGTTTGTGGAAAGCCATTGTAGCAAGGACTCTGGCAGATCCGCCTGACTGCCAAACATCATTTGGACAGATTCTCGAACTCTGGCATCCACCTGAAAGAGAAATTGGTTTATACAAAGTTGCTCTCTATAACCTTTATCCTGAACTCAGGCAAACCGCTAAACATACAGTAAATTTAAAATGTGTGAGCTGTTTTACTAGGGTAATGCAGACAGAAACAGGATCCATCTGCTACCCTCTCCCAGCAGTGACTTTGGCAGCCTTTCAGTTTTTAATTCTGTAGCGTGTACACACACACACACACACACACACACACACACACGGGAAGTTGAGTGAGCACTGCTGCTGAGGTAAGTAGTTGAACTAATTTAGTGCTTCTGCTTTGAACTGATGAGGATATGCTCTGTATTTCATGCAAATACAAAGGTAGTGGAAGGCTTGTTTTAAAAGTGTTACTAACCCCACAACAGTAAAATCTGTCTTTATGCAGTAAAGCATGTTTGTTATACTCATTGTGGAACCTATGGGGTTAACCCTCCACATTGTGTAAAAAGGTTGTTGGATTGGGGACAGAAGGAGGATCAGAGAGGACCAGATCAATCTCCCGATAGTACAGAGTCTTTGGAGACACTCTGCACATGCTCAGTTTGGTGTGTATTGCTTTTTTCTCTGGAGAGTGCATTTTATCAGCACAGGGCCAATTAGAACTGTCCAGACAGAGGGTGAGGGGTCCTGCAGCCTCATAGGAGAGTCAGTAGAATGAAAACTCCTGTTACAAGCTTTAACCAGACACTGCTGGAAGTCACAAGACTGCTATATACTGCTGATGAGAAGGTATTTAGCAGTTTATATTTACTAAAATAATTGCATTTCCATGTTCTGTGTACTGTGGGAGACCAGATAATGAATGCAGGCTCCTGGGTTTAGTAACACTTTAAAGCAATTGCATCCTTAATGCATTTAATTTCCATAGCCTGGCTACAGGCTACATTGGAGGGGGAAACAAGTGAACCTGACCTAGATAAATGTATAGACTTATGCCGTGTACACACGGCCAGACTTTGACAGCACAGGTCCGACGGAACAAATCCGGACAATTCGATCGTGTGTGAGCTTCATCGGACCTTTGCTGTCGAAAAATCAGACGGACTTTCGATTTAGAACATGCTTCAAATCTTCCCGATTGACTCGAGTCCGGTCGAAAAATCTGTTAGTCTGTATGCTAGTCTGACGGACAAAAAACTACGCTAGGGAAGCTACTGGCTATGAACTTCCTTATTCTAGTCTGGTCGTACATCATCACGGTCGAATCCGTCAAACTTTGGTATGATTGTGTGTAGACAAGTCCAATTCGACGGAAGTCCGTCGAAAGTCTGATGGAATTCAGTCCTTTATGGTTAGGTCCACTTTGGCATGGTTACCGTAGAAACAGGTTTTGCCAAATCAGAGCAATTCTTAAAAGTGGAGTTCCGCAAAAAAAAAAATAATAATTAAAAGTCAGCAGCTACAAATACTGCAGCTGCTGAATTTTAATATATGGACACTTTTTTTTTTAAATCAAAATAAAGTTTATTGAGTATGAAAATACAACGTTTGCCACAACAAATAACAGGTGCTACAAGCACCAACAGGTATAAACAACATGTACATGGTTTGTCTGATGCATTAGAGTACTGCCAATGTCGTAAATATCGTATTAACTGCGAATGTGGGTTAGTGGGGGGAAGCCAGAGCACATAAACATGGGAAACACAGTGGGGCAGGGGATCTCCGCAGATATGGCTGTCGAAAAACTGGGAGGGTTAGTACTACTATCCTCGCGAGGGGGAGGGGGTGGGTTTAGACTACACATGAGGAGGAGTTTTCTATCCATGTGTCCCAGATTTTTTTAAACTTGTCGGGGCATCCACGGTGGGAGTAGAGAACTTTTTTGTATGGGAGAGTGAGATTGACCGCTCTTTTCCATTGCTGGAGAGTGGGGGGGCTGGATCTAAGCCACGTTTGGGCTATCTGCATTCTTGCAGTGAAGAGGGTTTCTTGCAGGAAAGTTATGAGATACTTCTCTTCCTCAGGTAGGGGGAGAAGACCAAGGATGCATTGGCGGGGGCATACTGTAAGAGGGGATCCCATTTGGTCATGGAGGAATTTGACAGTCTGTGTCCAAAACTGTTGGATGAGTGGGCAGGACCAGATAAGATGGAAAAAAGTGCTTTCGGTGTCCCCACATCTGGGGCAAGTCGGGTCGGTGTCGGGTCTATACTTAGATAGTCTGGCAGGGGTGACGTATGATCTATGTAGGATGTATAGGTGTGTGAGCCTATCCGACAGCTTGGGAGACACTTTTTTAGGTGTTTCCAGGATTTCCCCCCATTGTTCGTCTGAGATTTCCCCAAGGTCGGCCTCCCATTTTGTTTTGAGGCGGTAAGCGTAAGTAGTGGCTTTAGGTGTAATGAGGTGTGTATACAGGGTGGATATTAGTTTTCTAGAGTCAGTGCCTAGTACCATTTCTGCTAGAGCAAGGGGCTCCATTGCCGGTGTGGAGTGCCCACACTGGGTCTGAATTGCATGCCGGACCTGCAGGTATCGAAAGAAAGTATGATTAGGGAGGTCAAATTCCTCCTTCAGAGTCTGGAAAGATTTGATGGTGCGACCGGTAAAGAGCTGGGACAGGTATATGACCCCTTTAATTATCCATATTTTGTAGTCCGGGATGTGTAATAATTCCGGGAGTTGGAGGTTTTCCCAGAGGGGCGTGTGGGCATGCAGAGGGGGAGTTCCAACCTGAGCTAGTGCTGTGTGCCAGACCCTGTTATAGTTTGAGAGCATATGTTTTTTGTCACGTAACCTCAGAAGGCCCTTGTGTTTGCAAAAAATAACCTGGAAGGGGTGAGCTATTACATCTGTGGCCGCCAAGCAGACAAGCATGGAGTACCGAAGTCTATCATGGCCGTTTAGGTGGTATAGGTGGGACAGCTGAGAAGCGAGGTAATATAGTGCCAGGTCGGGTAGAGCTGTGCCCCCTAGGTGAGTTGGGCATTTAAGGGTCTGCCATGCCAGTTTGTGTCTAGAGGAGCCCCAAACAAAGGTGTTAAGGATAGACTCCATATCCCTAAACATACGGGCCGGGATGTAAAGTGGGGCATGCCAAAAGAGGTAGAGTAGCTTGGGGAGGAGGATCATTTTCACCAGGTTGAGACAACCCATGACTCCAAGAGGGAGCCTGGACCAGACCTGTGTTTTGCACTTTAAGAGGTCATAGAGCGGTTCTATGTTTAGGGGTATATAGTCGGCGAGAGAGCGGGAGCATTGTACACCGATATTTAAATTGATGTGTGCGTTGGAGGGGCAGGGCTGCCTGAGTGGCCGTGGGTGCAGAAATGTCAATGGGGAGAATCCGAGACTTGCCCCAATTTATCTGTAGTCCCGAGAAGGCACCGAAGTTCTGAATTAGGTGGAGGGCCGCAGACAGAGAAGGGCCAGCGTCCTCCAAGTACAGCAGCATATCGTCTGCGTAAAGGCTGAGCACCTCGGTCACCCGGCCCATACGCAGACCCCTAATATCAGGGTGCGTTCTAATGGCGATGGCCAGGGGTTCTACTGCCAGTGCATAGAGTAGGGGGGGAGATAGGGCAACCCTGACGTGTACCCCGGGATAACGGGAAGGGGCTGGAGATACGTCCGTTGACTTGGACAGGAGCGGTGGGAGCCTGATATAGGAGTTGGAGCCACCTGATGAAGCTGGGGCCAAAGCCGAAGCGGCGGAGGCACTCCCACAGGTAGCTCCATTCCACCAAATCAAACGCCTTAGCAGCGTCCAAGCTAATGACCACTCGTGTACCAATGTTGTCATGTGGGGCCTGTAGGTTCATGAACAACCTCCTCAGATTGAAGGCCGTGTTTTTGTTGGGCATAAAACCAGTTTGATCGGCGTGAATAAGGCTGGTGATCACCTTGTTTAGTCTTAGGGCTAGCACTTTGGCAAGTATTTTGACATCCAATTGGAGGAGGGAGATGGGACGATACGATTCTGGGTATAGGGGGTCTTTGTCGGGCTTGGGAATAAGAACAATCAGGGCTTCACTCATAGATCGTGGGAGGGTGCCGGTTTCGTATATATGGGAGTATAGGGAGTGGAGCTTGGGTAAGAGGGTATCTGCAAACTGGGTATAAAATTCTAATGGAAGGCAGTCGGAGCCTGGGGCCTTGGATGTTGGGAGACTCGCCAGGGCCTCCGCAATACAGTCCTCAGTGATAGGGGCTTCTAGGCTGTCTACTTGGGAGGCTGTGAGGGTGGGGAAATCCACTGATTGTAGAAGGGTGTGTAGGTCACTCATTGGGCGGTCAGTTCTAGAGGTGTACAAGTGGGCTTAAAACCGTCTAAACTCCTGGGCCACCTCTTGAGGATCCGTGAGGATGTCACCTGTGTCTGTTTGTAATTGGACTACCACGGGAGGACTATGGTCCAGGTGGGCCATGTACGCTAGGAATTTTCCCGCCCTCTCGCCGTTCTAATACACCCTTTGTTTAATGAAAAAGATCCCCCTCTTGGCTTTCTCATAGTGCAGGTGATCTGTGAGCCTGGATTGGAGGCGCAGAGCAGCCGAGTTTGAGGCCGTGGGGTTCGCAAGAAACACCTGCTCAAGTGAGTCTAGTGCCTCTTCAGCCTGTTGTAGAATAAGCTTTGAGGTGGCATTGTGTCTATTGATGTGGGTCGACAGGAGCATGCGGGCGTGTGCCTTGAAAGCCTCCCAGACCGTGCCTATAGGGGCAGACCCCACATTGGATTGGAAATAGTGAGTCCATTCTCGCTGGATGCCCTCCAAATCATTCGTAAGCCAGAATGGATTCAGTCTCCATATACGAGTTGGGGGGGGGGGGGGTGTGGAGGGCAATCGAAAAGTAGCCCAGTACGGCGAGTGGTCCGAAAGGATCCTATTGCCAAATCCGGCTTCCTGCAAACATAGGGTGAGCGTGGGGGAGACCAAGATCATGTCTATGAGGGACATTGCAGCCTGGGAGGGGGGTGAAACAGGAGTATGCCTTTGTGGTGGGGTGTTTAAGCCTCCATGTATCTGACATGGCAATCTCCGACAGGAATTTGCCGAATCTGGTGGGCGAGGGGTGTGACGTCGGTGCAGTAGGGTGGTTTAGTCTGTCTAGAGAACGGTCTATTACAGCGTTAAAGTCTCCAACCCACATGGCAGGCACCGTGGGGTGTTTCGTCATGAAGTCTATGCCCTCCTTTAGGGCCGTGAACTGAAAGGGTGGGGGGGGATGTAGAAAGCCAGGAGAAGGAGCTCAAGGCCCCCTATGGTTGCATGAAGGAAGAGGAACCTGCCCTGTCGGTCAGACTGCATGGAATGTAGTTGGAATTGGACTGACTTAGCCACAAGAATGGCGATTCCTCTAGAATTGTTGGTGTGGGGAGCTTGGTAAAGCCAACCCACCCAGGGTTTTTTTAAGGGACATTTGCAGCTGACCAGTCATGTGGGTCTCCACCAGCACGGATATATCCGCCTGCATACGCTTGAGGTGAGAGAGGACAGCCAGGCGCTTGGGTCTGGCTCTGACCCCCCTCACATTCCATGTGACTACCTTAAGATTGGCCATTGGTAGGGAATAACAGTAACCAGGACTGGCCGTTAGGCCTATAACAGTGCCTACTCTGGACCAGCGTGGCTGGGATAAACTGGTACAGCTCTCCACGGCCGTGGGAGCTGAAGCTGGCCAGGGAAACAAAGCTAGCAGCACAAACAAGATGCACACGTGCCAGGTGTCATAGGCAGTGCAGTGTCCCAATCGAATTGGGGGTGCACATCCGGATGCAGTCTCGGCATAACATGGGGGCGAAAAAGAGTTAGCTGATTTGCATAGCGGCGCTAGTGGATCTAGCATCTGGGAGCAATATGGAAGCAAAGTGAGCACAGGGTCGGCCGCTGAGGTCCATTAGATGGGACAAAGAGCAATGGGGGACAGCTTGTAACGGGTGATGGCAGCATAGACACCTATGCGCTTCTCGATCTCAGGGTGAGGGCGGGTAGATGGGGACATCAAGAGTTCGATGCATGGGGTGGTGAGGAGGGGTAGTCAAAGGATCCAGGGGGGGAGAAACAAGCGGAGGCCTACTCACAGTTCGGGGTGTAGAAGTTCAGCACGCGAAGCTCGTCTCAGGCGGTGTAACTCAGGCAGCGTCCTCGTGTCTCTCTAACCATGTGACAACGGCGGAGGGGTCCTCGAAAAAATTAGCCTTGCCGTCCCGGATGATCCGAAGGCGCGCTGGGAAAAGCATCGTGTAGGCGAGGTGACGGTTGCGGAGTTGGCGCTTGACCTCCGTGAATTGTGCCAGCTTCTTTTGCACCTCGGCAGAGAAGTCGGGGAAGACTGCGATGCGTGTGTCACCAAATGGGATGTTGCCCTTCTCACGGGTGAGGCGCAGAACCGCGTCGCGATCACGGAAGTTTAGCATTTTTGCTATAAAGGTGTGCAGGGGGGGGGCCCGGAGGTGGGGGTCTGGAAGCAAGGCGATGCGCGCGCTCCACCACAAAGGTGGATGAGAAGGCCTCTCTGCCGGAGTTGGTAACAAGCAGGCGTTCAAGGAATGTGGGGGGGTCCGAGCCCTCCGACCTCTCTGGCAGGCCGACGAACCGCAGGTTGCAGCAGCGCAGGCTTAGGACGATGTTCAGCTGGAGCCTTTCAGTGGTGGTTTGTAAGGGGGGGGATGTCGTCCTCCACTTGCCCGATCCTCCGCTCTGTCTCGCCGACCCTCTCCCGCAGCTTGTGTAGATCCTGACGGATCAGGGAGATGTCGACCTTTACCTCTTCAATTCTAGAGGTGAGGGTGGTTTGACAGAGGGAGACCGCTTCCAGGATGCGAGCGGTGTCTCCCGAAGGCGGGACTTCTTCCCCGGAGCTTGGCGCGGCGCCATCTTCCTCCACAGGGCCTGGCTCGTCGGTGCGATATTTGTTCAGCTTGGCGATCGCCCCTTGGGATTTCTTGGGTGGCGACATGGGCACAGGGGGTTCACCCGTCAGGTCCGGTGTCTGATGCTGGTGCAGGAGGTGATTTTAGTCCCAAGGATGAGTGTTTAGGATCTCATGCAGCCGGAGCTCTCACTATGTGCGTCCTACGCCATGCAGCTTCAGGCCACGCCTAATATATGGACACTTACCTGCCCAGGGGACCCGCAATGTCCTCACCCGAAGCCGACCTTTCCCTCGGCTCCCAGGTGGAGGCACCAGCATCTTCGATAAGGGAATCAGGAAGGGAAGCCTTGCTTCACAGCCTGGTTCCGTACTGCGCATGCACAAGTCGCGCAGAGCAATCTCACTGGTCCCTGCTGCCTTCTGGGACCTGTGTGTCTCCCAGAAGACAGCGGGGAGGACAGAAGAGGGGCTGACATGACGTAGATCACCGCGGATACTGCAGCGAGCTATGCCCGGATGTGGGAGCAAATACCTGGATTATACAGGTATTGGCTCCCCCCTGAAAAGGTGCCAAATGTGACACCAGAAAGGAGGAGGAATCCGAAAAGTGGAAGTTCAATTTTTGGGTGGAACTCTGCTTTAATAATGTGCGGTATGATTTACCAGTAGCTTTAGAAGTAGCTTGTCCTTGAGGTCTGGTAAAAAAAAAAAAAAAAAAAAAAAAAATCTGTTCACAGAATTAAATGTACAACGTAGTGCATCACACGCCCTAAAGACTATTTCAGTGGCACCGCAAAGACAGTCCTGATTGCCCTACGTGCCAGAGTGGTCCTGCTAGTGGCATTAAAACAAAAAAATTTAATATAGTGCAGCTTACCAAATTCCTAAATGTGGTGGCTGAATTCGTTTTTTAAAGTTTTTTTTCCACTTTTTCATCACGTGTTACCCTGCCACAAGTTACACTTCCTGTCTTATAGTGCTCCCACTCTATGGAGGATCAAGACACCATTGGGGTAGTTTTAGATGCACTAGCAGACAAATGTACTTCAGCAATTAATTAAAGAGAGGATCTCCAGCTAACACTTTGTTACAGCAATAGTTTTTCCCTTTAGGGATAAAGGTTTCACATAAATGAATAAAAGCTGACCATCGCCTTTTCTCACACCGCAGCTGTGCGGGTCACTGGATCCCCCTCCGCTCTTCTTCCCCGATCTATGGAAAGAAGCGGGAGGGGCCAAGATTCCCCTGTGATGTCAGCTGGCCAGCAGATGGGGGATCACGTGACCACACAGCGGCAGTGCAGGAAAAGGCATTTAGCCTTTACATTAAAAAACAAACATACGCACTGTAGTTATTGGCAGTGTAATATGGAGGGGATACATGAATATTTGCTGCAAACTGCCGCTCAATAGCGGCAGGGAGGAGAGACGCTCTCACGCTGACAGAAGGGGGTGAGATGAGCGCATCAAAGCAGAGAGCGGGGCTGACGGAGGCATGTAACCTGACCACGGTGTCATGGCTCAGCAACCATGATTACCGTGGTCAGCACAGACAGGGGGACACAGGAACAGGCAGGATCAACCAGGTATATTACAAGATAGGAAGGGACAAATTGCACAGCACAAACAATGTGCTATAGATCATGCCTTAAAAGAATGGGATTTTTTTTCGTCTACTTTTTAGGGTCACAACTTTAATGGCTTGTCTCAAACCTCCAACTGCCTTTTTTGCTGGACAGCTTGATCGGTTAAATGAATCTGAAAAATGACAGAGTCTTGGCCAGATCACCAGGGGAAAATAAAGGAAAAAAAGCCTAAAAATAAAACTAAAAGCAACCACATCTAAGAATTAGTAAGCTGCAAAATAGTACATTATTATGGGGTTTAATACTGCTTTAAAGCGCCATTAAAACTAAATTTTTTATTTTTTTTTACATAAACATGGTATACTTACCTGCTCTCTGCAATGGTTTTGCACACAGCAGCCCGGAGCCTCTTCTGAGGTCCCCCGTCAGCACTCCAGGCTCCTTTTCTTCGGCAAGTGCCCCCCCATGGAAAGCTGCTCCTGAGCCGCCCTGACTGCGTCTAGACCCTGCCCCCACTTGCTCTGCAAATCATTTGATTGACAGCAGCAATGAGCCAATGGCTCCCGCTGCAATCAATCTGCCCAATGAGGAGGGAGACCGTGGCGAGGGCTCAGCTCTTGTGCATGTCGCCGACGGACAAGGGGATTGGATCAGGCACGAGTAAGAATAGGGTGGGGCGGGATTCTGAATGCATTAAGGTGAAAAACCTTAAATGATATCTAAAGGTTCATATTTTTCTTTTAAGCTAACCTGTCGCACTTGCCTCCTCTGTGCAGTTTTTGCAGAGTGGCCCTGATCCTCCTCTTCTGGGGTCCCTCAGGGTCGCTCCTGGCTCTTCTTGAGTGCCTGTTAGATACATGCTCTCCCTCGGGGCACTCATGCGGGCACGCTCCTGTGTCCTTCTGCGTCGTCTATTGACACAGACAGCAGGACTCGGCCCCGCCCCCCCTGCGTCTTTGGATTTAATTGACAGCAGCGGGAGCCAATGGCTGCACTGTTATCAATCTATCCAATCAGGACCCGAGACACCGACTGGAGCTGGTGTGCTAATCCCCTTCGCTGTAAAGACTGGGTTCGGGTAAGTAAAAGGGGGGCTCTGGGGGGCAGCTGCATTACAGGAGGTTTTTCACCTTAATGTATAGAATGCATTATGGTGAAAAACCTTTTTTTTTTTTTATTTATTATAGATACTGGCAAATGGTGAGATACTATTAATACCACTTTCCAGCTAAATTATCCTGGGACCCCGGCTTATTCTTACTGAGCACAACAGATGAAGATTATACCCTGGGAGATGCCTGCCCATGTTTTTGGCTCTTATTTGTGGCACACAAATGGCTGTCCCCTGGTCCACCTAGCTTTGAGGAAGAGGAATAAAAAAAGTAAATCTTAAAAAGTAAAGAGCATAGGGGTTTTCCACAGAAATTTCTTAAACTAAAAGGATCCATGGTTGCCGGTTTCAGGCCTGGTGCCTGTTCGAGATCGTAGACCAGCGTTTCACAATTGTGGCTATACTTGCGTTCCCCTGGGGTGTGTGAATATGGCACAGTTTGCCCTGGGTCAACATCATGCACTGCCATGGTGCGAGCCGGCCACTAGCACCATAACCAATGTAGCTCTAAGGCCAGGATGCACAGTATCCTGCCTGAACTGTGGAGACACAATATACTGATCCAGGGCAGGCAGCATTCAGGGCCTCCCACAGCATGTCATCAGTTTTTAAGGCAGCTATGCAACGTCTCATGCTCAGGTTTACCATTTACGCCAAGGGTGCCTCAAGATTGTGTGTACATTTTAAAGGGTGCTGTGGCTGAATACAAAAAGGTCAAGAAACACTGTTGTAGGCTACTGAAGATTGCCTATGTTTTGTGGCATCTTGCTGATGTTTGAGGTCTCTAGTAAAGAAAATAAATGCGATTAATAAAATTTGGAATAAAGCCTGAAAGGTGGTCCAGGGTGTGCAGCTTAACTTCAAGGAATATGTTGAAGATGTGCACAGAGGAAGGGATGGTGCTACCTTGGTTGAGGTGACCTAGACTTCCACAATGGACAGTACATGAGGTGGTGTACAATGGATCACCTAATAATGAATGACCACTTAGGGAGTAAAAATAAATAAAAGTTGCGATTTAAGATTACAATATACTAGATCCTGTCGCCCAGTTTGGTGGCTACACTTTAGAGCACACCAAAAAACCCATACAACCAAAAATCACCTTGCATTGTATAACTACTACTAAGGCCTCCTACCATTTATATTTCCCAGACGACATCTCTTGCGTTTAAAAATGCTAAACAACTTTCATCCTCATCAGATCACTTTTTCCTGCATTTACATGTTCCTACTTTAAAGTAGATTTAGCTACATTTAATGTGTATTTAGATCTTGGACACACAATTGTATTTTTGATAAATGCAGCTAGACTGATTGCACATAATGCAGGTATGAATGGCAGCACTGAAAAATCATAACACATAAAAGCAGGTTTGATGTTGCCAGTGTGAATGAGGCCAAAGACTGAGCAAAATGCAATTAGCCAAGTACAGAAATTGACAGTAACTAGGAATCATTTTTTAATAGTCCAACCACAAACTATAGAAATCTGGTTGCCTTTAAAGACCGCGTATCTTTGCACGTGAATGCAATCTAATCAGCCTGCATTTAGAATTTACTGGATTTAATTGTTAAAGGGCTGTGTATATTACCCCAAAGACATGAATATAGAACAGGTTATTTGATGCTGTCGTTTGTTACCTTCTGAAGAACACAGTCTGGTAGATCACAACTAGACTTCGCTGTCTGTCCTTTTAGCAACTCTGTTTTATATTCTGCAAATTCTTTCTCCAGACTTTCAATTCTTCGCCGTAGTAAACTTTGATCTTGAATTTCACCTTTGCTGCACAAATAAAGCAGAATGAACATTTTAACATAACAAAAAGGGAAAAGAAGCTGTAATGGCATATCCTGCTAGATTCACAGAGTCTTCAAAAAAAAAAAAAAAAAGACTGAAATTTTGCGGTTTTATCATCCAAGTAAAACATACCTATACAGAAATCACAACAAAATATACCCTCATCATAGAAAACATCAAACCGTAGTCTACATATCAGAAACCATATCCTCAATATTGCAATCACGCTGATTATTGCTACCTGAGGATAATGGGTCAGATAAACAGGTTTTTACATACATACTTTCTTTGTATTACACTCGGCTAGCACTTTAAACAATAGGAAGACTCCATGTACAAACGTTCCCTCTAGAATAAAATAAAACGCTACAAAAAATTCTAACACCAGCTGCATTCTTTTTTTTCCCTGCACTACTGATAAGTTTCTAAATATTTGTGGAAAAGGTCTAAAAAGTACACCAGCTGTCAGCAGCCAAAATCGATCGCAGATAGAAGATTCATTTTGGAGGCATCATCACAATTCAGTCTTATAAATGGCTAATTTCAGGCAAGGGAGAGCCCATTGTATGCGAGATGGGTTAAAAATATTACCTAGTATTAGTCTGCGCGCGCTTCCGGTCTTCCTCAATAGCCTACAAGTGCAAGAAAATTGGTGAAATGCCAAAAATAAAACTATTAATAGAAAGTCATTAGCACTCGAATGCTTCCTGTTCCCCTTCAGGGCTTTCAAAGAAAAGCATTTAGCCTGCAGTATCCAGGCTGCATACCTCTGATAGTTTGGTCAATAAAGATTCCAAGTGTAGGATACGAGCTTCATGATTCTTACTGATGGAGTCCTCATCCTAAGATGTGAAGGGATGAAAATGCATGAGATATACATCTGGTCAGACAACACTCCAAAAAATACTTTAACCAGCAAAATATTTCATTATTTTTTGCTTTTCTTGTGTCATCCCTTATGATTAAAGAGCTAACACTTACCAAAAACCAGTAGCATAATTAAATGTAGAAGTACAGTGCATTTTCAATAAGCATATTTTTTGAGTTGTCACAAGGTTGAACAGTAATTTTGGAGATGAATTTAACATCTTACATGCACTGTCCCTTTTTTTTTTTTTTAATACCAGTTGCATCGATTTAGAGATTTGACAAAAGGTAAAGAAAGTTGGCAACAACAGAACTAAATTGTTCATCAGGGCCAAAAAAAAATAAAAAATACACACATGCACATCTCCTTAAAATACTTTGTACAGAAAAGTGCCCATTTTTATAGTTAGCTCCTAACTTCCTGTACTGGGCTGACAACACGGTGCCTTTGCTGCACTTAAATCCCAAGCAGTGTCATCAGCCTGCGCTCTACTCTGCTGGACGATGGAGCAGCCAATTTATGTAATAAAGATGAGAAAGGGAGGTGTTTTGTAGCCTAGCAAATGAGAACTGGCCAGGGCTGAAAACCCTGCTTGTGATTTCTGTGCCGCAGAAACACGGGATTTCGGGAAAAACACGAGATATTTTTCTGTACTTTTAAAAAGATAAAGCACGGGGAAATGTACAAGTATTGCAGAAATGTACAACTGTACACCTTAGTAACAGTTAGTGAAGCTGCCCATCAAAGTGAGTACCCAGAGTTTCTGAAGTATACACTTTACAACCACCACCCAATAAGTTTGTGTGTTTCAGTGAAGTGTACAATATTCACCGTAGTTTTTTCATGCAAGTCCAATTTCATTTTGGCAAAGCGTTCATCGAGAAGGCTGGCAATTACACTTGACGTGTGACCTTTGTCACTCATTTGTCCCATCTGTTCTCGAATATCCACAACTAGAACTTTCAGTTTCTTGTAATCTTCCAAATGATGATCATGATGGGCAGTCATTAACCCAAAGTTCTTTTCCAGTTCCTTCATTCGAGCATCAAACTGAAGGTTCAATTCCTGAAATAGGTTAACAGATTTTTAGATAACCATCGACTAAACCATGTAAGTCCCTGACCCACATCACAAAAGGCAAAGAGAAACAGAAATGTCAAAGCGTTTTTCTAAAGAGCTCAATTTAATGTGAACCTGTTGGCAATTTCAAACAAACTTGTTTAAAATAGATGTAAACTGTAAGTGAACAACATTTAGTTTGCTAGAGCATAATATAAATACATACATACATACATACATAAAAACAGGTTTAGTGGCACACAGGTCTTGCAGAGGAGGAAGATCAAAAGCAGCAGTGTTTTTTATTGTAAACATTTAAATGAAGCTCAGTTCATCGGTTTTATAAATAAGATGGATGGCTATAGTGGTTTCCATTTTTTTATTCCCATCCTTTGTTGCACCTCTCTGCTGCTATCTCTTGCCTTTTCTTTACATCCACATGCATGTGCGCCAGCGATGGAGCACAGGATGCAGACAGACTGGGGTTGATTTACTAAAGGCAAATAGAGCTAGCGCAAATGCACTTGCAGTGCACAGACCGAGGGGAAGCGCTGCAGATTTCCATCATGCGCAAGTAAAAATGTTGTTGATTTTCCTTGCATGTTCCCCTCTGATCTAGAGCAAGTGCACTTGCAGTGTACAGACAATTTACCTTGAGTAAATATAGCACTTTGTGTCTGGAGTTATACGCAGGGAGTCTTCCAGGGCCGAAAACCCGGAAAGAAGACCGGGTAAGGATGGAAGGCCTGTCGGTGGTTGACAGCGTGCCGCTGGAGGACTTTGTTTTCAGGTAAGTTTCATAATGTGCTAGTATGCGATGCATACTAGCACATTATGACATTAACTTGCAGGGATAAGATTTTTATTTTTTCCATTTTGTGGTTTTCTATGGCTTTAGAGTGCCCTTATGCAGGGCTGTTACTTTTCAAAAACTTAAAATGGCAATCATTACATTTAAAGGGGCAGTAACATTTTCCACTGAGCATTACAAAAACTACAAAGTGTTCTTAAAGCTTAATTAGGAGCTGCAGGCAGTAGAAGCAGGTATGTGGGTGACAGATGTGTCTAGTTAAACTGGAACATTGGTTTTAAAGAACGAGACAACTTAATCTACAATGGCTTACAGCCACAGTAACAAGCACTACTTGTACAGAACCCAGAAATGGATTTGCTTGCTCATACAATTGCATTCAGTAGTCTGGAGAATTGCAGCCTGCATGGCGCTGTGCTACTCTCCTCCAGCTACTGTTGGCACATAAGCAGCATAACTATGGGAGCATATTCTCAGACTCAAACAAAAAAAGAAAGGCAACAGCATTAAAAATCAAAACAAAAACCCATAACTCTGCACATGGAAGTTTGGAGGGTCAAAAATATGATTTTTAATGTTTAGGTTTACAAATCAAGTTTAAATTTAAACAATCTGGTGGTGTGGTTAGCTGGAAAGTTCTAACACGCATGACATTTCTTTGAATGTCCATAATTTCAAATTTTGCTCACTATTGGCTGGCCAAGGTCCACATAATGAACTTTACTAAATGAAATGGGAGTGGGTCAAAAAGTTAATCATCACTCCACTGCATTTTTGTATAGAAATTTTTCTTGGTTGCAGCCAAACCAACCAGGTTCCTGTATCAAATGCAAAGTTACATTTTCTATTAAAGTCATGTTAACTGAAGCAAACAAAAAAATGACTAAAAATGTTTACTCTGAACAATGTAAAACCCATGACACTTTAGAACTGTGAACAGATAAATTATATCTACAATATCTCTACATAACAGAGTTCAATGTTAGAACCCCTTTAAATATTATCTTATCAGTCTAGAACTAAAAAGTTTTTTTTTTTTTTAGGTTCAGTGGATCCTTTGTGTATGGTGGTGGTGGCTGTGGGGGGTTGATCTGAACATATATTTTACCTGCTTCTAGGCCCACAATCTATTTGGAGGTTAAATAAATATTTTACTGCACACTGTTCTGAGGGCTAAATTTAGTTGGTAATGCTGTAAATGAAAAATGAATACCAACCCCTATACAAAATAGCAGGTTTTACCAAAACAGGTGTAATATGATCCATCGTTTAATCTGCTTTGCCACTAGAGATTAAATATTACCTTCTTGTCATGGTCAGATACATATATATCTGACATAGGCTTCAGGCTGGGAATAGGATCTTCGGTTGTTGTTTGTGTTGAATATGGCGTAGATCCCCTGAGTGCTGGCAGCATGGCAAGCAAGGTATCAAAGCCCCACCACCAGAGACCTGCACAAAATAAAAACACATGTAACCATCAATAAAATCCTCCTCCAGTGTAACACACCAACAAACAAGTTCAAATTGACAGAGCGGGCTGACTGAATCCAACAACACAAAATATTGTGCTTTATGAAGGTTTAAAAAACAAATACTGCATCTGCCCACAGCCATTTTACTGGCACAAGTACCTTGTCTGTACAGGGACAACTGGATTATTTAAAGGGTAACTCCACTGTCATTGGAAAAAGAAAAATGGTATACAATAATAAAAAAAAAAAACATTGTGACAAGTCATACTGTAATTGAATTCTGTAATTTTCATTTTGTTTTTGTGTAAAATTCAATGCAATGTGGCAACATGAGGGTGTTCTGTGCACAGATGATGTATGAAACAACCCCAAAAATGTAACTTCCAGCTTTTTTGATTGGTTTACCAGTTTCCCAGAAGTCTGCAATAAGATACAAGTTAGATTTATGGCATCCCCTGCAACAAAAATGTAATTTTTGGTGAAATACTCCCAAAAGGGAAATCACATCTAAGGGATGCCGATTCTGACACTTTCCTCATTAGAACGCTGCATATGCAGCAGCTGATTGATAACAAAAAAAAAAAAACAACACAGTCCCATTCACATTGCTCATGAACACAGATAAACCACTATTTCTTCAGAACATTAATCAAGTTAACATTAATGTTAAAATCACAGTAATGTACATAGATCACCCAGTGGGGAAAAAATAAAAAAAATCTTTATTAAAGTAACAGAGCAGGTTCACTTTACAAAATGGAAAGAGGTGAAGCTGTGTTAACTTGAAATACCCAATAATGCAAAGAAAAACAGCATTTTTGCGTGCATGTGATTGGTGAATTGGGTGAAGCTATGCTGACCTCAATAATCCAGACAGCAACCCAAACTCATCTCAGAACACCCAAGAGAACCACGTTAACCGAGTATGCAGAGAAGCGTTTGGGTTGCAATGCGGCAGATGGGAGAGACGCATTAGGTTGGAATACAAATGCAGCATATTCATAGCGCCTTGTGCACTTTAAATGTGAGCACATTCCTGGATATTTTTACCTCTTCAAAACTGGGGTCAAAACAAACCTAAAGCCCAATTTTGCAACTTGTACGACCTGTGTTGGTATACTGTAAGACCTCTTGCAAATAAAAATAAATAATATATATATATATGCTGCGTTTATGGATTTGAAATGAGATGTATTGTCATCTATGGAACCATGCACACAGCCAAGTAAAGATCAGTAATACAGCATTGGGAACAGAGCCATAATGTGTATGTGATAGATAGATAAAATATGCATTTTTTTGCGTTTGTTTTAATTTAGCTGTATATTTATGCCCTTTTCGTGTACCACTATACCAAAAAACCCTGCAAGAGAAAAAATTCTACTCCTGAAGATTGCAGTGATGCCACAAAACATGCAATGTGTTCTTTGTGCCCATAGTAGGGCCAAGAAACAATAGTATGTCGTTTTTCCTACCTAAAACATACTGACACCAACACTCGCACCGACACAAAATATAATGTAAAACCCTTATTCTTACCTAAAAACACACGGACACTGATATTTACACTGCCAGCAACACTGGCACCTACACAGACACTAACCTGCACTACATTAATCCCTGAACTAGTCTTTATTTTTTTGGCAGTCGTGTCCCATAGGAGGAGGAAAAGATATGATGCATCTCTCCTCACTGGAGGGAAAGTGTGGTGTTTATCCTCTTCACAGCAGAAAAATACGGGCAGGCTACAGATTGAATGATCACTGTGATAGCCAATCAGAGTCCCTCACAGCCATCATGTGATCGGGATCTGGCTCCCCAGGGTCCCAATCATTAGTTGAAATTGAGCATGCACCCAGCAAACACACAAGAACACATATATACAGTGCCCAGGTTTAAAGCCCACTTCCAGGATGCCACGTATATGTGTTATGCGGTTGTAAAGGTGTTAATGTACGGATTTGTAAATAAAGCAGTAACATACTATTTTTGTATTCATCGCTCTCTACAATCTAGTGACATGAATTGTATGCGAGAGATGTCGACTGAAACTGCAAGATAAAATTGGATGACCCTGTATAAAATTTTGCCCAGTGAGATCTTTACAATCTGAGGTCCATCATAGTTGGTGAATATGCCTTTGCGTAGGTCATAGTGAATTACATTTTACATTTTATACACAAAAATGCTGTGGATTGCTTATTGGTAGCATATACACACACCAATCAGCCGTAACTTTATGACAACTGACAGGTTAAGGGAATAACATTTTTATCTCATTACAATGGCATATGAAAGTCAGTCAGTGGATATTAGGCAGTTAATAAGGCATCAGAACTGAGCTATGGTAGAAGGTGGTCTGATCTAATGAATCATATTTTCTTTTCCATCATGTCGATGGCTGGATGTGTGTGCGTCACTTATCTGCGGAAGAGCTGGTACTAGAATGCATCATGGAAGGAGGAAGGCAAACCGGCGAGGGCAGTGTGAAGCTTTGGGTAAGTGCTCTGTTGGGGAACCTTGGGTCTTTCCATTCATGTGGCTGTTACCACCTACCTAAACACTGTTGCTGATGAGTACTCCCCTTCCTGGAAACTGTAATCCCTGGTGGCAGTGGCCTCTTTCAGCAGGATAATATGTCCTGCCACACTGCAAAAATGGTTGAAAAATAATTTGGAGGAACACGACGAATTCAAGGTGCTGACTTGACCTACTAATTCTTCAGATCTCAATCCAATCAACCATCTGTGGAATGTGCTGGTCCAATCTATGGAGGCCCCACCTCATAACTTACAAGACTGAAAGGATCTGTTACGGACAGCTTTGTGCTAGACACCATAGCATACCTTCAGAGGTCTAGTGGCATCCACGCCTCAATAGGTCAGGGCTGTTTTGGTGGAAAACTTATTAAAGTTACGGCTGGTTTGTGTGTGGGTGGGTGTGGGTGGGTGTGTATGAACGCGCAAGAATAAAAAGTGCAGCACCAGTGGCTGTAAGATTGGGAGGGCCTAAAATATTTTTTTTGTGATAACATTACTACATATGCTTTACATGTTGTACATATACAATTTATGGTATACTTTAAGAGTTAGACAATGATTCATGTATTTGTGTGCAGTTAAAATACGGTTTCCAATTTATGTATGCATTACAATATTATTCACTTAAATAACTTATTATGGGCAATGCCATGCTAAAATGCTGCCATTAGCGATATAGTGCATTTAGAAGTATGGAGTACTATTGATTCACGTTATATAGTGGTATACACTGGGAGATGGGCAAGGTAATAGGTTAATCGTCTTCACACCACTGTGCTTAGACCTGTCACTGGGGAGGGGGCAGCTTGCCTAAGCTTA